>JBBIGA010000032.1:6950965-6970442 GCA_037576975.1 Alestes dentex
AAATTCTAATATAGAGGAAGGCGAGCTTATAACAAACACTTTGTAGTCGACCACACACACACACACACACACACACAAACAAACACACATATCCAATACATATTGGACTGATGCAACATGTGCAATTTTTGGAGTGGGATATTATTACAAAATGTGCTGTCCACTTTCTGCTATGACAATGCAAATTTCCCACTTGATTAATAAAGGTTTATCTTATCTTATCTTATCTTATCTTAATAATGACTTTGAACAGATTACTGCAGTATAGTAGCAATAATATATTCTTTTTTCCCCCCACTGTATGCTTTGTGTAGTTCATAGTAATTCTGCATAGTATGTGTTACTATTCTTAAATGATAAAATATAACGGTCATCAACATGACAGACGATTTCAAACTTGAATGATACTGTAAAGCACTGCTGTGTTGTGAGTGGATCTGCAGGGCGCCCCAGGCTCCAGCCCTGCACTGGAGATTCAATGGGATGGCATTGTGCATGATTCAGCTTTTTGCACAGCATTGCCTCCAGACATCAACATTTGCTATTGTGCTCTCTGGATGCATCAATAAGCACAGGCCCTAAGTCAGAATGGGATCCGAGAATGCATTGAAAATGCATGGGCTCTCTGAATGTGTTTTGAAACAGGCTTGGGCATCATGCAGTTGTTATTTCTCTCCAGCTAATGGTGGTGTGCACTGTGCTGCTGAATATTTACCCTTACATTACATCATAGTATGTTGCATGCTGTGTCTCCAAATGAAAACGTCCAGCTAAATTATTTCTCTTAAATGATTCAGTGACTCTGACGAAAAAAAGTCCGTTTGGTGTATTCTTTTCATTGTGTGAATTCTGTATCAGTTCCTCCAGAGACATTGTTTTATATTTTTGTACATCACTGTATGCTGGTGTATTGCACTACTGAACTGAACATGATGAAATTTTTTACAAGGCCGTTTTCCAACCTCTCTCTATCTCTTAGAATTAAAGAGGCTGTTTTTCGTTACTGTGCCTTTAAAACTGCTATATGTAAACAGCCTCCTCATTAAAAAAACAGTCTAAAACACCCCTCATTCTGTGTGAATGGATGGGGCTAAACCTCTGTAGGCTAATTATAAAGATTTTGCACGTAAATGGGCTGTGGTGTTTGTGACATCACAAAAACAGTGAATTCAAAAATATTAGTTTCTATAATTGAACTGTACAGACTTGAGTGTCAACAGTATATCTTGAAGCTTTAATAGTGTTATTATTTTATTACATATTCCATGATGTTGGGCCTTTAAAGAACACAGAATCTATCTGTGCTATTTTTTTCCAGCTTAGTTTCCATAGATGAACTGTATAGGTTGCAAATGGTACATTTTTTAAATTATTTCATCAAAATTGTAAGAAATTTATGCTCTTACCACTGTCAAAACAAAGCATTTTTAACATTCTACATATCTCTTGGATATCTGACAGCAGGTAGTTGTTGTTCGTCTGTACATCTCCATGGGGTGGCGGACTCAGACACAGCGCTTGAGTGGCTGTGTTAAATGAACAATAGACACCCCAAAGGCTGAGACACTGTCTACTGCTCACGAAGATAAGAAGTACAAACCATCAGAAATATTTCTGAAATAACTACAGGGAAAGCTGCCTCCTGCTATTTCATCTCCTCCCAATCCATTCCTCTCTCTCTCTCTCTCTCTCTCTCCCTCCGTGATTTGCAGCCTCCTATCAGCTTTCTGGGAAAAGTGTGGCTGTGCAATATAGTAGATTGGAAAACAGCCTGCCACACAAAATGAAGCGAGGCACAACAGCGTCATTAGAATGCAGCAACGAAAATGACTTTCCGTGTATTCGACGGAGGCCGGAGCCAAAATGCAGTTTCAGCTGCACGCGTTCTGCTTTTTCTTTTCTTGAAACCTATCCTAATCATCAATACATGCCGCGGTCGAGAACACTAAATTACTTAGTGTAATAAACAGAAGCATGGGTGTCTGCCGCTCATGTATTTGTTTCCCTACCTTTAATTTGACTGTGAGGAGAGGCACATTTTGCCCTTGAGGCTGAGCGAGGATCATCATCATTAGTCATGAACGGCATTTGCTCGCTGCACACTCACTCATTTGGCTCCCCCAGTGCTAATGGTCCTGCCAATGTCACGCCACTCCATCAATAGAGTCCTGATCTCCAGGCTTCTCTTTCAATGTACTAACACATTTATATGTGAATGGCACTGAGCTGCGAGACAAACTGATGCTCAGGACTGGGAAAACAAATACTAGTAGGTTCACTGTGAGCTGTGTTGACATTTCTGTTCTTGCTTTCCAACCCTCCCAAAATAACGTATATATATATATATATGCCTAAGACATATATATATATATATTAACTGGATTTGGAAACCTATCAGACCCAGCAGTTGCATTTATATTGATATGTCCACACACGCACAGTGGGCTGGGATATGTTTAATACAACTGTAAATCAGTTTCTCCAAAATATAGCCCATTATTATTTACCAGAGATTTGATAGCACTGACTAGGGGTCCCATCTATTTGCAACTCATGTCCCACAAAGCTATTGTGGCCCACAAGATTTAAACAATGCAATCATTTTTTTTCAAGTTACTTAATGAGATGGCCGGTGTTGTTTGGCATCTACCAGATGCGGACTGAAGGGAGGACATTTGTGCTTGATAATGAAATTTAACTATGGTAGCCTGGTAGCTTTGCTCTTCCTGAGCCGAATACATATGCATCTGTGCAACAGATCGTATCTACAATGAATTATATAGCTATAATCACACATAAAGAGGAGCCTTAGAATTCTTACCAATGATGATTTACATAGCTAACATCATATTTAAAAGTTTGCATTGATAATGCTTGTTTTCATGAATGTCGTCTCTTGTGATAACACTGAGCTAGACTAGCTAACTTCTTCTTCACCAGCTTGAACTTGTAGATGAGGCAGTGTCACCCTCACATCCTCATCCTTTTTCTTTTTGAAAAAAGCTTCTAATATTCAAAGCCCTCTTGTACTCATGCCAGGTAGTGGAGTAGATCTGCTGCTTGAGTGACACACAGATGGCCCGAAACGTACTTGCATTTTTGATCAGCAATATATTTTTGAGACTTTAAATTATTCTTATTGCTTTAAACAATTCCAAAATTAATCATTAAACAACCGAGACTGTAGCCTTAGGTGCCCAAGCCAATTATTTGATAGGTTTAGACGTTTGCTGTGTTTAGTTTCCCAGTGATGGTGTAATTTGCATGATTTCAGTGTTGCTAATTACAAGATCTCCAAGTAGTTTTAGTTTTCAGATCTTATTTTCAGTTCCAGCACAAGTTATTAGTTTTATATATGCTTTGTTTTCTCAGTTTTTCTGTTTCTCAGTCAGTGGCTGTTTTACTTGTAGATGGTCCAGCCTTGGAATTTCCTTTTGAGCATGGATGATTCATGATGGATGAATTCCATTGACCCACAAAGGAAAATAGAAATGTTTAACATTTATTGCACGGAAACTTAAGTAGCTTTTTTGCCAGACCAGTCAATGAGCTGGGAATCAAGTATTTGGGGGGAATGATTCTTGAACCACAGGTTGAAAACCATTGGCACAGATTGCCAAACAGGTTCAGCTATCATAATAACAAACAAACAGGCATGGGTATCTGTCTAATGTCTAAATTAATGTACTGAGGTTTATTTAATATTTTAAAATATATGTTATTTATATTGAGCTCCATTAACTGTGTAGTGACAAAAAAGTGGTCAAAAATGCTGGAGACATATTATAAAGCTCAGACAGATAGCATGAGCCTGTTTTTGACAGCTAGCATAAGTGGGTTTTGATATAGGACATTAATAATGAACTAGTTTAATTGTCATTTCAAGTTTTAAACTACACACACATAATTAAAGATTAATATTGCTAACTGGTAGCAGAGATTTCAGAGTCACATTTTTCTACCAGTTAAGGATAATTGTCTTCAGTTCCATTATCATCTAGAAAAAAACTCTTTGTTCTTGATTTTCATTTTCATTTCCTCTTATTACACTAAATGCCTGCTCAGAAGAGGTCAGATTACAACATCGTTTAGCATTCTATCCAACAGTGATGTTTAGAAGGCCTCGGATTTGCCACAGTCCAATAATAGTTTTAAAAAGAGCTAGCTGAGGGCATGAAACTCTGAGGAGTTATGCCCACATAACTCTTAATTAGAGCATCTGGACTGAAAATGCCGCCCACACCTAGGCTTAGAAAATAACACTTCTGGGTTTAGAAAAAAAACATCAATATTTTATCCCCTGGGAAAGAGAATAAATTTTGTTTCTATGTGCACTGTGGACATACCTGTTCTCATGGCAGCTTAAATGAGAGAGCATCTAAGTGATGGTGTACGTTCTTGGCAGGGTAATTAGAGAGAGAGGGCTCTAATGTGCAAGCTCAAGGTGCTTAGGTTCATACGGGGCTAAATATAAACCTTTCATGAGCTTGTTAGGTAGGTGACTCACTGGGCATTCCCACTACTCTCTTTAACCTATATGCAAGCTGGAACCCATAACAAAAACTTGAAAGAATTCCAACAGTTGCTGCTCTATATGTGTCATTTGCTTAGGAAGTCATCATTATTTATGGCTGAGGGGGGAACTGATATGAAGAGTCCAGAGTTCTGTCAAAGATCAGACTTGTTAAAGATCAAGTCTGCAACAATTAGAAATCTGAAATGGTCAATTGTTGAAAGTCAACCTAAAAACATGATTATAATGTCCTATACTGTTACGTATGTAGTTATGCGATAAATTGCAATACACTACAGGAAGCAAGGGGGCAGTGTGGCTTCTACTGTGTCGTTGCACCATAGAAGGAAAAAACCATACCAGTTTCCATTTCTTTACGGACCTTGCCTTGTGCACTGGGGCGCAAATGCTGGGATAGAAAAGGTTCTTCCCCAGACTGTGTCCACAGTGGTATGCTGAAGCATTAAGATTTCCCTTCACTGGAAGTAACGGGTCTAGCCCAAACCCTGAAAAACAGGTGTGTCCCAATACATTTATCCATAAACTGTATATGCACAGACTATATATTAATCTTTGGACTGAGGGATAATAGGGAATTAAGTGTATTCTCTAACATCATACTAGTTGAATGGGTATGGTTGAATAGGTGCATACTCCAAAGCCATGCCTATGTTCAAATACTGCTCAGCTGCCGTTTTGCAAGAGCCTGTAATGATATTAAGGGCTTTTACTTGCATTAGTCGTCTTTCTGGAGCTTCACTTTGGCCTAGAAGTGACTGAATAGAGATGTCCACAGACATGCACTGTAATTGAATGAATTTCAGCTGATTGAACTAAAATCATGGCAGATTCTCCAAAGGGAAACAACTTCATTTGACAGGAGCGTTACTCAACCTTTCAAGGCTTTGGGGACTAAGGAGTGAGCACTTCCGAACATTACAGGCGAAATGCACTGCACCGTCACATCACTAATGAATAATACAAGGCTGCTAAATCTAATTAGGGTGGGATTTGGTAGGGGAGTGCTTGTTAAGCATTTGGGCTTTAATGTCAGAGAGTAAGAGTTAGTTATTTATGTAGCGTAGGCCTCAGTTTTGAAAGGTCAAACGTTTAAGCAATGGCATGACCTCTCCAATGGATTTCCTCCTTGATCAAAAGCATACAGTGGTCTCTAAGTCTGCATTCTGTCTGGAGGAGAGAAAAATATAAACAAGACTTAGATGTTTTGGGGGGAAAGCTGAAAGAAGCTTCTTCTGCCTCTGGGTATACTGCGTCTGCTGTACTGAAATCTGTGCCTCAGATCTCTTGGAATAAATTGAAATGTCTTTTTAAAACCATATATCAGGTCAAATAAACAACTGTATAAATATGTAAACTTCCAGCAAAGCATAAACAGACCTGTTAAATGCAAAATTGATACATACAATTTTGCAAATATGCTTGATCTTGGAGACTCATATTATATAGATTTTGTATTATAAATTATTTAGATTCATTTTTATCTTATTACATGGATTACTTTTTATTTCTTATATCTTATTTTTAAGCGCATTGACAGTTTTAGTTTTGCTGTAATTTTCTTAAAATACATTTTGGTTTGGTCATAGTTCCAAACTGGATGTCATTTAAGTATTACTGTGTTAAATTAGCACAAAGATGGGCCACACTAAACCAGTTTGCTCAAAGATGTGAGTGAAGACATTGTCATTACAATATTCAGAAACAATAAAAAATGTAGGTTTTGACATAGAAACAATCCACTTCAAGTTCATCCTTCAAACACTGAAAATATAAAAACTAACTTTTTTTTTTTACCCTTAATACCATTTAATGATTATTCTTGTTGCAGTGGATATCACTGGTTTAATTTAGTTTTTGTCTTTTTTGAAAACTACAGTTGTATTTCAACAATTAGAGGGTACATTTTTCTTGGCTAGTTTTTGTTTTAGTAGTAGTTTTTGTTATTGATAATAACACTGCGGCGAGCTGTGATCTTATTACATTTTATGGGCATAGATTTTTGGGTTATGATTAGAACATTCCTAGCCTAGCATTTAGTTTCACTTGCAGTAACGGTCTCGGATTGGGCCCTAGATACATTTTATGGGACATAGAATGGTAATAAGTTTCTACATTTTTCGTAAAACAGTAATCAATAACACTTTTGTTTTCCACCAGATACAGTGTCCATATCTCAAAATAAGGAGGTCAAAGAAAACTAAGTTGAATAATAATGATGTGAAGATGATGCTGCAAAAGTCTTGCAGTATTCTGCTCTAGAACAATTTGATACATTCAGACATAAAAATCAATCAGGAAAGTCCAAATATGTGTTTAAAGTGATAATAACTGCAGTAGCTGTCATTGATTTGTTTTGTTATTATTTGTTATGAGACTCAATGGGAAGATAATGCTAATGATATTTGACTGTCTGATTAGCATGGCAGAGAAAGCCCCAGTCATGGTGGAAATCACAGCTTCATTCTCAGCTGTAAGAATGGATGGTGCAGTGTTCATGGATGATAGCGCTGAAACACTTGGTTGCTTCCTCACTGCTTTCTAATTAAAGGCAAAGCGTGGGCTCGACTCCACGGGCCCATAAATCACGCAAGTGCTCAGGTGGAGGCTTCACACACTGGCGTCTCGCTGTCAGAGAAACTGATGGACTTTCATGCCATGTTTCTGCGTAGAAAAATGGGCTCCCATGGAGGCGAAATGGACTCATAAGAAGCTGCACCATATTTTACACATGAAGATTTAAAGAATGATCAGTGATTGGTGTGTTTGTGTATACACATTTCTTGGTTAGCTTTCTTTTCTTCAGGATTGCCCAGTGTACATGCATAGACTATATAGACACTTTTCTACCTGCCGATGCAGTTGTTAATCTTAATCCAGGAATATTCACACCTCGATGAAGCACCTGTGTCCAATTTCACATAGCAGCACCCATGAAAATCGGCAAGGTTCTCTAAGGGGTGTGCAGTGGTCACAGGATAAATGTTTATTGTAACATAAATAATAATATCAACTTTTCCACAAGAAAATGTGAAGTGTGATTGCATGGTTGCTATAAATGTTTTGGAGACACTACTGTTTGGAGACACCTAAACCTAAAAAGTTTGTGTTAAACAAAAAATCTACTGACACCGTGAATTCAAACCAGGGGTGTTCTCTTCATTCAGTGCCCAGCATCTTACCAAGGAACCACTGAGGGGCGCTTTGTGGTTAAGGACGGCTGAAGGCGTAGCCGCATTCACAGGCTGATTGTTTTTAATTAAACCACAGCAAACAGTGACATACATTTTTTTAAATAACTGACCTGAGCTTGAAGTCTGTTTATGAGTCTGCTGTGTTTTGTTCCATGTTTGTTTCTCCACGTTTTGTCCCTTTCTGGCCTCCTTAGCCATGACGTCACTGACTCTCTGTCCCACACACGTTTTGAAGGTGACTCAACCATCTGCTCTCTCTCCCCACTATAGAGCCGACTTGACCAGAAAAATCCATTTATTAAATGATCAGTACTTGGCTCCTGATTAATCTGTCTGAATGCATGCACGCTACACCAAATATTAAAGGACATTTTGGCATTGGAATTTTGCCAAAAGTCAATACTGACTCCGAGGAGAAGCTGCATTTAAAACGGGTGGAATAAAAATAAAATTAATAATTAAATTTAAGACAAACAATACTGTGATTGCTTCTGCAATCAAACCAATAATAGGGGAGCTTCAAGCTATGGCAAGATAAACGTTGGTACTCTGTCAATAAAGGCTATCTTAATTCAGAGCAGGTACTTGGGTATGATACTGGACTATGAAAAAGATGACAAAATGTGTGATCACATATTTGTAAACTTTTCTGTATGCAAGCTCCTCCCTACCGAGTAGAGGAAGAAATCACCTGGAAATGAATATTTATTTTTAAAATGAATTTCTCAAACTTCTGTCAGAAACAGAAATAGAAGAAACCTGGCATAAATCGACTATGAATGAACTACTGTGTTCCACTTTCTGGAGGAAAAATGCCTTCAGGTAGTTGTTGGCTTTGGCGCAGGGGAAGTTACATACAGAACATCCAGAACAAGCATTGCTTTTATTGCATATTGTAATTACATACCTGTCAATTTATTTGATTGCGGTTTTACTGAATGCATCAGTGAAACTTGAGAAATTTGACTTCTTTGGACACTTAAGAGGAACATATCATCAGTTTGAAAACCTGAGCAGTATTCTAGAAGGGCAAAGACGGTGCTGAACAAAGCCAAAGGCAATACCTTGCGTGAGATAAGCAGGAGGAGACTGTTAAGTGAATTGTTGTAAAAGTTGTACAAACTGCCTTTAATGGAAAGATAATGAGATGCAAAAGGACAATTAAATTAATAAAATCTTTCAGGCTAATCATGAAACTTTCCCCTGAAGTCACGAATGGGTAGTGTGCGTGCAGTTGTGTGCTTAACTCTGGAAGCTGTTCATTAATTTAGTCGTGCTTTTAAACCATTAGGCTAGCACATCAAAGTAACTGAGGTTAGCTGAAGCAACTACAGCTAATTGGCTGCCTGTAAATACAGAACAATCTCACTCTTCCGTGGGTCCCTTGCTGGGACTGATTCTGTATTTTGCACTGTTCTACTTGGATCAATACTTATGAATATTGTACAGAATTGATTCTTGTTTGCAGTTTCAAACCCAGCATTGAATCACCAGCCCAGGAGATGCTGAGCCTCTATTTTCTTCAGTTGTTAAACATCAAAGTACGAATTGATGCACTTTTGCTCATTTCTTCCAAACTCGAGGTTTCTGAGCGTGTAAAGGAACTAGAAAGCTATCTGAAAGAGTTGTTCTGTCATAGAACAAGACTGTTCTGAAGTGCAGGTGCTACCTTCAGATGTTATGCGTTGAAAAAAACGTTCCTATTCTATTTTTTTAAAATTGCTCACCTGACACCCGCACAATCAGCAACGTACAATGTCATTTCATTGATAAGCAAGGACGGAAGACTTGCCTTTATCTGTGTTCTTCCATAGGGGACCTTTATCTGCCCACTGGCTTGCACTGACATCAATAGAGCTTCAGTGTTTGCATGAATGTTAATGATTGGTTTTCATACAGCACAGCAAGTGAAAGTGACTTGAATTTTGATATTTTGCCTTCACAGTTCAGTAAGGTCATATGGTAGCAGCTTAGATCATTGACTTCATGAGATCTGAATCAAAAGAGAGAGAATAATCCACACTGAGTTGCGAGTTAAGCCTACAGGAACACACACCATATGGGGACTGTAGCCTGCAAGATTTATCTTCCTTCTCTCACCTGTAAATCAATGGACAGGGACCACTGTAGAGAAACCACGGGGCAGATACTATTGATGACGGTGGACACCAGCATGCTAGTGGCATGGTAGAGATTGTTGTGTTGAAATAATATCTGGTTAGTGGTGGTCCTATGGTGGTCCCTTTCCAATGATGGACAGGGCAGAAGAGACTGGCAATTAGCAACAGACTACAGACTACAATTGTGTGGGCTAATTGTACCAAATAAACTGATAACTCAGTGTATTCACCAATTACTGAATATTTTGGCAGAAACACTGACAGAAATAATTGTTTCATAAAAGAGGAAAACATAAAAATCTTCTGCTTTATCCACTTAACATTAGTTATTAATGATACCACGGGCTGTTTGCTTGAAAGACTGCTTCATGTTTTTGCAACTGGATGAAGTCGATCTCCTTTAGGTATAAAGCGATGTGCATATAAAATCCTCCGTTTTTAGGGCTTCATTGACAACCTACAGGCAAAACTGTGAACACCTTTTGATTCAGCAGACCTGCGATAATGATTTGGTTTGTACAGTCCATCCAACATATCGCAGTTCACTCAGGAACTAATTTCTCATGAGATTATAAGACTAGGGCTTGGAAGGATACCCAGCATAAGCCTTGGAAGAGCTCCATGTCTAAATGAGCAAATTTTAGAGAGAAATACAATTCCACTTACACAAAGCTCGCTTTATCCCAACATTTGACTGCATTGTAAATCTTCCTCATTACATCCAGCTTGGTCAGCATAATGTACCAAACACCTCAAGCTATTCAGAACAGCAGAGTGAATCAGTCTATAGCAGTGTCAAGTCTTATTTTACTGCTTGGACCTTAGAGGATGCTTAGATCTTGTCTTCACTATGCACACATAAGATATATAGTGATGTGTACGTGTGTGTGTGTGTGCTAGTGTATTGTGAAAATTGGTACTAGGCAAAAGAGATAGGTGTGTAATTACAAAGGGCTTTTGCCCTCAAGGTGGATCTATTGATAAAGCCAAGGTTAGCCCTTTCTGTATGCACAGTAAGTTCAGCTCACGTATACTGCTATTTTCAATAAGTCTGAAATATGGCCTGGCAGGTACAAAACAAGGGCATGCAGTATCCTTTATGAGGTCTCACCTATATTTTGCAGCATTAGGATCATAAATACATGTATATATTGTTCATGCATGCATAACTAAGCTCTGCACTTAATGATGACATGATACTGAGATCTGCTTTTAAAGGCAGCCATGAGGTAGCGCTATATTTTCTCCGGCAAAGACTAACCGAGTAGTTGTGGAAGGGGAACAAAGAACAATGGGCTGTACCTCTTAAAACTCTGGGAAACAAACTGTTTTATTTCCACTTGATAAAAGAAGACACCGCATGCCCTTGTTCTCTTTCCAGTAAGTTGAAGGTTTTTTAGTGGAAAGACTATATTGTTACTACCCTGGCTGGTTTTCTTTTAGTAAAATTGTTGTAATTAATCTGATTTTGTTTCAAGCTTTGAAACCCCTAAGACAAAAAGTATATGAGGCCTTGTCTACTACACAATGCAAAACACCTTAACTGAATTAAACTTGATGTTTAACACTAAGTTTGATAAATCTGCATACCTGTGACATGGTACATTTGTGACATTAACCCCTCTGGTGCTAACACGGTAACACGGAGGTTAGCATTAACATGTTAATGCTAATGTTGAGGTTAACATTGAGCCTAATGTGGGTAACACTGTTAATACTAACTTTGAGTCCAAAATGGGTAGCCACACTTACACTAACACTGAGGCTAACATGGATTACCCTACTGATGCTAATACTGAAGCTAATGTTGGCTCTAACATGGGAAAGCCTACTGAAGCGAGCATTGTGTCTATCCATGGATACCTCCTTTGATGCTAATATTGAAGCTAACACTGAGTCTACCAGTGGTAACCTCATTGAAGCTGACACCAGACCTATTTAGGGATGTGCTCTTTGACACTAATACTGAAGCTAATGTTGGATGTTACCCCACTGAGACTGACATTGGGGCTAGTCCCACTGAGGTTAATATTGAAGATAATGCCTGTTCTTACATTGACTAATGCAGACCAACACAGATAAGCCTTATTGATAAGCTCAGTTCTGATGTATATTTTCCCTGGAAGTGCTTCAGATATTGATTGAAAACACCCACTGGTCTCCATTTACCATTACAGCTACATCATTATAGCTCTTATTCAGACCAACTCACAGAAGTGCTTTGCAGTAAGGACAATGAAAAAGGACACTGCAGTAAGAACATGCATAGCACAAGTATAATAACTGACTTCCTACTTATGTCAAAAATACTCTGAGCACAGAGTTTAGAAACACAATACTCTAGTCGACAGCTGCTAAAAGAATATAGAGAATGAAAGTTGAGCGCTGATCCTTTTTACTATTTTAACATTTGAGGGCCCTTTGGTCACTCTGTCCTCAGTTCCTAAAATAAAACAGCTGTCCAGTAATTGGGCAGAAATGGCTGAAATATCTGGTAATTAAATGTGAAGGGAGTAACCAGCTGTGACAATTGCTGACCTTGGTAGCCTTGACATTAGACTGGTGTGCACTGAGATGTGTGCTGAATTGAAGATATGCACCTGTTACAGCTGGCAGTGGCATTTTGTGAGGACATAAATGTACTGCTCAAACTATAAATTATGTGTCAAACACATTAAAGAGTTCATTTTAAAGGCAGAACTTTTTGAAGAAAGGAACAAAATGAGAAATTCATTTGGAATAAATAACCAGATAAACAACCAAACATAACCTACATAAACATAAAACTTCTCCTTGTTCCAATATTCAACAAAATCACAACAAACCAGTGAACCGGTGACAGATTCATGGGTGCCTGAGGCACTTTGAGGTCCATGGGCAGCAAAGACAAGCCCTTCTAGTTTGATCCCAGAAAAGAGCTACGGCAGCACAAACTGCTAAAAAAATCATGTTAGCTATAACAGAAAGGTGTCAAAACATACAGTGCATCTCAGCTAGCATAGCCACGGAGCAGTCAGAGTGTCCATGCTGATCCCTGTCCACCAGCGAAAGTGTCTACAGTGTGAATGTGAGCATCAGAACTGGACCACGGAGCAAAAGAACTGGCCTGGTCTGAGGAATCCAGTTTTCTTTGACATCATATAGGCAGCTGGGTGAGTGGGCATCGCCTACTCGACAATGTGGTGACACCAGGATGCATTATGGAAAGAAGGCAAGCCAGCAGAGGCAGTGTGATGCTCTGGGCAATGATCTGCTGGGAAACCTTTGATCCTGGCATTCATGTGGATTTTACTCTGGGTGTTTTCATATTTAGTCCTCTTTAAAGGATCCAAACTCAATTCTCTAGAAGTGGTCCAAAAAGTGGACCAGCAGAAACGGAACTCAGCTCTATTCATGTTCACAGTGTGAGTTCATTTGAAAGGGGACTCAGGTTCTCTTTCTGGTCCACTTCAGCTCAGATGCGGCCTCAGTTCTTTTTCTGTTCACACTTTAGTTCCTCATCCAACCTGCCTCCATTGTTTCTTCACTTTCCCCATTTTTGGGATTTTTTTATGCATAAGAGTAGATGGTTAAAAGCTCTACCAAACATCCACATTTTCTACTTTTCTACTACCAAACCTCAACTACCAAACTTCTACATTATACTACTATGTTCACTGAAACTGATAGAGAGCAAGAATGCTTTGAGGCTGTGCAACTTGGTAGAGAAACTTGATCTTGACAATAATCTCTAGGTCCCCTTTATTTATTTGTTTGCTTGTTTTTTGGGTTCTCATTTTTATTATTATTATTATTATCATTTATTTGTTTGCATTTATTTGTTCAAAAAATGTTGACTAATCGGTCTGAGTTCACTTTAAAGGGTGAAACTGACCAAGTGTGAAAACACCCTCTGACACTTATCATGTACCCATACATTGTTGCAGACCAAGTACCTCTCTTAATGGCAACAGTATTACCTAACAGAAATGGCCTCTTTCAGAAGGTTAATGTGCCCTACTGCACCACACAAACTGTTCAAGAATGGTTTGAGGAACACAACATGGTGCTGACTTCATGGTGCTGACTTGGCTTCCAGATTCCCCATATCTCAGTCCAATCCAAGCTTCTGTGGGGTGTTCTTGACAAACTAGTCCAAATCAACGGAGACTACATCACAACTTACAGCACTTCTGCCGCTAACATCTTGGTGCCAGATTCTTCTCATAGGCACAAGGAAGCCGACACAATATTAGGCAAGTGATTTTTTCTGTTATGGCTGTTCTGTTATGGCTGCTCTGTATATACACATGCTAATCACTTTCTGTTTTGGTTTACCTGCATGTTCCATTTCCATCTTCATTACAGCATTCTGCTTGTGTTTAGATCACCAGGCAGTTGGCCACCATCCACCTGCAGCAAAATGGCAATATCCCTCCCTCATTAACACACTCATCCTCACCACCCAACATTTTTTTGAATTACATGAGAGCATAGGAGAGCTGTCACTCCTCACACTTTCCTGCTGTGAGTTTTCTGAAACTGATTAAATTCCGGTTCACTCTGTTTCACAGGCTGTGCATGCAGACGCCATCGCAGACCCACTCAAATACACTTTTGTAGAGAAGAAAGAGAGCGCACCTCTGTAATATGAAGATCTGTAAAGGCTGTTCCTTAGTGTAGTCTTAGGATCATCTGAGTTCACTAGTATGCCTGACAAATGGTGGAATTATGCACATTTAGGTCATTTATTTCATGCGCTCAGTCAATGATAAGGATAATGTGTAATGAACAAGAAATGAACTGCAAGTTGACAAGTATTTTGCTAAATATACCCATTAACCTTAACCATACATATGGTAAGGCTAGAGGGCCTCATGTGATATAGTTCTTCATTCTGATGTGTCTGAATGAATATAGCTCATGGTCTGGGTCCACAGCAGGACTCTAATCTAGTTCATGGCATGAAAATGCAAGCCAGAAACAAACAATAAACCAAGCAGAAATGCAACCAAAAATGTGATTCTATCAATTTGGCAGAAATTATACATAACAAGATAGTTAAAATAAAAAAAAAAGTCGTTCAGAGTGGTGTGCTGTGATAAGTGTCAATTTAGAGGAACTTACAGAGTCAGAATTGTTCTCAGAGGCACTGAAGATTTTAACACTTCTGACCGATAAAGTTTTCGACATTAAACTGTTACAAGTACGATGGCTGAGATGCTTTATGATAGAATTAAAATAAAGTTTTGGCCATTCATGATGGAGAGCTACATACAGAGTGTTGTATGGAAAAATGATTTCTAAACAAGAATACTTTTTTCCAATGTCCAGCTTTTTTTTAATCAGTGATGAGGTTCAGGACAATTTTCCAGACTAAATGAAACAGCCAGATTTGTGTTGTAGACCCCTGGTTTCTATCAACAATGTAAAGAAATCTGTTACTCTATAATTTGTTTGCGACTGACCAAAAGAAAATGGTATAATTTGACTTTAATGCGATTCACAAACAGTACAGTATTATGTGTGCATGTTATGACGGAAGCCGCCGCACATTGGCGATGTTTTTAGCATAATTATTTAAGTATAGTTAATTATAATCATTTCATTCTGTTTAATTACATTTTTGTTTCATTATCTGAATTTATTGACAGCTAAGTCACTTGTGTAAGAGCACATATTTCATTTTGTTTCAGTTCCCTAATTCTTTTCTTTTCTTTTGTTGAGTCACTCCCTGAGGTCAGTCGGTGTTGGGGAAATGGTTCCCCCTACACCTTGTTTGTTGCTGATCAACACTGGACCCAACCAACCACCGAACCTCAGTAGGGGGGTTGATTTATTTGCTTTAGTATTTAAATTGTAAAGTACTGCTTGTATTCATTCGAGTTTGCTTTGGTAGCTGTTCACATGTGTTAGTGTTGTCTTGAGGTTGGTAGTCTTGTTTGTTTAAGTAGTGTCTTTGTGTTGGTGGTGGGAAAATGTTTGTTTGACATGTGGCAGTGGTTGGTTTGAGTTAACTAGTCACTTTGCTTATGTTTGCTTTATGTTGAGTTGCTGCTGATATGTTGTAAGTAAAGACATTTTTGACTTTTTCAAATTCGGTCTGTCACACGTGTGTGAGGTGCTTTTAATTACAAATTCATGAAAACAGAAGAATTTGACCGTGAACACAAAGAGTCCATAAAAAAACAATAAAGGGGAAAAAACAATAATCTAATGAGACAAACAAGAACAAAGAATAAACAAGACGCTACAGCAATAAAGCACTTATTAAAGAATAGCTCGGGGAACGGGGCCGCAAAGGCTCAAAGCAGCAAAGGGAAAGACACATACAAGAAGTATAAACACAGAGGAACACAAACAAGGTCCACCTGAAAACAACCAGAAGGTGGGGTTACAAACAAGACACAGGTGATGGACATGACACAAGGATGGAGCAGGGAAACCATAACAAGAACAAAAGCACATGGGCTGAGACACATGGGAGAATGAAAACAAGAAGGGAAAACAAGGCAATTGCAACACAGGACAGAATGTTACAGGTATTCAAAGACAACTGCACATTCAAAGACATTCAAAGAAAAGGTATGAAAGCTATTATATTATAATATCAAGCCAACATGCAGCTTCTGAAATAGAATAAAAAAAAAAAACATTTCATCTTTGTTTGCATTTTGTTGTAAGAACATTAGCATTTGGTTTAAGAACATTACACAGAGGCTTAAATGAAGGTTTTAATGAATTTTAATTAAAAAAATATATTTTAGAGCCTAATTAGTTGTTTTAGTCACTTTTTAAACCCTGGTCCACTATTTTGAACATGTCACACCTCTTCTGGATTCAAGTGCATGGTAATGGTATGGGAATATCAGAGAGTCATTTTGACCAATTCTATTCGCCTAAATGTTCAGACAGTGGGTGTGTTCAAACTGTGTGGAAAAAAAAAATCACAGTTATGAGGTTTGATATAACATCGGCAACGCTTTTGCAGTTACATTTTAATGTGTATCATTTAGGATGCAATACAAAAACTGGATTCGCACCTATAGAGCCCTACAAGGTCAGGCGCCTCTGTACTTTGTGGACCTCCTGCCGCTTTACACCACTAGTCAAGCCCTGAGATCCACTTAGAACAAGCCTTTCTCTTTGCACATCACACCAGGCTGAAGACCCGTGGGGACTGTGCATTTCAATCAATTGCTCCGAGACTGTGGAACAGTCTCCCACCAGCACTGAGACTGGTGCAGTCGGTGAAACAGTTGAAGGCCCAACTTAAATCTCACCCTTTTAGACAAGGCTTTGGATAGCTTTTACTAATATATCTTTATGTTTCATTGTATTCCATTTTTTCATTAGAATTCCATTTTACAGCTGTCATGGAATTTTATGGTTCAGCGCTTAATGACATGTGTCTGCAAAAAAGTGCGTCTAAATAAACTTTTCTTACTATCAACGATATGAGCTCATTTAAAAGGTGCTGAGTGCTTTGGAGAGATCAATTAGCGGTGGTTCATTTGTTGGGTAGGGGCTGTAGCCGGTGGTGTAAAGCTGCTCGTTGCAAGTGTGCCACTGTCAGCCCATGACATTGGAAGTGTTTTGGCATTGAGTCACTGGGGAACTCCTCTAGTCACTCGCTAGCAGTGAGCCATCGCCCAGCGCCACTGCCACAACCAGGGGGTACGACTGTGCCTTCCTATTTATAGTCATGTCCAATCCACACTCCCCTGCCATTGCCAATTTGCATGATTTTATCCCGGGGCGGTGGATTTTTGCCATATTTTCCTGATGGAACGAGTTGTGACGTTACATTTTGAATCCCTTTAAGCAGGCTAATTTTTTTTCTACCTCTCTCTCTCTCTCTCTCTCTCCTTCACAACAGATGTGAATATGCATGCATAATGTATGTCCGCGGAAAGGACCATGTATGGCTCCCGTTTATTTCAACGTTCCTGTTATGCTGAGCTGAGCAGTAAATCACTGTGGAGGTTTTGGTTTCTTTTTTATTTATTTAATTTATAGCAGGTGGGCCTCATCTGTTTGAGAACTAATACAGACCTGATAATTCTGTTACTCAATACAGATCACAGTTAAGTGGATTAAATCAGCGTTGTATCACTAGTTTGAAATGGCTAGCCATGAACGTCTATTGACCGAAGTTAGATCAGTGGGTATTGATTCGGAGGGACGTCTTATTGCAACAAAGTTTGACTACCAGTCCAAACAGCCATAAAGGTCAGGGCATTGATTGGGAACCGGTTTTACAAGAAGCACTAAAAGTGTTTCATTACAAAAGATGAAGGAAGCGTGGGAAAATAAGTCCTCAGAAAGGAACGCTTTTGATGTGTTATTAAAACAAATTCAAGTACTCTGCACTCCTAATAATGATGAGACTCAATATATTTCCTTCAGGCATGTACATCAGTACATATTTTGAATAATTTACTTGGCAAAATTACCAGGTTTGGGGCAATAAAATGTAATAAAGGAGAAAGGGATCATTAAAAATGCATTTAGCACGCTTTGAGAGAAGGCGTATTATTTTGGAGAGGTCTGCCTTCCCCCTTGCATATCGCTGGCATCTCAAAAAGAGGCACGTTTCATTCCAAAGCCCCAAAGGGAGCGCCCTAATCAGCCTATATTATTGACTCTTGATGTAAATGCACTGTGAAGACTTTCAAATGGGAAAGGGTTCTGGCACAGACGGGCTCTGAGCTGCTGTGTAAGAAGCATTTGAACAGGGCTGGATATTCAAGCCTGGACTGCGTTGACTTTGCCACAGCTTTACGATGCTGTGCCACGCTGCATCTCTGAGTATGTCATAATTTCAGGGTTTGACTGCTTTAAACCTGGGTTTACCGGGTTTATGGGTGGAGGTTGTCATAAATATCTGGTGTTTCATGTGACAGGCATGTGAAATCCACCAAATTTAGCACCTTGGACACTTCCATCTCATCTTCATCTCAACCGATGTACTTTTTTCTTTCATTTTTTCAAACCATTTCCAGACATGGTCAAGCCAGGCATGGCTGCAGCCACACACACACAGCAGAGTTTAATTCCATCCCTACTCTAACACACCAGATCTTTGATAAGGAAAAGATCAGGACAGAGGATAGAGGTGCACAGTGGTGTGGTAGGATAGGCTAGAAATGAAACTTTGATAGATCTCCAAAATCAGGTTTGAGTAGCCCTAGGCTAGAGTACCAACCCAATCTCACGACTTTTTGTGCAGCCATCATGACATAAAATCTATTCAAAAACGTGCTGCAATCACGCTTTAGGCCTTTTTCTCGTGCAAGGACAACGCTTCACTACCCTATGTATTTTAATGCATAGTGCATAACACCGCCAGTGTCTGCACTAACTGGTGACTGTTAAGGTTAGGGTTAGGGTTAAGGTTAGGGTTTAAGGTTAGGGGTTAAGGTTAAGGTTAGGGTTAGAGTTAAGGTTAGGGTTAAGGTTAAGGTTAGGGTTTAGGGTTAGGGTTACGGTTTGGGTTAAGGTTAGGGTTAGGGTTAAGGTTAAGGTTAAGGTTAGGGTTTAGGGTTATGGTTAGGATTAGTGTTAGGGTTAAGTTTAAGGTTAGGGTTAGGTGAGGGTAAGGGTTAGGGTTAAGGTTAGGATTATAGTTAGTGTTAGGGTTAAGGTAAGGG
>JBBIGA010000032.1:6970542-6984988 GCA_037576975.1 Alestes dentex
TGCAAACAAAAACAATAAGGAATCAACTCATTATTTCTCTCATACTGTCCCTCAGTCACCAGTTAGCGCTGATACTGGCGGTGTTACGCAGTGTGCATTAAAATACATAGGGTAGTGAAACATTGTCCTAGCATGAAAAAAAGGCCTGAACATGACCGCAGCACGTTTTTGAATAGATTGTATATCGTGATGGGTGAGACCAGGCTCAGAGTACACACAATTCAAAGTGTACAGTGTAACAACACATACACACACTATCCTATACAATTAACAACCTAATGCCTTCGAGGATTATAACCACATGCCTTTGAATGTGGCAAGCTTATAACCAAGAAATTGAAAACTGCATAAGAACAAACAAATAGGCCTGCATTTACTCTCTCAAAAACTATACACACAGAATCTGTTCCAAAGATGGTGGATGGGAATGCACTGCTCGCTAGCTCATCTTCACCCCATCACCTCATCTACTGTTGATTTTGAACTCCTGCCTCCATAAATTTGTGCCGCTATGTTTGACAAACTTTCGGCTCAGACCACATGGTTACATTAGTAAGACTTTGCGGCACAGGTGGAATTTTTGTATTATTCAGAAATGAACTTTCTTTACAAGATGCATGTTTACATTAATCAAGCAGGAGGAGATCCTTTAGCCTCTGGATGTTAAAGTTGTAGGCCTAACGAGGAGGAATTTTGATCATTACCAAAGTCCTTAGAGGAAGGTCTGTCCACACAGCAGCTATCTGGGCAGCACACCTGGGCAGGGACTTCCAAGACCAGGCTCCTATCTCCTTGAATGTGGACAGAAACTATAAATCAGAAACTAAAGCCAATTTTAAAAAGTTAAAAACATTATTAAAATTAAGAATTGTGGAGAAGTGTTTAACTGAAATAAAGCATGATTTTTTTTTTCAGGTTCTTCTGGCTACTGCACACATGAATTAATTCTCAGTGGCTCTCGAGGAGAGCATCTCTTGTCATGCCTGTAGTTTTCCCAGCAAACCAATTTGCTCTTTACAGACGGGGCTGCGCCATACACTGATGCCATGCCTCTTCCTTTATAATGAATTGTTACCCCTGCAGATACGCTGAAGCTAATACTAGAGCTAAGAAAACATCTTAACTTTGTTCTGTGATGTTATTTATTCATTAATGTGATTTTAAAACGAATGTTAGCAAAAACCTAGAAACCTAAATAAAATTTAACTTGCCTTGAGTAGTCCTAGAGGATATTGATGGGTGTTTATCTGTCAAATTGCTGTCTTAGAATATTGTGTTTTCAGCCCTCACTGAATCTAATGTTAGCCTAAAGGGACCTATGGACCCAGTAAGAACCCCAGGGTCCTTCTATTCTGCCACTTACATCTTTACTGAAATATCAATACAGCATATATAGAGAGTTCTCTTGTGTAGTGATGTGTAGTCCTCTTACACACTAAAAATACTGTTGTTTTAACATGAACACACAAGCACACATTCCCACGTGCATACTTTAAAAAATCTTGTTCTGTAAATGGCAGGTTTAGAGAAGAGCCTACAGCATTCTGGAGGACAGAATTTGTGTTTTTTCTCCAGTTTGAACCGCTCCCTCTTGAACACCGCATGCACCTTGCAGAAAACACAACTAACAGCAAAAGAGTCTTGTTCATGCCTGAAGCTATTCTGTTTGTCAAAAGGTACATAAAACAGGGTCCTAAAGTTCTGTTGAAAAGTGCATTTCTTTGCACACTGACTAGCCAGATTTAAAAAGAAAGCAATCGCCTTGAAATTCCTCACATTTCAGTCTGGTGCTTACATGTCCTCAAAAGAGTTTGTTGTCTGAAGTACACCAGTGTTGCTCTGGAGCCTAAAACAAACAGCCTGAAGGAAATGAATAAAGAGGATTATATTGTATAATACATCCCTTTATTCATTTTAGGCCTATTTTAGGCCATTTTAGACCTATTAAGAAATGGAAATAAATATAGAAAAATAGAAATGACAACCAGATCTGATCAAAGTCCTCATGAAGTGTCTAACACACTTTCTAACACACAGTGTGTGAAGCTAACACACTGTCCATTTGTTCTTGCCCATCCATCGCTTGGCAACATGCCTCGTGAACCAGTGTCAGTCATTATTACTCCATTAATGTGTAACTTTATATCTCCGAATGATTTAGAGAATGAGAATGTATTAGCTTAGATTAGATCTTGAGTGACTCCCAGAGGATCAAGATCAAAATAATATGAATGTGAAGGTCTGTTGTTTTATGACAGACTGACCAATAGAAATTATTAGAGGCATATTTTCTTCAGTGAAGGTACCATTCTGGGGATGCAATATTTTGTTGCAGCACTGAAGTTTTTCTTATGCACTCTTATCTTTTGTGCATCTTTGTCTAACAACCAATTAGTCTAACTAACTTCAGTGATAACCCATTGCCCCAAATTACAAAACATGTCACTTTGATCTCCCTCCTAGCTAGTTTTGCGATGTGCTCTCTCCACCCCTACAGCTTTATAGAAATGGACACCCATGCTCAACACGAAACTCAAGGCTTCTGCTTAGCAGGCGTTATCTTATTAGCTCTTCATTTCATTCACCGGCGGGCAGATTTGAAGGTCTAGACAGTCCACGTCCAGCTCGACAGTTCCAGCACATCGACCTGGTAATGCCCCCCAGCCTGACCTTGCTTAGAATTAAATCACTGTTTAACCCTGATCATTGGTGCTGACCCTGCAAGCCACCTGTCCAGTCTAATGAGTGCCGAACGTCCACCGAACACTGAGCTCGGAGACTCGAATATGAAGTGGCTCAGTGTCTACCGAGTCTGCAGAGTCTACAGTGACATAGATCTTCGTTTTATGTCTCCAGGCTTGATTTGCATTTTAATGGCATGTGTCCGGACTGCAGCAACCCTCCAGCTATTCTATTATGGCTAAAGCTCTTCAATTAATTATACAGAACGGTTACACATCACCAAGGTGGGAGGGGCTCTCTTGCGTGCAATTAGAAGGAATGTTATTGGATTGTGCATCTTTATCTGCGTTCGCAGTGCGCGTTTGCCCAAGCAGATGATGCCACTCGTTTTATTTAGAGATTAAGACCTCAGCAGAGGAGTGAGTGGAAAATAATTTGAATTTAATCTAATCTTAATACAAGCTCGCAATACCTCTTCGCACTTATTCTGCCCTCCTGCACGCCCAAAGCTATTAACATGACAAAAAGCAGGAGACACACAGGCGAGCACATTAAAGCTTCTGTTGCACAAAGCTTGATTTGCTGCAGTGGCCTCAGGTGTCCTTTAATTTTGGAATGTGCCACTTATTTATTCAGCAACACAACGCATCAGTGCTGCCGCTGAGTTGGCTGTTTGATTAGCATTAATCGTGGTAAACTGAGCCAGCGAGATATGACTGAGATCAGTCCGCCACCTCAGGCTCAGATTTGGCTAAACTCATAACAATAAAGGTTCCTAAGTAGTTCTTGGCTTGGATACACATTTCTTATCTCTATTATACAAACAGAACTTTTACACCATGCTGAGGTTCCTTTCAATCTTTATATGGTTCTTCATCTCTTGTTTAAACGTGATTCAAGAAAAAAAGAAGTGGTTCCTCTCTGGCATTGCTCAAAAAAACCTTTGTGGCACATTTTAAGAAATTGTTCCAGTGCAGTCCATGTTCAGCCTGAAAAAAACATTGCATTTGCATAAATGGTTCCAAAGATCAATGGAACCAAATATCCTTCATGGATCTTCTCTGGCACCAAAATAATCAGCTTTTGCAAATTTATTTTTAATTGCAAGCGACATATTCATTTATTTCAGACTGAACACTCAGTATCTGTACTGGGACAATCTTAAAGAAAGTGCCCTAAAGGGTTCTTTGCATGATGCCAGAGAGGAACCACTTCTTTTCCAAAATGGAATGAAGAACCTTTAAAAGAATTAAGGAGTTTTCTACACCATGATACAGATTCTTCAGACATTTACATTATGTGTACATTCTTCAAACTTTAGATTTTAAACAACCACACATCTTACTTCTCTGAAGAATCATTTAAAGGTTCTTCTGTGGCCTCTCTGCCCTTTCTGGCACCTTTATTTTTAATCTCACGACATTCATGTCTTCCAGACTGAATTCTGAGTGTCTTTAAGCACCGTTTTTGAAATTATGACCATAGTGTACAGGCTCTATTTCCAAACCTTATAAAACCTCATGCTCTGAGAAGATTCATTAAACTTTTAAAAAGGTTCTTCTATACCAATGTGCTCCCATAGCATGGCACAAAAAGTCCCTTTCTTGCACCTTTATTCCTGAGAGTGAATAGTATTGCTTCAGAGATGCTTTATGTTATGCGGAGGATCTTTCATCTACAGGAGACAAGCCATGCTAAAATCCACCTCACTGTATCTATGCTTAGTTCGTAAATCATCTAGATCACAATGCATGATTAGGTACAACAAATCCATATATCAGTGAAATTTGCCGTTACGGTTTATGAAAATTCACTTAACACAGCTGACACAGTGCTGAGACCATGCATCAAAGTGAAGGACTGAATTAATAGAAAGGTCACCTGTTTACAAATAATTCTTCATGGTCTTTGCACATAAAGAGCGTAATTACTGCACGAATATAGACGGGAAAGGGGGTAAGGGTGGGGGAGGGATGTCTTCTCAGTTGGGTTGGTATAGACGAAATGGTGTTAATTCAGTGCAGCAGAGGCCATTGCTTTGTCCTGAGTGTAGAGGTTGCTTTTTATCATCCTGGAGGTGTAGGAGCGGCAGTGCGGCACAGCGGTGTTCAGTATTCAGCTCAGCCGCCGAGCAGGAGCCTGCAGAGGCTTCCAGAGAAATACGAGCAGCACAGTCACACTTGGCTGCTGTCCCTGTATCCTTCTCTGCTCTCTCTATCTCCCTCATCGCCAAGCCGAGGAGAAAACACAGGAATTTGAAAAGCATGGCAGGAACTTCTTTGTTCACCTGCCACAGGTATACCTGCATTTCTTCTCAGACAGTGTGGGAGAGCTAGTGTCTTCTAGCCTTTTTTTTCTGACCTCACAGCATCCATCTGTATAAATACATACAAGTGTGTGTGTGTGTGTGTGTGTATGTGTGTGTGTGTATACATGTGTATATATATATATATATATATATATATACATAATGGGATTAAGTGGTCATTCTTTCCTTTAGCCAGTTAATGCATTGGTGTTGACTATATATTCACATAGGAATTAATGACCGCTTCATTTCTTTGGCCATTTATTAAAGACTATCCATCCATTTATCCATTATCTGAGCCACTTATATTAATCCGACACACAGACAAACACATTCACACACACAGTCACACCTAGGGGCAATTTGGCATCTCCTGTTCACGTGACATGCATGTCTTTGAGGTGTTAACTACATTTTCTGCATTCCCTATACACATTAGCACTTCATTATCGTTATAGTCATTTCACTAAATAAAATATCCCAGTAGCATAATAAATGTGATTTAATCCTTTCGTATATCAAAACCAGGTCAAACCAAGGAGAATGGAAAGCATCCTTGGTCACATTTACTATTCTTTATTCTTTTCCATATAAAAAAAACAACTTTTTTTTTAATTTCAGGCACCATAATCATTCTCTCCAGACTGAATAGTGAGTGTCGGCACTGGAACTGTAACGCTTGGCCCCAGTTCCCTTTTTAGATCTAGGAGGCAGCCTTTTGCCTTAGCAACAAGCACAGCTCCATTTAAGTGCCAAGAAGTTGCTCTCCGCTTGCGGACCCTTGATAAATTGCATCCCGTTTTGTGTTGTGAAATTACATTGTTTTGTTAACAATCTGCCGCTGACGGGCCGAGGGGCTAAAAAAGGAACTCAAAGTTGGATAAAATCAACAAGTAAGAGTAAGCATCTTCTAAAGTGCTGATAAACTGCTTTGCAGGGGGAGTTCTCACTCGACGAAAACTGAAATATTTAAGAGCTCTTTTACCCTCTTAAAGAGCCTGTCAGTGGATCTGGACCTCCACTAGTCACTTCCTCACTTAGCCGGAATGAATATTTGATAAGAGACATATTTAATATCCATTAATACCTAATAGACATTAGTTTCATAACAGTTCCTGATTAATAATAGTGACAATTATGTGCCTTACGATTAATAACTGGGAAATAAGCCTAGCGGTCAACCCCTAAAAGTGAAAGCTTATTATTCGGTTATTAATCTTGAGATATTACATTTAGTATTATTTGGTAACCTACATTCCCGCCATATATATAAAGAATATTAAACATTTGATCCATTAGCTTTTTCTTTTTTTTTTTAGTATTCTGTTGTATGTAATAGATGTTGGATATGACTGTAGTGTAAGAGGACAGTAATTCATAGTAGATATTGGAAAATAAGAATTGACACTAGTAATAGTCATAACTGGATAAAGAATCAGTTGTAATTAAAAAGTTAGGGGTATGGATAGTATAAGTACCAGGATAGTTTCAGACTGATGGTTAACTATAGCTGAATTTAAAAGAGCTTTAGCTGAATTTTAGTTAAATGCAAGATAGGCAGCTACAAAGCCAGCCAAATCAAGTGTCCCTTAATTCCTGAACAATAAGCCTACACCCCTTACCCTTAATTCAGTAACTGCTCTAAACCTAATGAGTAAATAGTGTTGTTGGGATTAGGGAGGACCAACAATGGGTCCCTTGGGGTTTAATAGGTTTCAGAGTTAAACACCCTTCACACTGAGTAGCAAATAAGCTTGTTTGTCTGTCCCTGTTTTCTAATGGCTGTTGGACTAGATCAGTTCCTGCAATTGTCCTAACTCTGTGCACCAAAAAGTCCTTCCAGTCATTTGTAAGTAATGACATTACAAGTAATCAAACAGGTCTAATCAACAAAGGCAAGTATAGTTTACATACTCGATTTCAGTGATCCTCTGCCAGGCGAGGCTCTCTGGGTTGTTTGGACTGACTGACAGATTACTCCTTTACTGAGAGGAAGCAGAGGATGCAAAGTGGTTTCTGAGGCAAATGTCCATTCCTTTCACAACAATGCTTTGTATCTCTGAAATTGTAACTCTAATGTATGTTGATGTAAAACTATTTTTTCCCATCGTTGTTTCAATTGTCATAAAGGCCTCACTTGGTGAAAGGGAGGCTGATGGTAGGTTCAAACAGGGCAAAAACAAAACATAAAATCCCCTCAAAAAAGGTTTCGGTGGGACAGGGATGAGGTCCTAATCTGACCTTCAGGCCCCCATGCATAGGCATTCTCTCTCTCCCTCTCTCTCCCTCTCTCTCTCTCTTTCTCTCTCTCTCTCTCTCTCTCACACACACACACACACTCTCTCTCTCTCACTCTCTTTCAGGCATGGCTGCCTTTAGGCCTGTTGCCCTCTGTAACTCTCTGAAGGGTCCCGATGGCTTTATGCGCTTCAGTTCACGGCTGTTAAACCCACACTTCCTGTCTGACCTGCCTTTGCCCATTTCAGAGGGGACTTGATGCAGGTGCATTCTGCTGTTCATATCACAGCCCTGGCCCCTGGCTGGAGAGCAGATAGGAGCCTCTTTAACACAATAACACGGGCAGAAATGGAGCCCGCAGGCAGTTGCTGGAACATAAGCTATGTGTTGCGTTAAATCCACCCATGTCTGCTGTGTTTTTTTTGGGTTTAGATCCATGCCACGCAGCGCAATGCAGGACATGTTGAACATGGTAGGTCGCAACGTTGTGGAAGAATGTCTGCAGCAACTAACTGGACTACTGAGGCATATGAAAACAAGACTGTTTTCTGTCCAAGTCGTGTGTCATTTCCCTTAGATAGTTGCATCACTCGCGAGAACAAGCTTTGTTGGCTCTTGCCACTGTCTGAAACAAAGTCTCTCTGCTTTACCAGACTATGACATAAAGCAAAATGACAGTTAATGTCAAAATGAGATATCTGGGATGCTGTGGTGTATTTTTGTGTGTGAAGCAGTGAGTTGGTGGAGTGCTGTGCCCCGAGCGCATGGAGCGTCTAGTGGAAAACAATCATTTAACATTGACCGAAGCCCATCTTGTGGTCATGCCGTCTGAGGGAGGCAGGAGAGAGGGTACTGGCTTGTAATATTTTGTGAATGATGAGTCATGCTAATCGTCTTTCGCACCGTTTGAGCTGGATTCACTTGATCAAAAGAGATTCTGTAGTAGGAGCAAAAACACCATGACTAGTAGAGCCAGGCCTTTAGTTTGGGCCATAAACATCAAAACATGGTCAAGATCATATCACACATTTTCAGGCAGTTTGAGATTAAGATAGACATCTGAAGCCTTTAAAAGACCTCGCATGTTTCATAAAGCATGTAACAGACATATTATCAGAAATTTTAATATCTACTTTATATGTGGCATTTCTAGAGTAATTCCCTCAGTGAAGAGTCTGGACACAGAGCTGCCTCTATTAGCGGCCTGACAGAGAGGCAGCGGTTAGACTGTCTCTGGTTTTCACACTCAGTGATGCCAGAATGCCTAGAGTGACGTTTTCCTTCACAGAATCGGTCTTCCACATTATAAATCAAAGCGTGATTAGCTGATTCCTCTGTCAGATTCCAGTTATGTTGGTAATTAATCTGACACATTAGGACTTCCAACTCATGCAGCCCTGATCAGTGGGGAGAATTCTCGTAGCCATCATTTTCTCCTGGATGTTGGACATTTCAAGAATTTATTCCTATCGTCTCCAAACAAAACTTTATAACGAGCTCAGCAGTGCTGTAGATGCAAACACTATAATACTGAATAAAATGAATGCATTGTTTTAGCTCCTTGAAATCATGAACCTTTCTCTGAAGGCCTAAAAGTAAGCAGCTGACTGAAAGCTTATGATGTGTTATTGAACGTGTTCCCTTTCATTCACATTCTTTTGCCTGATCTCAACTGTCAGACATGTACATAATTTACATTCCACTCATTGTGATACATGATTATGAAACCTAAGTACTGGCCAGCTTTAATAGTTGTGATAACTGAAAAGGAAATCGCTGAAATAGCTGAAATGATTTGTGTACCGTCGGAGCAAAAACTCATATTTTCCCGTATGGTAAGTCAACAAGAGAAACACAAACATTGTAATGTAAGATATTGCAGCAAAAATGTTATTCCAGATAATTTTAGACAATTGCTACTGCTCCATTCATCATAAAATGTTAACATAATATAAAGGGATATATTTTTATATTATGCAGTAAAATGCAACAAAACTGGAGATACTAGGTACTTAGAGCAGTTAAATGGTATAACTGCAGCAGGTCCAGAGGAAGGGTAGCCCGGATTAAACCACCACAGTCTGTCATTATTATGCCACAGCCACCACACTCAGTAACCACACATACTCATGTATGTTTGTGTATTTTTATATTACATTATTTTGAGGCCAATTTGAATACAAATGAAGGAGCTTCAACCAATTATAGCAGGCAATTCAGCCTGGAAATCCCGTTAAAAATCACTTACATCACAGTCCATCACCAGGTAAAGGTAATCCAGCCCGAACTGTGCTTTAATCGAGTGTGAATCTCTGGGCCATTCACGCTAAATGCGCAAACCTTCCACGCATACACCATGAACCCAGGAGGCAGCGGAGCGGAAACAAAGATAAAGAGGGAAATACCAATTACACTGACCTGGAAATTTCAAGAAGGTACGGTGCAGATAACGGCTGCAATTTCTGCGATTTCTTTCCAATCCATTGGTGTTAAAGATCCATCCGTCACCATTCGGCCTGTCCCCCTCTCCCCACTACACGTGCTGTTTCCCTCCTGAAAATATGGAACGCCATCTAACCTATTCTCCCAGCAGTAGAGGAAACACTAATGATGTTTAATCGGATTTGATTTGCCTGCTTTTTCTTTCTTTTTATTATTTTTGAGCTTCTCTCCCTCACCGCAACACAGT
Organism: Alestes dentex; assembly: GCA_037576975.1. Lineage (NCBI taxonomy): Eukaryota > Metazoa > Chordata > Actinopteri > Characiformes > Alestidae > Alestes > Alestes dentex. The sequence continues at coordinate 6,980,460 of JBBIGA010000032.1, forward strand.
CCTCCATAAGACAAATGAGTCAATCGGACCATTTATAAATGCAGTCCATTTGGATGTGGAAAATGTGTAATAAGATGCTGTCTAATAAGACGTATGCTGGTGGCTGGCTCCCTGATTCATTTATCCTGCCTCCGCCACCACAAGGTAAAATCATTTATATCTGTATTGTTTTCCCTCACATCCTCACACTCCCATGATATGTACTACTGCACGCGCAGTAGAGGAGTTCTGCAACGGCCTGTCCGTTCTTTAATTCATGGTGTGTGTTCTCTCGCATGACACCCCATCCAATCTGCTGTCACATCACGCAACAATGTTTGGCTCCATATCCTGCTGGTGTTTGCCCTTGAGTCACACATGAGTTCTACAGTACATGTGGTGAAAATCTGTGCTACCATCATCAGTGCCGTTGCTAATTTATTCTGCAGCCCACGGGATTCCACTCGTTTTAACTCCCATTTATTAAATCAGCAAAAATGTAATGACAAGTTTAATGTAAAACGAAATGATAATTGACCACTTTCCTGTAAGGATATGTGACAGTTTAGGGGGCATTTTTGCTAGAGGAGTGAAAATGTGCCGGTGCAAAATTAGTGCAAAATTCCATGGGTCAAAACGAATTCCTTTGCTGTTATTAATTAATTTAAAAAAAACATGCTCAGTTTATTTGGTGTAAATAAATATGGTCGAATGTTTTGTTTTGTTTTTCAAATAAAATTATTTTCTATTTTCAAAAATAAAAATATAGAAGTTTAATATATACAACATTTGCATATACATTTAAATATAAAACATTAGGATATGCAAAATGTTTTGTGTATAAATACGTTTCAAATAAAAATATGTATGCAATATTTTGGGCAGAAAAATATTTCTGAAAATTTAACAATTCAAAAAATGTACACATTTTTGTTGGTTGAAATAAAATTCTTTGCCCTTTTTTAAATATAAAAATCCAAAACTGCTTGGTTTTTAAATGATTATAGATATTTTTGTTTTTATTGTCTGTAATCCACCACTGTGTAAATAGCTCCTGCAGGCACATTTGGGTATTCATTGCAATTTTTAAAATAATACAATCGGACCAAAGTAATCTAATCACAGTGAAATTTGAGATTTGATGGTGCATTCATTAGTCACTGTGAAATCATTGAGTAGTCACAGATAAACGCCTCTTGTGCTCACCTAGCACTACCTTCCTTAATATACAGTACTAGAGTAGTTACAGTTCAGTATCTCAGCAGTGTAAACAGGGAACAGGAATCAGAAATGTTCCAGTAAAATGCGTTTTTTTGGTATAGCAGTACTGGATGGAGCTGTATTGCTAATGAGCTCTGCATTAGTTCATTCAGATTGTATTGCTGCGCCCCTGCACCTACGCACATACATGAGAAACATAAGGTGTTCCTGGAGATGACGGAGAACCATCTGTGAGGCAGTGGCTTTATGCCACCTACAATTAGAGCAATGCAGCACAGAGCTCACTTAACAGACCGCTGAGAAACGGATTGAGAAATATCAATGAAACAGACACTAAGGCACAAAATCTTGTGACCATACATTAGAAACCCCTACTTCTTCAGAACATCTTAACCTACAGACTCTAGCTCCATTCCCAACTTGCATTAGTCATCCTATAGCCCAGTTTCTATTCTCAGTCCATCAGTGACACTGAGGTGTTAAAAGCACAGAGACACGACTCACACTAGTGCAAAAAACGCACACACAACACATTTAAAAATAAGGGTGCCAGAAAAGGCCCTTTCATGATGGCATAGAAGAAGCATTCTGGTTCCATCAAGATTCAGTGGATAGAACCATTGCTGTAAGAGTGCCATTGTTGCAAATGTATGTGTGAGTGCGAAGTTTTAAGAGCATAATGTGAAGAATGTTTGAAGAACCCATAAATTGAGTTTTAAAATCCCATTACTTAGAGGTTCTTTATATCTCTAGAATGCTCTTCATACGCACATGTCACATTTACAAACATGGCTCTTAAGGGAACTAAGGAACTGGTTGTATCAACTTTATGGAGCAGTGTGTGGGGACGGTGCTCAAGGGAACCTCAGTGGTGCCACTCTCAGTCCTGGGATTCAAACCCACAACCTTCTGATCGCAGGGACAACTCCCTAACCACCAGGTCACCAGCAGCATGCCAATGCAGTATTATGAACAGTCTACTACTAAAACAGTATCTGGTCGGTAGTGGTCCCTTTAAACTGATGGACAAGGCAGAGAGGGGCTGATCGATTGTGTAGAAACAGTTACAGTCTGTATCTATAAACCTACAAAATGCACTTTCAGATTTGGTTCCCTAAAGAACCTTTCAACTGAGTGATTTCAGTGAGTCATCAAGTAAAAAATGATTTAGTGGCTCTACGTTATGGTATCACTTCGAAGAACCATTCTGACTCCTTTATGTGTACAATCCCACCTGTGTTCAACTTGATCAATGATTAGTGATCAATGTTTCTAACTAAACAGGAATACCTGAAGTGAGGACTGACATCAGTTATTGGGGTAGAGTTATGTTGAATGATGTAGTGCTGTTGCCCGTGCTCTGCAGAGAAAATAGCGCAATATTATTATTTATTACTCCAGTAATTACTCCAGTAATGGAGTTTATGTGGAGTAGTGTCTTACAGGTGTTGAAAATGTTCATGAACACAGTGATAAATATAGTTTTAAACTATTTTAAATCATGTTAGGGTTGTCAGTTTGAAACTGTTATAATTAAGGCATTTGGAGAAATTTCAAAAGTAATCGCAACCATGAGCGTCCAAACAATCCAGAAAGTCTAAATATAACCGTGTGAAGGTTTTTTGCGGGCCACCACACAAATATTTGCGCATCGCAGCAAATTCAATGAAATATGGATGGTTTCATTAAAGAAAATCGTGTAGAGCATCGCCACTGCACTTTGAAAAGTGCTGGGTCAAATTCCTTCTCGCCAGTCTCCAAGACCTCATAGTTTGACCAGTGAGTAGAAGGTAAGTGTATCTATTAGGCTGTCAGTGAAGTCTGAATATGCATTTGAGAAACCAGTGCTATATCTATGCAGATGCGTGTAGTAAAGAATATTTGTGGGCCCCGTTCTTGGATGCTGTGTTTTTTGCACCTACTGGCTCATCTTATGTAACACAAATCAACCCAGACACTCTTGATCCCCACCAGAATCACTGACGGCATTTTCTTTACATAAATCAGGCTCCCACCAGTGCCCACCTGACACCCCACGTAGACTTCAAGTCTGACTTTAACTGCATGTGGTGGCACCTAAACTATTTGAAGAGCCTGCCATTTGGTGAGAGAGATTGGGGGAGCATTACAGTTGACAAAGTTCATCCTCTGTTTGAGCATGTAAGTCGTTGTAAAGCTGCACATTATGCAGACAACACACAGTCCAGCTGCCCTGAAAGCCCTCTTGTGTTTGCTGTTCAGTCTGTGTGTATGTGCATAAATAAATGGACAATAAATTCATCATTCCACTGCTCTTCTGGGAGTTGTCCTCACTGATGCATCTGGGAGACTGAGCTCTATCCAAATCCCAGCCTGTTACACCTCCTATTAGTACATCTTTTACCCTGCCCACATGGAAAATGCATGAACGTGGCTGGTGGCTGTCAGTAAATCCACATGTGCAGGTAGTTTAAATCCTGTGGATGTTAAAAAAAGGTTTGCCTGGTAAATTATAAGCTTTGATTTGGCTTTGGTTTGATGGTTAACCTTAAGCATTAGTCAATAGATATAAACCCCAAAGGATCACACTGATCACAATTGATATATGAATTATTTCTCTTTTATGGCTCTTTAAATCAAGCAGAGGAATTTTCTTCAAAGTACAAATTCTAAAGCCGCGTTATGATGGTTTTAATTTGAATAAAACTTGTGGGTGCAGCCTTGTTTAGTAGAAAGTAAAAATATCCGTTACATTTTGACCATGTTATTGTCATGAACTGATACTGAAACAGAAAAACGCATCAAAGGCGAATTCCACATATGTGTCAGAATCTCTGCATAAATAAAAGGTTAAGATCCAAACATAGTGGTTTGGAGTGAAACATAATGAGTCAGAATTGAGATAGGAAGCAGACCTATGATTTCGGTGCTTCTTAAAGGCATTTTGCAGAAAGCTATTGCACAAAACAGTCACAAATAAACCATGTAACATCAAAACAGTCTGTATGACCTTGTTTACATACCAGTGATTAACATATGCACTAATTCTAAAAATGTGCAGAATTCCCATTCTCACCTTCTCATTTATTTGAATTATAGTATTTGAAGTACTATTTACTATACAGTAATTTATATAGTTAATGTAAATAGTAGTAAAATAACAATGACTGTAGACTTGTGAGGATTAACCTAAGAGCTCAGCATCATTTTACAGTTATAGCCCAAAACTTTGATAGGCACACACCAACACACATGGATGGATGGGTAGAGGGATGGATGGATGAATAGAATGATAGATAGATAGATAGATAGACAGACAGACAGACAGACAGACAGACAGACAGACAGAT
>JBBIGA010000032.1:6985088-6998810 GCA_037576975.1 Alestes dentex
ATAGATAGATAGATAGATAGACAGACAGACAGACAGACAGACAGACAGACAGACAGATAGATAGATAGATAGATAGAGGAAGAGAGAGAGAGTGAGAGAGAGAGAGAAGAGAAGAATTTTCATCAAGCATTTGGTGAAATTCTTAGTTGGACCAGGCCTAAATCTAGATGTTTTGCATCTCTCAGTATCACCCAGCTTTCCATACCCATTCATTTCCAGTGCAACTGATAAGTCAAGGGCAAACATGTTTATGCAGAAGGAGAAAAGAATTCATTTAAAAGCGAGGGGACTACAGTTACAGCTCACTGAATTTAATGAGTGTTTATACCATCTAATGGAATCGAGTGTGTGGATTGAATGCTGAGCATTTTTGTAAATAAACAAACCAGATTTACCTCTGAAACTAGAGTGTGAGAGATTTACCTCAGCTGTAGGCCAGATAACATTACTGACACAATCAAAGGAGGCCATTTCAGTTCTGTACAGCTGCTTTTTTTTTCTTTGCATTTGATTCCCCTAAGCAAGTTAATGTGCTCTCCACATGCTGAGTAGATTTAAATGAACAACATGCTACACCTTGGACAACCAGATGAAGTTTCTTGGAAAAGGCTTTCTTTGACAATGCTTTCTTTGCCATATCTGTTTTCTGAAGCATTGGGCTGAATTCATACAGGAGATTGCACCTGGAAACATCTTTAATTTCACACACTGTTTCAGATAAGCGACGGAATGAATACCAGGGTCCAAGTTTAATGTGTTTCATAAATATCTGCAGAGTGCTCAGCCCTGTCCAGCTGCATACTAATGCCAGAGCAGCACAAACGATGGTTTAACAGCACATTCAAAACTAAAGACTAAGAGACAAACGCAGAGGTTCTTTTACTTCAGCATGGAGGTCACTGCTTTGACTTATGGTTATGGGCCAGGATTACACTCTCCATCTCTCTTTCTTGCTCTCTCTCTCTCTCTCTCCCTCTTGTCCTCGCTCTCATTGTCCTGCTGTCTGTGTAATTTACACAGTATCTTTGAGTGCTCTCATTAATCACAATTGTGGTTCCTCCCCCAACTAGGGAGCTGAGTGAGTCTGCTCATAGTAATAAGGAATTAATGCCATTAAGGTAAAATTGCACCTCGTGCCTCAATTCTCCACTGTGCTGAAAATACTGTCCTCTTTATTCTTATCAGCATAATCATGGACATTTTGCACCACATATTTACCCACACCTGAGGCTCTCTCCAATTACAGCCAAGAGACCCCAGGAACATAACTCAGCTTAATGACCTGAATGGGATGAGAACATTCAGACTCTAGTCTACTTATACGTTCAGCGGTCAGCTTATTGCCCATTTTTCTGCTGCTTTCTCAGTCATCCAATTTTGTTAGGCAATGAGTATGAGCATGAATCGTTACCATGAGTCTACACAAAGTAATATTCAATAAAAAAAAAAAATCCAATTCTCACAATTGTCCCCAAAAGCTAGCAAGTAGTGGAAGCTTATTTACAGTATACCGCTGCATGTCTTGATCATCATTCGCTTGCCTAAAACTCACCATCTTATTAAGTAATCTCAAATAGTCTTGCAGATCTGACACTGTATGATATACAGTTATCTGTAAAATGGACAAAAGTCCCTGGCGATACAGTCTTCAGTGGCTGGGAGTCCATGACAGCTTAATTGGCTTCACTTTCTAAGATTGTCCTCTTTCTACCCCCATCACTCAGCGTGATACTTTACAATATGGGGGTCTGTAAAAGGAATAGTTCATTTAGCAATGTTGCTGACACTGAAAGAAAGAAAATAGTCCCTGTTCAGTGTTACTTAAGTGATATTGTGCCAAGTGGCGACTACTAGCTCCTACTGAATGTAGCCAACATTAGCATGTATGACTGGTCGCACGAGTTTTTGTGAAGCCATCATGATATACAATCTATTCAAAAACGCGCTGCGATCACGCTTTAGGCCTTTTGTCGTGCTAGGACAATGCTTCATTTTTTTGTGCTAGGACAAGGCTTTACTACAAGAGTTTTTCACCGTCTTTGCCTCCAGTTCATGCGAAGTTGTCTTCTGTTGTAGCCTATGAATGAAAGCTTGTATGCAATATTGTGAAAATATACTACACCTTTCCCACCAAAAATGTATAATGAGTTGATTCCTTATCCTTTTTGTTTGCAAAGCGGTTGAAATAGGTTGAAAGGCCGTGAGATGGGGAAAGTCCCTAAACCTAACCCTAACCCTAACCCTAACCCTAACCTTAACCCTAACCCTAACCCTAACCCTAATGCTAACCCTAACCCTATCCCTAACCCTAACCTTAACCCTAACCCCTAACCCTAACCCTAACCCCTAACCCTAACCCTAACCTTAACCCTAACCCTAACCCTCACCCTAACCTTAACCCTAACCCAGACAGTCACCAGTTAGCGCTGATACTGGTGGTGTAACACACTGTGCATTAAAATATATAGGGTAGTGAAGCGTTGTCCTAGCACGAAAAAAGGGCCTAAAGCGTGATTGCAGAACGTTTTTAAACAGATTTTACGTCGTGATGGCTGCACAAAAAGTCGTGAGATCGGGTTGGACTGAAATATACTATTTGGACAAAAGTATTGGGACACATCTCTTTTTCAGGGTTTGGGCTAGGCCCCTGCAGTGAAGACATTTTGGACAACACCATGCTTCCAACATTGTGTACACAGTTTGGGGAAGAACCTTTTCTATTCCAGCATGACTGTGTCGCAGTGCACAAAGGACGGTCCATAAAGACATGAGTCCAGTGTGGAAGAACTTGACTGGTCGCACAGAGTTCTGACCTCAACCCGATCTAACACCTTTCGGATGAACTGGAATGGATGTTGCAAGCCAGGCCTTCCCGCCAAACATCAGAGCCTGATCTCATAAATGCTCTACAGAATAAATGGACACAAGAAAAAGAAACGCTCCAAGATCTTGTGGAAAGCCTTCCAAGCAGAGTGGAACTCCATATAAAATTCTATGTGTTTGAATGCAATATCATTAAAGTCCCTGTTGAGCTCAGTCTCCTTGAAGCATCAGTGAGGATAACCCCTAGAAGAGCAGTGGAATGATAAATGGTCAGAAGTCCCAATACTTTTGTCCACATAGTGTATCCGTCTAATTGATGTATCAGAATTAGCAGTCAGCTTTGTCCTCCAGATTGAACTGGCTAATGAAAAGACACAGTGGTGCTTCACATGTCTCGGAGGAAGCATGCGGTTGCCTGTAGCCTTTTAGCTAAGTAGCATGAAGAGACTGGGTGAGACCTAGCATCTGAACTACAAAGAAAAGTGTAGATTAGATTAACTAGCAGGATTTTACATCAGTCTGAATCTCAAAAACACAATCAATTTCTGCCCTGTTATGTCCGAAATCATCAATCAGTCTCAATATGCGACCTTTCAAGTTTACAACATTCACTCCCATAACTAGTTTGGTTGTGTGCAGTGGAAGAATACACAGTATATGCAGAATATGCAGTAACACAGCGCTTGAGTGCGGGAGTATGCTTACCTATGCCATTTTGGACTGTTAAAAGCGCAAAAAAAGAGCCACTAAAGAGGCAAACCTTAAAAGTCAAGTTTCGCTAAAACTATGGTTTAAAACTAGCCAATGAAAATGTTGTTAGAAGAATCAGTGCCCAAATCCCATGTGCTACAACAGAGTGCATGAATGCTTTTGTCAGCTCCAGTTTCATGCCTGAGGTTGCAGCACGTGGATTATATAAAGAATGTACATGATAAAGTATTGTCCACATCCACATTTAAGGTAACTATTTATTCAATGAAGGAGAGGGTTTGGTATCTGAATAATCTAAAGTGAGGAAAAAGAGACTTAATACACAAAACATATACTTCACACTAATTCGTATATAATATGGCACATACTCCTATTTATGCTGTTTGCGGAGTTTCATGCCTGTGGGGACAGCATGTGGATAGTGTAAAGGCTGCGCATGGTAAATTATCATCCACATCCACATTAGTCCTACCTTTAAGGTAACTATTTATTCGAGGAAGGAGAGGATGTGGTATCTGAATAATCTAAAGCGAAGCAGGGTTCAGCGACATGGGCTAACGGGCATAATCAGAACATTAGTGAGCTGTGAGTTAGGAATCTCCAGTGCTTGGAGTCATCAATCACCAAGGCTTGGAGGAGCGACATTGATGTATGCTTCTGTTATTCACCCTTTCTTTCTTGGCCTTTGAGTCATGAAAGTTGGGCTCAGCCAACAGCTACGGTTGTTTTCCATTAACAAAAGCTACAGCGGCCCTGTTTTCTTTGAATCATCTTTAAATATGCAAGATTAAAAGATAAATTCACTCAGACATTACCAAATCCAAGCTGCTCACTAAACCTAAATATTTCATGTTGCAACAGTTTTTTTTTTTTCTTAAAAGATTTTACATTTTTGGTCTTTATATTTGCACACAGCTTCTTGCTGAAGGGGGGGGGGGTGTAAAAATGCATCAGTACATCATCAATATGGCATGGAATGTTAAAATATTACAAAAATTCTAACTGTAATTATAATGACGTTCAATTATCCACCTATTTTACCCCAAAATTTCTGGCTATTTTCAAATGGAAAAAAAAAATCGGTGAACAAAAAATGTAAAAAAAATAAAAGTACTATGTGTAATGTGCAAAACGTGTTTCAATACTTCATGCTGTATTATTTTCAGCACATAATGCAGACCTCTTATTACTATGTTTTTGACCATTTTATATTTTATTTTTCAAAAAAAGTATTACACATTTCATATTTCTTTTTTCTAGCAGTAATGGCACATTTTATATTTAATATGTTTTACAAATGTGGAACTGTGCACTAAAATTAGTGGGGGAAAAAAGGGCCACATTTCATTTTGCTCCCTGTAGAGGATGTGTAGTTATTTTTTTTTATCACAAAATCAACAAAACTGTTTGACTGTGGGTGTTCATCCATTTGCTTACAACTGAAAATAGGTCCTTCACCTATACTGGGAGTATTCTAAAAATGATTTCAATGAAATTCATCTGTGGTAATAACCGTGATAATAATACAGTACTAATCATGTATGTATGCTGCTCTCTTCAGTTTGTTTATACAATATCACGGATAGATGAGCAGAACATTACAATACTATGGTCTAAATAAAAGTACAAGCATACATGGAGAAAAAGAGATTTAACACACCAAATATATACGTCACACTAATGCATAAGTAATCTGGATTTCAAAGCCTCTGTCTGGCACACACTCCCATTTATGCTGTTCCAGAGTTTGGGAGCTATACAGAAAGAATCAGAATTCACTGAATTGTTATGGAATCAAATCATTAAGAGGTCAGAGATTTATCCAGCAGCTTCTTACCTCGGCGTCTTAATACATAGTAGCTGCTCAAACAAAGTGTTCAGAAACTGAGCCGGTCTCTAACACTGTAATCTCTTAATCACGTCATTTGCACGGAGAACTGTAAAGCACACAATAGCATTACTAATCCATTAGGCTTAAGCTCGTTTTCCAGAGCCTCTGTCTCTGATGGGATGTTCCAGTGTTTCTGGGCTGAACAATAGCATCCGGCTGGTAATGAGATGCTGGCGGTGGGCGAGGGCAGCGCTGTCACCGGTGGCAGGCCGAGGGGACGGATAGTGATGTGTCTGTGAACGCCGGGCCCACACCGGGCAACAACTGAGGCAAATCAAATCTGGGAAACAGCTTCCAGGAGCTGTTTAAAGGTGACAGTGGCAGCTGCTTTCTGCACATTCATTTCTTCTTCCTCCTTCTGCTTCCTCTTTCTCTTTTTTCCTTTCTCCTTCTTGTTTTACTTCTTCTGGGCTGGTAGCTCTAGGCCTAGCGGGAATCAAACGAAGATTAATTTCTCCCTCTCAGAAGTGCAATCTCCGAGCATCTACAAGGGGAAGAGTCCTTGGCTGGCATCAATCATTCCTGAAGATAAAAAAAAAAAAAACCCAAAACAAAACAAAAGAAAAAAAAAAAAACATGGCGGGAGCAGACCAAGCGGCTCCGACACTCTCGGTTCTGCGTAATCGAGGTAGTTCGGCTCCTCCTGTGACTGATGATTATATAATGATCAAATATTCGGCCCGGGAATGAAGTATGGAAATGACGGGTGCTCCGTCTACGCCGGTATAATCTCTCATCATTTGATTTCCTGCTGGGTTGTTATGACACCTGCAGATTAGCCGTGGGTAATGACTTGTTTGCAGTTATGTAACACCACCACTGCCATCATCCAACTTTATCTTTCACTCCGAGGCAAAACAAACACAGCCAAAGCTGCGACAGTACAGACACAGCCTGGGTGTTTGCAATATGATTTGGAGCGATAATTCTAAGACCTGATCTTTGATCTTTGACATCTTTGACACCCAATTTTGCCCTTTTTCTAATGCACCTGTCCTCAAGGGATGCTACTATGGATGGACACAGGCTTTGCTCAAAGATAAAGCTTTCATAAGCACTGCCATTCTTGTCATTGTGAAGAAGTCAGGGTAAATGTCTCGCATGAAAATAGCTATAGAATTAGAGCTCCTTTATTTGAACAAAATAGTAATAATAATAATAATAATAATAATAATAATAATAATAATAATCAAAATAATAATCAGCATTGATTTCTGCTGTTCTGTGATTATGTATTGGGAAATTCTGTGAAAAAACATGGCTTTCATTAAGAGACAACAGCTAAAATAATTGCCTAGTCTATAAAGAGCTAAAACTGATTTGAGTTTAATCTTTAGAAGCGGTAGTTTTCTTCAATGACAAAATTAACTCTGTATCTGCACTGCAGATGCTGGAAGCTCAACGTGTCTTTAACAAAGCAGCTTATTTTCAAAACTGAATGTAACAGATTATATTTAACTAAACCCTAAACCCAAACCAAAACCTTACATAACCTCACCCTAAAACCTAAACATAACCTCAAGCACTTGATAGCTTTTGTGTCTATAGAGCATCTTTAGGTGACTCTGAAAAGTGTGCCCCAAAATGTAATTATTTTTTTTTAATAACAAATTGTAATTATTTGTTATTTAAACCCAACTGAAACAAGAAATTCCAGTGGCAATGCAGATTTCAATCAGTTTCAGTTGATAACAGAAGAGGACAGAAGAGGACATTTTTATTATATGAATATACATGAATATTCTGAATATTTTAAATACATTTTTTGTCTTGCTTGTTTGTCAGAAATGCAAACTCAAAGCAGTTGATGCAGAGGACTTAAATGTAATTTATTACCTAAATAATCATGGAGCTAGGTTTACAAGATTATGTACAGTAAATCAAATGTATAAATACTCAAGACGTCTGAGGGTTATGGCACTTCAGAAACATTCAGATAAGTTAGAACATCTTTATTTCTCTTCTGAAGGGAGAAAAGAAAATGGTGCAACTGCAAAGCATCAAATATCAATGGTAACTTCGACCTAACTGCAGATGCCACCTTGCACATTCACGCCACTGCGCTGCGCAGAGCGTCATAGCTTCATTTGAAAGTGTGGTTCTGCTTTTACAGTTCAATTTGTTCTCCCCGCTAACAGGTTCATTCTTCCAATATTGCTGCTGGAAATTTCCTTCCCCAATCCCCCCATTCAGCAGTGTGTGGAAATAAGAGGCACATGGAACATTAAGCGAGGTAGCACACAGTTCCCCCGACATGCAGGGGAGTGGGTGAGCTGCCTAATCATGTCCTCCCCGAAGATGACCTCGCAGCAAGCCACAGTCATTACACCTCGCCCACATCACTAACACAGCGGTGCAACACAGCACAGATACATTATCACTGTCTGTCTAACACTCGGGCTACTTTTATTTCTCTAAACCTGCTGCTGTGATATGGAGTTAAAGGGCCCATCTCATTGAAAAACTCAATTTCCTTGCTTTTTAGAAGGTCTTTATATATTTTGAGCCTAGTTTCACGAGTTTTCGTGAAGCATGATATACAATGTAATCAAACTACGTGCCGCGATCACGCTTTAGGGCTATTTTTTGTGCTTGGACAACGCTTCACAACCCTATGTATTTTATTATGTATTTATCGCCAGTATCAGCGCTAACTGGTGACTGAGGGACAGTAGGAGAGAAATAATGAGTTGATTCTTTATTGTTTTTGTTTGCAAAGCGGTTGAAACAGGTTGAAGTGCCGTGAGACGGGGAAAGTCCCTAATCTTAACCCTAAAGGGGCTTTCAGACTGAACGCGGCATGCGCTGCGATTTGCTCTGAAACCCTTTATTTTCTGTGGCTTGCGCAGCGCAAGAGCAGCGCAAGAGCAGCGCAAACGCAGCGGGTATGGAGATGTAATGTGCATCAACAACAACATTTATTATTATTATTGTTATTATTAAATGTTGGATTCTTGTTGTGAAGTGTTTTTACCAACTTAGTTGAGATCAAAATGAAATTACAAACAGTAGGGATGAACTTCCTTTAACTATGAATGCAAAAGATGAATGCAGCCTTTATATGAGTAAGTAAGTGGCTCTTCAAAATCTCGTGCATCCACAGCCTATTCTTTCTTCATGCTAACAGAGCTAGTGCTAGTGACTGACCGCGGGCCGGGACAACAACAAAACAGGGGAGTTTAGAAAACCACGCCTACATTTTGCCCTGAGCCCCGCGGCAAGCGTGGCACATTAAGCACAACTTGCAGTTTTTTGAGAGAAAGTGCAAGCCTCGCGGCGAGCGCAGCGCATGCCGCATTCGGTCTGAACCCTAACCTTAACCCTAACCCTAACCTTAACTCTAACCCTACCCCTAACCTTAACCTTAACCCTAAACCTAACCCTAACCCTCACCCTAACTCTAACCCTACCCCTAACCTTAACCTTAACCCTAAACCTAACCCTAACCCTTACTCTAACCCTAACCCTAACCTTAACCCTAACCCTAACTTTAACCCTAACCTTAACCCTAACCCTAACCTTAACTCTAACCCTACCCCTAACCTTAACCTTAACCCTAAACCTAAACCTAACCCTAACCCTAACTCTAACCCTAACCTTAACCCTAACCCTAACTTTAACCCTAACCCTACCCCTAACCTTAACAGTCACCAGTTACCACTGATACTGGCAGTGTTACGCACTACGCATTAAAATAGTGAAGCGCTGTTCTAGCACGGAAAAAAGGCCTAAAGCGTGATTGCAGCACGTTTTGGAATAGATTTTATGTCGTGATGGCTGCATGAAAAAGTTTATTAAGTTTATTAAGACTGCAAAAATCTGCAAAAACAGCCTGTTTTGAATTCATAATGTTTGTGATGTCACAAAAACAAATTTGCATTTGCATACATTGACCTACTCAGCCTGCAGTTTTAGCCTCCCTCGTTCACACTGAGGTTATAAAGTGTTAGCCTGGACTGCCTTTTGAATGTAGTGCAATGCAAAGCTAATCAGACGGGGGACTTTTACCTATATCAGTTTTGAAGGTCCCTAACAGCCTGTTTTGAATTCATATCGCTTGTGAGGTCAAAAAAACGAACTTGCATTGTCATCCATTTGCCTTTTCAGGCTGAAGTATTAGCCCCCTTCGTTCACATTGAAGTTATAAAGCATGTTTTAGCCTGGACTCTTTTACCTATATCAGTTTAAAAGAGCCCATAACAGCCTGCTTAATCCTAGGGGATAAAGAGGGGTTAGAAAATGGACATGTTAAAATGAATTATGACTGTTTTTGGTACATAATCCCTCTCAGATATTATGTATGCTACATGAAGTGGACTTCAAAAAAAAAAAAAAAAAAGATTAAACACAGGAAAGATGAAGCATATGGGCCCATTAGGTGTCATGACTAATGCTTTACCAGGATCAGTTGTAACAGTACGTCTGATGTTTTTACAATAGCTTTGAAGGGGATAACCTCAGCGGCGCTTGGCACAGTGGGGCTTTGTGCAGTGTGAGGAATATTTGAAGACAGGAGCATTGCTCACAAGCAATTAAGCTGCTTTCAGCACACCACCCGCGCCGCACACCTTAATGCGCCACCTCTCCCCAGACAGCGCTCAGATGGCGTTAGATTTTTGTCCAGGATAAGCAGAGATAAGCTATCAGAGGCACTCTGCTTTGCCATCCAAACTTCTCAGGCAATGGCTATAAAATTGAATTAGGTGTCCATTTTCAACACGGCAGAGCATAATTGGACAGACTATGAAAGGTGGTTCATAAAGCAAGATCCGTCTCGGTGTACATTAAACAGTCCGCATGACATACAAAGGCACTCTGCTTCTGATTTTTACATCCCGGCGCTCAAAGTTGCAGACTACAAACAAGACAAGCGCACCTTTGGTGTCCTTGTATCCGTTCCTGAATGTAAATTTCCACCAATAAACACTGTTACAGCGATCAAAGTCAGTCCTCAAAACAAAAGATTTCAGAATAGCCGCTTGGTCCAAAGCATTAAAAGCCCATTCATAAATCGCTCCGAAAAATGTTCGACAATGAAGGATCACTCTATTTTGCCGATGAATATTCAAAGTAAAATTATCAAGGTCATCATTAAATTGAATCAATTTGCTAATTAATCTAAAAATCCCTCAGCACTCTCAGATCCAATGAAAGCCCAAAGGCCATTTTAAAGCATTGCAAAAGCCTACCCGAGCTAAATTAATTACTCCAGCTTTGTGCTGAAACCTCCCTGGAACGAACCTCTTTATGAGTTTTGTGCTTCTTGATCTGGTCTTGATCTGCAGGCCGTGTGTGAATTCTGTGTGGTGCGGAAGCCCACGTCGTGTTTATGATTTACTGAGGTGAATTAAAACGTCTCGTTTGAGATGCGGTGCGATGAAGCCTTCGATCAATAAACCTGTTAAGTTTGCTGTCATTAAATTCCAAACATATGTGCACTTTCCGAACGAGCTCCAAAGCATGAATAATTCAAAGAAATATTTGTGGATGCCCTGCATATGCACACAGCCCCCCAGCACGAATATGGACGCAGCCTCCCAGCACGAATATGGATGCAGACTCCCAGCACGAATATGGACACAGCCCCCCAGCATGAAGCCAAAAAACAACGGAGGGAGTTTAAACACCGAGGCGATCCATTGAGATCAGTGAGAGGGGTGGGGATTATTACTCCTGCCAATCTAGAGGTCCTCCAGAATCCCCTTAATCCTTTTAATGTCAATGTTGGTATATCTAAGGCAGCATGGCACACACAACTTGGAAAGACTAATTCATGCTAATGTCTTAATGGACCAGATCGCTTCGACCCCTACACCCGCTCTCATCGACACACATGTTGGAGTGAGTGCTGCCCCTCAGTTACGGAAAGAGTAACTGCCCCCCATCATGTTCTCATTCCATGAAATCTTCACATCTGGTTTTATGCATTCATAATATGACAGTGCATCACGTTTAGGGATTAAAAAAAGCTGGTAGCATGTAACACCTGCCACCATCACATGCATGGGATATACACAGATAAAATAAATGACACAGTAAACTATTTTAAGTTTATTGGAAATAAATCATTTTTTTCCTTGTTTCTTTTTTAATCATTTTGGTCAATACAGCATGCAAACACTGTTCACATTTCAAAAACTGCAGTTCAATGCTGAGTCCATAAAGAGAAAGCATTCTGAATTTTGTGATGTCACAAAAATGTACATATATCTTGCCTAAAACTAAAGATTCTGACCCTTTAAATGACAAATGACAAAGTACCTCCAAACAATACACAAGCTATTAAACAAACACACTCATTAATGAACACGTGACCCATCAGTTTTAATTGTATGATTGTTGTCAGCAAAGTTAAAATGCACAATTTTGGCTGTTATGTATATTTAACGTCTAAATTTACCCATTAGATTTGGAGCACAAATAGGGACTGGATTGAATCAGTGCAGGTGGTGGAGTGGCCTGGAGTTGACGAATCCAAGGAGACATTGATTTTTGCATATTGCAAAAGGATAAATGGTGTCATTGAGTAATTTTGTGATGTGTATTGGTGTTTTGTTGCGGTGCTTGCAGGCTAGCACCCCAGGTGATCTACATGTGGGTGGTGATGTCTAAGCTAGCGTGAGGCTCCCTACAGAACTGAGTCTGCAGTCTGCATCCTGACAGCGCTCTGAAATATGCACCCTCAGGGATTCGTCTCTGAACAGAGAGACACTGAATATGTTTAATGACAGCCCACCAGGAGCATTAGAGAGGGATACTAAGGTTGATTCTTTTCCAGCACCGCCAGCTCATTCCTCATTGGCACTGGCATTATTAGTGGCTATGTAACTATCAAATACTCCTCAAGTGTATGTTTAAGGTGAGTGATATTGTTGGTTGCACACACATTTACACACTACTGTATATTAAAAATCTTTACTGCACGTTAATGCATGCAACTACACTTAAGCAGCCCATACTGTAGCAGGCAAGATATTTTTTAAAGTAGCAAAGCAATAGGAAACCACATCTGGAAAAGTGTTTTTACTCATAGCGTTAGATCATACCATGCCAACTATACACAAATGAGGCCACGAGCCCATTAATACGGTTACCTTTTATTATTTCTACCTGATTGATAAGTCAGGGCTCGGTGGGGTGCTCATTTTCACAGATGACTAAAAAAATGATGCCTATTAGACCTGACGGTCTGTTACATATTTGTAGGATACTTATGCGCTGAGCTGAGCTTACTGCGTTAATCATGTTTATGTGAAATATTGTGCAAATGATATTACCAGTACATCAGGCAGGCTTATCCTGCATGATTCCCACTGGGACATGGGGAGGAAATTGGCAAATAAAGAGAACTAGGGTGTAATCCCGACTAGGTGATAAGACTGCAGTGTTGTTTTCCCGCCACTTAATCTCCAGCAAGCACCGATGCTCATTTCCTCACAGTTTGGACTCGTTCTTTCTCCAGACTGGTGAGACAGGGCGAAGGAAAACAGCCAGGACGAATAGTCTCATTACGCCACAAACACTGTTTGTTTATGAATTCATATTAGCTCAAGTGTGTGATGGATATCTTAATTAACTCCATTACTCACTCTAATAATGGCAACTCTGTGACTTTATAGTTTCTCAGCAGGGACTAATTCATCCTTTGTAACCTTTAGCCGCTGTGATTTGACAACAATATTTAAAAGGGACCCCTGCCCTATTATTATGTTCAAACACCCCGCCGCTCCCCCCTCCCTGCTCTAGGTGGGATGTACAGGACAAACCAAAGATCCCAATTCTGAACCCCCAGCATAATTGGCACAAACGCCTGTCTCACCTTACCTATGGTCAATTATCCTTGACTGTTCACTGAGATGTAATTAACAGAGTCCTGTTATTAAAGACGGCCTCTGAATTCTAATACGGACCGCCGAAATGTAAAGTGTTTGACTTTCAAAGGTAGGTCATGTCGCTCTGTCCCATATCTGGTGATAAAACCATTATAATCTTCTCATTTAGGAGATTAAAAAGAAAGGTTCACTGCTGGACCAATGAAGAGGTTCTGCTAAAGTGAATATATGACACATCCCATTCTCCAGCTACAGGGATAAGAAAAAGTAAAACGCTGAGTTACAGCAACGTCACCATGCTTAACACTAGAAACTCCAGAGTTCCAGAACTAATAACTCAGAATCTCAAAACAATATGAAGGAACATTAACAATAACAAAATGCAAAATGAAGACAAGATAAAATGTTATTTATTAATAATAATAATGCTTGTTAACATTTCCACCAAGCGCTACAATGCATATA
>JBBIGA010000032.1:6999403-7021017 GCA_037576975.1 Alestes dentex
TTTTTATATCCATGCTCCATTATACAAAGCTTTACCTAGTGTGAAGGTTTTTTTATTCCTTTGGCATCCTGTCAACACACCTTTTGTGGCACCTTTTTTAGACACTGGCAAAAATCCCATATTACCAAATGAGAAACAGTAGCTCTAAACTTTAGTATGGTAACAGTTGCATGGAGGCAAATTTGTCATTGTCATTTCCCACCTGCCTGGTTTTAATTAGCTGCAGTAACAAGTCTAGCTCAGTAATGTTGCATTTTACACCGGAAACTCTTCATTACATGCTGCTCATTTGGATGAATAGGATTTTTGGTTCATGCAGAGCATGAACAGGCCAACAGATGTGTGGTCATGTAGCTGTATGTGAGACTATCCTGTGATGGCTTTGGGTGTGGCTCAATCAGATGCTAGAATCATAATTGTGCTTTTTTTTCATAAAATTATATTGATAGCACTGGTATATGGTCATGTTTCCTCTTCAGCTACTGGGTCCTGCAGTAGTAGTCTACTCTTTAAAATCCCAAGACCATAAAAGAAGAAGAAAAAATCTGCACAGTGAGTGGCTTCATTGAAGAATGATGAAAGACAACAGCTTAACATGCGCGCAGTTCAAAGAAGTCCCATCTTACCTATTTAAGACAAGAGAGGCCTGAACAAGAGACGAAACAGTGGAGGCAGTTCAGTTCTGATACTGTAATGTAAGCTGTCATGGGTACAAAAGACAAGCAAAGGCTGCTAACAATGTGCTTTTTCTGGGCGTGAAAAACACTGCCAATCAATTTCCGGCTTCTTCCGAGACAAAAGCGCCTCTCAAATTGTGTCAAAATATTAGCACTTTTTTTTTTTTTACCTCGCAACAGTACTCCCGGAACAATTGTCTTTTGTCATGCACCATGCATCAGCGGAGATGAAACAGAGATCCCACTTAATGATCTTTTGAATAACAATAAGATGTGAGGTATCTGTACAATCCCTTTTGTTTTTCCTGAAGGCTACAAAACTCTGACAGCTGAAACTACATGCAGATACTGAACATGTTACCAAAGCGATTAAACTTTATTATCAGTTCATATCAAAGTGCTTGCAGAATTAGCTGTGGAAAATGACCTGTTCTGTCCAGGATCTGAACCTGAGTTGTATGGCATTCAATAAAACAATCTAAACCTCATTTAAAAAAAAAAAAACTTGGTATTTTTGCAAATACCACCGGCAATAATAGTTAGTTGAAGACATAGCGCAGTTGAATGGTCAAATTGTCACCGATATCTTTCAATTCTATTCTTCGTCGCACAAATATAAATGGATCATCAAAGCTCATAATTCACAGACAAAGTTCAACCTTCACAATTCACATTTTTTGGTAAAAATGCCCATTATATTTCCACCATTTTCTACATTCGCAGTCTTTTCAAATTGGCTGACATTTCACAATCCGTGCTCTTTGCCAACTGAGCTCTGTAAGTGTCTTCATAGTGAAGGCTTATGAGCTTTCGTCAAGATACCGTGTCCTTTCTAAGACTTGAACAGACGTATAATTAGACATTTTTCTCTCTGCATGTTGGCTACTCTCAGTCACTTGGCATGTGATGCCTACTTGATAGGCTGAAGATTCAAAAGTGGGAAATGCAGAGCAGATAAAATGGTGAGTTTCTTTTTTAGATTTTTTTTTTTTTACTATTTCCCACAGGATAAGGTATATAAGCCACTGCTTCCAGAGAGAAAAAAAAAAGAGGAACTTCTCTTAGCTCAGCTTGCTTCGCTCGAGAAACCAGCCTGTCTAAGCAGAGCTAAGGATTTGATTAATGACTAAGGAAAGACTCAGAGTCAGTAACCAGTAGTTTCATACATTTTCGGAGAGAGTGGCATGAAGCCAGATGCCAAAACTGAACCAATTTACCCAAATGATTGTCGCAACTTTTTTTTCCTGTCAGCAATCTTTGATGAAGGATGAACCGCTCCCAGAACACGTTGAGTCTACTTCCTTAGGTGCCCTCATATGACAGAAAAATACAGATGAACTGATCATAACTGTCTGTTTTATATATGGTCAATACCTGTCAAGGGGGAGGCCCAGCGGGCTCCGCACGTCTTTGTTGTTGTGAAACTTCTTCAGGGCATTTCACTGTTTTGGACTAATTAGCATGAAGGCCAAGGTACTTAGTATTGATTTTTCACTTTCAGAGCTGTACTGCTGGCTTTCTAGTTATGTGAAAAGAGTAAGAATAGGTTAAAGTGAGCTCAGTGTTCTTTTTGTTCACAGTTTTATGTTTTTATTTGGTGCATAAAAAAATTCAGCATGTCCTTGAGAAAAAATAGATGTGGCCTAATTTTGAGTTAGATTCTGTGCTTTCCCCATAGATATAAAACTGAGTTGGCATGGAAAAAGTGGAATGACAGCAGGGTATAATCTGTGCAAAAAAAAATCAGGTTCCTCTTGTTACATCTAGTGCTTCGTTTGCAAGAATTCTCTGTGAGCAAAAAGAGCCAATCAGTGTCAGGAGGAGTGTCTGAAAGAGTGTCAGTCAAGAGTTAGGGTTAGGATTAGGTCATTCTTGTGTACACAGTCTGGAACCCCCGCCCATGCTCCCACTTGGTCAAGCTCAATATCTTCAGTGAGGAGCCTCAAGAGCTTTGCAAACACTATGAAAGATAAACAAGCACCGGCACTGAAAAAACTGCCAATCCCTTTTTCACCAACAACAGTTTACACAACAAAGACAAGTAAACAGAAGGAAACCAAGAAAGAAAAGCAAGCAAGGAAAAGCATTAGACAGCGGCTGAGCTAAAGCTACATGCATTTCCGCAAGAAAATGTGAAGTGTGATTGTGCGGAGACATCTAAACACTGGTTTATGGGCAAAAAAAGTTTGTTTGAAATCAAATCTATTTGCAGCATGGATTTGAACTGGTGGTCTTCTAATTCAGTGCTCAGCATTCTTCAATTACGTTACATTTACAGCATTTAGCTGACGCTCTTATCCAGAGCGACATACATCAGTGCTCAAGTAGTCCACATCTGTTCCTTAAACCTGTAAAGCTAAACTTAAATGAACGTCCACTATTCAGCCAAGTTACTGCAGGCTAAGTACTTCTAAACAACTCCTCTCAAAGAAAAGTCAGAAGTTTAAGGCAAAACTTCTACCATTGCACTCCCGATGGGACGTGCTTGTGCTAGCACTTACCAAGCCATTTATAGTTAAGGATGGCTGAAAGCATTGTGTTTACAGGCTGATTCTTTTTAATAAACCACAAGAAACAGTTACAGGCATCTTATAACTCATTACATTTACCATTTCATAACTGACCTGAGCTTTAGTGTCTTGAAATCTCTTTTTAAATCTGCTGTGTGTTTTGCTCTGCGTTTTTGTCTCCGCATTTGTGTTCTTCCGAGTTTTGTCACTTTGCGTTAGATATCCATATCCGTGACGTCACAGACTCTCTCCGACACACATTTTGAAGGCGAGTTGCCCGCCCTCTCTCTCTCCCCATATATCACAGAGGCGACTCAACCACAAAAAATAGATTTTTCAAATAATTGACCTAACTGACCTGAGCTGTAATGACTTGAAGTCTGTTTGTGAGTCTGCTGTGTGTTTTGTCTCTGTGTTTTTTTTCCGCCTTTGTGGTTCTCCGCGGTTTGTCCCTTCCTGGTCTCCTTGGCCATGATGTCACAGACTCTCTCTCTGACACATATTTTGAAGGGAACTCCACCAACCACTCTCTTTTTCCATATATTACATAAAATCCATTTTTTAAATGATCAGTACTTGGCCCCTGATCAACCGATCAAGAATTTGAATACATGCACATTACACCGTATATGAACAGACATTCTGATGTTGGAATGGTTTCCAAATTCCACACAAGCTCAGAAGAGAAGTGACACTTTTTCTGGCTACAAAAAGAATAATAAAAATGTAACTTTAGAAGAACACTGGTCTGATTACTCACTGCTGATGGTCAAACATCGGATTGTTTTTTCAGAGGTGGAGGAAGCTACAGGACCTGAAAGGAGTCAAAACCATTGCCATGTTAGCCGCATTTCTGCTGTTTCTTACTAAAGTGTAGTCAAATGTGTGCACAGTAGAGGGGTAGGGACCTGGCAGTTGTACTCTGTCAAATCTGCAGTCTGAGTCCACTCAATTCTCCTGATACTACTAATATTCAGTAAAAATTCTATAATAATAATAATTCTATAATAATAATACTAATAATTCAGTAGTGAATCAACAATATACAATAATACAGAATACCAACACAATTTTAAGTTCACTAATGTCCAGTGCAAAATTTGTTTCCGTTGCTTCGTACATTCAGTTACCATGTTTATCAGTTAACACGAATAAAATCATTGTTTTTAGTTGTGTTCCCTCCACGTCCTTATACGTTACCATTTCCTTTTATCCTATGACAACAGGGTGATGCAGTTCTGAGGTCTGGTCTTTTTTTAATCAGTTTTCTCTATATTCAGAATAAAAAAAATATCAACATCTAAACCGCCTGCATTCAAGAACTTTCACATGTTTATTCATCACCAGATTCTGAAGGATTTTATAGGATTTCCTAATATATTGCTAACAGATTTTTGCTACAGTTTGTATTAAAACACTGACCTGAAAAACATTTTATAATAATAGTGCAACATGTTTTCACAGTGAAACAAACAAGTTAACTATCATTTAAAAGCTACATTTCTGGGTGTTAAGTAGACAACATGAGTTACATCCCTAAATGTCACAAAACTTCCAATAGAAAAAATATTTTTGTAATATCAGTAATAAACTGGGGGAAATTCATTTCCATATGAATTTAAAAATGACTCCTTTCACCTGTAGTGTCTTGCTCTCTCACTCAGAAAAGAACATACTCAGCAGTTTTAGATTTAATAGAGCTTGCATTTTTATTCCTCCAGACCTCAGAAAAATGGCAGCAACATTACTGCGTGCAGCACTTTGCTGTGGTAGAATGTGCACCCTGGTGTTTGAAAACTGTACTCATGACCAGCAAGGGATGAAGTGACTTCAAATCCTACAAGATCCCCCTCACCTCTTCCACCAAATCTCTCTCTCTCTCTAAAACCTGTAAGGCGAATGCTGACTCTCATAGTCTCGTAGCAACGTATCGCTGTTGTCTCAGTAGCTACAAATCAATCTGTTTTCCGACAGCCTCTGCAATGCAGGCACAAAGCTTTCACCACACATGGACTCGGGCTCCGTCAATAATGTGAGTGAGGCAAGAGGACAACAAAGGAAAACGAAGGAAATCTATTCAAACTCAGTCTGCTCCTCAAGCCATACTTCTACCCTTTTACGACCGTCATGAATGATCCTCTGCATGATTGCTGTTGTATGTCTGCCTTTTCACACTTAACCATACAAGGAACCGTATACAGCAGCTGTACTCTATGGTAACATAAAGGCACAGTGGCGTCTGTGCCTTGCTAATATTATCATTCTTACAGACACCATGTTTATTATAAACTGGAAATGTTTGGGCTGTTCTTATTCTATGGTCCTATGCGATATTGCATTAAAAGCATTTATATCAGACACTGTTATCCAAAGCAACTTACAAGTTTTGTGCAACACAGATGTAGGTGAACGTAACGTTAAGAGTCTTATTGGTGTAGGGTGACCCAGTGTAGGAACTGAGCTCCTCTTTTCTGCTTGGAAGGCAGCGATGTTAGCCACTACACTAACCAACCACAACAGAAGCATACGACAAATGGCTCAGCTGTATCTCTTAGGTTGTAAATTTAAAAAAATACTTTTTTTTTTGACTAACACAAACGTGACGTTTTCTTCCAAAAAGAAGTACTAAATACATATTTACATAGAAACATCTGTCTATTATATCAATATACAAATTTATAATGAATTTAAAAAAAGCTCTTAAGGGTTTCTAAGCTTAGGTATACAATTCTAAGAAGGGCTGTAACTGATGTAGAATTTTCTTATTATCTGGAGGTTCTTTGAAGGTTCTTGTTGTCTGGAGGTTCTTTTAAGTTTTTTACAGTTCTGATTCTGTAAAGAACGGTCCATTGAGAGGTTCTTTAGTGGATCAGAAGAAGTTCTGTAATTGCATTACTCCAAAGAACACTTGTTTGTGCCTGTATTGCTGATTTTTAGAGTATATGGATTTTCCTAAATAGACAAGTCTTGGACACTGCACAGTTTAATGTCTCCCTCTTTTTAAACACCCACTTTACCCTCGTGATTGGCTTGTTTGTGAGCTGATGAGTTAAGCCAGGTGTGTTAACACTTGCAGTGAAGGTAGACTCCAGGAATACGGTTCAGACAACCGAGCTCAGGGCTCTTCAAACCAGTCCTCAGGACCTCCCGGAAGTTCCACATTTTTATGAGCTAAGGAGCAAAAACACAAACCGTTTGGGGGCCCAGAGAACTGGTTTGAAGACCATTATTAGCTAAAATAATGTCAATCTGCAAGTGTAATGAATGAGAAACGAGACACAGCAGCAGGAAGACATAGCACCATCTCCATAGTAGCAAACTCTCATCCTGATAGAGTACAAAAAGGTTATGTTTTGAAATGAATTAAATTCATATGCTTTTTCTTGATTTTTCGTCCTAATTCTCATCTACATATATTTTAATGACAGTGCTGAAATTGACATGGCTTATGAAACCTGTGGAATATCCATTAATTCATTCATTTTCTGTAACCGCTTAATCCTGACTACAGGTGCGAGGCAGGAGCCCACCCTGGGAGGAGCGCCAGCCCAGCACAAGGCGCCCATACTTTTGACTGTGGAAGAAATTGGAGACCCCGGATGAAACCCACGCCACCGCGAGGAGAACCCCCAACCCCCAACCCTGGAAACGTGAAGCAACAGCACTACCCACTGCGCCACCATGGGGACCCCCTGTGCAAAACATTTCCTTGTGCTTCACTGCATTACACTTAAACAGCTGTCAATATATTTTTCTTCATTTCACACCAAGAGAGTTTGTATTTGCAGCAGTCTGGTGAATTTTTCATTCATGGGACTTTTGGCTTTTTCCAAACATCCGAGGATTTTAAAGTTGCCCAATGTATGTTGAGCCATTGACTCTGTGAAGATGTAAATGTTAATTGTACCGCATAGAAAACAGTTGTACTATAACCAAAACAGCATGGTTTTGAATACAACCCTCACTGAAATCCTCTTCTAAAAACACCCATGATTGTAATTGTACTATACATCGTAGAGGCCCTTTGAACAATCTTCCATCAATCAATATAAAGCACCCTGTGGAGAGCTATATTTTACCATCTAAGATGCTAGATATCAGTCTTGAGCAATATAAATCTTCTTCTTTCTCTTATTCAATGACAACCTGTTCCAGATGATCTATTGTTTTTTTTCAAAATGTCACACTGCAGCTTATATAGATTGACTCAAGCCATCTCTTTCAGTAATGATTCACAATTTATGGATATAGTTGGAGCGTCTGATCGAACGTATGAAACGTGTTTTATATGGTGTGTTGTCATGCCACTTTTCTGAGGATCGTTCATCTTTGTGTGCTACATATGACATAAGGGGGCTTATTTATTTGAATCTATGAAAAGAATTGTATTGTTTGGAATTTAGCTCTGTTGTATTGTTTTATAGGTTATGTTCTTGATTACTGTCCTCAGGATGCATTGTGATAAACAGGATCCTGTACACATTTTGGCATCTATTCCAGTAATATTCAGTATATGCTCCTTTTTAAATTTCTCATTATACACTGAATACTCCCCACATGGTGCACTATGTAAGTACATTTCTGGTTTCTGCAGAAACAGTGCACAATTTGTGGAATTTTGGAATTGTGCACATGTGGCTGAATCTCATATTTCTTAGACGTATTACACACTATTTGCATGCTTATTTCCCACATTAGTGCACTATGTAGGTAGAAGGAAGTGATTTGGTACATTTATATATTTATATATGCATTACTTATAGTTGAGAGACCATTTTAGTCTCTTTTGGAAAAGGACGTACAACACACTTTGTCATTGTAGTGGTAACTTGGTAAGGAAAGACTACTCATAAAGTGCAGGGTATATTATGACATTTGTTTAATATGATATCGTAATAGTGTAATTTTATAATATGACAGAATGCTAAACGTTCATTAATTGACGGCAGAATACAGCAATAAAGGTTTTTGTCTTCCTTTTGCTTGGCTACCAAACAATTCAAAACAAATTACATTTCTTGTCCAAATGGAAATGAAGATGTCATTTCATCCATAGAATGTAATGCCTAATTTAGCGAAGTATCCGACATCTCAAGTGTAATGTGCAGTGAATCCTTCTTTGATCCTTTATCCAGTTAAATATTCCCTAACACTATTTGTGTTGGGCTGGGTTTACTGCATATAGATTGAGCCCAGCCTCCATGGAAATTATTTTTAGTAAAGGATTAAGCTTGATCTTTGTCTTGGAAACTGGCCTATTACACTGTAGTCTGCAGTAGCTTCAGGACCAAGCCCAAATCACCGAACACATCCAGCGAAATTCTTTCTTTTCTAATGCATCCGCCCCTGCTTCACCCCATCCACTTCACCTGCCGCAGACAGAAATGTCTTTTAAAAAAAGCACAAATGGTGCTCATTATCATTATATTTGATGGGGTAAAGGATTTGAAAGTACTCTATAAAGACCGAAGGCTGTTCAGTGTCACTGTAAAAAAAAAAAAAAAAAAAAGACTGATTGAAGTTTTTCTCTTCCTACTCATTTTGTTTCTTATTGATCGAGCACCTCACACTGTCAGGGAAGCATCAGCCATGTTGCAAAAATGCACAAGAGAGCTCTCTTCAAAGCCTTTATTATAGAGTTACGTCTTTTTTTTAAGAAGTCTTGGGGATTCCAGTCCGAAGCCATGTTATTACAGAGGGGCCTTCAATCAATCCGTGCTACGAAGTTAAAATCGGCTGAAGTATATGTGATATGTGATTGAGAGTATATCTGTGTGTGTGTTTGTGTGTGTGTGTGTGTGTGTGTTCCAATAAGGATCTAAATAGAGCTGAGCTTCAGTGTCCTCCTCACTCTAAGGGATCAATATAAGTTCTCTGTAACACACAGCTTTGCAATTTATATCTGCTGCTGGACTGAATGTTGATAGGTCAGGCTGAATGCTGCTCTTGGAAGGGGAAAAAAAAAGCTTAGAGCAGCATTTCAAAGAGCAATAAAATATATTTTTCTCATTTAGTATGCTATATTGCACCAAAGTTAAGAAGCCATTCTGACTCTGATGACCCTTCTCCCACATTTTATTTTTACGGCCTGGTGGGGGATTTGGTGGTAAACTGGAAATTGTTTTGTGTCCAATGAATGTAGTGGAAGCTTCTGTGGCTATAAAACGGTGGCTTTACTTCCTCCCGATTCAAACCGTGAAACTGCAAGGCAATTTAGAAGCAGCCTTGAGGAAACGGAGCCAGGAAGTTTCCCTCTCCAAAGTTCTTCGCTGAGTGTGCCCGATGACACTCGAATGGAAAAGATGGCGGAAAATCTGCTCAATGAAGTAGGCCCAGTTTTCCAAAGCCTAACACTATACAAATGCAGAGCTATTTTTTTGGACTACATTGATAAAAATAATAATAAAAACATTGCAAGGCAATTAACACAGTAAATAAATACTGATATTGTTCTTAAAGGGTCCAGTTATCATATTCTGTCTTTCTACCCTTGAAATCCAGTTATGATGTTTGGTTTTATATGCCTAAAAGAGTCATAATTTATTTTTACGTAAACATTGTCCAGTCTCCATTAATACGTTTGCCTGTGTTTGTTACTGAGATTTTAAGACCAGTAGTACGTAAATGACCTCTGTTTTGTCTGGCTGTCATGACTGTGCCCCATTCAAAAGACTGAAACACCTCTTTTATATGAAGATTGGATTTAAATGGTTGCATAGGTGCATTTATTTAAATGCACTGATTTTTGTGACTTCATAAAAACAGTGAATTCAAAGCGAACTGTTTTTGCAGCTCAGCTTCTATATATTGGCCATACGGAATAACCAGTACATTTTGAGACCCTAACAGTGTTTACAAACCTTTCTTTAATTTCAACAAAGTGGAAAACTGGGTTTTTCCAGGGCGTGAGCCCTTTAACACTATGACAATTTAACAGTAAAATGACATGAGTGAAAATAATCTACAGATGAGTCCTGCAGATGAATTTGGCAGATCTATAAGAAGATATCTAGGGACACTGGTACAGAATGAAATTCACTGTAATACGTTGTGAACATTAAAGCAGGAGAACATTGCTTGTCAGTTACATTTTGGTAATGGATTTGTTTAAAGGACTTTTCTTTTTCAACAGAGAGTCAGTTCTGTCTGTACAGTCTGGCCGGGGCATGCAGCCATCGCAGGTTATAAATCATTTTCTTCCATCTGGAGTCAGTCCTCTTCTCTCTTTCTCTCTTTCTCTCTCTCTCTCTCTCTCTCACTCTCTCTCTTTCTCTCTCTCTCTGACTTTATTTATGGTATGAGTTAGCCCTCCTCTGTGAGATATGATGTAATTATACTAGCGAGATTACAGTAGATATTAGAAAAGAGCCAGAGGCCATCCAATGGTTAATGCAGTTTGGAATAAGATAGAGACTATGAACCAAGAACAGTCCCTTCAGTGGGCTTTAAATTATATATCCAGCGAGTTGTAAAGACACAAACATTAGATATTGCCATAAAAACAAATACAATGACCAAACTCTATTGAACTGTGTATATATTACAGTATATATTACATTCCAGTGTCCTCACTTGTATGTGTCAGAATGGAAGTCAATTACAGTCTATATCCACTGTGCTGTGAAGGGACACATATTGAAATGCAATAGACTTGCATAAACATTAGAAGTTGCAGTCAACATTGGTTTTCCCAGTTTAAATAGGACTTCTGTTGAATGTGCAGATTCTAAACTTTCAATTCCACCTTGGTGTTTGTTCCAGAGAAGCTGTTTTACTACGATTTAAATTTGCTGAAGTTTTTTTGTGTTCTCAGTATTGTTTGCCCGTCTTTTTTTGCCACTTTTTTGTCATGGCTTGAGATTTAAATGTGTCAGTATGGAACATAAACTGAATGTAAACGTCATTCATCATGTAAGGAACTGTGCAATGAATTATGTCATTCCACTTCTGAAGGTTAAGAGACCAAAACTGCATCTATAGTATAGGAGACCTGTTTACTATAGTATACAGAACTGAATCGTGATGACAGATTTTCATACACATTTATATGTATGATGCTCCTCTTCAAAGCTTCCAATTTGCTGAAGCATGTCCCCGCCATTGACAGTAATTGACGGTCATCATTTATAAATGTTCATAAACCCTTTCTTGTGATGATACTCATCTTTCTTATAGACACACCAGGCTTCTCTGTGTAATATAGAGTACTTTATAGCCACTTACCTATTTACAAAGATAAACAAGTCCTGTGTAACTGGGCTAATAGCTTCCCAGTCCTACCTATGTTTTACTTATAGCCTGTAGAAAATAATGAACCCGTTTTAATTTAGTCCTAACTGATTTAGAACTGTTAAATTGGGGTTAGAACACAAGAACAGAAAGTGCTGATTCTGCTTAAAGTAAAAAGATTGCATTTCTGGGACCTGGTTCTATATACACTACATGGACAAAAGTATTGGGACACTGCTGTTTTTCAGGATTTGGTCTAGACCTCTTCCTTCCAGTGAAGGGCAATCTTAATGTTTCAGCAGACCAAGACATTTTGGACAACAACCATGCTTCCAACTTTGTGGAGCCAGTTTGGGGAAGAACCTTTTCTATTCCAGCATGACTGTGCCCCAGTGCACAAAGCAAACTCCATAAAGACATGGCTGGATGTGTGTAAGAACTTGACTGGCCACACAGAGCCCTGACCTCAACCGCATCCAACACCTTTGGGATGAATTGGAACAGAGATTGAAAGTCAAGCCTTCTCGTCCAACATCAGTGCCTGACCTCATAAACGCTCTAATGAATGAATGGGCGCAAATTTCAACAGAAATCTTGTGGAAAGTCATCCAAGAAGAGTGGAAGCTGCTATAGGAGCAAAGGGGGGGACCAACTACATGTTAAAGTCTATGTATTTGAATGTAATGTCATCATACTTCCTGTAGGTGTAATGGATAGGTGTCCCAATACTTTTGTCCAAATGGAGTACATTCGTGGTATGTACCATTTGAGTTAGAGGTAAATGTCATGTAAATTAATTTTCCTTTTAATGGAGAGTCTCTTTTAGGGATGTAGTCCAGGAGTAGGCTCAACTCCTCTCTGCGAAACCAACTCTAAAGGATTTATTACTTAATTCTCTCTTTCTCAATAATAAGTAATGTATTATGTGATTAAAATGTTTATGTTTAATTCATTTGCAGGCAGTATAAATAAAGTTAAGTCCTCCCTCTCTTTAAGTCCTCCCTTTCTTTCGAAGAAAAAAATCAAGAGTTTATCAAAATAAGATTGTATTTGACTAGAAGATAATTCCCTTGCATTTTTTGATGACCTTGTAGCAACAATAATGCCGACAGGTCATAAAATGACAGCTGGCAAAAAGTGGGCTATAGATTCACTGGGTGTAGACTCACAAGCCTAGAATTCCAGGTCAAATGCACCGTGATGTATTACATGTAGTGAGACTCACTCCATGCACATGAAAATGAATGTATGCTTTAACTGAGAGTTACAGTCAGATCATGAGGATGTCATTATATTGCAGTGACGAATGCAGAAACATTTTCATTTGTTTTGAATAAATCTTTCATTTAACTGTTAAACATTCATTGTAATAAGTGACATTTGAAGCTTATATTCAGGGTCGGACAATCCTATACTCTCACGATACGTGTTGCTTAGGGACCCACAAATTACGCAAGAGCCCTGCCACCCCCTTGTGTTAAAGCAGGTGTCAGTGTTTAAATGAAAGGATGAAGTGGAACCATCCTGTTGGTTGCAAAAAGAGAAGAGACGACTCCTTTGTAACCTCACCCCATCCATCAAAGCTCCCCTCTGAGCAAAGTGAAATCCCTCCCATCGACAAAACGACATCCTCCCCTCAGTTTGCAAAAGGCCCTAGGGTTGTCAGGACCGGCTCTGCTTAAAACCACTTACAACAACTTGCAACCGAGTTTCAGTCAATATTATGACCAGCTGTCACTGGTAAAACCTATTCTTTCAGTTTTTGATTTTACAAATTAAAACAATGATAATTGATTCATTGGCTTCGGTTAACATAGCTGGACGTACAGTGTGTAATGAAATTTCACATTTTTGTATATTTCTATCTTGCAGATCTTGGGTGTTGGAATCAACAGACATACCGCTGCTGGTATGACGTAGGGACCCACTCTGGAGGAGTCTTAAAGCTGCAGGCTCAGTAAGTGTACATGAATGGCTCTTTGGCTGCTGCAGTCTTGTCGATACATAGCTGAAGGTAGACCCTATAGGTGCTCGCCCACAGCAGGACGCTCTAAAACACGAATAGGGGATTTCTAGCGTAAGTGAAGGGTCCTGTTCTTCCTTTCAATGCTTTTTCCCTTCTTCCCTGCCACATTCCCCTTATTTTATGCCATTTTGGGCAGCTCCACTCAGCGATCCTGCAGCGCCATAATGAAGCGGCTCCCTCATTTCCCAACCCCATTCTGTCACCCCCCCCCCCCCCCCACCTTGGTGAAATATACATCAAACCCAACAATAAAGAGTGTGTGCAGCCAGCATGGCCGCACTATTGGCAGAGCTATAATGGAGACAGAGATTTATGGCAGGGACCAGGTGTGTGTTTGAGGAATTGTACCTGATCTAATAGCCTTTTTTTCCTCCCAAGCTGAAAGGAAAGAAGTTCTGAAGGTGAGTGGTGCAACGACATTGACCCGCGCCACACCGTTACACACTACATCATCAGCATCACGCAGCATTATATCCCGTTTTAATACAACAAACACGCCCCTGTCCCTTCCACTTCTTCTAGAC
This sequence comes from Alestes dentex, assembly GCA_037576975.1. Taxonomy (NCBI): domain Eukaryota; kingdom Metazoa; phylum Chordata; class Actinopteri; order Characiformes; family Alestidae; genus Alestes; species Alestes dentex. The sequence goes on from JBBIGA010000032.1 coordinate 7,013,370, forward strand.
ACAACTGGAGAGCACAACGACAATTTCTCTGCATTTCTGAGGCGTCGGCGCTGACATGTGCTGTGGGCTGGCATTGTCATTCCCAGCCTCGACTCCTCTCGAGGGAGCTCAGCCGTCATTCCTCTCTCAGCACCGTTCAGGGGGCATTATGGCTTGACATTGAAGGGCTGCCGCAATCCAGCAGCCTCGAATTCTCCACCAAGGCGCATGTAATTCAATCAAATTGCAGATTCAATTTGTGCAGCTTTATTATCGTCCACATACTAAACTTTTATTTGCATTCAGTTAAACAGACTACATAGATGTAAATGATTTTCAGCTGTAAAGCTAAAATCATTTTACATTTTGTTGCCGTCTTGATCAAATTTGATCAACAATAACCTTTTAATAATCAGTTTATCTTGAAATCATAAGTAGTGATAATAAATACGTAACAATAAATCAACCAGAAAAGACCAAAAAAAGTATTTCACTAAATTAGTTATTTTTCTCCGCAATGATTTATTCTTTAGTTCCCAGTATTGAGTTTAATGGCATGAAATGTCATCCTGAATGTAATGTTATCAGTCGTATTATCTTGAGGTGCAGTGTGTAAGCTGATGAACACCCTGGAGACACAACTGTGAGTGTAATGACAATCAAAACAATTTGTGACCTTTGTATCAGAGTCTTAAAAAAAAAAAAACCCTTGGTGAAAACTAGCTTTAAAAGATTACGATTTAAATCTGATCTCACAATCGCTCAAACTGCCAGAGGTTGTGTGAAATGACTGTTTTTCGTTTTATGTCCCCTTATTCGCATGCAGCGGTATTTCTGGATGCTGATGTCACGCACATGCCTTCCACTTTAATAGACACACTGAGGGAAATAAGAAACCAAGCATATTTTTGCATTCAGTCAGGCAAGCTGACCTGGATAGCTTTATAATAGTGCTTTCTTTCTTATTTTACATTATGTTGCGGCTGGGCCAGACTCCTGAATCTAAAATGGTCATTTCGTAGGTATAAAACTGTAATAATATAATACAATAATATAAGACAATATGAAATAACATCAAACAATGCTGTATATGAGTGTCCTGCATGTACTGTCAATGAAAAGTGTTCCTCTTACACAATAGGTGTAAGTGTGTTCAGATTTTGCACACAATACACACAAATACTCTTGTTCTTGTAGAATCTGTAGCAAATATATTCATAAGATGTACATTAATGTTACAAGATTGTATTTCATGTTATTTGGGGTTATTTCTAACAGTCCATTCCTGGTCAAATATTCAGACTATGTAAAGGGCAGCAGGTGCTATCAAAAATGCGAAAAGATTAAAAAAAGATGATATGCTGTGTTTAAATAGCCTGGCACAAAATACACTAAAAAGTGAAAATACAAAAAGGCTTTGCTAATTAAAAGGAGTAAATGAATTCTTATAAATATTCTTATAAAAATATTTAAATGTTTCTCACACTTGTAAATCAATGTAAATCGAAAATAATGTGATGCATTTCTGAGTGTAACCCGTTATCACAGAGGGTCTCTGAGCTCAACGGGTGTTGCAGGGAGTTGAAAAGGTTGGAAAAGGTCATTTAAATCAAAGATTACACGGAAACAAGAACTATGTCCTTTCAATGTTATGACATGATCAACCACAGGAACAAAGGAACATGAACGAACAAGGTCCATTTGGATGTCAGAAAATGACCATTGATGTCAGAATCATTTCACGATATTAGCTTTCCTACACTCGGAGCTGAATGAAAGAGTGCTTGGACCAATAAAAAAAAACACCGACTAAATCTGAAAGAAATCCTCTACATCATATCATCTGACAGATCCATCATTAAAATGGTTGGAAAGCATTTTAAGTAAAGTGGCCCCTTATAGTCACATGTGAACTTCTTTCTCTGCATTTAACCCCTTCACCAAGTGAAGCGGCAGGCATCCAAGCAGTGCAGCACCCAGGGAGCACCCAGGGACTGTACCTTGTTCAAGGATACCTCAGTGGTGTCACTAGCAGTCCTAGGATTCAAACCCACAACCTTCTGAACACAAAGGCAACTCCCTAGCCACCAGGCCTCCATCTGCCCGTTGTTTATTGACAACAATGGCATGTAAGTTATTTGATCTTCTTTAGACTCATACATCTCACCATGTATGAGTCTTCTTCCATGGCATCACTCCAAAAAAAACCATTTTGACACTTTTCTTTGGAAAAGTTTATGCAAACACACAACCAGTCAAGTTATTGGTTTGTGGCACATGCAAATTCATCAATATAGCCACTGTCAGCTCTAAATAATTATAATTTACTAGCATCTATGACTGCTGAAATGTTATATTGTGTACAAGAGCTGCAAAAGCAAAACGAAAGCTGTCATTCTGGTTGGCACAGTTAAAGCATTAAAGTAAGAAAGCTTCATTTCCACTGACTAATTACATTTTTTTTAAATGATTAACCCTTAAAGTCATGCATGAACACACCACAGCACAGCATGAACTTCTTTCTCTGCATTTTAACCCATTCACCAAGTGAAGCAGTGGGCTGCAGGGGAGCAGCATGAGGGTACGGTACCTCAGTGGTGACACTAGCAGCTGGGATTCGAACCCCCAACCTTCTGATGGCAGGGCCAACACCCTAACCACTAGGCCATCCAGCTGCCCACACTATTTTACTGGGCTTCATGAATTTAGAGGACATGCCCACAACTTTGGACCCTCTTGGAATGCATGTTCTGCTAAAAATATCTTGACATTTAAATATACAGTTTATTATTTATCAAACTGAGAAAAAACATCCTGCAGCTCCAGAGGCTTTGAACACCTGATTAAGGGTACACGCTTGAATAAGGTCAAAAGGTTTTATCACTTCTTCGAGCGATACCATAGAAAAACAAGTTCCCTAAAGAATCAGTCTGTAGATGAGATGCGGGAGTGTGAAGAACCATATTATTGTATAAAGAACTTTCACATATTGTAACTGTTCTTTACCAGACTAAGAATGTTTCCAGAAACCTTTACCTCTAATCCAGTCAAAGGTTCTTTTACGTCGCTTTTCCAGGACATCACACAAATTCTTCTTCCAGCACCCTTTTTTAAGAACGTCTCAGAGATTCTTAGTGATTCTTCCAGAGTACGGCTCCAATACCTTTTTTGGGTTTTTTTTACATTACATGCATTTTTGTTAAAGGTTCACCATTCCTACTCTTTGAGGAACCGACCTACACTTTAAGCCCAAAATTAGAACACATGAGACGACTTGAGACAACTTTCTCTCTAGTGAGAAAGAGATCTGTAAAACTGCATGGGTAGTGGGTAGGCAAATTCACATTTACATTTACATTCACATTTACATTTACATTTACATTTACATTTACATTTACGGCATTTAACGGACACTCTTATCCGGAGTGACGTACATCAGTACTCAAATAGTCCACATCTGTTTCTTAAACCTGTAAAGCTAAACTTAAATCAACAACTGCTATTCAACCAAGATACTGCAGCCTAAGTACACCTAAACAACACCTGTCAAAGAAAAGTCAGAAGTTAAGGCAACAGTAAGGAAGACATGGAGCTAAGTTTTTTTTTGTTTTTTTTTTGGGGTGTGGGGGGTGTTGAAGAAGAAATAAATGAGTAGAAACGAGAGTGGTTAGTCACCAAGGTGCTCATTGAAGAGGTGAGTCTTCAGACGACGCTTGAAGACTGCGAGGGACTCAGCAGATCTGATTGGAAGAGGGAGTTCGTTCCACCACTGGGGGCGCCAAGACTGAGAAGAGTCTTGACGCATGTCTTCCTCTTCTTTTGCGCAGCGTAAGATCAAGACGAGCCGTGCTTGAAGCCCTGAGAGGACGAGAAGTGATTCCTAGATTCCTGTGAAAATTCCTAGAAATTCCTGGAATAGTGTGATAATACTGTATACTTCAAAACAAGTCTTGTTCTGTAAAAAAAAAAAAAATCCTTAAGAAAAAACACTGTGCTTATATTGGTTTAATCTGAGTGTTATTAAACAAAGTGCATGTAAAAGGATGAATTTTTAATGGTTTCAAGCGATATGAGAAACTGTTTCAATTTCCTCCACACCAGCAGCTTTACCACACACTACACAGCAAACAACAACAATAAACAACAACAAAACCCATAAAGACAGCATCCTGGGTGCTCTTATCATGTATTTGCCATCTGTTCCCAGCAAACAGTGTGGATGTTTGCCTAGAACACGTATATTATTATTCATTCGTCAAATCTGTTTACACCACCTGTTTCACCCAGTACAAAGAGGATAATACCTCTGTGTGGAGGTTGCCAACCTAAAAAAAAAAAACAGAAGCAGTTTTAAAAAACTGTATTTCTTCACGGCCTGCAGTTCAAGAGATTAATAAGAGTTAAGTGTGACAATATTAAAATCATGAATCAGTGACAACACTGCAACACTGATGAATTAATTAAAGTTACATTAAGGCCTGGGCTCTCTTAAAGAACTCTGCTCTCCTTTCCATGTGTGTGTATATAACAGAGGAAGAATAGCATTCACTGTGAAAGGCTCCACCAGATGGGAAGTTTAGGTTCAAATAAAATGTGATAATATACGAAATGCTTTGGTATAAAATGTTTTCAAATTAGCAAATCAGTATCCAGAGTCAGATGATAACCTGACTAATTCCCAAATGTTAATTAAAAGCAGGCAAGAAGTGCTGAGATTAGATTTGTTTCATTATCTGGGGGAATGCTAATGGGCTTTCTATTCAAATACAAAATGAATTTTCATGTGTTTGCAATCCTAGATATCAGCACACATCTGAGGGTATATTGTTTGAAGAAACAATTCACTTTCAAAAAGTTAACCAATCATATTCATTTGAGATAATACATGATTCGTGTCATGTCCCATCAATGGCCGCTAGAGGCCACCCTTTCCCTTTGTTTTATGTTTTATTGTGAAATCCTGACCACACCGGTCTTGAATTTGTTTGTTATATGTTTCAGCTGACCGGTGTGCTCAGTTCAGGAGAGCTTTGAGTTTGACTGGTTGATGGAGTTTTATGTTATGTATTTAGTTAATTTGTGGTGGACCTTAGTGTTGGTCCACCATCATGCTGGCTTGTTTTGTGTGTTTCCCATTTTCCTTTTGATTACAGTTTTGAGTTTGTTTCAGGCCCTCGTGCCTGCTTTGTTTTGTGTCAGTAAAGGACAACGTAAAAATGGAAGTCTGTGTTTGCGCCTGCCTTCATTCGGCAGACGTAGGGAATCGTGACAACTGGCTGAGTTGGAGGTGTCGCCTAACATATAACATTGTATCACCATACACAGTTTCAGCTTTCAGAGATATAGAAAAAAATGTAAATGTGCTGTAAATGCATTTCAGGTTTAAGATCCGACTCCCAGTTAACAAGCTCTGCATTACTATGTTAAATGCCTCCAGTTATAACATATAAAGAGAACATTATTAAATGAATAGTTCCTGTCTAGCATCTGATTGATATTCAAAGATGTTGTAAAATACTTGCTACACAGACATCTATGACTTTCTCACAACTATATCAATACGTTAAATCACGTCAAACCACCATGCTGTGAACGGAACAGTCTTTGACCGCTAATTGACAAGCTAAATGATAGCTAACACTTTTTTGACACATTAATTTCGCCAAACATAGATCTTTGTTAACTGATTAGCCTGATACTGAGCCTGATGCTGGTACTATTTATTGTCTATAAACACGAAGGGGATTATTATACATGCAGCAGACTAGCGCCCCCTGATGGTTTCCCCCCCACCAAGCAATAGCTTGTTCTCCTTTTTTGAAACTCCTGTCTCCTTTTTGTCTGGGTCCTGTGGTGGAGCGAAGCATTTTCAGCACCTGCATGTGCCACCACTGGTTGGGAGTCTCAAAATCAACCCTGCAGTAAATTCTGAAGTATATTACACTCTTCATATGTCCATTTTAAATCAGTTTGATGAATGATACATTGTGGACCAGGTAAAGGACAGGGAGCCATTTGAGACACAGCCTCAGTGTGGGGAGGGAAGTACAAAATGCACTGTCACTGTGGTGGTCATTTGGAAAGCACTACTAATGAAGCAAAACTTTTTGCATTAAATACTGCTGTATATGACAAAAAGTTAAATAGTTCATGAAATGACTGCAATAATCAGTGATGGGTGATGAAAGGGTTTTTGTCTTCTTTCAGCAGGCCGTGGTTGCTTAGTAACAATAACATTTTCTATATACTCACTTTCTTGGTAGAATAAATTGTTTACCACTATTAAGTTTTATTTGATGGATTTTCTAATAATTGATTGTATTGGTTGACTAACCGGACATTTTGTCGTATCTTATGTCGTCCACTGTTTTGTTAAAGCAATGCATCACTTGACACAGTGTGTTACAGGAATGCCGAACAATGTAGGGTGTAATCAAATTCTTTATATTTTAATCAATTACTCACCAGTGACCTTTAGTAAGAGAACGTAAAGAGAACCTCACTAATCATTTTGTACGGTTTAGGGGGAAATTTACATTGTTTCTTTCTTGGGGAACTAAAATTTAATTAGAGTCAATCATATAGTATAAAATACAAAGACCGCTGTAGCAGAGCTATGTGAAAACTAGGCCTAGGTCAGACCAAGAAAATAGATGAAAGAAACAGAAATATAAAAAGGTGAAATATGTGCGGTATGTCAGTGATTGACTTCCCTTTGAAAAGCAGATTTAAAAAAAAAACAGAAGGTAAAAAGGGATTATCTTCACATGTTGTGATAAAATGAATCCTGTCTGTTTCTCATATTCCATAATGAGCTTCTTGGGTTTTGCCTCAAGCCAGTATAACCAATAAACATCCGAACGTAGGAGTAGAGTGCTATTTGGAGACTGCAGCAGCTGCGGCTACCCAGGTCAGCTGCAGAAAATAGGGGAGGGCATGACGCTGCCGCTGTGGCAAAAAGCCAATATGAGTGTTCAGTCCTACTTAAGGCAATGACAGAACATAATCAAGCCTCAAGGCCAGAGAGGAAAGCAGTGACTTTGTCCATGGGACACAATAAAAAGCCCTTTCATGGATGATTTGCCAAACAAACGGCTCTGGCACTGGCTGTGAAATTTTTAAGGGGATGGACTGATTAGGAATTACCTATTGTCCACTTTTTTCCCCACATCGCTCGGTCTGAAACAAAACAATTGTATAAAATGCCATCAGATATCCCACCGTAAAGGATGCAGGCAGCTCAGCTGCAGCGGGAGATATTGCTGTATTGCTCTATAAAGGAGGAGAATATTATGCAGGTTTTTCATTGTTCATGTTAATCCCTTGAGGACCCTTGGAAAACAGAATGCTTTGCTCAAGGAAGAAGATAATATTCTATTTTTTTAAAACCTTTGTTTTCAGTCTGGGATTTAGCTTCAGACCAGAAAGAGCACAGGTATCCAGGGAGAGAAATGTTGGTATGAATCTGTGGTTGTACTGCAGGAGTTTGTCCTGTAGGAAATCCCCTGAGAATGTGTGATATTCCAAGTGCACATGTGGGGGCACAGGTGACATTGCAGTCCAATAAGTGACAGATTAGGGTAAAGTCATTCCTTGTAACAGATTTTTCCACTACCCACACACTTGTGTGCCGATCTATCTATATCTATATATGTATGTGTATATAAAT
>JBBIGA010000032.1:7021117-7046993 GCA_037576975.1 Alestes dentex
CGAGGTAAGATCAGGAGTATCTGTAATTGACAGATTGATTGTAATCTGCAACATGGGGACACACCCAGTCTGTGGGAACCAGAAGTCTGGCTGGGTTGTAGGGGATCATATACTTACTTCACTTAATGACATGCAAATCAATGTATAACTTTTATGTGACATGTTTTTTCTTGATATTTGGTTGATATTCTGTCTCTCTCCATAAAAATGAAACTACCTCTTAAATTAGAGACTGTTCATTTTTTTGTAAGTCAGCAAACTTACAAATTCAACAGGGGATCAAATCATTATTTCCCCCACTGTATATATAACCCCTGTCCACCACCGATGGGCAGATGAGCATCAGAAGGGCTGGTATGATGAATCACATTTTCTTTTACATCATGTGACCGCCGTGTGTGTGTGCATCACTTACTTGAGGAAGGGGGGCATTTGGCTGATGCTCTTATCCAGAGTGACAACATTAGTTACAGGGACAGCCCCCTGGAGAAACTGAGGGTTACATGTCTTGCTCAAACACACAGTGGTAGAAAGTGGGGGGGTTGAACCTGCAACTTTGTGGTCACTGAGTTCACGAGTGTTTTACGCACTGAGGCTACCACCACTAGGCTAGAGGAAGAGATGGCACCAGGATGCATTATGGGAAGAAGGCAAGCTGATGAAAGCAACGTTCTGCTGGGAGTCCTGGCATTCGTGTGGATGTTACTCTGATACGTACCACCTACCTACACATTGTTACAGACCAAATACCCTCCTTCATAGAAATAATATTCCCTAATAGCAGTGGCCTCTTTTAGCAAGATAATGTTCCCTGACATCCTGCAAAACATGTTGGGAAATAGTTGATTTGACCTTCAGAATCCCCAGATCTCAGTCCAAGCATTTGTGGGGTGTGCTGGACAAACTAGTCTGATCCATGAAGGCCCCACTGTGCAACTTACAGGATTTAAGGGATCTGCCGCTGATGTCTTGGTGCCAGATACCACTGCACACTTTCAGAGGTCCATGCCTCAACAGGTCCAAACTCTTTTGGCAACACGAGGGGGCCCCCTTGTGTGTGGGGGGGTATCTTTAGGTTTTGTATTTCATTATCAAGTTAATTGTCTCATTTTATCAGACATTTCCAACCTTACCAGTTTTGAATTCAGCTCACTGAGGTGTCATGTTGAGCAGCAAACTAATATAGTGTATCAAATACAAACAAACACTGAAGTGGCCTGATTTTGGTCATTTATGCATTTTGACAACCTCAGATGAGGCTGAATGGGAATTCTGACACCAGCCTGCAAACCTTGTTGCAACAAAGTAGTGCATTTATGGTTAGAGCATAGACTGATCAACTACACTGAAAAACTAGTGTTTTGTATTCCTCGATTCAAATGTGTACATCGGTAACATGTGAATAAAATATAACATAGCACCACAAAATTGCCTTACATTTATTCTCTATTGGCAGTAATATTGCTGGTGTAATATGTTTTATTCATGTGGAACCGATGTGAATCATATCATTCAAAAACAATCTCCAATAATGACAAGTAAAGTATTGCACGGCATACCCATGAATTCCCATATGTTCAAATTCATAGGTATTCACGGTAGGCCTACCAGGACACGGTTCATGCGCTCATATCTGCCATGTGTGCCAGCATGTCAAAAAAGTAATAAATGAAGGGTTTAGCTCCAAAATGCATTATAGACCACATTCAAGGATTTACTTTTTGTGACATACATCACTGAGTGTGGGTTTTATACATACAAGAAACTGCAATGGCATATTATACTCAATACCACATTTATCCAAGAGATGAACCTGTTTTTATATGTCAGTGGCCCTGCAAAAATGCGCAATAGTCCAGATGCACAGGCTATCCTTTCCATGTGAGGGGGCACACGTGACATTGCAGTCCAACAAGTGACAGATATTAGAATATGGTCCTTCTGTGGTCCAGATTTTTTTCACCACCAAAACGCTACCCTGTTGTGTATGAGTATCCATAAATAGATGTATCAATTAAGTACAACCCCCTGGCATAGTTATATGGTGTTATAATTTCTCATTAGGATACACAGAGGAAAATCAGCAGTGTTAAATGATCTCCTTCAGAGATCAGATGAGGCCAGTCTGGAGTGACATGAAATCTAGGTAGGCACTCTGGACTCTATAGAAGTTTATTTAATTGCCTGATGACACTTGTTACTGTGCAGATGAACGCGTTTGCTAAAGATTGTTCCTTTAGCTTTGTGTTCGTCTATTTCCCTGCGGCCACTGCCCTGCAGATAAACAATCAGAGCGAAGCCTCCTGCCTGTACATTATGATGAGTGAAAAGCTCGACAGCTCCAGAGGTGCACATGGCCGATGACAGCTCTCCTCCAGACGCCTCGGCGCAGGGCGGGCCTGGCAGCGCAGCAGAGAAATGCCAGCAATGACTAAGCACAAAAAGCTGCCAGGACGGAGTTGTGCTCTCAAGCATATGCTTCATTTTTTTAAAACTCCACACTGAACTTTTTAAACCCGCTTATGTAATGCACAGCATGCTTACAGCTGATCTGGTCCTTCGCTACATGATATTACTTTCATATGTGCTTCTCCATTCCAAGCATGGGGGCTCAGATATGGGCTCTGTCTTGTGCAAATGTCTGTGGTTTGCTCTAACAGTGAGCAGATCAGAAGGACATTCAGGCTGTGAAAGACAGCTAGTAACAGCCTTTTTTATTTATTTCTTCAAAGTTGGTGGGAAGTAAGAGACACGGGCTGAAGGCGCCTCTCTGGGGAGCACTGTCAGACCAAGGTGTCAGCCATCTCAGCATGCAGCAGAAGGCATGGCGCGGAGTAACGGCTTCATCCTCTGTTCTTGCTCTTGTAGAAAAATCACATTCCATGATGTTTCTTTCAAGCTGTTCACAAGATGTGCATAACATGTAAGGGTGTAATAATCGATTAAAAAAAAACAAAAAAAAAAACAATAAAATGAATGAAAGAAGTGTATAAAAATCATTCACTATGTTTCATGTTAACTTTGAGCCATGAAAAATGTTAAAGGCCCCTGTATGTATTGAAACGAGATGGACAGACATTCCATTGATTTCTATAGATTTTTATGTCTATCAAAACAAAGTGTAAACAAAAATACACTAGTAGAAACAAAATTGTGCATTCTAAATGCTTTTAGGATATAATAGTAGCTAAAACCATCCCCGTGCACATGAGTAAACACGTCCCCTTCACAATGGCAGCAGATACAAATACAAAAAAAAATACAAATGCAGCATTAGCATCAAATTTTTTGACAATTCAAGCTTTTACATTTTGGACTGCTGCATGAAATCACTAGTCCGCATAAAGACATGCTACTTTGCGCTCTTTCGGCTTTTCGGAGCCAAATTTAACACTGATTTACGTAGTTATACTGTCAGAGAATAGAAACTGTGGGGGTACATTTTTGTTCATCAAGGTACACTCAATATAAATGTACCCTCACAGACGCAACACAGTCCTTAAGGTCGAAATATGTGCCTTGAATATGTGTACCTTAATTTTCTTAATGCCCGGGTTTGTACCTTGAATGGAGTCAGGACAGGGTGTATGAAGTCAGTGCAACTCACTGGATTACGGTACGATGGTACAGTTACGGAACTAAAGTCACAGAAGAGTAGGTTAGCTTACCCCTGAGAGTGTAGAACCACCACCTGATCTGAGAAATAAAAGTCAAACCTGAAAATGTGTGTCATTGCACCCCCATACTCAAAAAAACCTCCTTAAAGGAACTCTACTGAATGACGGACAGTGGTTGTGAGGGTTTTGAACATTAAAAGATCTTTTTGGAGCTGCACAAAAGGCTTTGTTTTGTTAAAAACCAAACAAATTTAGTCAAACCCATTGAAAGTATGTATTATGTATTTATCTAATGCATAGATTCATTTGCATTAATATGGCTATGTCTATCTAACGAAAGTAAAAACAGTTTAAAAGACTTAGACAGTTTAGAAGTTTAGCCAGTGTCCATCTGAGGTTTACTCAACAACGTCACCTTTAAATAAACACCAACTGAGCTTACTGATAAAACCACATAAATCAGTGTAATGCTGTATTACAATGCTGTATAACAACACAACTGACTGATATTAACTTGAGGGAAATTATTAAACATGAACAACAGTGCAATTTACTTTCATTTTTTCTGAGTGTAATGATACGTGATCACAACATGCTGTGAAACCGTATGCACTGAATGAATGCATGCAGGAATTTAAAATGTGGTCTCTAGTGGCATTATGTGAGTATTATGTAATAACGTATTGCCATGTAGAAATTCATTTCACCATCTAAATTACTCACGCGAACTGTGTAAAATGCTAAATATGAAAATGAATGAAGTGTAAAAAAAGTGATGTGATGACAAAGTTTGTAAATCAGTTTTTAGTATCTTCAGTAGAATGAGATAAAGCAAAGAAACTCTTGGGGATTTTCAGTATGGGTTCACTCTTCAGTGTGTACACACTTGCAGTTTAAAAAAAAAAAAAAAGAGAGAGAGATAACAATAATAATAAAACCTCCTCCGAGATTGTTGTTTTGCTCTTTTTTTAGGCAAATTTCCTCCTCGGGAGCCGGTGTTAATCTTGCAGAAACCTCAGCAAACCTGCGGCCAGGACAGTCAGCTTCTGTCTGGCCACGCCACGCAACTCTCAGCCAATTCGGGTTTTAGGAGTGTCACTCCGCATTAGGCCCAATCTGTTGCTGTAGGGGGAAGCACGGCTTTTACATAAGCACCTCACAGACCTCCGCCTGCTCTCCCCTGAGCTCCCCTCGTGTGACTCACACTTCCAAAGTCTCTCCGTGTGACTCAAGGACACTGTTAACCTTTCTCTCTTTGGCGGAGTAGTAGAGTCATGCATGCGCGTCCAGCAGCCTCAGATTCACCAGAGTGGTCACTCTGCTCTCTCCCTCTTCACACATGACCAGCCCGAATGGCCAATTCTGCTGCAAAGAGCATTCATGGATCCATTCAACAAGTTCAGTCAATGGTTTGGAGAAAATCGAATTTTCTCCATGCCTATAACCGCCGTGTTTGGTGTCTGGATTTTTGCTTATTTGGTTGTGCGCTTGAGCCACAAGGCTAATGTCCCTAACAACTCGTAGAAGTTATGACAACTAATAATGACTAACACAAATAAGATGAGCATTGTGCAAATCGTGGATCGAATGGACAAAAGTATGGGCAAAATATTACTCCACCCCTGCTCAAAAATGGAGGATGGACACCATGATGTAAAGGATCAAACTGTATGCGGCTCTGTCTCTGTCAACTTCACTGTCACCTAAGCACATCTTGAAAAGAGTATTTCAACAACACTGATGAAATAATATAGCAAAACTCCCTTTCCAAAATTCTCTGGCACACACACATACACACATACACACACACACACACACACACACACACAGAAACTTTCCACAGTGGAAATGGAATGGGTGTGATCATCTGACCACACAGATATCTGAACTGTATTTAAGGAGTGAGGTGTTAAACCAACCCGATCTCACGACTTTTCATGCAGCCATCATGAAATACAATTTAATCAAAAACATGCTGCGATCACAATTTAGAGCTTTTTCTCGTGCTAGGATAACGCTTCACTACCCTATATTTTAATGCGCAGTGTGTAACACCGCCAGTATCAGTGCCAGTATCAGTATCAGTATGGTGACTGTTAGTGTTAAGGTTAAGATTAGGGCTAGGGTTAGGGCTAGGTTTAGTGTTAGGGTTAAGGTAAGGGTTAGGGTTAAGGTTAGGGTTTGGGTTAAGGTTAGGGTTAGGGTTAGGGTTAAGGTTAGGGTTAGGGTTAGGGTTAGAGTTAAGGTTAGAGTTAAGGTTAGGGTTAGGGTTAAGGTTAGGGTTAGGATTAGGGTTAGGGTTAGAGTTAAGGTTAGAGTTAAGGTTAGGGTTAGGTTTAGTGTTAGGGTTAAGGTAAGGGTTAGGGTTAGGGTTAGGGCTAGGGTTAAGGTTAGGGTTAGGGTTAGGGTTAGAGTTAAGGTTAGAGTTAAGGTTAGGGTTAGAGTTAAGGTTAGGGTTAAGGTTAAGGTTAGGGTAAAGGTTAGGGTTAGGGTTAAGGTTAGGGACTTTCCCCATCTCACAGCCTTCCAACCTGTTTTAACCTCTTTGCAAACAAAAACAATAAGGAATCAACTCATTATTTCTCTCCTACTGTCCCTCATTCACCAGCTAGCGTAGGTACTACACATGTTACACTGTGTGTATTAAAATATATAGGGTAGTGAAGCGTTGTCCTAGCACGAAAAAGTGAAGCGTTGTCCTAGCACAAAAAAACCCCCTAAATCGTGATCGCAGCATGTATTTGATTAAATTGTATTTCGTGATGGCTGCACGAAGACACATGAGACCATTAACATGGTGGGGAAGCAAAGTCTCAACATTATTATCTTGGAGCTGATATAACACTGATTCCCCATAGACAGGCTAGCAGAAGTTAAGCAGAAACAAACGGAAAAAAGGTGAAAAGAAAACATTCCATTGCCTTTTTTTCCCCAGATGGTTTGTATGTTTGTCAGTTAGGCAGACAAAAGAGGGATAAGAGAGTGATGTGCATCTTTCAAACTCATATGTCCAACTCATACAAGTTTGTCATCAGGGGCGGTTTTGTTGGATGACCGATTTGCACATTTTGCCATTGGTTTTAGTGTGTAGTTGCTCTTTAATAACAGTATGTCATCTATATATGGGCAGAAACCACATCAACATGTCCATTTGTAAGTACTTAGCAATCATAAGCAGCTTATTGCAAGTGTGTGAGGATTTAGGAATGCATTTACATGATGCTAATTGGTGGCTATACATTCTTACTACATAGCTACATCATATCTCCTGAGCAAAGCTATAGAAGCAGACCCTGCCGCACATCGAGTACTTTTGAGGACGGACAAAATGGTCTGAAATAGATTTTTTGCCAAACCATTGATTGAAATTCCAGATATGTATCCACTATCCTCTCCATTACAACACCAATCAGTTATACCACTTCTTTGTTTGTGCTTACTGCCACACTTGCGTTGTATTTGTCCTCACAGGCCCAAGATTGGTAGCCGGGCAAATTTGTATTCCCCCTTCTGAGCTCTCTGTTGCCCTTGACTTTTAAAGGGAGGGATTCATTGAATGCAAATCAGCTCTGTACATCTGCTTCCAAGCCATCGCAGTGTGCATCACCATGTGTTTACAGTCTGTATGCATACAGGATCACTGTACAGATCAAGAGTACAAATGAGGGGGTGCCTGCACTAATGGAAACAAAACCCCTCGGTAATTAATCAATACTTCAGCATCAGCTCATTTACAGCTAATTACACTTCAGCAACATGATAGCATCAAGTCACGGCTCAACTCACTAGGAACAGTGGAAAACTCCTAGATATGTTGCGAAGCTGCAGGTAGTGAGGCAGTGGCAAGGTTGTGCGGTCATGATGTGATGAAGTGCTTAGAATGACTGATCAGCCACTTAAAGACCTTAAATGGGAGACTATAATTTCCGTTCCTCACTTTTATATGACTCATTTATTCACTATTTGTTTTTACAGAAGTTTGTTTATTCCTTATGAAAAACGATATAGGACAAATGCTTACTGGTTTACTTATTACAATACATTATTAAACATGCAGTTAATGTAGGTTAAACTGTACATTTTTCTAGAATTTTTTCAGCTTTGAGAAGACCACCTAGCTAGTAGTCAGTTTGAGACCCCTGACTGAAAGACTACTTACAAAGTAGATGACTACACTACTTACAAATCTTCCTGAAACATGCATAAACAGTAAATAATGTATTTAAGAGCCAAGATCTGAGTAATTATGAACAGTGCATCAGTATACATAAGATGACGTGTTTTATGACGTATTGACAAATATTAAAATGACTGACACCTGTTCCGTTTACACTTTTATGAAGTATCATTCTCGATGGAACAGGGGTCTACTTAAGAACCGTGTAAAAGGAACAGAAATACAGTGTGATTTACTTTCTAACACATGACATTTCAGCACTACTCAGTACTAACGCAAGTGTAATGATGTCGCTACATAGGAGGCCCCCAAATAAAGTGTTAGTAAGCTGTATAGCAGACACTCAATTTGTAGTAGTTGCTGATGAATAAGTTTTAAGATTAGTTCCTGAAAAGCCTGCGGTTTATGGAGTTAATCGAAAATCAGTGGTGTGATGGCAATCTTCCTCACACTTCCCAGAATGTATCGTTCACTTCCCCTCTAGATGGGGCGCGCTCTTAATTTGCACATTCCAGTGAACGAGCCAGTGAAACAATGAAATTCAATTTAACATATTCAGTGTTCATTTCCTTAAGAACAAAATGTCCTTTGATTTTCAAGTTATATATCAAGTTATATATATATATATATATATATATATATATAAAATATAGACTCCACTTGGGCTTATCATGGTTATCATTGTATGTGATGCATTAAGCATTAGTGCAATCAGAACAAGAAAGAAAGTCAATGTCTTGCAAATGAAGCTTTAAACTGATTATGTTTTCAAAATGACATTTCCTGGGAAAGAACTGTATTGCATTACACAGCAACTGAATATTCAGTTCTACCTACATGCACTTAAGGGAGAGGAAGGGAAGACGAAAGCGGGGGGATTTATGGGAATTTGAGCTCCCCGTACTTCTCTGGAGGTGAAATAATCGGTAAGGACTCTCAAAGTCTGTGATATGAATTCACTGAGGGAGAGAGGAAAGGTCAGGGGTAATTTCAAGAAGGACGAGGTTAGTTTTAACCAGGGAGCATTACAAAGGACTCCTGAGCACAGGTGGAGAGGAATAGATTGTACTGTTCTGCCCCCTAGTGCACAGAGATGCAGTATGTAAGCAAAAGATTAGGGGGAAGATTTAGTATTTAGTGGTAAACACCATCTTCACCAGCAAAGCATCCTTTAAGTCTTTTAATTCAATCTTTTTGGTGGAGTTTAAAAGGGAAGACGATGCACATCTTGCTTATTCACACTTTTGGGGTCTGCAAATGTTGTGCATGCTGCTGAATCTAATGTCCTCTTTAGCACATTAACTTTACCTTTAGTTTCATCCATGCGGCTTTGAAGACAAGTGGAAAGAGAGAAAGAGCAAATAGTAAAAACTGCACCAAAGCAAGACAAGACAAATGGGATTCCAGTAAGAAAAATCTGAATTCAGGTCAGGGTTCTGTGTGGGCCAGTCAAGTTTCTCCGCACCAAACTAATCTAATCATGTTTTTACAGAGCTTGCTTTGTGCACTGGGGCACAGTCATGCTGGAACAGAAAAGGTTCTTCCCCAAACTGTGTCTGTAAAGTTGTCCAAATTGTCTTGGAGTGCTGAAGCATTAAGATTACCTTTCACTGGAAGTAAGAGGGTCTAACCCAAACTGGGAAAAACAGGTGCGTCCCCATCATTTTTTCCACATAGTGTATTTGAAACCAGGAGGCCTCGGGTTCTACTAGGCTCTAAATACCATTTAAACAAGAGAACAAAGAATTCAATAGTCTTCTCAAAACCTATAGTCATCGACACTACTGGATGTGTAGTGTGTTTTATTGCACCATTTTAACCTGTGTTAAGCAAGCTGAGGGGAAGAATGTCAATGGAATGTCTGTTCAATGAATCACTGGCATGTGGGTGTAGACAAAAGTCAGTCAGCCCTCAGGCCTGGTAGCTACTGTCAAGTTGATACCAAATCTATGTTGTTTGTCTGATTTTTCTGCTTAGAAATGTTGCGACATTTACATTGCCTTTCCTTGTGTCACTGATGCATGACTAAAATATATTACATTAACACATCCGACTCAACTCAATCCATTACTTCTTTCCAGTCTAGCAGCTCTGTGTTTTTTCCTTTCCTCTTAAAAAGGCTGAAGATAGCCGGGGTTAATACGGTTCATTCGTGTGTTATTCTATTTAGCTTGGTTTTGATCATTTTTTCCAAGTATGTCACTTAATCTGCACTTGAGTGTATATTATTCGTCCTCATACTCTTGCATTACTTTCTTGAACCCAATTAGGTGTCATCTTGTGCATAATCAGATCTTCCCATATGTTTCGTGTCCTTGCTTCATATTCATTACATTTTTCTATTCAGTCCATACCAAGTCTTTAACCTGGAGATTGAGGTTATTAACCTATGATTTTATTAACCTATGTATTAACCTTTTGTCAGTCTTGCAGTATACATGGATTCAATAAAATACCCATTTACAATCACAAGATTAACAGACAAAAGCAAATTGCGTATTGGGCCTGTGGGCATATTTCGCACAGGATACTGTAAAAAAAAAAAAAAAAACTGGTGTAGATTTATTGCTGGAACGTGGCAGTAATCACCTGTATACGATAGAGCATTTAAAAAAAACTGGAAGAGCCAGGTCAGATGTCTTGTCAGACATCAGATGCCACAGTAATAAGCTGAAGAATTTACTGAGGAACAAAGTTAGGAAAGTAATAAGTAGTTTGTGAAGTCCCTGTATTGAATATTGTTGACTGTGTTCACATTATAAACCTTCTCGTTTCTTTTTTTTTTAAAGGTTCATTCTTCATGCCGTGGTCACAAATGTCAAGCCTTTTCTGAATAACACTTCAACATCTAAAGTGTATCAAAGAAATCAAATGTGTCATTTTTGTCACATGTTATTCCTATTCCCCCAAAATGAATTCATTTTACGTTTGTTAGTATGGTGGAGGTGCTCAGTAAAAACTGTGGAAAATGGTTTGTTTCTGAGGACTTGAATTAGATGCATCCACTTTCTGTGCGCAGATCTGAATCTGTACTCTTAATAAGTTCTCTCTTAAAGCATCTTTGTGTGACTGAGTGTGTATTTTTTGTGGCTCTCGTGTCCGCCGTTCCTTCAGTATGGCACTGTCAGCATTATTGGTGACAAAAGCAGAATAATTTGTGAAATGATGACTATACTATATAAGCTGTGTAATTCTGTCTCTAGAAGAATGACAACCGACAAAACCCAATATACTGTTTCTCCAAAGTAAATATACAGTTATACACTCGTGGTGAAAAGGGTTCATTGTAGAATTGCCATAAAGCATATTTGGTTTCCTAAAGACATTTTTATTGGGTGGTTCTTTAAAGAATAATTTTCATAAAAGAGATGTGTGTTGGTGTAGACTTTGAAAAGTTCACATAACATAAAGGTCCTTCACTAATTCTGTTTGTAGAACCAACCATCCAAGTCAAGAGCTATTTAAGAGGACTGTAGAACTGCAGGGAAACATTTTGTCACAGAGAAAAGAAATTGCTCAAAAGGTTTTGTATTATATTACATTATTTAAAAGCAGGTGGTGTTCAGCAAATCCACACACAATATTACAAATGGCCTGGATTGCAGACTACTACTTTTACCGCTGTTTCCTGTACCAAATGTTTCAAGAATTGGGGCAATAATATCCAAAACAGAACCAGACAGTGCAGTTAAACCTTTGGTCTGGAGACCATTTCCGAAAATCTGAAACTGGTACAGAACGTTCTATTGGTTCACAGAAGCCAATCCCTGATCAGGAAAGGGAGGTGTGGTGAAACATCTGCTAATCAGTTGGACTGTCATCATTTATGTAGAAATCCGTGGACAAATTCCAGAACGTGAGGTCAGCCACTGGTGTTTGTAGCTGATTCCTCTGAAACTGATTTGATACTTTGTAAAATGATGTCAGATTCAAATTGCGTCACACTCGGTTATCTCTTCCAGTCACTGTGCTGATTTAGTCACATTAATGATAGCGTATCGACCATAAAACATTTCATCTGGAGAGACATTCTGTATTCAGCAAAGTTACCCCCAGACGTGTGGAGACACACACTTGCCTTCTCAAGTAATTGTATTTGGTAGCATTGCCATTACCGTGACTTAAACATGTTATGGAAGATGTCATATGCTGTCATAAGCTGTCATGAGAGATTATGATCCTTAATATAACAATGTACATGTCATGAAAAGTGCCACTGATCGATGTCAGAACAGTTTACGCCAGCGAAGAGAGTTATATTACAGTTTTACAGGATCTGTCGTGACCATTACTGATGACTGTAACATGTTATAAAAGTGAACAAAAAGGTCTGAATAGCTTATAGAGCTGAAGCATAAAAAGTCTGTCGGTATAAGAATTTTGGTATGTGCTGTTTTTCCCTCCTTCTGGCCTGTATAAACTTAAACGTGAGAGGTGTGAGCTTAAAGTATTAAAACAAATGTTATCACGGAAACAGGGAATCTGAAGCTACTGAGAAATACAATGTACAAATAAAATGTTCTCAAGAGGTCTCCTGATAAGCAGAAATGCTTTTCAAGTTGTATTTGTATGTTCTGAACACTGTGTCTTGTCCTGTGAGAGAATACAAATCAGAGTAGCAAGTTGCGCACAGGTATCTTAACGGCTTAAGCAAGCTAATCATTATAAGAATTTCTACAACTCGAGAACCATGGGACCTAGAGACATTAAGCCTAAGTCACATGACCTTTCATGTCAGGTGCTTTGGTGGATGCAGGACTCATAAATATACGTGTAGAGGATTTGTACACAGTCATAAAGAAGGTATTATTACTGAAGCAAAAGGAGTGTCACAGAACTGAATAAGGTCTCAGACTAAATGTGTCCCCTGCATACAGCAAGAGTAAAACACTCTCCAGTCATCATGAATTCTGCTAATCAAATGTAACTTCACATCTGAAGGGCTAAACAACTTCAGACCCAACCAGTTTAGAATCTACCTGGGGCCACCACCTCATTATTTAAGCAAAGAAAAAGTAAAAATACTGACAGTAAAAGATGTATTGAGATGCAGGAGGTATAACATGATATAACACTGCATAACACTATATAACACTATATAACACTGTATAACACTGCATAACAATGCATAATACTATATAACACTACATAACACTGCATAACACTACATGACACTGTATAACACAGCATAACACTATATAACACTGCAGAAATCTGTTCTTAATCTGTTTTTGCCTGGTTAAATAAAGGTATAATAATCAAAATAATAATGACATCTTACAACACTGTATAACACTGTGTAACACTGCCTAACACTTCATTACACTGTTCAATGACATTGTGTAACACATAATTTCAACGTATAACATTATAAAAGACCACATAACATTGTACAAAACTGCATAACATTGTATAAAACTTGTATAACACTGTATAACAGTATAACAGTATAACACTATAGGTCATATTTCACTTCATAGCACTCTAACACTGTATGACATTCTTTAAAACTGTATAACAGTATAACACTGTATAACACTGCACAACACTGCATAACAATAACTTCAGCAAATTCAGATCATAACAAAATATGCCCTACTTTTCTTCCAAACACAAATGGCATACAGATTTAGGATCTGCTCTTTCGACAGAAGACCCCGCCCAGTTTCAGTGACTCATGAAATCATTTTGAATATGCTTTGGGTGTTACCAGCGAAACCTGGGACTTCAATCAATGGGAGACTTCCTCAGAAACAACCACATTTCAGGTGCATTCACTTCAGGGCCGTGCTGCTTTATTTGCTGTCATTGCAGGGCAGCTGGGCTAAACCCTGTAAAACCCTGATCTCCCACTGTGACTGTGATCAACACACACACCAATAACATGTTTTGTCAGGTCAGGGCAAGTTGAGTTTTGCTTAAGTGCTGTCTGTTTTCCAGCTCACGCAGCGAGATCAGTGGAGGCCTATTCAAAACATACCTCTTACTGGGTAGACGGGAAGGGTGAGTGCTCGACTCTTCTTGTCAGAGCAGTGAAATTAACAGTACTTGATGACGATCGCTTTGCAAATGATATGTTCAGATAGATTGTGAATGTTGATAAATAAGTAGTGTAAAAAATAGGTTCAGTAAGACCCATTATCACCTTCCGTTTCATCACAATTGGCTGAGTTGAGTAAACTGAAAAGCCATGTGAGATTTTTTTTACTTAATTGCTTTATTTTGTCAATAATATGAGTAAAGATGAGCGGTTTAATGTCACAGAGACACTTTTGCTCCACCAGTCCTCCGGCTTCCCAGTTAAGCAAGGACAAGCCTACACTTTAAGCTAAATGAATTTGCCTAAAAGGATGCGGTCACATTTCTGAGTTCCCACCCCGGCAGCGTGAACCTGTGAAGGTTCTTTCGATTTAAAATATTTGCAGAAGGCGATGCAACAGTTATCCTACAAACGTCAGCTGAGTAGATTATGCAGTCATAAAAAACTAAAGGTTCCTAATTGGTTCTTGTTTTGGGTGTTACATTTAAGGGGAAGCCTTTCAGTGATTTAGAACATTTCTAATTTGTGGATGTTCTTTAAGGTTCCTCACACTCATATCTTACAACAAACGTTCTTTTTAAGGATTAGTATATTGTAAGGTTCTTTATGGAACCGAAATGATTTCTTTTAGGGCATTGCCCCAAAAACCCTTTTGATGTAACACAATTTCAAGTACGAACTGAAAACCCAAAAGAAAACCATTTATATCTGTCTGCTTATTCTGCTTACATCACCACTATATATACAATTATGTCAATGTCAAGTTGATTTGTATAGCAACAGAGTTGATCAATGCGCTTTACAACAAGGTAAAATCAAGAAAAGCAGACACCATATAGACACAATAAAAAGAACAGGCAGACACAAATAAAAACCCATACAGCACATTACGAAACAACCCAGTCGAGCCTAAGCAGAGCTCAAATTAAAAGCCAAATCAAATAAGTGGGTTTTTAAACGAGTTTTAAAACACTCTAGTGCATCTGCATTTTGGATATCAGGAGGCAGGTTATTCCAGAGTCTCCACGGCAAATGCCCGATCACCTCTGTGCTTTAAACGAGATATACAATAGATATCAAATGAATCTAAATATCTATTTCATCTACATTTTTTTCAATACCAAGCCTCTTTCATGCAACAGATCACAAAAGTGAAGGAGTTTATCAAAACGATCAAATCCTATAAAGTTTAGCTTTCTATGTCTGACCTCACCTGCCCTTGGAAAGGTTATAAAGAGAGAACGACCTATATGACTTCACTTTATTACTGGTCTTGAGTTAATCATAAGTCAAAATAGCCTACAGCAGTAATTTGGAAAGAATTATAAACCAGTTTCTATGGTATAATGGGAGATGTTTCAAACTACAAAATTAAACTTAACAAAGAGGAAATGGTTAGATTATTTTCTTAAAGCTCCAGTCCAGGGCTCGTGCCAAGGTTATCCTGGGATAAGCATTATAGACATGCTGTGAGTATTGTAAGTTATTTAATGTTGTGGGTTTAAATGATACTGTCACTACGAAACACAACGTACCTCAAATGTGCTTAACCCTACCTTAATTTATCCCTGAAAATTCACCAAACCCCTTCGTCTGAATTAAGTGGCCGTTGATTTGTGAAACCAACCCCTTAATTTTACCTTAATATTAGATTCAAGGCATGAGTGTGAAACCCCTTAATCTTAACTTTAAGGCGTTTAATTCAGGAGTTCCATTATTTAAGGGGCAAATTTGAAAAGGTAAGGGGAAACTTCAGTACTTTAACCCCTTTATCAGCCTTAATCTGTGCAGTTTTACCTTAATTTTCCTTCATTTCCTGTATGGGAAATTAATGGCAAAATTAAGGTCATTTTAAGGGGTAAAATTAAGGTGTTTGGTTTCGTAACGTGTTGTGTTGTATATCTTTATTTTATTGGTTTATGCTGCTTCTACTTTCTACTTTTCTACTACACTACTGCTGTCCACTTAGCTTCCGTAACAATGCTAATTTCCCACCGGTGCGACTAATTAAGGGTTATCTTAATTGATACTATATGTCATGTCCTTTGAAAGTCTCCTACACGGCAATGTTCATTTGTAGCCCCTAATGTCTGTACCTATATGAAAGAGGGTTGTGGTTGAAATAAAGTGGCCACATACAGTCTGTCAGAAAAGCGAGTATATCAAAATACGCATGAAGAAACAGTAAAAGCTATATTTAGTGATGGGGAGGTCTCATGTTTTCACCTATCATGTCAGAACGTCAGTGGGTTCACATTCCAAGTAGTCATCAAGAAGGCATTTGGCTGGACTGGTGTGGCGACTGCATCGCACACCGGAATTCAATCCACAAGACGCAATACGCCTGGAGACCTGCTTGTGGTAGTGGTATACACTCTTAAAACTTGCAGTTCCTTGATGGCTTTTAGCTTGAATATAGACCTCTAGGAATAACTTTTAACCCTTACACTATGTGGTAACGTAGTGTTAGTAATTAATATCAAGCTTTAGGCTCCAAAATGCTTTAGGTTTTATGGGGGTTAAATTTTCAAGGGGCTCCCTACACTCTCACACCTCACTTCTCTAAAAAACTGCCCTCTGAAGGGTTATTTAAAGTGGTTCTCCGATGGCATCACTCCAAAACAACTCCATTTTGGTCACTTTATTTTAAGGGTCTGCACTATATCTGATCAGTGTATAGACTATTGCCAAACACACTGCCTCGATATACAACAGAAAGCCAGTAGAGGGCTCAAAAAGTCAATTGCCAGTGCACGAGGGGTTTATTTGGAAATAAGCAATGTTATCAGTCCCGCACAGTTGTGGCTAAGCTGTAAACATCTGCGAAAGAGACCCACCCCTAGGGCCTTTCATAATTACTGCACCAGCTGCAGTCGTCCAACAGGAAAATACAGACTTCTGAAATTTCATAGCCCAAGCTTACTGTATGGTCTTGTAAATACTGCAGTGGTCATTCCTATTACACATCCCACTGTAAGGAGAAATGCTGACATGTACCAAAGTAAATATGCGGTCAAGGATTGCAAGGCTTGTCCCAGGGCCTGGTCAGCACTGTTAAATGTCTGTTAAGGTTGTATGGGTTATCAGCTGAGAAGCTCTGTGGAGTTATCATAACCATATATAAGTTTGTTTTCAACCAGGCGATGGACAAAAGTATTGGGTCGCCTGACCATTACACCAACAGGGACTTTAATGACATTCCATTCAAATACATAGACTTTAATATGGATCTGCTCCCCTCTTTGCAGCTTCCACTCTTCTTGATAGGCTTTCCACAAGAGTTTGGATTTTCTGTGTTAATGTGTGT
The DNA here is from genome assembly GCA_037576975.1 of Alestes dentex. Lineage (NCBI taxonomy): Eukaryota > Metazoa > Chordata > Actinopteri > Characiformes > Alestidae > Alestes > Alestes dentex. Next base: position 7,038,259 of record JBBIGA010000032.1, read on the forward strand.
CCATTCATTCTGTAGAGCATTTATGAAGTCAGGCTCTGATGTTGGACGAGAAGGCCTGGTTCGCAATCTCTGTTCCAGTTCATCCCAAAGGTGTTGGATGGGGTTGAGGTCAGGGCTCTTTGCGGACCAGTCAAGTTCTTATACAGCCACGTCTTTATGGACGTGGGGCACGGTCATGCTGGAATAGAAAAGGTTCTTCCCCAAACTGTGTCCACAAAGTTGTATTGTCCAAAATGTCTTGGTCTGCTGAAGCATTAAGATTGCCCTTATTTTTTTGAATCATTCCAGAACATTTTTGGATCCTTTAACTGGGATTTCATGGAACCCGTTATCACAGTGAACTGAAGTAAATGAATCTAAAGAAACAAGACTACATAGTCGTTTTCTCTCACTTGCCCTTCCCCTTTGAATGGTAGGCCATAAAGGATCGAGGGGAGATCAGAGTGTGATCTGAGCCTCACGCTCTCGCTGTATATGTTGTGATCCTGATAACGCCCCTCAGTCTGTCTCGCAACGCTATTGGACTCCGTATCTCTCCAACGCCCCCAAAATGCACACATCTGAAGGAAAAGTTGTTGTGTTCATGCCTGCACGGGTTTTGCATTGCGGGTTGAAGCTCCCGAGACACCCTTAAGGCTTAAAATGTTCTCACTGTTTTGAGGAGCATCTGTCCCGAACTTTACCTCACACTGGCTCTCCGTCGAGAAACATGACTTTCTTTCAGCTGGATGATTTTTTGGCAGGATGGATAGGAGGTGAGCGTTTTTTTTTCTCTGTGTTATTTTGTTTCTGAGAACATCGCTCGGCTTGAGTATTTTTCTGTGTGAAATGTGAAGTGGCGATGCAGGATGCGTGCCTCTAGAAGCAGAAAACACCACAAATCACGACCAGACTCGAGCACGGTTCGGATATTGACCACTATGCATCGACCGCACGCTTGTTTGTGCCAGAAAAAGTAGCCTGCAGCAGTTCTGGGAGGTTTTTTTTGCATGGAAATCCTGCAGCGTCTGGAAAAGAAGGGCTGAAAACAGAAAACCAGGACGAGCTTTTGTTATTGCAATTACTGTGCAATTTAGCTGCCAGCACCCTCTTGAATATGCATGTGAAATAAACCCCTTTCACCTTCTAAAACTGCAGCTGATCTTTGTTCAAAGGAGTGAAACGGGGAAAGGAGTCGCTAGGTTTCAAGTTTGTTTGCACTGCAGGTTTTGAATGGGGGTTACTGAGGGTCCTGGGGGCTACCAGCCTTTGGCCAGATGACCATGAAATCCCTCTTCATGGACTGACCAAGCTTGCTGGCTGGGCTTTACTGCTTACTGCTGGGCTTACTTTTTGCACCCTTCCAGACTTTTTTCTATGTGTCTGTGCCTTCACCCTAAAACACACAATGTATGGTATTCATTAAAGAGGACAAAGTGGTATTCATGAGTCCACTGCTGGGACGTCTACCCACAAAGCTGCTCGTCCTCTCTGATGGCCTATGGTGTGCCCATTCAAATAATTCAGGTTTTTGCACATATGCACAATAACCCTGCTTTTGTTTGTTTCAGGTGCCTCCAGTGTGATCGTGGGACATCCACTTGACACAGTTAAGGTATCCTAATATTTTCTCTCTCCAGAAAGAGATCAAGTGTAAAAAGAAAAGACTAATCTGTCAGTAGACAGACTACTTTCCTGTTTACACCTGTGCGATTTACCTCTGTGTGTTTAACAGACACGTTTACAAGCGGGCAAAGGATACAACAACACCCTTCACTGTATCGTGACCATCTACAAAAAAGAAACCGTAAGTGATATGCTGCTCTTCCTCTGCATGTGTCATATAATACCTTGGCTCTCCAGTGTTCCTGGCGGTGTTTCTCAAATATCTTTTCTGTAACTGTCTTAGGAAATCCCCAATCAGTTCTCCCTCATCTCAGTGACATCTATTTTTTGTTGTTGTTCCTGCATTAGGTCGCTGGATTTTTCAAGGGCCTCTCCTTCCCCCTGGCTAGCATCACGCTTTATAACTCCATGGTGTTTGGCTTCTTCAGCAACTCTCAAAGACTCATTAGCAAGTTTCGTTATGGTGACGGGAGGCACTCGTCTGATATGCTTGACGTGACCATCGCCAGTATGATGACAGGCCTGGTATCAGTAGGCCTCGGAGCCCCGGTGGACCTGGTCAAAATCAGGCTTCAGATGCAAACACAACCCGTTCTTGCAGGTAAGTCTGAAACACGGCCCGGGGTGAGCACATTTTTAAGGAACGTCTTTAACAAAACAAATGTGAAGTGCTTCTGATATCAGGATGAATTTGTTTGATCCTTCAATGAGCCAGTGACAATTTCTGCATTTGATCTACTATCATCCTTTGGTAGCTCCGTTTCTCAATGGTGTCTTTACATGTCTTTACAAGGAAAGCCAAAGACCAAAAACTAAAAATCGATTAGAATATACTTCACACTTAAGTATTCTTATTCACAGTTAAGTATTTTATTTATCGGTACTAACGGTCAAAAATAAGCCCTTACCTGTATGAATTACTTTCTGAATGTGCTTGGAACAGTCACTCAGAAACAGCCTCATCCTTCTTTTGTTTAGTGAAAGAAAACAGAAGCACACAGAAAACACAAGTTTCCATTTTTGATCCATCGGTGCATCCTAATTCATCCACTATGGCTAACCTGGACATGTGCCTTTGAGGGAGATTCTAAAAACGACAGAACTGAAAAAATGAGTTAAGAGGGGCACTGCCAAAGTTTCTGACAGTGGACATTGTTAGATAGAATCAGAGAAACATAACAGATTTATTCACATATTTGCTGTGTACAACTACTCTCTGTTTCCAGAAAATGTCACGCTTGCTGGCAACGGCAGTGTCCCTCTTCGGTCCATGGGCCTGCAGGCCCAGCCCGTCTATAGAGGCCCGCTTCACTGCATCAGCAGCATCCTACAGACCGAGGGAATCCAAGGACTCTACAGAGGTGCTGGAGCCATGGTGCTGCGGGACGTGCCTGGATACGCCCTGTACTTCATCCCATACGCACTGTTTTGTGACTTGCTAAACCCTAACAGGAACAGCTCCCCTCACCCATGCTCCATATGGCTCGCTGGAGGTTTAGCAGGTACAGGATGGTTTGTCCTCAAATGTGAACTTTTGGACTTTTCTAGACTGTGCTCATTCCAAATATTTGTTTGAACATAGGAAATGACAGGCAGATGCACTATGAACTTGGAGAAGCTCCAAGGACAACCAGTGCAATGCTAGAGTGTTTATTTACTCAGGTGCCTCTCTAAGTTCAAATGAGTGAAGAGAGGATAAGCACAAGGACAATTTTATTCACTCTCAATGATGTCAAGAGCGGGGCCGGACTGATGTATTAATTGGCCTACAACTTCCGATCCCGGGATCCTGCAGGTTCCCGATGTGGTATACCATCATATAACATGCTGTAACATGATGTGTCATAACCTGTTATGACATACAGAAAACATTTTTTTTTTTTTCTCTGTGAAGAGAACTGATGGTGAATGAATGAATTACGGTAGAGATAATAAAGGTACGTCTTAGTACTATTAGAATCATTCTGATACTGATAAACTTATCTCTTAGCCTTAACCTTAAATGTGGAAATATCTGATATGTAGTCCTACATGGTACGCTTTGTGATGAATGAATGGAGTGGTCCACAGCTGCAGAAGTAGCCACATCCTAAGTCCTACTAGTTTTCCAAAAGAATCTCTATACTCATGTCTCACTCTTGTATGTTTCTTTTTCTGCAGGCTCTATATCCTGGGTCACGGCTACGCCGGCTGATGTGGTCAAGAGTCGACTGCAGGCTGACGCCATGCACCACAGGAAATATAAAGGAATTGTCCATTGCATCATGCAGAGTTACAAGACAGAAGGGCTGCATGTAAGTTCACCATAGCAGATAGATATTCTTTTATGCCAGGTCACCACTGTGGAAGGTGAAGGTGCATTATGACATATACTTTTATTATAGGCCCAGATAGAAAATGACCTGTGATGGCATTCTTGCACAATTAAATAATCAGTAACCTAAGGTTCACCTTGCATAAATAGGAGATACACTGATTTGTCTGTCTGTCTGTCTGAATGCCAGACTGGCAAAGATCCATTTGGTCAAAGGGTGCGAAAAATGAAAGCATTGAACTTCAGTTACAAACCGTTTTATTTCTTCAGTGAACAGTAAGAAAAAGCAACATTTAGGCAAAATGTAATTACAATGCAAGGGTCCACATCCTGCTTTTTACTTTTTATTTCTTCTATGGGTGACATTTGAATGGTTTTATGAGTTACAAAATGTTCTCTCTATCACTGTAGTGAGAAAATTGTCTTTTAACTTTTTAGCTACAGTTAATTTCCGTTTAATTAACTCAAAATATTAAATTAAAACCCCAATCAGGCCATTTTGGTTCCTGTGCCTTTAAGACTGATATATGCAAATGAAATTCTGTTCTGACTGGCTGTACTTCGCCACATTCAGAAAGTACTATGAGTCAAAATCATACTGAAAGTTATATCAAGCCTTAAGCTATTTGCATTGATTGGAAATTTTTGCCTTTACCTGTTACTATTGGACTACTGTTACTACTGGAGCATAGCAGTAATGAATACTTGATAATTGCGTTCAGCAATTGAGTTCATATAAGTTGTATTATAATGGTTATTATAATATATCATTATGTTGAATTATTCATTGTATTATATTTAATGCTGGGCAACGATTAATCTGTTTTTAAAATTGTGATTAATTGCATGGTTTTCTGTGAATAATCACATTGTTATACGCAAAATTAAATAATTAAAAAGTAGACTATTGTGCACTTTTATTTTTAAAGTACTGTTCTATGTACAATAACAATGCAATAACATTTGGTTTACAGACACTTTAAACAAATAAGGAGCTCTATAACAGCAGTGTTCCCTTTAACACAGTTACACAGCTGCAGTTCAAATATTTCTTGTAAATCTTAAACATTAATGTAATCAACTCCACTATAAAGCCAAAGCTATTTGCCACTGCAGGGCATTCACATTTTATCTAGTTTGTTATAGAAAAACAAGAAGTTCCAGACAGAACCATTATAGCAGCTGCAAAGAGGGGCCAACTCCATATGTATCTGGATGCAGTGTCATTAAAGTCTCTGCTGGTGTAAGGGTCAAGAGTCCCATTACTTTTGACCAGATAATGTAGACAAAAGTAATGGGACGCCTGACCCCCGTGAAAACCAGCCGAGATGTAGAGAGCTGCATGCTGCATGCACCCCGAAAAAGCAACAAACTTTCAAAATAAAAGGATTAAAGAAACGGCGCTAACTTACAATAAAATAATTGTTGGCGTTGAGTAAATAATATGTTAACTTTCCCAGCCCTATATTAAATTACATTGTATTATATTATATTTGGACAGGTTCTAACACTCTGCTCCTCTGTCCTTAATTCAGGTTTTCTTCCGTGGGGCCACAGTAAATGCTGTCAGAGGATTTCCCATGAGTGCTACTATGTTCCTGGGCTATGAACTTTCCCTCAAGTTTTTTCGAGGCCTGTAACAACCGTCCAGAGTTCCACTTAACACAGAAACTGACTAGTTCTTAACGTGGATAATGTCCATCCAATAATTTCATGTTTACCAACGTCTGCAAGTGGGTTAGCTAGTTGTTGATACTTTGCTATAGTGTCAGTTACATTTTCACGTATTTCTTATATTAAGAAAGAGGCGGTGCATGGATTAGAAGTGATTTAAATGTGGTATTACTAGAGCATCTTAATCTGTATATTTAGAGATAATTTGCTAATTTTATATTTTGCTTGTGGTTATATATCATCAGTGGAAAACACTCATACTGCCTTTGAGGAAATGGTCATCATCAGTCAACAGTTAACAATTAACTCTTAAGCAGCCTTGCACAGTTCTATCATTCGTAGGTACAAAGTATCGGGATTCAAACATAAAAAGTGTATATAGTGCAATATAGTGCAAATATGTACATACAGTAAATTAGATTCTATAAAGAGACGTATGACAAGCAAAGTCTGATGTTCCTCTCTAAACCTGTGGCATCGGGACATATATATATATATATATATATACCTTTTACATGTATGCTGTGGTTTGAAACAAAAAAATGAAATCTCTTTTGACTGCATCAAAATTATGTTTGGGAGTGGAATGGGTATGTGTTGGGGTTGTGTGGCCGCCAATGGCACTGGAGATCTTGTGGGGATAGAGGGAAGAAAGCATTTTACTAAATATCAACAAATCCTGGAAGCTAATATCCCAAAGTCAGTGAAGAAACTGAAGAAGAAAAGAGGTTGAATACTACAACAAGACATCGAACCAAAACACACATCAGTATCAACCTTGACCAACATAAAGAAAGGAAAAAAAGCTTGAAAATTTTGAAGAAGAAGAGAAAGACTTGACTGGCTACAAGAAATGATTGGAGACCACGATTCCAACCAAACGGGGTCTTACTAAGTACTAACTGAAAGGGTATTTGTGCACACCATACATTTAATGCATTTATTATTTTTTTACACTCTGCAAATAAATAAACTCTGCATTAATGTTTGCAGAAATATGTCGCATCTAAGTCCATACATATTTAGTGTTAACTTCTTCTTTATACTTTACAAAATCAACTAAATGAGGAATTTGAATTTGTACTTTTACAGACAACAGCAGGAGGACAGAGGTTGCTTGCTGCTTGTTATATACTGACCAATCATTTTCTGCCTCTGTAATCGTAAAAGTAAAAATAATAGTGCTTGCACAGTTCAAGTGAAAATATGTTGTAAGAGTAAGATTTAAAATTTTTTTTATATATATATATATATATAAAATCTTAAATTGATCTCTTGGCTGCAGGGCTTACAGAAACAGATAAAGTTTGTTTTTACAAACTCTTATCTAAAAAGGGAATGGACATCGTATTGTGGATTACTGGTTTAAGCTTCTAAAAAAACAACTTTCAACGGGTCAGTGACTCCTTATCGTTGGTGATTGATCATGTTATTTGTTAGATGTGGAGTTCAGATGTCGTTACTGATCAATAGTTACTCATATTGAAGGAATTACTCCTAGGAACTAAAGTAGCATTAGCGAATTCAGGACAACAGCCAGTCAGGGACAGAGCTGCTGAAACATCTCAGACTTGCATAATCATCAGGCCGGCTCGAACATTAGCTTCTTTGTGCTTTCAACAGTGGTGTCACTGACAATGCTGAAAGTGTGTGTTGTTTGTGTTGTTTTGTTTGTTTAGCTTTGCAGCATCTGCTTCTGCCAACAAGCAAGAACAGTTTCAGGACATGTTATTCCGAAAAGTGGGGCTTAGTCATCTAAATAAACTCTGCCATGTTTGTAAGCATCTGAGATCCAGTCTCAGAATGCAGTTAGATTTTAACTGCTTGTTTCTTGCTCTTGACAGACACAGTATCTCTTTCTACACGTAACATTTCATATGTGAGTATTACACTATATACACTATATTTGCCTAGGTATACAAGATATAGGCAAATATCACAAATAAAGAACAAATAAAGCAAGACATTTCCAAGGTTTAGGAAGGAAAATTGTGAAAAAATCAGTTTTAAATATGTATTGCTGCCCATGATCAAATTCACAAAAAGTGTAGAAGTTAAAATACACACAATTGTTGTCATTTATGAAATAAATTATATGTGACACACACTGTGGTATTAAATATTTAATACTATGGTATTTATTATGTTAAATAAATACCAATTTATAGATAGACAAATCAAATTAAAATAGAAATGACTAGCAAAATAGCGAGTACTCGCAAAAAATAGAAATTGTGAGCAAACATTTGCAGAAAAAAGATGCAAAAACGAGCTTGTTATCTGTAGATGACTTAAAGCAATAAAACATGTCATTTGACCTTGATATAGAAGTAATTCCAGAATTACTTAATAATCTAATTACACCTTTTGGTTTCAAAGCCACCCGCTGCTGCGTTATGTTTACGTATAAGACCCCAGTCTGGAGTCATTTATCAGTGTTTGCAGATGTTGGCAGAAATGTGTTCTATTGATTGTGAATGTTCAAAACCCGCGAGCTTGCAGAGCTGCAGATGAAAACAGAAGCAGGACTTTGAGAAAGAGAAGAATGTGAGGCCACAGACTGCATGGATTAAGACCATAGCCAGTTTTAAAACACTCAGGGTAAAGTATGTACCCTTTTCAATCGACCAAAATGATGAACACGAAACAGTACGAGGCTCCATCCACTAGATGGCTTCATTGCTCCGAAAACAAATGTGCAAAATTCCCTGCTCTGTTCAATGAGTGGTGTTGTTTCCCCAACGCTAGAGGTCAACAGTGCTGTTCAAGAGAAATGTGCTAGAAAGGGTTTCTTAGAGTGATGCAACTGATCAGTCTTCCTGGAGCTGCATTCTGCCTACACCAAACTGCATTTCAATGCATTTTTACATTTCTGCATTTTCATTTTTTAATAGAACACACTCTTTGTGTACACTATACAGACAAAAGTGTTGGAACACCTGACCATTACACCAATACTGCATTCAAATACATATACTTTAATATGCAGAATCCTATATATATAGTCCCCTTGCAGCTGTAACAGCTTCCACTCTTCTTGGAAGGCTTTCCACAGGATTTTGGAATTTCTGTGGGAATTTGTGCCCATTCATTCTGTAGAACATTTATGAGGTCAGACACTGATGTTGGACGAGAAGGTCTG
>JBBIGA010000032.1:7071761-7085945 GCA_037576975.1 Alestes dentex
GTGTGTGTGTGTGTGTGTGTGTGTGTGTGTGTGTGTGTGTGTGTGTGTGTGTGTGTGTGTGTGTGTGTGTGTAAGAGAAGTCTGTCTTTAGCTCTCTTAACTTGCTGAGTTTTCGAGATAAACCTCTTGGGTTGGCCAGATACCAACTGACTGTTGAGTTATCTCAGTATATTCTGTACAGGACTCTGACTCGTGCCGTGTTTACAGTATCACAGGAGGTCAGCGACTGGCGACACGTTCATTGTGCTATACGTTTTGTCTTGTGTTATCTGGAATCCACTACAATAAGTGTACTGTTCTTCATGCTGCTGTGTTTCCCTTCTCAAGTACAGCGTACACATGACTGAATAAATAATTTCTGTGTACAATTTCTGCCAACTGTTTACATTAAAAACATCCTTGAAGCATCTCTGCCCGCATTTACCTTTTCCAAAACATGTCGTGCTGCTAAGGCAACCAAGGCGCCAAGTCAGTTTCTCTCCAGGAGACGCCTGCAGAGCTTGGGTTTGCTAAATAAGCATAAAGGTAATGGTGCACTAAAGCACACCACTAAAAACATAATGAGCTTGAGTTCCACCAGCATCATCTACGTGGGATCCTAGCAATGCTCCGACTGTTTGCATTTGAACCCATTAACATTATCTAACGCTAAAAGGTCACTGATGATTTGTCCAAAATGTAGTGACCCTTAGCTACATGTGTTTAAATTTAGAGAGATAAGGACGTACGTTCTGACATGTAACAGTTACGTCACATCCTGGTGGAATATAAAGTTTACAAAGTTAAGTTTGGACTTCAGATATCGAATGTTTACTGAAAAATATTTGTTGCTGAATCCTTTGCTGTTGAAAACAAAGCTCCACTTTTTTTTTTTTTTTTTACAAAAATTGGTTACACTGTCAAAATGTCATAATGAATAAACCAATAGAAATGCTTCAGAATTATTTCTCTCTTCTTTTGGGAGAAGTTACTTTTTGGAGATACACGATGTTCCAACAAACAAACACATTTCTCATTTATTAGTTTACGTATATGTGCTATCCTTAATTAGGTCAATGTTATTTCGCAAATATTTATTTGATGGGTCAATTAATAAAACAAATAAAATAAACTGTCATGCAGAATTATGTTGTGACATTTTTGTATTTTGTAGAATCCACTTTCAAATACAGAGTAAGTGCTCTTAGCTGCTTTCTAGTACTGACATAATAAAACGTCAGAGAAGCTAAAACTAAGAATAAATTGACTGATTGCTGACCATGTGGAGCTAAAATGCACCATAGTCACAATGTTCGTGATTTGCTCTATTCTTCATTACACTGTACTGAGAAGAACCACTGCTGGAGAGTGTGTTTGATCTTCTCTGACGTAGAGGTGCACCTTCTAGCTTCTTATTATTTCTTCTTCTTTTCTCCCGCCGCAGACGTGGAAAGCTGGTGTCGTCGAGCACAGGATAATAAACGCTGTGGTGGACTAACGCAGTTGGGACTACAGATAGACTACATGCACCATTCTCTTTAGCTTTAAGAAGACCAGATCTCAAATCTCATCATGGATTTTGTAATGAAGCAAGCACTGGGAGGTAAGTGTAAAGTTGATTGCGTATGACATGTCCAATAATATGAGCTTGTCCAGCTTTATTGTATATTTCCAAACACAGATGGTTAGGTACTAATGTTTTTGGGGTAAGAGGAAACTCTGCCCTATAGCAAAGAGGATAAGACCTTTCAGAACGAACAGACAGATAGATTAAAGACATAGACCACCGTCTTGAGTAACCATATTAGCCGTAATTGAGTGAATCGTATATTTATTTATTCGTATATTGAGTGATTGGGTGTATTTAATGTCTGTGGGATATATAACATTCATGCATTATCATCAATATGTTATTATCTTAATACATCATCTAGTAGAGTACAATATACTGTTTATCTAGTTTATTCGTTTCTTTCTAAGGTAGAAGGTTTGTCAGGCCACTAATGATGGTGCACCTAATGGAATATACAAACACAAAACACTTTTTTATTGTCACAGTAAGTCTGTTTATCTGAGTGACCAAGTCTGGGACGTTTCAGTCATGTTTCAGTGAAATGAAAGTGCAGCCTTTCCTCGATCACCTCCCACGGTGTAATCAGTTGCCTGATCGGTTGTCTGAGGTAGTCCAGTGTGCTTTCAAGGCTCGGAACACAAGGGAGTAATTTAAACAAAGCAATCAGCGTCTTAGAAGCTTGCACATACCGGCAGGTCCTGTCCATTGAAGGGGTTAAAATAAATCTCTCTTTATAGGTATACCAAATTGGTTCATGCTAGAATCGCATGACGTGCACCACGTTTCCTCAGGAAAAACGTAATGCGCTAGTTTCTTTCCAAACACTTGCTTCAAAATTGGATTTATTAATGGTCATCGAATTGATAGAATAATTAAATACATTTTAATAAAGATTTGTGAACCAAGCATTCCTTTGTAGAACATTTTGAGGAATAAAACATTTTGGAAAAGCAATTCCAAAGATACCTGGCTCTAGATTTTCACGTGGATTATAAGCCCAAAACTCAACTGTATTAACTGTGCTGCCCAGTAAATGTGACATTTTTACCTTTTTTAGTAAAAGGCCTTGTACTATTCGAGATGAAATAATGTTATTTTGGTAACATTAGATCATGACGAGAATAAAAAATATACAGCAGTCGCAGTGCTAGATCATATAGCCTAGATTCCACAGACACAAACACAGAATTGGACTCTTAGCGTTTATATTGGCTGCTTTAAATGTGTTGCCATTACAAATGTATATATGTGTGGTTTTTTATTGATTTTCTTGATTTTAGAGGACGCACTTTGTTTAAAGGTCAGTGAGTCGTTAAATCAATTTCTCTGTTTGGTTTCATCAGCTGAATGATCATATATATTGTATTCCCCTAATGGGCCAGTATTGGACAGGTTCTTAAAAGCCGTTGGGACTGCCTGATGACCTTTAGTGTATTGTGTCTTATCGTGGCACAGATGAATTGCCTATAGAGAAAAAAAAAAACATTTATTATTATTTTTTTAGTGTCTGCCAATGTAATAAACTTACATTTAGCATATTTGTTCAACAGGGCTGTACGGGAGTACTGAGTTATTCAACACGGTGCAGCTCTTCAGTCAGATTCAGGTCAAAGAGGCAGCTGCTTGGCTAATGAGAACAGGGACATTGTGTTGAAGGGTGAACTTCTTTCCCAGTTTCAGCTCTCCACCAGAGGCCGTGTGCTTTGTGCAGTGCTTTACTGCAGCCCACTCACATTCAGGGAGACATATCTGCAACAAATTTTAACTGTTTGGCATACCAGTCTTGCTTCACTGAAATAAGAAACGTAGTATGCAAAAAAGGCGAATTATTTACATACTGTACACCGATCAGACATTAAACATTAAAACCACCCCGAGCATCACAGTGCCTCTGCCAGCTTGCCTTCCTCCTATAGTGCATGTGAGTACAATCTCTTCCCCAAGTAAGCAGCGCACACGCGCACCCGGCCATCCACATGATGTAAAAATAAAAAACTGATTCATCAGACCAGGCCACTTTCTTCCATTGCAGTCGTCTAGCCATCACAAATTGGCCCTTGTCAGACTCGCTCAGATCCTCACGCCTGCACATTTTTCCTGCTTCCAACACATCAGCTTCAAGAACTGACTGTTCACTAACTGTCTAATATATCCCATCCCTCGGCAGGTGCCACTGTAAAACGATTTTGTAAAGTGCATTTTGACTTTAATGTTATGGCTGATCAGTGAATTACACTGTATTCGGACGCCTGACCAACAGGAAACCAACAGGGAATTCAGTGAGATTGCATTCAAATACATAGACTTTAATATGGAGTTGGTCCCCCCTTTGCAGCTAGAACAGTTTCCACTCTTCTGTGAAGGCTTTCCACAAGTTTTCGAAGTTTCTGTGGAAATTTTTCATTCTGTAGAGCATTTATGAGATCAGGCACCGATGGACGAGAAAGCCTGGGTCACGGTCTCCGTTCCAGCTCATCATAAAGGTGTTGTTTGGGGTTGAGGTCAGGGCTCTGTGTGGGCTAATCAAGTTCTTCCATATCAAACTCATCCAACCGGGTCTTTATGGAGCTTGCTTTGTGCACTGGGGCACAGTCATGCTGGACTAGAAAAGGCTCTTCCCCAAACTGTGTCCACAAAGTTGGAAGCATGGCGTTGTCCATGGTATGCTTAAGATTGCCCTTCACTGAAAGTAAGGGGCCTAGCACAAATCCTGAGAAACAGGTGTGTCCCAATACTTTTGTCAGTATATCATATGCCAAAAAGTATCCAGGAACCTTAATTAATCAGTAAATTCAGCTATTTTAATGTGCACCCATTGCTCTGGAGTAGCAGCGTATGAGCCTAATATCAGCATGCCCAAAGCTAAGTGCTCGAAAAGCTAGGATATGCTCCCTTCAGATTTACATTTATATTCTGGTACAGATACACAACGTAGGCCAGTATTTATCACATATCAGTTTACAGCATTCCATTATAGCAGCTGCATCCAAACTGTACAATATTGACCTCTGAACTCGCACAGGACACCGGACTCTTTGGAAATCTGAAGCCTTTTGTCAGCATGTTTGATGTGTTTCCTTGAGCAAATGTGTCTGCACTTCTCTTCACCTTAATGGTAGAGGAGCATGATTTATCCATGAAAGTCATTCATTATTCAGAACACTTCTTCTCATCAAACTTCCACATCCTTTACAAATTATTCAGGAGTGTATATCATTTCGGCAGCTCTTTTGGAGTCGCCAGCCAGCCCCTTGCCCTCCAACTGCAGTAGACTGTGAAAAAAGGCTAAAAATGGAAAAAAGGAAATTGTTTCCTGAGATAGGTTTGACAAAGAGCAGACTCAAAATAGTGTTTAATAGCTAGGTGATCCACATGCAGGCAATTTGGCATCTTAACATATGCTCATCAGTTTTTGTTCAATTACAGGATTTTAAAAATATTGAAATAATTCAAGTAATATTTTTGTAAAAGCAAATGGTGAAACCCAGAATGGAATTTAATTCACCATGCATGCCACATCCGGCGTTACTGAGATTCCCATGGGTGACGTACCTGTCCATCCGTCCATTATCTGAGCCGCTTCTCCTTAACCAGGGTTGCAGGGGGTGCTGGAGCCTGCCCCTGCAGTCACCGGCCGAAATGCAGAGAAACACCCTGGACAGGTCCCAAGTCCATCACAGGAAATATTTTGTACATTTCACAGTCATTCTTCTGTCAGCCATAATCCTCGTGAAAGTTCAAGAGAAATGCCAGTAGATGAAACCAGCTATGCATTTAAAAAAGGACAATTATGTTATAAAGTACATTCTTCTTTATTGTACTATGTATTAAATATATCAGGATCAGTGTTAAAACACTATATAAAATATTATCTCAATATTTGTTAACTTTATAGTGTCATTTAACAAATCAAATGATGAGCATATGGTACAGACACGAGTACCTGCACTAAACATACTGTACTTATATTAAATATACAATGTACTATTTCTCCAGCTTTGTTTAAGATGTGAATTAAGCTGTGGAAACTACAAGGTAATGAATGTTTTGCCTGCCACAATACATTCCATCAGTGTTTAGCTCGCCAACTTACTATCATTTACACCAGTGGGATTTTGTCCACCACATTTTTTTTTTTTTTTTGCCCTCTTCTTTTTGATGATGTGACAAAACGGACTTAGCCTTGGCATTATATAACACAAGCCAGTATCTTTCTTGGGACAGTGCTGGAGGACCTTTCCTGTCTGAATCTTAAGTTTTACAGTTTACAGTTGAACGGATGCCACATAGGTCTGAGTTTATACTGAGTAGTGCACATCACAATAAGAGCATTAAAAGACTGACATTAGAGTAGGATTAGGGATGGGTATTGATAGGATTTTAGTAAAATTGATATTAGTACTGATACTGCTTATTTATACCGATATTTATTGATACTCTGATTGATACTACTCTCTATGATTTGGTGCAAAAAATAGACATCACATGAAAAGATGTGGAAAGATTTGTTACAGTTACAAATGTGTGGTGTTGACTTGCAGAGCGTCCCTCCCGTCCCTCCCACTAATCTAAGCTGGCATCAGTCATTTGAAAATGGCAGCTATGTTAGAATTCATTAATGCTGCATAAACAGTGAGAGCAGCACTGTTTGTCCGGGAGCTTATCAGTATTGACCACTCAGGAACTGGCACCAGTTTAGAATTGGTTCGTGACACACATCCTTGAGTAGGCCTGCAACTTCCAATCATTTCTGTAATTTATTTATCTAATGACTGTTACATGATTTATCAACAAATGAAACCATTATGCTCATGCAGCTGTCAGAGTAGCGCTATCAGTCAAAGTTCTGTCTGTGTACCGAGTGATTCCAGTATGGCATAGAAGCCACATCGCCCCCTGCACATCCTGCAGAGTACTGCAATCTGTCAAAACGATTGTGTCTCATGAAGATTATGCAGCACTCTGTTTTAAGCAGAACACATTGATACACTGACATTTTTCCCATCATCAGTGTCATCTCTGACTAATCAACCTCGCCTGTGATGCCTTTCCTTGGCGATAATATCCCACTTTTTAAGAGAGAGTAGACCGCCATCTGAGAGGACAACAGCAAACTGCCCACAAATAAATTGATACTGGTTAAACAGCAGGTCCCTGTGATCTACTTAATAAAATTATAGATAAGAAAGATTGAACCGTTTTAAAGTCCAAGACTTTTGAACAGACGCTTGCTGCAGTGGTGGTAGGTAGTGACCTATTTTATAACTCTTTTATCAAAGAATACCAAGAAGCTAATTAACATGTTAATTTAGGAAGCCCTCCAAGATTTGCATATCAACACGAATTAGGTGGGGGGTATATCCTCAGATATATTAATATAGCTCCAACCGCTGCTGCATGATAAATCACGGGCTTTGGTCGACCATCCATCACCACAGTCTGTTATTCCTGCGGCGCTTTGATGTAAAGCCATGCAGAATCTGATAGAGAAGGAAAGCTCTTCTTTTGTTATGTTAACTAATCTCTGTATGGCTTTCAGAATGACTGGAATAAATCAAATGGCCTACATATTTTCTTACAGGCTCACTAGAAGTGCTGTTACGTTGTTTTTGATAAAACGTGTCACCTCTTAAAAGCAGGTGACACGAGATTTACCTTCCATTTGTAAATGAAAAGAGTCAGTATTAAATCTTGTCCAGGGACCATTTGAGACTGTATATTACTGTACTGCACCATTCAGCTGAGAATGAAGAGGCGATATTAATGACCTTGACTTCATTAAGAATGTCAAAAAAGCGCACGCATACAAATCCAGTTAGTGGAAAGAGGACAGCCGAGCCGACTAGTTAATTATCTGTTAGGACGCTGGTGGGTTGGGGTGGGGGTGTCCAGGCCCAATATTTTGAATGACCTTCCACTACATATCCTCCACAGGCTCTGGAGCTACCTGCAGCTAGTTCTCAGCTAAGTGCTAATCTGTCAGCCCAAGGTGTCTCACACACACACACACACACACACACACACACACACACACACACACACTTGCCAATTAAAGTGTCCACTGGCAGTCTTTTGCCCCTGAATGCCCTGGGAGGCATATGGAAGTAATTAAACTCAGGTGAAGACGGAGCGTTAACATTCAAGATAGATTTCAAGTGTGTAACAGTACGTAACATATGCCTGTGATTAATAGTGAATATTCACATTTCAAAGACAGTACTCCCTCCAGTTTCTTATAGATATATAAAATGTGACCCGTTATGACGCAGTGATGGAAAAACCGACAGCAGCGTCCAAAGCGCACTTGAAATGTCTCTTTAACTGTCAAACTGTTCCTTTGTTAATTAGGTTCTGGTTGAAGAACTAGACTCCAAACATAGCTACCTGCAAAACATCAACAATTATGGAGCTTCCTTCTCATTACGTACACCCTATGTCAAAAACTTTCTAGACATCCTTTCTAATTAGTGAATTCCACTACTTTAAGGTGCACTTATTGCTGACACAGGCAAAACACACAGGTTAGATCGTCTGCATAGAGAAACAAAGACAATAGAGTCAAGCACCTGCTAGAGGCATATAAAACCCCCTAGCATGTTTATGTACTCTATATGGACAAAAGTCTTGGGACACCTGGCCAACAAGTGCACCTTAAAGTAGTGGAATCCACTAATATGTGTATATGTAGGTAGGAAGGTAGGTAGGTAGGTAGGTAGAGATATATAGTTATAATAAAAAGTTTTTTATTCTTTTATTTTTTCATTCTCTTGGCTGTGCCAGTTTAAATGCTTACGGGGTACTAATCATGGCATGTTAATAACAAAAACAATATAACTGGTCATGAATTCATTATTTAAAACTTTCACCATGCAGAGGAGACACAAGAAATGCATTGTCTGATCGAAAGGTTTGTCTCTAAAAGGGGGAGTTGGAGGAGAAGGGAAACAGATGGCTGTGTAAGAAGCGTGCGTGTCTCCGCTGGCCCTGTTTGGCTTCTTTATTTTGGCTTACACATGGCCATTTACAATGTCACACTGAGAGCACCGCAGCGCCACACAATATGAGACCAGGAGAGATGCAGCCTTTTCCCAGGCAGGAGCAGGAGACTTCAGACCAGTCTGTTGAAGCCTAAAACATGTAAAAACACCTAAAACAACCCTTAAAACTCTCCGGTTTTACTGCGCTGATGTTGGTCTAATTACTGTTGAGTAATGTTCAGGATTCATTGAATTGTTTACAATTGTAGACGAGGACCAGAGACACATTCCGAAGGGACAGAATCCCAGGCTAACGGCTAGAAACTATCAGTATAAATAGATTAAATGATCAAGATTATTAAAAAAGTGTGATTTACAAAATTACCTTGAAGAGTTTGTCTGACTTTCCTTTGACCGTTCAGCATTATGGATACAGGTTACTGATTATTGAGAAAGATTATTAAATGATGACACAAAAGTGGGCCCTCTGACATTTGACAGAACCCTTGAGTGAGCGATGAAGAAAAATTCTTTTAAATTTGTGAATAACGATTTAAAGTCTTGTGGTAAAGGTCATTGCTTTAGCATCAGGTTAAATACATATCGCTGCTGTCATTAATCTTCATAGTAATTTCATAAGGAAATTCAACGTTCTTAACTTTAGCGTCCACTGATGTAATGGAATTTTTTTTCCTCAAGCAATTTTGAACGATTTTTCTTGGTCTGTTCAGCTTGAAATATTCAAACGATGTAGAGGCCTGGCGCTGTTATCAGATGGTTTATTTGAAACTATACATTGTTTTTATACAAAAATATTAAAAAACTCAAACTAGTCTCTTGCAGATGTCTTCAGTCCCTCGTTTACCCTTTCATGGTTCAAAACACAATATTTTTTTTAACTAAAAACTGTTTTAGGTTTCTGACTATATTTTTAATTTAATTTGTTAACCCTTACAGTCACACATGAACACTCTACAGCACAACGTGAACAATGTGAAATTCTTTGCTCAAGGGTACCTCAGTGGTGACACTATCAGTTGGGATTCGAACCCACAACCTTCTGATTGCGACCTAGGACCAAAAAAAGTGCTTGATGATAAACGTCTGGGTTCCTCTTACAGGGGCCACCAAAGACATGGGGAAGATGTTAGGTGGAGAAGAAGAGAAAGATCCTGATGCCCAGAAGAAGGAAGAGGAGAGGCAGGAGGCACTGAGGCAACAAGAGGAGGAGAGGAAGGCTAAACACGCTCGAATGGAGGCCGAGAGGGAAAAGGTCAGACAGACCATTCGAGATAAGGTGAGCTTCCACTGTTTTCCATGCACTGCTGCAAACGGATCACACACCACACTTCTAAGCTGAACGATTTACTCAACATTTAACCTTAACCTTGAACAAAGCCAATCTATTGTTATTAAATTTCTGCTGCAAGATTTATATAAATGCATGGGGATCACAAACTCACAAATCAACTGACCTCCCCTACACTTTCTCACAATGCTACACAACTGTTCCATTTACCTGAGCTGAGTAATAATTTCTGTGGCGTATCCATTAATATTACAGAAGAATCTGGAAGGTAATGGCCATTTTTAGACATTGGATTGCACATTTTAAACTCATTACAGACAACAATGAAAAATGTTCACCTTCATTTTCTTCCAGGCCCCAAATATCATTGATCTGAAAAGACCCATTTGATACCTGAAGTGAGATTCTGTAGTTTTGCAATGAAGCTGTTAGGTTAATGGAGGAAACAGGTAATGGAAGCTAGCCAGCTGGTTAGCTTTGTTTAAACTTACGCTATACAGACAAAAGTATTGGGACGCATCTGTTTTTCAGGGTTTGGGCAAGCCCCCTTACTTCCAGTGAAGGATAATCTTAATGCTTCAGCGTACCAAGACATTTTGGACAACACCATGCTTCCAACTTTGCGGACACAGTTTGGGAAAGAACATTTTCTATTCCAGCGTGACTGTAGCCCAGAGCACAAAGCAAGCTCCATAAAGACATGGCTGGATGAGTTTGTTGTGGTCCTAACCTCAACCCCATCCATCACCTTTGGGATGAATTGGAACGGAGATTGCAAGCCAGGCCTTCTCGTCCAACATCAGTGCCTGACCTCATAAATGCTGTATAGAATCAATGGGCAAAAATCCACATAGAAACTCCATAAATCTTGTGGAAAACATTTCCAAGAAGAGTGGAAGCTGTTATGCTTTGCCAGGGGGGACCAACTCCATATTAACGTCTACACATTTGAATGCAATAACTGCAAAGTCCCTGTTGGTGTAATGGTCAGGTGTCCCAATACTTTTGTCCATATAGTGTAGCACAAAGCTCAAAGCTTTTTAAATGACCTCAAATGCACTTCCTTTTGTGTTTTTGTAGAGAACAGTACTTTATAAAGTGTCAGAAACCATATAAATGGGTATTTGGGATTGTTTAACCCAAGTATGTCCCTGAGATGATTTGGGGATGCTTGCTGGTAATTATAAGCTTCCATTACTGGTGTTCTACATTATCCTTTAGCACAAAAATAAAGCTCTAGCACAAAAATTAAGAAGCAAACTTGGGACTGTTTTTTTTTTTTTGTTAACAATAAACAGTCTATACACAATTGCTGGTTGATTAAAAGAAATTTGGGAACACCTGTAACTGTAACCAGACTTTTTTTCTTGCTTTTCTGGGTCAACAGTGTAATTAAAATAATGTAATTAGACCAGTGGTCCTCAAGCCAGTCCTCAGGGAACCCCAGACGGTCCATGGTTTTGCTTCAGAAATCAAACTCAGAAATCATAAGGATAGAACAAAATGTGGACCTTCTAGGAATCCTCAACCTGTTTGAGAAGAAACAGAAATTTAAACGTAAAATAATCAGCACAGCATTCTCACATGTTCAGAGGTTGTGCTGTTAGTGTCTCTAGGACCAGTATGGAAGCTCAGGTGAGTTTGTTTCTGTTAGTACTGGATCAGGTGACATATAGGAATATTTCACACAGATATGCTTCATTTTCTGTTGACATTTACAATGTTCTGCGAAAGCAGCTCTGCAGACAAACCAAGGGATCCTCTTTAAATAGCTCTTTTTGCTTGTGGTGTGAATTCCCTGTGTTGTATAGTACGGACTGAAGAAGAAAGAGGAGAAGGAGGCAGAAGAGAAAGCAGCTATGGAGCAAGCTTGTGAGGGCTCGCTGACCCGCCCTAAAAAGGCCATTCCTGCAGGGTGCGGCGACGATGACGACGAGGACGAGGAGAGCATTTTAGACACCGTCCTGAAATTCCTGCCTGGACCTCTGCAGGACATGTTTAAAAAGTAATGGACACAAGACTCTGTCCTGGGGGTGATGGGTGTTCTTATTTTATTTGTATGTTTTTGGTTTGTTTTTGCGGGGTCGGAAGGGAAGGAAAATAGATGTAATTTGGGAGCAGGGATCGTGGGTGGTTTCGCCAAACTGTGGAAGGCTTTTCACTGCCTTGACAAAGTCTTAGTTTTTCTTTCGACTGATGAAAACAGTTCATACCCCGACAAGTTTTGGTTTGGTTTGTTCACTGCCGTTCAGGTTCAAATTGTTTACACTTTAAAGGCCTTTCTGTTATATGCACAAACATGGTAGTTTTGGGCGGCAAATCCTGGGCCATCTGTAGGCTATCAGTGTTCAGGCCCTAATAGTAAAGGGAACAACGTCAAGGTACACATTCCATGCAGGCGACTGTCCTGAACTCTGGCCCTGGGACAAGGTCCGCGTTTAGTGTGGTTATTGTCCCCCATTCGAAGTTCAGTGAGGGTGATTTACAAGAGCAATTTTAGCATTTTGCCTTCCAGAGTCTTTATTAACATGGACGCGTTTTGCTTTCATTTCCCTTTACCGTAAAAAAAGGACTGCAAATGACTCTCTGTAGGATGCAAATGATGTGTCACATTTTGAGTGGAGAGATGAGACCCCGCCCCACAAAACAGTGACGTCTGTGGGTCCGGTGCTGCCGTATGCAATGCACTGCTCATAACAGTCCTGAGAGATAAGATGATTGTCTCTTTCAGACCTTCCCAGACACCTGAATGCTAAAGCAGTCTGGCACTTTTCATTCCTTTGTGAATTTTACTGTATTCTCTTCTTCCGTTTTTTAAGAAAATAATAACTGTATTTCAATTTATTATTGTGCATGAGAGAAGTTGGTCATAACCGCATTAGTCCTGCCAGCAGAAGACTTTGAGGAGAGAGTTTGCACTGGGTTAAAAAACACTGCCATGTTTTACCTATCAAAAGACATACTGCCACGTTTTACCTTATAAATTTATTTATAGGGCCAAATCATTTCTATAAAGGGAATTTTTCTCGACCTGCTTAAAACAAGAATGAGTATGTCGGCGTTGCATTCGTAGTCTTTCAGGTCGAAGCACTGAAGGGAGCTAGATTTTCCGGAAGTAAGCGGTTTTGTTCGGAGAGACAATCAACACTAATCACTGCTGGTGGAGAAACGCCCACACTTACCATACAGTTCATGATCATAAATGAAGAACTTACTGGGACCAATACTGGGACCAATGAGAAACAATACTGGGACCAATGACCAAACTCACGTTCAAAGAAGCAGACCCTCGGTACGGGTTGGACTGTGTCGATATTTTTTACCTCCAAACAGATCTATAATTGGCTCCTACTCTTTTCAAGAAAAGGCTCTTTGCAAGTGCCTTTGTTGTGAATTTTTTTTTTTTCTTTTTCTTTTTCTTCTGAGCATTGACCAGGCTCAAATTTCCTGACAGTTAACAGTAAATATTGAAGACAATTATTTTGTTTGCTTCAAGAACCCAACAGACCAAAGAAAGAGAGATAAAGTCCTGTTTTATTTGGAACAGTTTTGCTAAAAATGGACCAGAGAACTGGCAGAGTATTCAAAAGCTCTTCATGTTATCCACCAGATAAAGAGATAAAATAAGATAAAAAAAAATACAATTAAAAAAAAAAAGGAGGAGAACAAAATTGCCAGCAAATGAGATTTCACAATCTAGCTCTCTAACAATGTCAAGATCACATGTGACCTTATCTTGATTTCTAATAATAATTGGCACTTTGTTTAAAGATGGTCTCAGTTTTCATCTGACCTATTCAAACGTAACTTTCCTGTCAAAGTCTGTTCTATCTTCAGACTTTCTAATATCTGATTTGTGTGTAATTTCTACCATAACATGTGACTATGTGTAGAGCATGGTAAAGGTCTTTGGTTTAAAAGCTGGCATAGGTGATTGAGTGCAGCTAGAAGTGTGTCAAAGTCTTTTTCTCTTTAATTTTTATGATTTGTAACTATTTAATTTAAGATACTGTTTAGAGAGTAATGAACTTTTTTTTTTGGGGGGGGGGTATTTACATGATCTAATTTTGCGTATGAAAAAGTACACTTCAGGGCAAGAAATCCTGGGTTTGGTAATGCATGATGGATACTGTATACACCCTTTATCTATAAGTGACTAGGCAAAGGCAGTAGTTATAATTAGGAAGTATGTAGATGTAAAAAAAAAAGAGGAAAAAAATGAATTTAGAGATATTTGATGCGACCCAATTAAGAAAAATTCCACCAAATTCCATTCAGTTCAATTGAATTAGCTTTTTATGCATCAGAATCCATTGAAAGTGTACAGTATATACTATATACTGTAT
>JBBIGA010000032.1:7099408-7113491 GCA_037576975.1 Alestes dentex
AGACTGCATCTGAGAACAGACTCAGCACTTAAATGAGTTGCAAATTCTAATGGTTGATACTCTAAATATTGCTGTTGAAAGGCAATTTTTAAAATGACACACAATTGTTAATTAAACAAATGAGTGACAGTTTCAGCAAAAATGTGATTCAGCATGAGTTAGTTCTAAGAAAAAAGAAAAAATGGTCTGTATTAGACAAGTATGATTAATACCTATGTATCAGTGGTGTACAAAAGGAACTGATGCAGTGATATACATGTGGATCTGGCTGTTTTTTATTTAATCAGGTTATAATCAAGTACATTAAACTGTAATAATAAAAAGATACATAATGTAAAATGTACATTTGTTGATTATCTGCAATTAGGCATATATATTTGTGTATGTATGTATGTATGTATGTATGTATGTCTGTACATATATTGAGAGAGAGAGAGAGAGAGAGAGAGAGTTCATGATGCATTAAATAATTTCCTAAAGAATCATCATTGAACTTGCTGTGAGGTAAGAAATTTGGTTCGTTGTGATGAATTTACTCTTCGTAGGCCATACCTCATGTGCATAGGTCTCTGCTTTCTGCCTCAGGCACTGCTCCAGATCCAGCTGCTCCTTCAGACCCTCATATTCATGAGCAGCCATCATGGACACTGAACAGAGACACACATTCTTACTGAGGTGTTCAGAGAAGACTAAACATGCTGAGTGGGGGTTTTATGGGCGGAGGGAGCCGAATGGTGAACAAATTTGACTGCATCTCCCCAGATGCAGCTGAGGGAGTTCCTGGTCCATCTTCTGCTGTTAACTTCATTAGGGTGTTCAGGCGCGCGTGGGTCGAGAGGAAATGACTCTCTTCCCAGGCAAGCGCCAGATGTAAAGCAGCTAAGCCAAGATGATGTCACTCACAGACAGTTGCATGAATGTGATGCCACAGAAGAAAAAAAGCAGGCTGCATATCTGCCCGTACTTCATCAAAACTTCATTAGAGCATGACAGATATAATCAGTACCCGCAGTATTTCCTAACCAAAAGGAGGCACAGCCACACGAACCTCTGTTGAATCTCTTGATGGTCTTGCTTTGCTGCTCAATGGTTTTGTGAAGCTCCTTCATCTCTGCTTGCTCTTTTTCAGTCTAAAAAGCAGTAAAGGAGTAAAAACACAATGTCATGTCCAACTAATTAGAACCATTTCATTCTTTATCGAGGCATACCCAGTCCCCTATCCACAGTTCCAAAAAAATACAGGAACACCACTCACAAGTGCCGTCAGCTCGTCTATCTGTCTCTGTTGCTCCTGTAACTGACTGGCCAACTGCTTCTTTTCCTGCAGCAATGTGTTCACTGTTTCCTGAAGATCTATGGAAAAATCAGGGCAATGGCTATCAGTGTTTTATCAGTGCTTCTTATCTGCAGTGTACAGATCTCAAGTCTTTCAGCACCTTAATAAGGAGATTCATAACTTGTGTAATAAATGTTTTATAATGTTTGTTGAATAACTGCAACGCTTAACATTTACAATTGACCTCAGAAAAAAAAAAGTTGCTTTGTTTTATTTATAGTGAGTAGTACATTCTTGCAGAGGTTTTGGTGGCCATGCTCTTATGTCACTCATGTCACTTATGAGCAACCTGAACACACAACTTTCATGGCACAAAACTCCAAATCATTTAAAATACAAGTCCGCGCTTTAACATGATGATGGCACAAAACATGTTGTAACATGAAGAAGACCCAGGCCGTTTTTAAGTTTGACAGTTGAGAACTGAATTAAATTTGACCATTAACTATTGACAACTCATTCACATCACTGAGTGTCTTTACTTTCTGATGACATAAAATGATGCCAGCCGATATAAAAACAGGCCCTACCATAGATACTGTCCTTCAAGTGTAATTACGTAATTCACCGAGCTTACGTTTCTTTTTTTCATTTTGTATTGTATATTCAATTGCAGATAAAACAGTCAGACAAGGGAGGACATTCAGTTGCCTCCATGTTACAAAATATCACATAATCAGGCTTTGAAAGTAAATAAGTGAAAATTAAATATATGTGTATTTGTACATACATATCTGTATCTACACAAAAATACATTTAAAAAGTCAGCTAAGCATTGAAGCCGTGTTTGCAAGAAAGACAGAGTACCTTTGACCTGTTGTTGGTACTGGGCATAAGGATCTGGGCTGTGGTCTTGCGGCTCAGCCTCCTCGTCCAGCGAGATGCAGTCTGAGATGCTGGGCAGCAGCTCGTCCAGACACGGCCGAGACGACAGGCTCAGATACTTCAGCTTCCTGTTCTCACAGTTCAGCTGAGGGCGTGCAGAATAACATTACACAGTCAACAAATCAGAAGCCAACAACATCTGCTGTGTGGTAACTCAAATTCAGTTTTGGAGTTTTCAGCCCGGACACAATAAGCTTTCTGTTATCTTGTTAGAGCGCATTTTTGGAGTACTGACAGGCTGCAATATTCAAGATTGTGTTACAAACTTTTTTTTAATAACAAAACGTCTGGCTGTTTCACCTTGGTAGCCAGTGCCTCTGCATTCTCCCGACACGACTTCTCAATCTCCAGCTGTGTCTGCAGAACGTTCACCTCCTCAATCACCATTTGGGAAACTAGATGAAACAACAGAGCAGTTTACATCAAAGACTTCGCTGCACCTGGTGCATAAGACAGCTCTATTTTATCTTTTGCAGGGACACTTTTTAGGAATCTGAACACAAATGGAATGGAAGGGAAGGGTTATGATAAGGGTTATGATGTAAGTCGATTTTAGGATAATTTCTGGCACAATATTACACTGATACAGCGACGCCAAGTATCAGTATTTATTTATTTAATATTATTACACATATCGCTAACTGATTTAATACAGCTTTATTCTATTCTATGCATCTCCTCTAATAACGTTGTTTCTGAAGTCCACAAGGCCTCATTCTTTGCTTGACAGAATCCAGTTGCAAAACTTGCCGTATTGTAAAACGTAAAGAATCGCAGTAATGTATCGTGATAGCATCGTATCTTTGCCCTCCTGAGGACACACAGCGCCATTAAAATAACGAGTAGAAAAAACCTGAAATATTAACGTGAAAGGTCATCCTTTATTTTCATGTCCACAGAAGCAGAAACCACCAACAAGGTTATCTGTTACCAGTCCACAATGACTGGCCTCTAAAAATTTTGATTGCACTAATACTGCTGCTGTCACTGATCCCCACTATGGCAACTCTACACCCTGCACAAGGGGGGATCAGGTGTCATAGCAATGTAAAACCAGTTCATGTACAAGCGCCTGCTCAGCAGGGTTCCACGCTCACTCCGGTCTACCGTACCACAGTGAGCTTTGTGCATGGCTGATTTAATGTGTAGAGTTATTATTGTTGTAAGGTAAGGGGACATTTGGCAGACGCTCTTATCCAGAGCGACCTACAGTCATTAGTTACAGGGACAGTCCCCCTAGAGACACTGAGGGTTAAGTGTCTTGTTCAAGGTCCGAACCTGCAACTTTGTGGTCACTGGGTTCACAGGTGAATGTTTTACCCACAAGGCTACTACCACCCACTATTGTTTTGGGGTACTATTTAAACGTAATTATATGAGGACAGATTCATATTAGATTCAGTTAGATTCATATTCTTTATTGTATGTTCAAAAATGCAGTTCTGACTTTGTTCATACTTGTGCTTCAGGGCCCCCAAAACAGCCTACATTTTTGCTCACACTCACACTGCATATGCAAAAATGTGGACCTTCTGGAGAGCCCTGAGGACCAGTCTGATGCCCACTGCTGTGAAAGTTAAGGAAACAGCTGAAAATTAGTTCTGTCTACGAGCAGGTCAAAAGCGTAAAGCCATATGACCATTCCGTATAAATATTCTCCCTGAGGGATGAGGGTGTGTAACAGTGCGTGAATGTGAGACGGGAGCTAGTGCTCTGGTCAGTGAGTGACTCTGGTGAGTTGATTCTCTGGTCAGTGAGTGACTCGGGCTCCACTTTCCACTGGAGTGAATGAAGATGAAAGGAGTTCTAAGTCATCAGTTTCTTCACAAAGCAGCTGCTGAATAATGCATGAAGGATGCTCTTCTCTGCATGCAGCCAGCCTGGAATACATCATCAGCCTGCTCGGAGGCCCGGCTGCGGAATACACTTCCTCATTTGTATCATCCTTTTGAAAAAAAAAGCATTTTTCACACTTCTTTTGATGCAGCAAATCAGCCCTTTGTGAGACCGTAAGGCAGAGCCCCCGTTTAAAACACTTGCACAAACAGCATGAAGTGTTTACAGATACACTACTACCCATGCCTCAGAACAGCAGAAGCAGTTAAAAAGATGTGCTCCTACAACTTCATTATGAAACATGCAGAGTGGACAGCTGCACTGCACCACAGAGTGTTTCTGTGCTGCTCATGCAGAGAGAGCAAAATGCCCAATTTCTGGAGATCATGAGTTTTTTCCACAGCTGAGCATTTTCATGCTTCTCTGTAAAGACAGTAGAGCTGCAAAACTATCTACAATCATTCATTTCCGACATTGTGTATGAAACCTGAGAACAGACATCGCGAAGGCCATTAGCAAAGCAGCAAACTGAATGAAAAGCCACTTCCTACAGATTGTCTGGCTCCACCTATTCGTCACAACTTATCTGTGTTTGCTGTCTACTGTCAAGACTTGAACACAACGAGACAGTCTGAAATGACACTCTTGCCTACGGTGTCCCCTATGCAGCCACAATTACTCTGCAATAGCATGAAGCACAAAACATAAAATGCAGTAAATGCAATAAGAATTGTCTGGCAAAAACTTTGGTGATGTGGGTCGCCATGAAGAAAAGTTACTGAATCCGCAAGTGTAAATACTAGTAACAGAACAGTATAACTTTTTTTTTTACTTCTGATTCTCTAAGATAAAAAAAAAACCCAAAAGGATACGCATTGTTTTTTTCTTAAATTCCTTAAAATCCCAAGCATGTCAAAAGTAGTTATGACATATTAATGGACTACGATGCAAGTTGCAGAGGTGCGTAATAGAAGTGTGAATCTCCTGGCTTCAGATTTAAGGGATCTACAAACAATCTTCATTGACTTTTCTCTTCATTTAGTGATGAATTTCAGTATAGCCTATTAAAAAGAAAACATTTACACATCACATTTACACATCACTCTAAAGCAGAGGCATATACTTTGTTAAATAAAAGAACATAAGAGTAAAGTTCAGTTAGAGCTGTTGTACAACATTATCAAGTTCATGTATACACGGCACAAAACTGCTATTAGTCCAGTGAGAAAGGACACATTTGTGAATGAAACTCCAAGGCTGTGGTATCTGTGGTCACTTAGTTTCATGTTTCTTGTCCAAGGCCAGTTTGTCTGATGTTAAAGTGTTGAAGGGTAAAATAACAGTGTTGATCACAAGATCCAGAACAGGCAGAATAACACACAGCTGCCCCATCTCAAGACTACCCCGTGCAGATTTACAGACATATTCTAGAACATTAACGTTTGGCACAATATATGTCGTGTTACTGATATTAGACCGACATGTTTCAAAAAGTGTATGTAAGTTTATAAGGAGGAACAGGCTTTGCATGAAGTAAACCACTACGTCAATGTTTAGACCAGCTACAAACGTGTTTCTACTGACACTGGGGTGCTGTTACCATGCAAACCCGATTAACCCTCACCGGGCAGAGGCCCAAGCGAAGTCGTTTAACCATTTTAAGCAAGGCTGGCTACAGAATGAGTAAGATGAGTCAGACAGATGCACCTGCTGGCACAGGCAGATCCAGCTGGACTGTGGTTTCACCCTCTGAACGGGGCAGGGCTCTGTGCCCTTATAAAGCGTGGACATTTCAGTTCTGCTCATTTAGCTCCTTAATGACTGACTGGGAGAGCTCAGCTCCAGGCCTGGCTAGTGAGAGGAGATTCTAGGTCAGCAACTGCTTTGTGCTGCATGAGCAAAACGTGATTCCAGAAAACCAGCCAAACTCCGATAAAAAACAGAGGTCCTCTTTTCAGCCATGATTCATACACACTGCTTCAAGCAGGCACTTGATACAGTGTCCTGACACTGGCCCTGTGTTAAGCTAGTATTAGCTGAAAGTACCACAAGCCTCCTTTTTTGAGTACAGCAAATTCCGCTGAACAGTCTCTTAATCACTGTGCAATTTTGCTTGCAAGTGGAGCTTTAATTGTACTCCACACTAACACCCTTTAATCTATACTCAGCCATCTCTCCTCTCCAATCAGGAAAAAAAAAGCCTACACTCACAAAAAATCCACAAAATGCTCATAATAATGTTATATTCTATTATAAGGAGAGAAATATGGTGACTACTGTTTTACTGTATAATCAGTGAAAGATCTAAAACTAAGGCTTAGTGAAGTATCCAAAGGAAAGAGGTGGGAAGCAGCTGTCTTACCAGACACAGGATCCAGTGCCTCCCAGTTACTCGGCAGCGTTTTCCCCGCAGCAGCCAATCATCAAATAGCGTTCTGACCAATCACGTGCAACCAGCACAGGACCATTGTCCTGTATGCCTGGAAGTAGGCCAAACTACACTGACATTTGCAGAGTCATGTTAGACAGAGAACCGTTAGTGGTCTAATGAACTGACTTGCGGCATATGGCTGTCAAGTGTTATGGAGATAACAACTGTGTAAAACAGATCAACTGTACATCGTTTCAATTTGTTCTCATCGGGAAACAGGCCGGCGTGTAATCACTAAAATTCATTTTCAACATCAGCTCCAGGGGAATTAATGACAAACACGCAGCCACAGACAAAAGGCACTTGGAATGACAGGAGACACATAAACCTCCATTCATTTCCAACTCGTGAATAATTAATACTTGGAGATTTAAATAATTCAAAGAAAAAACATGGCATAGATCAGTACAGTATTCGTCATAGTCTATTAATCCTCCCCTGAGGGATGATGACAACTCCAGGAGGAAGCTTTGATTGCTTCAGATAGAGACAGAGAGCATGGGGCTTCACATGACGGAGACCTGAGAGCTATTAATCCAGAAACCACCTACTGACGAAGCAATCTACTATATATGGTGAGTTGTAACAACCATTCTATTAAAAACCAGCCCAAGGCAAAAAGGGAGTTTACAGCTTAAACCGAATGGTCACAATACCATTCAGACAATACCTTACCTCTTTACAATGGCATTTATGGCTCAACCAGTTTACAGCTTTATGGTCTTTTTAAGTCAGCGAACATTAAGAGCAGTTCACATTTACAGATGACTTCCAGAAATCTAGAGCTCCAAACCAAAATGGGCTCCTTCTAGCAAAACTAAATAAATAAATGAAACAAAACTGAGCAATAGGCAACTAAACATCAGCTGCAACCTCATTCTGACAAAGATAAAAGGATACGGAGAGCCACCGTTAGTCAAAACAGACCTCAAGCCTATTCTTAACTCAACACATCTACAGCCTTAACAGCGTTAAATTCCTGCTAATATAATGTGTCATCACATAGCTTAGATATAAGTGAGTGTAAAAATAGCTCCACCTATTAGAACTGAACAGGTCACAAAACACTTTTCCATAAGAATCACAAGTGTCTCACCTGAGTCCAGAGCCAGTTCCCACTAATGATTCTTGCAGTTTAGACAGTGCCTATACCTGCTCACGCTTACAGGAGAACTGAGAAGCGTCACCAAAACAAAAATCCATCTCTAGGATTGGCTCCAAGTAGCCATGGGGACTGGGATCCCGTTTTACACCTGGGAATAAGGGCCCATTCAGAAGAAAGCTCGAAGGCAGGGAGATAATGAGATGGGTTAGGGAGGAGGTGACATGAGACAAGGCACGAAGTGTCGACGGATCTAATGAGGTGATCGTCTTCAAAGGCTGCCTCCAGTGAGTGTATGGATGCTGAAAGTGTCCTGGACACAAGGCATTTGAATATTCCTGTGACTTTAAAGGAGCATTTGTGGATGATGTCTATTATGCCCTGTTCAAGTCTTCAGAAACCAGGCGATAAGCAATAAACGTTTAGCTAAAACCACTCCAGTGAGGACAGTACCTTTACATAGATGCCTTAGTACATTTTGGGGACCCACTCACATCAGCACTGAAGCATAAAAATGTTTAAAAGGGGCAAATATGAGCTCTAAATAAGGACGACCAACAAGAGATTTCTTTGATTTACTTGAATTATAGAGGTGTAAAAATGCACTGAAATATTATGATATTGCAATGAAAAAAATGTGAGGACATGTGACAATTCATCATGGAGAGAATGCGGTCTATTAATGATCAGCTTCGTATTCAAATGACACAATTATGATTTATATTTATATTACCTGCATTGCTTATAGTGTTCAGCCAGTGTCCATCAATAACCCTTTCCAGCACATGCACATCAGATATTCCCCACCTTCTATCTCTGATTTCAACAGTAAATAGTTCCAGTATTGAATACAGTCATCTTTTTAATTAAATTAAAGGTCATTCTAAATATTGCAAGAATACTGAATTGGTTTTAGTTTAACTTGGTTGAATATGTTGTGAGTGTATCAAACTGTGGGCCCTGGATCGTCCATCGAACCGAATCATGAGTTGACTTTATTGTTACACCCCTGTCCCTAAACATTTGGCCAGCCCCTCTTAAAGGGCCCAAATGACATGCTCCAAAGTATTTGAAATAAAAGAGTCTGTTTCTGTTTGGCTGCAAACTACATGGCTGCAAACTATCTGTTCTTGATTCTGTTTTTGTGATGTCACAAAATGTGTTATTCATCCATTTACGCTGTTGTGGAGTGTTTCAGCTATGACTGCTTTTTGAATGAGACACAGTACAGGACACCAAAGAGAGATCTTTCACATATAACAGTCCTGAAGACCCAGTATCAAAACTGTCTATTTAATTCTAAGCGATATTAAAATTTCATGCTAAAATGATTTACAGCTGGTTTTGATACATAAACCCAAACTACCAGTGAGAAAAAGGCAAGAAAAAGTGTAGCCCTGGCATATTATATTAAACAAATGATGCCTATCAAATGGCTTACAGATGAACTCACCTCTCTTAATGTGCTTTAGTTGTCTTTCAGCTTCATCTCTCTCTTCAGTGAGCCTCATGCACTGCAGAATTGAAAAGAAAAGTGAAAAAAGATGTACTGTAATTTCCAGTCACAAATAGACTGAGAGGTCATGTGACTAGATTTGGTAGATTCCAGAAGTGCAGCTAAAGCTGCAGTCTGACAACATGGAACGCAATGTTTTTCTTAAAGAACAGAACAATAAAATTGGTGATATTTCACCAATATGTGTCACTGAACCTTATTCATCTGTCGCCAATACCAAGACACACTTCTTTTGTCATAGCTTATATACACTATATGGATAAAAGCACTGGGACATATCTGTTTTTCAGGGTTTGTGCTGAGCCCCTTACTTCCAGAGAAGGAAGGAATCTCAATGCTTCAGCATACCAACACATTTCGGACAACACCATGCTTCCAACTTTGCGGACACAGTTTGGGGAAGAAGCTTTTCTATTCCAGTATGACTGTGTCCCAGTACACAAAGCAAGCTCCATAAAGACATGGCTGGATGAGTTCGGTGTGGAAGAACCTGACTGGCCCACATAGACCCCTGACCTGAACCCCTTCCAACACCTTTGGGATGAACTGGAACGGAGCTTGTGAGCCAGGCCTTCCCGTCTGACCTCATAAATGTTCTACAGAATGAATGGGCACAAATTCCCATAGAAACTCCAAAATTTCATGGAAAGCCTTCCAAGAAGAGTGGAAGCTGTTACAGCCACAAAGGGGGGACCAACTCCATATTACAGTGAATGCAATGTCATTTAAGTCCCTGTTGGTGTAATGGTCAGGCGTCCCAATACTTTTGTCCTTATGGTGTAGCAGGATATGTAGAACATTTACCATTTCAAATTAGCCATCACTGCAGCCTAGGGTTGTTCACACATTAATAAAATACTATTTTAATAGCAACAGAAGGCAAAATCTCAATGGAACACTTTCAAATGAAAGAGATGTATGCATTGCCCACACAGGCATGATTTAGACAAGTTCACCGGGCTGTCTTTTTTTTCTGAGACAATAAAATGCTGACAAGGAGCTATATTTAGCCTAGTGTGCATCCATAGGAGAGCATTTTATAGGCGTGTCAGCTTAAAGAGCACAGAAATATAGATAATTTGCAGTCTCTGCATCTGTGCAATGAATGCAATGATGCACAAAAAGCCCTGTTCGGCTGCAGCAGGGTGTCACCGTGCCTCTCTACAGCAAAATGCCGGTTAGTCACTCAGCAAGGGGCCTGTAGCCTCAAAAAAAAACTCGATATGATATAAAAAGCGGGCTCCTGCACGTAACAGCCTTCATGGTATATTTCTAAACTACATACAGAGCAAAGTGTTGGTTTGTAAACCCAAGCCTACCTCAGTTTTCACCCTCTGAGCCTCTCCCTCCCCTTCTCCACTGGCCTCCATGACCACTGGAAGAGAAGATGCACAAGGTAACAGCACTAGACAACAATAGACTCGGTCTGTTAGAGAGTTCAGAAAGATGAATGGGGTCCAGAAAGAGGATTTAAATGTGTCCTAATGCAATTACCGATAGGCAAAGGACTCTCATCCATAGCCCTTCTGCAGACAGCGCCGGTGGGACTGAGAGAGACCCTCCTCCCTCACCGCTCCCCGTCTAGATAACACCCAGCATCCAGTCCACTCCCATTCTCCCGTTATTCTTTTTTCCCACCCGTACTCAGACACGCCCCGCCCCTCCTTCGCAGGGATTGGCCAGCAGCTCACTCCGCCCTGATACACTAACGCTGGCTGTGATCTACTGACCAATCATAGAGCAGGAGGCGGGGCTTGTCACAAAACGGGTGGGAAGAAAACTACACTTGTCCTCTGGAGGCTAAAAGGGTGATGCAAAGCAATGCTCCACCCCTTAAGAGGGCAAGATCCAAGTCTTAATGTTTTTTTTTTTTTTAATGAATCATCTTATCATTAAATAATTATAATTTCAATTTTACTATAATCATTTATTATACTTATATACTATTTATTTATACCCTGCGTTTGTGTATAAAGCATGGCGTATTGCATGTTGAGGTGTTTTCATTTAGACTTATATTTTATATGGTTTTTAACTGCGTGTCTTTACAGTCATAACATAAGTTTCCTCCAGGATCACTAAACCTTTCTGATTCTATACTTAAAGGTGTTTTTTTCTCGAAGCAGACAAGGTTGTAAGCATATAAGGTCTAGATATGGAAGATTCAGTTAAAACTGATAATAATCACAAAAATGATCTTTGTGTGTTTTTGTACTGCTGTCAATTTTGCACTATTTCAAAAGATTTTAATTAAGACTTTCCTGTTACAATGACAATGTTACGTCGTACCTCTTACAATGACAGTAAAGATTTTCTGTTTCTGATTTTGACTTTCCTTTCTATTAGGCTATATTCACCATGCTGGAAGCATTTAACTAAGCAGTGTGAATCAAAAGAGACATAGAGGAAAATTGTTTTTAAAAAAAAATAGTTTATTAAAATGGTTGTATCAAAATACAAAACACACTCTTGTTCTAATAACAAAAACAAAGATAAACACAAACTTAAAGAAACGACGTTACTTAATAATTACTATATTGATATATTTCATTACTCTGATCTGAATTTGAAGCCAGGCGTTTTAGTGATCTCAGTCTTGGTTCAGAAATAGGGCAAATGGTACAATTCCAAATTAAATCTATTTTTATCACATGTAGTGATACTCCTGAGGTAAAGTAGTGTCTTGTTGAAAATCAGGCAACACCCAAGCAATGCACCAAAGTAGTTCCTTGTCTTCACATGTATGCTTAATAAACAGCAGCCCTGAAACAATGGAAAGAGATAAGTAGATATTAAAACAAACAACGCACGTTCCTGATGTTCAGAAACAAAATAACCCATCATTAATAAGAAGGAACATAACTGCACATATACTAATATACACTAATATATATGTTTGTGGGCATTTGTGATCATTCAATCAAAAAAAGAATTTGTGAAGTGAAGTACTGATGTTGGATAATAAGGCCTGAGTCACTTTCAGTGTATAAATTCAGGTGTTCAGTTGGGTTGAGGTCAGGGCTCTGTGCAGGTCAGGGCTCTGTGCAAGCCGCTCCACACTGATGTTTTATGGAGCTTGCTTTGTGCACTGGGACACAGTCATGATGGAATGGAAAGGGCCTTCCCGAAAGTGTTGCGAACCGAATCATAGTAGGTGGAGGCATATAACGTTGGTGGCCTAGTGGGTAGAATACTTGCCTCTGGACCAAGAGGTCATGGGTTTGAATCCTACCTTCAGCACACCAGCACTGGGTCCCCTTAACCCCAAGTTGCTCCAGGGAGACTGTCCCCTGTAGTTAGGGAATGGAAGTCGCTTTGGATAAAAGCGTCTGCTAAATGCCGTAACTGTAAAATGTCTTTGGATGCTGTAGCGTTAACATTACCTTTCAGTGAAAGTAAGGGGCCTAGCCCAAACCCTGGAAAACCCCAGACTGTTATCCCTCCTCCACCAAACTTTCCAATCTCAGATTCCTCCATTACTAGTATAGAGCATCATCACTCTAGAGAACACATTTTCACTGGTTTATACCATTCAGACCTACACTTGGCATTTTACATTATGAACTCAGGCTTGCAACTGCTAAGCCATGGAAACCATGAAGTTCAGGAAGTTCTGGATGCACAGTTCTTGTGCTAGGGTTGCTTCCTGAGGCAGTTTGGAACTCTGTAATAAGCGATGCAGCAGAAGATAGATGACTTAAGCATTAGATGCATGGTCCACTGAGTTTTAGCTGGTCCTTGACAATTCTATTTCACAATAATCACACTTACATTTGACTGTGGCAGAAATTTCATAACTGACACATTTTACTCCCAGTGCTTGACTATGGAGATTAATCGATATGTGCTTGATTTAATATACCTGTGAGCAATGGGTGTGGCTGAAACACCATAACTCAGTAATTAGGAGTGGTATTCACATACTTTAATCTAAAAGGGGCTTAAACTAGGATAATTCTACCTGCATATGTTTAGTCTATTTAAAAATAATGATTAAAAACGAGTTTCTTGAGATATACTCAAGAAATACACCATATAAATCTTACAACAAAACGGTACCTGGCAAAAGCTGTGATTGTCATTAAACCCAGAATCAACTCCAGGCCATAGAAGCAGAGCAGTACAGCATTGAGGATGAATTCGAGGCGCAGAATAAAAGTCTGCAGCAGTAGATAGTAGACACTCAGCACTGTGCAGGGCACCAGAATGAAAACACTAATGGACAGCGTCAGGGAGTGCTCGCACAGGTTTCCCTTCCAGCCTGCAAAAGCAGCATTAGAATTACTCAGTCACCCTGCCTGCTACAGGCATTGAACATATTTTATTCATATATATAAACAAATCATAACATTATATACTGACCGTAAAAGAGTCGAAGGATTTCAAGACCCAGGTAGAGGAGCAGAAGAACAATGTCCAGTATAAGATTTGACTGAGGGTATGGAAGTAACACTCCTAAGGATGTCACAGAAAATAGAATGTTTCCTCTATGAAAGTCATATTATTGCACAAATGAAGCTGAGGACAAGCCATCTCACAACACTTTACCTTTATAAACAAACATTAAAATCTCAGCTATGAAGAAGGCAGCAAAATACCAGCTATTCAAATAAAAGAGGACCTGCAGAGGCATGGAGGACAACTGAGATATTTTGTTAAGGATATGCTACAATTAAGGACTGGTTTATTTCCAAGGCATCATTGATGTGACAATAAAAACAGGTCATGTTAAGTTAAAAGGATACGATGGGATGCCTTCCTGCAAAAGAAAAAAATGAATGTGTTACACAAACTGATTGCATATCAGCAGGTTACCTCAAATATAAAAATCAAATTCAGCAAATACTGATCATTGCTTTTGTAATGTGTGGGAGTGTGTCTGTGTAAAATGTGCATGTCGCTATTGTTTTATACACCATTGACCACACTTGATTCCAAACAAAAAAAAGGTTTTGAGAAAATGTAAAAATCATACAT
>JBBIGA010000032.1:7114630-7149944 GCA_037576975.1 Alestes dentex
TGTTTGACTTTAATCTCTCTCTGATCTCGAGTCTTGAATCCCATTAGAGTACGGTCAATTCTGCCGTAACATCTGGCATATGTATATCCACTGTACATACATATATATGAACAGAAGGACTGATCCCATGAAGCTGTTTTGTTACAGCAAACAAAACAAACACTGGGACAACCGTTGTCTTTGTAAAAGTTTAAACAGGCTCTATTAAAGTGATATAAAATCAGATCAAATGTGCTGCAGTGTGCCTCGCCACAACTGGACCAACATGGAATTGTTGTACAATAAAAGATATTTAGCCATACACAAAGGGAAATGTAGGTAACTTATTGGCTGTATTATAAGATTTTAAAATAGAAATAAGGTTTTCTTTAAATGATTAGGCTTTTTGCTGAAAAGTGTGTATTTTCCATATCTTGTGGACATCATCTTTGATATAGACCCACTTTTGCAGTTCGGTTTGGATATTGGTCCATAGAGCGACAGTCTTTAAAGTCTATAAAGTGGAAAGTGTTGGGTACTACTAAGACCCTCCCTGGATAAGGCCGTCCTTCCAAACTGAATGCAAGATCGATGAGGAAACTGGTCAGGAGTCTACCAAAAGACTTACTGCAACTTTGAGGCAGTTAAAGGAATTCTTGGCAGAGAATTGGCGCTATGTGCATGTGACACGTGACACCAATATCACAAGTGCTCCACAAATGTGGCTT
This sequence comes from Alestes dentex, assembly GCA_037576975.1. NCBI lineage: Eukaryota > Metazoa > Chordata > Actinopteri > Characiformes > Alestidae > Alestes > Alestes dentex. Next base: position 7,115,338 of record JBBIGA010000032.1, read on the forward strand.
GCAAGAAAAAAGCCACTCCTTGAGAAAGGCCACATTAAGTCTCAATGGATTTTTGCCAAAACGCACCTTGAAGATTCTGAGGTGAAGTAGAAAGAGGTGTTATGATAAGATGAGGCCAAAACTGAACTATCTGGCCGCATCACCAAATTGTACATCTAGCGGAAAGTCAATACAGCTCATCATCCAACTCAGGGAGCGACGGGAGACAGTTTACCTAACAAACCCACGCTAAAGTAAAGTGGCCACAAATGAACACACCACAGCATAGCACACAGTGTGAACAGTGTTAATTCTTTCTCTGCATTTAACCCATTCGCCAAGTGAAGCAGTGGGCAGCCAGGAACACAGCGCCCGGGAAGCAGTGTGTGGGTGTGGTACTTTGGTACTCAAGGGAACCTCAGTGGTGCCACTAGCAGTACTTGTATTCGAACCCACGACTTTCTGATTGCAGGGGCAACTCCCTAACCACCTGGACACCGGCAAAATAATTAAATTTAAAAAATGACGGTCCACGAACTAGAAACGTTTCTCTGCACTCCAGGACTCAAACTGTACTTTCCCAGAGTGTAGCAGGACTAATCCTCACAGAACTGAAGCTGCAGTGTGAGGAACCTGTCTGTTCCAGATCCGTTTTGGTCAGTCCAGAGTGAACTGTGGTCAAACCTTCACTGCAGTGCTGCTAGCCACACTTTGTTGTTTCGTGTATAAATTAAATATAAATCAATGGTACGAGACTTTTTAAGAAGATATAAAGGGTAATAAAAATGTATGTTATCTGAGAAGAGCAGCTCAACTCCAAACTGCCCGGAGATTTCTTACCGTGCCCTGCCATCTTGGATACCATGGAGACGGCGTCATGGAGGGCGAGACCTTCACTACGGACCAATCAAAATTCGCTTAACAGACACGTGACCGCGGACCAATCAGAATTTCAAACCAAACACACACGCTGCTCCGAAGCTCTCGACTCGAAAGCTCTTTACGAGTCAAATACACACACACTACATACATACATACATCCTGAGACCCAGCCCATTCATTCATATCCTTTATAGTGGACATTTTGTTCACCTGTATCTTTCCAGTGATGTCTGCATGCTGGGAACAAGGACTGCAATGGCAAGACATACATGAGGTGCACCAAATGCAAGATGTTCCAATAGCTGGGTTACCAAAAAGAAAACATGCTTCCAGGACCATCACAGCTAAAATATCCAGATGAAGAAGAAATGCAGAACTACTTATGTTCTATGACTTATAATTCACTGTTGAACTAAATACATGTTTTGTTGTCCTTGCAAGCAACAAGCAACAGAACAGTGATACAGAATGTTTTGATCAAACTGAATGTGTTCATGGGTTAATATCACTCTAAAGATATAATCTGCTCATTTTTTTCATTTTCTAAATTCAGTTCTATTTTCACACGGAAATCGTCCTGTTGTCCTCTACAGCGGACATGCTGGGAAATTAAAATAAAAAATATATTCAAAGAAATTTAAATTATCAGGTGTTTTTTTAGGCCCAAATAGATCGGAAATCACACAAAGCTAGAAATTGTAAGACACTTTTTTCTTTGGTTCTCAGGAGACACACGCTATATATACACACGCTATATGAACAAAATTATAGGAACACACGTTTTTCAGGCTTTGAAAAACTTACTTTGTCCTGCACACCTCACAGGATCAGGGGAAACTGTAGAAAAACACCTTAAACTCCATTTACCGTGTGCTTCTCCCCAGGTAAGCGACATACATCACTTTCTGCTCATTATATCCCCCTACTTGACAGGTGCCACTGTATTGAGAGAATCAATGTTTTTTTTACCTTAACCATAAAATTAAAACCACTGAGAGGTGATTGGAAGATTTTTTAGCAATATTTATTAATAAAATTATACAACGATCTTCAGGATGTTACTGACAATACTTCTGATAGAACCAAAAACAACCAGGACAATTTGCAAACGATAAAAAAAAAAACCAGTACTATGGAAAGTACATTATCAAACAGAAAGGCTTTTCTTCGGCATGAGTCAGGAAACACAGGAGAGAACATCCTGCTGCAAGGTAGTATGCTTTCTGTGTACATGATGCTTATGTACATATTCCTTTATTTCTATAAAGTACTATCATCTTCAAACTAAGGCATTTTCTCCTTATGCTCCTAGAAAAGGGAAAGAAAGCATGTTCAGAAGCTAATATCAGTACAAACAGAGGAAAATGCTGAAGGTAAACCAAGAGCTGGATATTTACCTTCAGTTTCTCATGGTGCGATGGGCTCCTACAGTGTTCATCTTTTGCCTCCGCTTCACTAACATATATGACATTACACAGGTTGCAGATGTAGCCCATTACAGGATTAACAAATTCTGTGCCTGTGAAGAAAACATGTTTGTTGGGTGTCATGAGGTAATATTCCAGATTCCATATCATATTTGCTGTGTAATGTGCAACACTCTCAAAATCAACCTCAAAGAAAGCTGGGCACATGCGAAAGGATACTGCAGTAGTTCTTACCAACTGGCTCATTTGTTTTTTGACATGCCTCTGAAGGTTTGGCTGTTAGTTCAGCAACAGCAACTTTCTGATCATCAGTAAACTTCTGAAACAAATAAGAAGTTTCAACATTACATGTGCTCTTAGTGGCTTTTTACACAATTTGTTCATTACTATTCACTTTAAATGAGAACATACAAAATACGACATTAGGCTGCTAATTTTTCTGTCATTACTACATGTTTGGGTTTTATTGTGCACACTGAAGAAAAATTCTACTGTTCTCTATTACATTAAGCAATTTCCTCCAGGATCAATAGTTTTCTGATACTGATTAAATGGAAAATGTGCAACATGAGCTGTGCTCCAACCCAATCATCCACATCAAGGTAGGCATTTTTTCTAGTGCACAGAAAAAGTTCCACTTTCATGACACACTTGCAGTGAAAAAGCTATAGAAACATGAACATAAGCATGGTAGCTCACAGAGTGATCAAAAAGAGATCCTATGTAATGAGTCACTAATCATGCAGAACAGCACTAATATTTGTCTTTCAAACTGAGCATTGTTCAATTGTTTATATACAACATAACTGATAGTGTGTGTTAGAGATACATCATGAATCAGAATTTCCCCACTTTCTTAAAAACAAAGACAAAGACTCTCACCTTAAAGTTGGCCCTTTTACTGCTTTTCTCGTCATCAGAATCAGAACCTAAATTAAACCTTAAAACACAAGAAACATTAGGAATAAAAGTTACCTTCAGGTACAGGGACGGATTTTTCAATGTACTGGCTCTTGTTGGCTTATATGTATCGTTTCTGATTAAAAAACCTGGCATCAAGTTGTGGTACCAAATAAAAAAAATCTCTTGCTTGGTGTTCCCTTGATAATGTTATTGAATTAATACATTTAAAAGGATTACCCTGCTGTTGGTAAACTGTCGTATTTTTCAGAGACTTTGATCTTCAGGATACTCCCACGCAATGCAATATCTTGATTTTTTGCATCAGCTGCAATTTGCTCAGCATCAGAGGAATTCACCATCTCGATGAATCCCTTTAAAAAATATACATTTAACAATGAATACTCATTCCTGAAAACAGGACAAAATAATACAATGCATCAATGGATGCAAATAAAAACAATATTCCCACTTTTCAAGCCATCAATAACTGTTACAGTACAGTAAAGAAAGAGTCTAATGGTAAACAGAGGAAAACAGAGAGTGAAATTTATTCGGTATGGTAAATATGAAAAATAGTGGTGTACATATATCTTACGCAGGTCCCCTATCTTAGCAAAAATAGATAAAAATAAAGACAGGTAAAAAATCTGGGCACATTGTTAGTCAATGCTTTGCAATGAATGTGTAGACAACGTAAGACTTTTATTTACCCTTTTACGACTGTGTATCAACAAGTAGTGTTTTACTTCTCCATATCTCTTCGCAATGTTCATAAAATCCAAATCTGTGAAGGCTTCAGCTTTTGGAAGATTTCTGACATCAAGAACTCTGCCAAAAGCTTCCTGAAATGTTGATAAAATATCATGTGTCATATTTTGTTTGGTTTGTCGTTACCATTTCATTTCTACTACATATATATCATTTTGAAAGAGTCTTTTTTTAATGGATGGAATAATGGATGATTTTTAATGGAATAAGACTTTAGATTGACTTACCTCAATGCCATTTGTGTCTATGTCCTGATTTTCTATGCACTGGTCAGTTGTAATTTTTAGCGATCCTTCCTCTGAGTTCACCACAGTCTCAATAGTTCTTTCATTAGGTGATTCTGACTGGGCTTTGTTTTCCTCAGAGTCCATGTAGGAAGCAGGAACTAGAGGACTTGTGGCTTTGGTTATGTCATCAATTGTACTCTGAAACTGTTCAAAACAGCAATATTTCAAATCGACTCTGGTTAATGTAACTGTTTATACTTCGGTACATTGTTGGCTGATATTACAGAAACTTTAAGATTTATCATAGACTACATTACACTGCAAAAATTATTTGTCAAGTCCAAATTTCTCCTCACAACTGTACAACTGTTTCATAGTCTTTGTAACGCGAGTGGAAAAACAAGATTACTTACTTTTTAAATGTTCAAAATAAAAACATTGAGAGAAAAAATGTCATAAAACTGTATTGCTTCCAACAGTATCTGACTCCAACTAACCAAATCTATGTCCATTCAGAGTTACTTCTAAACAGTGACAGATAGGTCAAAGCCAAAGATAGATCCAAAATGACTAAAATATTTGTATAATTCACACATAACTACATTATGTTTTGGATATAAAGCCTGTAAATCATCATGAAGTCACCATTACTTTTTTAAACTTGGTTTTAATTAAACTGCTTTGAATCAGCCTGTTCCTTTTGGTTCTTCCAGAAACAAAGTGGCTCAAAGTTTATTTTAAATGTTTCTCTTTTCAGTATAACCTCCACTTGAAACAAATGTCTGCAAACTCTGGAGGAAGACTTACCTCAGTATTCTGAGCTGAAGAGTTTTGCTCTTTTGATTCTGAAATTCACAGGAGAGCAGTTACCTAATTTTTTTTTAAACCTCTTAAAAATACATGTAAAGAGTGACTGTGTTGTAAAAGGAATACCTTCATGATCTGAACCTGATTCATCATCAAGTTCATCTAAGGTGATACAATTCTCGAGACTTTCTGGAAACTACATGGAAAAAAGGTACATTTATAACCTTACAAAAGCCATATATAAATATACACAGGGTGCATACATTAAGTGACAGTTTCTATAAAGGTACCTCCTCTGTTTCCAGATCTTCATCTACTTCCTCTTCAGGCTTTTGGTCCTCCCTAAGACTTCTTGTCTTTGAACTACCAGTCTCTGAAGCATCTTCAGAAGTCTTTACTTGTTCCTTTGATGGAACGATTGGAATGTCCACTCTGCTTGACAGTGAATTCACCTGGCTTTTCCTGGACAAATGATTCTCCTCTTCCCCAGCAGAAGTTGTGTTATGGTTAGTGGTGGTTGCTGAGGAACTGGATGGCTGACCACTCAGCTGAGAAACTTCTTCACATGTCTTCTCTTCTTGGTCCCTCATTTGGTCATCAGCAGTCTCATCATCATCATCATCATCATCATCATCATCATCATCCTGCAACTCTTCTTCATCATCGGCTATAACAGCTAGCCCTTCAAGATCACTGTCTGAATCCATGGTTGCATCGTGGTCGTTGCCATCACTCATCTCATCTTCAGAGTCGTCATCTTTAGCTGAAGAATTTGGTCTCTCCTGGGAATGGTGCCTATCCTCTCGTTCTTTTGAGCTGGAGCTCCTGGAAGAGTTGCTCCTTTCTGACGACCGTCGTCTTCTCTTTGGGCTTGGACTATCCCTTTCAGAGCTGTGTCTTCCTGGGCTAGAACTTCTCCGTGGTGATCTCGGTGATTGTGCTTTTTCATCAACTTGTGAGACTCTGAACCATAAAGAGACAGCATTCACGAAAATAATGAAAAACCATTACACAAAAAACATCTAACAGTGAATGAAGTATACATAAAACTAAATAAATACACAGGAAAATAAGTTTATGTGCTTACGTTAGTGTGTCAAATTCAGAGGAGAAGGTGACTTGAATTGTTTTCTTTTTCAGTTTGAGTGGCTTGGCTGAATAGTGTTCAACCAATTTCTTTGCATCTACTAAATCAGTCATTTCCACATAGCCCTAAAAAAAAAAACAACAAAAAACAAAAAAAACAAAACACAAAATATACTAATTTTAGTACCTTCAGATCAGAAGATGAAAACAACAGTTCTCACACTGTATTTAACAACACATTTACTTATAAGTATCACCATTCTATTAATATTTGTATATAAAACAAAATGCATATGTAATTTGCAAATTTATGTGTGAGATAGAAGAGAGGTGATACCCGGCATGGCAGGAACAAGGAGTTTTTTACGGTCCCGAAACGTTTAGCAATAGCCATCAACTCTGACGTTGTACCCTCTCCAGCAGGTAACGGAGTGAAGCTCACAACTCGAGAACTCTGGGATGGAACCACACACAGTACAAACACTGACTTTTTCCACAAAAAAGTGGCAAAAGGCATAATGCAGCTTTTATTGATTTCTTAGATAATACTTGATATAAAACACTAAGATAGCACAAGCATGAAAGGCAATTTACCTGAAGAGCAGATTTAGTAGAGATGGAAAATTCAACCTGCTTTTCTTGAATCTCTAAAGGATTATCGGTAAAGTGTTTCACTATTTCCTTTGCCTGTTCTTTGGATTCCATTTCCACCAAAGCCTAGAAAAAAGACATATACACCCACATATACATTCATTAATATATACACACAAACACACACATTTACACTTATGCGCTCACTGAAGGACCTGTAGGGGTCCTGACCTCTGACTGATGAATGATGAAGAAACACAGACTACAGTATGCCATTGTAAGTTAAAAATTGCACCTATGTGGTAAGTGGGACTGATGAATTGGACAATGAGTGTAATTATAAGAAAGCTACTGGTCATACCAGTGTAGGGAACATTGTGACTTTCACAATAGCTCCAAACGGCCCAAGCATGTCTTTCAAGTCTCCTTCTTCCACTGAATTTTCTGCGAATGTAATGCAGACCACTTTTTCCTGTGTTCAAACATAAGTTTAAATGATTATAAAAGACCTCATGAAACATTTTAGAACGAAAATGTGCATAATTCCAAAAAACAACATACATGATCTTTTAGTGCCTTTGTGCTAGACTTTTTTTCCTCGTTTGTACTCTTTTGTCGTATCTCTTCTTGCTGTCCACCTAATAAGAGATACAAAACTATTACAATAAGATAAATAAACTAAACTTTTAAATGTTCTGGTAGAGATGAAGACTTACCTGTTTTCTTTGTAGACGTGACCTTTGGCATCACCTGGGTCTCATTCCTAATAAAATTAGAAACGTTTACTACAAACTGAGACCATCTAACTAATCACAACATCTCTCAATTTAGGAGTTACTTACCTTCTAGCAGACTGAATACGCTTATCCCACTCTGGATACCTACCAAAGTAAAAGAAACATCATAGTAAATTCTAAATCTGTGATCTGCTTAAAACTGTGAAAAATGTTAAAGAAAATGTCAGAAAGATACAATTGACATGCATAGTATTAAACTGTCTGCAAAAATGCAGTGCATGCTATTCCCCATTGTTATATGGTGGTATATGGAGTCTAATGACATTTTGAAGCCAATTTCATTTTGGAGCCAATATTCCATGTGCATCAAAGGTTCACAATTGTAAAAACACCATCCTTTCCAAAACACTGTTTACTGCATTTACTGCGTAATTAGTATTTTAACTAGATGTACCACGTTGCAGTCTGTAGCATTACCAACGCAGCATGACCACCAAAATGTACAGTCTTATAGTAAGAGGTTGAATAACGACCATTTTAACGCACAAAAGAGGAAATTTGAATATTGTTAATAGTACATAAGGATCTGAAGACAAAATGAATTTTGAAGATAGACCAAACCATGTCAGAGGAATAGAGGAAAACACTGGCTGTCTTGTCTCAAATGGTATAAATAGCATCTCTGTATCACTGTGAATAAGCCTACATAATTATGAATAAGCCTATATAATTTAGTTTAGGCCAAGTACAAGTATGTCAAGTTTGTACATTTTAGCTGTAGCAGTTTTTTGACATATTGAATTTTTACAAAAACTGACACGCTTCCAAGGAATGTGTTAGTAATGTTACAAGTCAAATTTTGTGAGATTTTAACCTTTACTTAACAAGATACTGGTTAGTGAAGTGCTAGATTTTTACACTGATGTTATTCACTAGATGGCACTATTGAGTTGGGGTCGTACACATCCTTGAAGCCAACCTGCCACACAAATGTTGCCGTTTTTGGCGAAACTGTTGTTGAACAATTGCCCAAAATTCACCCCCACTTCAGTGGGCCGTAGCAAAAAGGGACATTTCATCAGCCATAAAGGGATACAATAATAAAGTTTAATATAAATTGGTAGTCTACGTGTATGAAATCAAAAAACAAAAAAACTATTGGGCTGTTCAAAATGACTTACCTTTCCAAAAGGGTAAGCTGACTGTCAGCATGCTGAGCACCCCTAGTGTGCACTGACCAGTCCTGCAAAAATAAGAGAGAATTAGTCTGCATTTTATAGAATTGCCCGGGCTACAGGCATGAAAAATTAATTTCTTCATGTGATAATTATCACACACTGCTACACATAGCATCAGCATGATGTGTTCAGTGATAAACTGCAACAGAATTGTGAACAGATGACAAAATGGGCCAAAAAAAGCAAAGACACTACTTACATGTTCAGAAAGTACAGTAATGTCACAGAGAACACACGCATAAGGAAATATTGGAGGAATTTTGCCATGGTAGTCTGAGGCCTCCTTCCTGGTAGGAACCTTGTGAAGTGGGTCTATAATAATAAGACAGAAAGTCTAAATTCTTTATTTTTGGTTGCTTTTTTGGTTGTATCTTTTGGTCACATGTTCATAGAACTAAAAAAGTAAAATCTCACATACGACAAGGTTAATTCTACTTTTAAAATATGCAAGAAGAGATGAAAAAGTTTACCTCTTTTAACAAAGATTTTGGGCTGTGCTGTCCGATGCCGCTCATTCCTAATGAAATTACAAAGGTTAACAACGACAAACAGTATAATGACTGAATAAGGTTTACGATTCACACAAATGTTACCTTCTAGATGATTCAATCTTCTGATCCCATGATGGATACCTACCAAAATGAAGTAAATTATTCAGTCAACTAAAGAAAAATTCATCTGGTCATCTACTAATACTAGATTACACTGTAATTCTTCCAATAAAAACTATCAGGGGAGAAAGATAATAACACTGATCCAAGATACTGTTCTAAAATAACCATGGATTATATGAAAGTTTAATCAGAGCAGATATTTAGTACAAAACATCAAACATGAAAAATAAAGCGCATATTTACTTATTGGGTAACCTACCGTTCCACCAGATCAAGCTGACCTTTAGCATGCAGAGCACCATCAATGTGCTCTGACCAGTCCTATTGAAAGAAAATAAACACATTCTGCAGAGTTCGAAACATGAAAGTGTATGAAGACATAAACAATAAAACAATCAATCTCGAATAAACAATCAATCTGGCAGGATCAAAGCTTAACCTATCAAATTATTCAACTTGTGACTGAAAAGTTCCTCTCCACATGTGAATCATTTATCACAAACATATCATTCCTGTTGCATTTAATATGCAACAAAGATAATGTAGCATTATCATTTCCTCTATAATTGCTTAATTTTTGAAAGTGTATGTTAATTTTTGCATTTTCAGGTTCATTTTCCAAACAAGCAGTGAGTTTAATGAAAATTAGAAACACTGCTAACCTCTTCCGAAAATACACTCCATCTGCAGAGAACACATTCGTCTGGGAATACTGGGGGAACCCTGCCTTGAAAGTCTGATGCCTCCTTCCTGGTGGGCACGTCGTGAAATGGATCTATCGGAATACAACGTAAAGGCTGACATTTTTTGGTTTGGACAGAAACTTAGCAAAGTCACAATATGAAACCAGGAGAACCAAACTTTTAAAATGTTTAGGAAAAGATGAAGACTTTCACCTCTTGTCTTATTGGATGGGGACTGCAGTGGTGTTTGAAACTCATTCCTAACAGAAAAAAATACAAAATTTGAAAATTTGAAAAACGAAGAAAAAAAAAAAACAACAAACATCTCACTGGCTGTCTTATGTTCACTTACACAATAGTTACTTACCTTCTAGTGGTATCGATATTCTGATCCCACTCGGGGTACCTAACGCATAAATAAATAACAAATTAATTGCAACATGAGCAGCAGGTAGTGATCAAAGCAGGTTTTGGACGTCACAATAACCCCCATGGATTATGTTTACATGGTAGTTACAGATGTTCAGTATGGACGAGCGCAGATGTTCAGAGAGTGGTCTTTTGCCCGACCATTTATAATAACAAAACCATTCCAACGTTCAAAATCTCACAGCAGCCTAATGATTTGTGATGACACAATTCAAATACACTGTCAAATGCATTTCACAACAAAGGTAAAACATTAAAAAAAAGATGTGATCAATAAATTGAGCCACCGAGTTGCTCGCAATGACTTACTTTTTCAAAAGCTCCAGCTGACTATCACCGTGCCGAGCGCCTCTTATGTGCCATGTCCAGACCTATAATAGAAGAGAGAATCTTCTAATATTAATTCATTCCCACTGCCATGAACACTGCTTTGGTCATTTTTTAAAATCACATTCTACAACACATATTGTAGCATTAGTATTTTTACTAAACTTACCTCATTTTTTAATGTCCATGTTAGTTTAAAGTATTACAGTCATGTTTGGTGAACATGTAGTAATGCTGGTTCAGTGAAAGTTGAAGACACTACTTACCTTTTCATTAAGGACAGTAATGTCGCAGAGAACACATGCATAAGGAAATACTGGAGGAAGTACGCCGTGGAAGTCTGAGGCCTCCTTTCTGGTGGGTACTTTAAGAAGAGTGTCAGAAAAAAAGGGACGCAAAGGCTCAGAATCTCGTCTTGGTCCTCTGTCATCATAAGACTGTGAAACAGATGAAAATGCATCTGAAGCTGCAGAGGTGTAGGGTCGGTCATCGCGCCATGGGTCACCATCACTGGAGTAGTTGTAGTCCAGGGTGTCGCTCATTTTACTGCTATTTCTACAACCAATGCTCGTCACTGAGCCAGTTTTCCGAGGGTTCCCCCAGCGGTCCTGCCAGCTGTCAACTCGCTCTGAAGAGAGATGATCAGGAAGGTCTGCATGCCGGGAGAAGTCACGCGTGTCTGGTTCACGCCTCCGAAGAAAGGACAAAGCCTTTCCAGGCACAAGAACGGAAGGGTCCATAGTCCTGCTGGAGGATGCTCCAGAGTGCTTTGACTCCTGAGATGCTGATCTAGCTCTATGCCTGTAAATATCTGAGTCACTCTGGTATGAATCTGAATACAAGTCCTGATGTGATCCATAATCATCTGGTGAGTTTCTGTAGTAGTTGTGAGACATACCTGCGAGTCCAAGCTCTATGACTTTTTAGGTGACAAAATAGCCAGTTGAAACAGAGGGCTGGTGTGGCAGTTTTCAAAAAAGATGAGTTGAAGACCACTGAGGGTGAGTAGCAGATTGTCATCCACCTGTCAATAAAGGTTGTAGATAAGGAGAAAGCCATACATACGTGCACAGTCACGGCTTTCACGGCTGTCCAAGTAATGTGTCATCTAAACAGGACTTACCTTAAAGCATCAGTCAGACACACTCACTCATGCTGACGCATGTCATTCATGTCTGTTACACCGAAGGGTAATTTAGGAACCTCGACTGGGTTTTGTTGTTGGGTGGGTTGTGTAGCTAGACATGGTTTCCAGTTCTCATTTCAAGGTGTGTATTAAGCAGTGGTGATACAATTAAGGTTTGAAATTTGTGATTTGAGGAAAGCTCAAGTTATTGGAATTCAAAAACATGTTGCATACTGGATGTCTGCTGTCCTTCAAGAGTCATATAGAGATATGATACAGTTAGAGAGTACTGGATTCATAAAGTCACAAACACAAAAAAGATGGATGACTATCTAGATCACAACAGCCCATTTAATCAAATAAGAAACCTGGTATTTCAAGGGTCATTGACATTCCAATTCAAGTGTTTGTGATTTACTTTCACTTGTCTTTTGTCATAGCTTATATAAACTATATGGACAAAAGTATTAGGACACACCTATATACCAATTCATGCATACCAAACATGTTGGACAACGCCATGGTTCCAACTTTATGGACACAGCTTTGGGGAAGAACTTTGGGGAAGGTCCATAAAGACACGTTCAGATGAGTTCTGGTGTGGAAGACCTGAACCCCATCCAACACCTTTGGGATTAACTGGAACAGAGACTGCGAGCCAGACCTTCTCATCCAACTTCAGTGCCTAAACCTCATAAATGCTCTACAGAATAAATGGACACGAATACCCACAGAAACTCCAAATTCTTGTGGAAACCTTCCAAGAAGAGTGGAAGCTTTTATAGCTGCAAAGCAATGCAATGTAATTTGAATGCAATGTCATTAAAGTCCCTGTCAGCATAATGGTCAGGCATCCCAATACTGCTGTCCACGCAGTGTACCTTAAGTGGAACATCATAACTAAAAACACCTTTAGAATGCAAAGATAAGCAATTCAAACAGTTATTCAACCTAGATGACAAAAAGATGGAGAGGTTTAGTAAGGAGAGGAATAGAGTAGTTTAAACATTTTCCTCTTGTGTTATAAAGACAAACGCAGGACTGAACGCCACAGGAAATCATGGCCATAAGACTGTATACTTCCTCCCCATTCTGTAGGGGTACTTTTTATGTTCTTAAGTCATTATTCTGTTCTGAATCGGATTTGTGCAATATACAATTCACTTGTTTAATCTGTGAATTGACTGAATGTTACTAAATGTTAATCTCATTATCTTAGCCCCTGCAGCCTATTTCATTGTATTTATATTCTTGAGCATTCAAATAACAGGAATTCGTCTTTGGATGAATTAAGTTTTTTTTATATCTCATGATATTTTCAGGTTTATTTTCAAATGCCCACAGTAAGCCGTACAGTCAACAGACTTTAGGGTCACTAAAGGGGGCATTTCCCCCACTAACTGATGAATGTATGTGTTCCCTTAATACAGCACCTTTCCACTTTTTTCCTAACTAGGTCATATCATCTTTTTCAGGGTTATCTCTCCCAATTGTCAGTAAGTATAGATATCATCCTCCTCCAACATTAACTGGCATGCCTAATGCCCACTGTATGCTGTACAGTGAACAGACTTTAGAGGCACTAAAGGGGGGCAGTTCCCCACTAATTAATGAATGTATGTGTTCCTTTAATACAGCACCTTTTCATTTTTTTTTAACCAGGTCATATGTTTTTCAGGTTTACATTAACTGACATGCTACACAGTGAACAGACATTAGGGGTATTCTCCCCGTATGTTGATAAAAGCATTTATTCCTTTAATACAGCACCCTTCTATTTTCCCTTAACTAGTCCATAGATAGGGTACTGTGTGTAAAATTAACTGTGAAATGAATTAAGTCAGGGAAGAAGGTTTATAATGTGGAGAGACCAAGGGTCAGTAATGGCGGATGCACAGCTAGTAAACAAACAACCTTTTTAACGTTAAATTCTTACTACGGACTGAACGTTTTGGCCTTCCTCCTTGCTAAAAGTGCAATATCTTCAAATAACCACACAAATCTAACCAGCTCTAGTCTTGTTTCATCCAGGTTTCACAACGGCCAGTTAGCCAGCTAGTCGGCTAACAGCACATACACATCCATTACGGCCAATTTTTTAATATTTAGGTGGACGGCAAGAGCTTTGGTAGTCTTACCTGCGAGCATAAATGTGAGACGTAAGTTATAAATATATTAACAGTCCAAAACCTTGCAAATTAAGAAAGGTTCTTCCTCCGCTTCCCCGGCTTTCATACCATCTGCAGCCAGTCGCGCTATCCAGGCTAATATTTTGACTTGCGCACGTGCACCCGCTTTACCGTAATACAGTTACTAAAAATATGAAATGTTTTGCAGTAAAATGCAACTGTAACAGCAAATGTGACCAGTTAATAAATCACGAACAGATTCATTTTTTTTTAATGAATTTAATACCCAGAAAGTAAATCCCACTTTTATCCTTTTTCTGAATTAGAAAGCTTTACTGTTTTTTGTTTGTTTTTAGGCATTCGGCGTGTGATTTCTATTATTTTTTTTTACAGTAGGAATATTTAGTCATTTATTTACATGTCTGAATTTACAGCCTGTACGATTCCCAGTGCACTTCACTGCAATATTGGAAACCAGGCTCTCATTTACTCATTGCATGCTTTTCAAGAAGCTATACTATAGGAATATAACTCGAAAAAAATTGACAAAATATTTAGTTAATTTGTCTGAATAATATAAAACCTTTAAATCCAAATGATCACCACTCTCCAGCAGCAACAGAGCTCCCGTAAAGATCTGTATAGCCCAACTAGATTTAAGTTCATCATCTGGCACAGACGGTGTGATGACGATTTTACAGACTAGAGGGTTTACCCAAGGGATGCAATATGTTATACTGAACCTGCTATATTTAGTTATAACAGTCCATGGAACCATATGAAAAGATAATCCAAGACATGGGTTGCACCTTCTTCGTATAGAAATAGACTACGCAGCAACCCATTACATACAGCAGTCTTATTCTGTGTGACTATGAAAAATTTATTGAGACAATAATGACCCCCTATTTGGGACTTTCATACTTCTGGGAACAATTAAGCCATTACAATGATCTAATTCCATTTATCCAGTCTCTAATAAGCAACACATGAGTGTTAAGCAAACGAAAGCAAAAGATCATTGTAAAACACTGCTTTAATATCAGTTTTCTGGTGAGCTAAATCGATCACAACTAGGAAATGCACTCAGTGTGAGGAATGCTTATAATATAACAGAGGTCTAATGATACAGAAAAAAAAAAAGACAATGACAGCAATTAAAGCATTAAAGGGCTTTTCTTTAGCTACATAAGGCCAAAAAGGAGCCAGATTTTCTGAGTTAATATACAATACCTAAAACAAAAAGGGGTAAATGATAAATGAATCAACTTAAGTCACATTCCAAAACACACACAAAAAAACCCAACCCAGAATACAAACAATATACTGGTCTACATGACAACAGCTCATGCACAATCAAATACTGTACAGTACCAAATAACACTTCTTTCCCTAACTCATTTCTTCCCAGCATTACTCTGTTTTTTGGATTTCTCCTTTTCCAAGTGTTTCTAGAAAGAGAAAAAACAAACAAAAACACAAGGGTTTACAAAAGATTGCACTTCAGTTTTCAGCAGTATTCAGTTTCCCTCTGCTGTATTACAGACACAGTTGCCTGCTTTGTTCAACTTTGGGGCTTGTGCATGAAGTAATAATTATTTAGTAAACAAACTACTTAAATATTAAGTAATAAACTAAATTATGGCTAGAATTATAGCCTGCTGTATACTGTTTGTACAGGAGCTACACTTTTTTAGACCACCGTGTAGCTGCAGAACTGACCACACCAGCATATCGTCACTGTCTGGCGGAAACCTCGTAACTCCACTTTTGGTCTTTGTTGTTTTTTTGTTTTTTTTCATAAATCGATACTATTGGTCAGTCTCCGCGTGGGTCTGTAAAATTTAGAAATTATTAACCAATGAAAAGTGTTGAAAATATTTACACCAATTTTGATGACATGATATTCATTTATTTAGAATATACATAGTTTGAGTTTCCTGAAAAATAGCCGTTTTGGACATATGAGGTTTCGGCCCGACAGCAACAATATGCAATGTTGCCAGCTCCTGCTTTTAAGAATATGTTTATTATGTAAAATACATTTGTCCGGTTGTATGTTTTCAGTTTTCACCACAAACACTTGTTTAGCACAGACTGACAAATGTTTGGGCAATATTAAGATATTTTAAAACATCTGAATCAATGTGCAATATACATGAATCTACCTGTAGAACAGTTTAGTGTGTTCCATCCCTGTTAACACTCAAACTTCCCTCAACCCCAGGGCCTAAGCAACCTTTTATGATTCATCAAAAGACTATAAGATGTAAAAAAAAAAAAGAAGCACCTTCAGTTTGTCGTAATGTGCCTGGCTGCTGCAGTGAACCTTCTTAGCCGTGTCTTCATTGGAGTAAAAAAGGAAGCAGACTCTGCAATAGTATCCCATCTTCACAAACTCCACTCCTGCAATGTGATAACTGAATGAAAACTTGTTTGGAACAAAACTAATTCCTAAATTAACACTCTGAAATCACAGAAAGTACCACACTTTGGCCCTAATTCTGATTTTGTCTTCTGTTAGAAAAAAAACAATTACTTACCCACTGGGACATCTGGTTTATATGGCTCCAAGGTGGTCAGGGTGCTTTCTTGCTTTTTCACAGCTCGTGCTGGAGTAGTAGGGGCTTCATTAGTCTCCTGGCTCTTCTGAGACTCACTAGCACAGGGTTCAGCAGAAGTAATGGCGGAATCATCATTTTCAGCCTTCTGTTTAAATGGGAACAACAAAGGAAACCCTTATATTACATTATTTATTTAAAAATGCAATCTGCAAATCACTCTGCATACCAGGCTTACAATCCTCTAAGAAATAAAGAAGCAACAGAAAATGCAGTCACTGAATCTGAAAGCAAACATGAACTCAAGTCACAACAGGAATGAAAGTAAGTGGTCTGCAAAAGGAAAGGAAAATTAAGTCAAAATGAAACGGAATACTGAAAACTGACCAGTGTAGCCTCTGTGTTCTGAGCTTCTGTTATATCTGTGCTGCTGTCTTCTGTGTTCTCCTGCTTCACTTCAGGTGCACTCTCACTAGGCACAGCTTGGTTTTCCTTCTCCTCCTCTTGCTGCTGCTGCTCCTCCTCCTCTGGTACACTCTCAGCTTTGTCCGTGCTGGGCGGCTCCTCTTTTATCTTCTTGGTTGGGGGCTCCTCTTCCTTCTTGCTGTTTGTTTTGACTGGGGAGTTTTCCCGGGCTTCCGTCTCTTCCTCAGGGTGTTCCCTCTTAGATGGTCGTTTTTCTTCTGGTTCAGGGGTCGGAGGTCGGTGTCTGCCAGGTTGGAGAAGCAAAATGCATCAATAAAGTAAAATCAAAGGCCCAAGTGTTTCAAAGCAACAATGCTAGGTCAGTAATTAAACAAAAACCAAATAGGCACTAACCCATGTTTGAGTTGTTTGTACTTCCTGCTAATATAGACCACTAGCCGTTTGCCTTGAAACTTTGGTGGATTCTCCTTGGAGGCCTCAACAAATCTCTCAGCATCCTCACCCCTCTCCATCTCAATGAAACACTGGAAGCAAACACATGAAGCTAAACATGATGCCCCTTATGCAGAGCATTATGATTTGTAAATAATGAAGGATTTTGCACTCCACACTTGCGTTGAGCCTTTTACCTCATTGCGTGTTTTATTCAAAAAGTAGCGTCTAATTTTCCCATATGGCTCTGCAATTTTCAGAAAAGATGCATCTGATGTTTTGAAGGGTGGAATATGTCCGACGTAAACAACTTTGCCATTCTGTAAATGTTGAAAAGAAACACGTTTAAGATGCTTTACTAATTAGAAGCTAAATTTCGATGTGCAGGAGTGCTTCTCACCTGGATGGTTGGATAGACTTGCGAATGATAAATTTTTACATCTTTTCCACACACAGATGGTGTGACGTTTCCGTTGTAGAAACGGACCATTGCTCTTGCTTCTTGTTCACTGGAAAGTTCCAGAAATGCCTTCACAAAACACAATCAGTGAATATGAAAAGTTAATTTTCCATGGAGAAGGCCAACAACAACAACAACAACTAAGTCACCCAAGATTCGTTAGCTGTAACATGACCCCTTCCCCCATGCACTGACATGTAAAGCGCTTAATTAGCTAGTTAAGAAAACCTACCTCAGGCCTCACATTCAGGACCAGGTGTCGTACAACTTTACCAAAGGGCTTGGCCAGAGACAGGATCTCATCAAGATAACCATAACCACGCTTAAATCCAATCACATTGACAACTCTCAAGCCCTGTAAAGGAAGTTAATTATTAGTTAATATTTCAGATATTAATATACAGTCACTAGTATAAAGATATAGCTGCAAGCAGCAGTAAAGTAGCCAAGCACCCAGGGCCACCAAGAAGACAATCAACAAACCCGTAACAAGATACCAGTCCATCACAGGATGATGAACAATCACCATTACTCCCTTCAATAATGCCAAATTTGATGGTTACACAGTCAATCAAAGACTAGTCTGCTGTTTTTTGAAAAATCAAAATGGCATATATTAAAGCCAATGAATGCATTTGAATCACAGCTCTGGCACAAACAGTTTAGAATTCATAAGCAACAATGTACTTTGACATTTGGCCTGCTGGTGCCTTTAGACTGTGGTCTATCAGTGTGGAAATTTTCATCAAAATCAAGGGCTTCTATGCACTACCATAGATTCCCAGAGGACAAGGTATTATAAATAATACTGAAAATTTCTAACAAGGACTGTATGTGCCTTGCACCCTCCGTGCTTGGCCCTTAAAAAGAACAGCAGCTTAATCTGTAATCAAAAAAACAGGTACAAATACCCTATAAACACAAATTAAACATACTGATGAGCTAATGTTTACACTAATTACAGAAATTATTTATAAAGAAAATTATTACTTACTCCACTTTCCTTTGATTTGCCTAAAACATAAAAAAGGTTGTTTAGATATATCTGGGAAAGGAAATGCACTAAGCTTTGTGACCGATCGAAACATAAGTATTTAATACATGTTTATAGACCTAAGATTTTATTTCCGTTCATAGTACTGAATAACACCAAACAATTCAAAGGCAGTACCTGAGCTTCTATTTCTGGATCTGGAGTCGTGCCTTTCAGCCTCTTCCTCATCAGCTAACTCATCCAGAGTCACAAACTCATCCATATTTTCAGGGAAGTCAGATTCTCCAAATCCTTCCTACCATATAGATTGAGAGTTAAAGTAAGAATATCTGTGCACATGATCAAGCAACATCTTTATTTTACAGACCAAACAGGATTCCTATTAGAAAAACTGAATAAGTTGCTTGTTCAGTTTTTAACTTGGCTCGTGTACTAATCTGCATGTTATCTTACCGAATTCTCTTCATCAGCCTCGCCATGTTCCACATCATCCTGGCCATCTGTGTCTTTGGGTTCCTCTGTGACTTTCTTCTGCTCTGCTTCAGGTTCAGCTTGCTCCTCTGACTGAGCCTCCTGCTCCACGTCAGCCTCATCAGGCATCTCAGGGTCCTCAGCATCATTCTCATCTTCGTCTAGTTCCATTGCCGTTTCGTCATATTCTGCTGGGGCTTCTGGATCTTCCTGCTCTGTAATGAATTCCTCATCTTCAGTCTTGATGTTGGTTTCTTCTACAGCTGTACCCGATTCATCATGGGCCTCCGTCGCCTCCTCCTCCTCCTCCTCCTCCTCCTCATCATGAGCCTCCACCACACCTTCTCCTTCATCACCAGATCCCACTGCAGGGACTTCTTTGTCATCTTTATGAGGTCTTTCTTCTTCAGTCCTTTCAGATGAGCGCTCTTTAGATTTAGAGCTTGTGGCTCTTGGTGATCTGGACGAGGTTTTGGAACTTGTCCTGCTTCTGCTGCTGCTGCTGCCCCTTCGGCTGCTTTCATCTCTGTCTTGTCTTACATCACCATCCATACCAGGTGGAACACTAAAAGACAGCCCAGATATTATTTCTTTATTTTATTTTTGTTCTAAAATATCTCACTAATAAATCAAATCTCCGGTTGCAGATGAAACTACTCACGTTAAAGTCTTGTACTTGGTGCAGATGTTTAAGCGGATGGACCTACGTGCAATATTCAGTGGATGAAGCGTGTAGTACTTCACCAACATCTCCGCATCCATTGCATTACTCATTTGCACAAATGCCTGTGAAACAAGAAAAAAAGAAAAAAAAAAAAACATTAAGTCCAGTATAAGAAACAATTGCCAATGTACATAAAAATATGCAAAGACAAGGGTAATAGAATGAGTTAAAGTATGTTACAGAACAGCCTTTCACCGCATCATTCAGGAAAAGATGTTTTTCAACAGTGCCAAATCGACGACATATTGTAAGCAATTCCATTTTCTTCTCATTTTCTCTTGGCAAATTGGAGAAGAACACCACTGGGCTGGTTCCTCCCTTCAACGTTCTGCTGTCACTTTCGCCTCTGTCACTTTTCTGTAACAAGAATAATGCTGCATTTAGTCTCTGTTCTGTAGAAGCTCCAAGCTACAAACAAAACTGCGCAAGACACCAAAACAAAAGGCAAAACGTTTGGACGTCCCTCAAGATGTGGGCTTGTGAGGTGAGCCACAGAGAAATCAACTCTGCGTACAAGTTTATATGGGAACATCCCTATAAACATTCAGGAGTGACAAACATTAAATCACTCCTCAGTGTTATGTTGGGGAACACTTTTCCGCAGCTGAGACTGGAGATCTTATTTAAACCTGAAGGCCAGATTAGTACAAAATCAATTTGTGCAGAATGCCTGAAAATGTCTTCCAAACATTTTGGAAATACACACCGTCAGCTGTAAATGTAGCAAAAAAGGTTCTACGCAGAAGTAGTCCAAATGGACAAGATTTATGAAAGCAAAATTTGAGTTCACTTTTTAATAGAATAGAAATTGTACAGCAAAATAGCATATGTCAGCTTGTTTGCTGTAAAAGATATGTAATTTCACCTGGAAAATCAACAAAATGTCATTTTTCTCAGTAAAATAAGGTGTCAGCAGTCATCATTAATAAATATGATCATTACTATATTCAAGTATCTTTATTCCCTTTTTCCTATTTTACTTTGGGGTCTTACCTTAATCACCACCAGTTCTTTCGAAATGTAAATCTGTACTTCTTTTCCATGCAAGGTGGCAGGCTTCTTGTGATAGTAATTAGACATGGCCAAAGCTTCATCATGAGTCTGAAGCTCAAGGAAGGCCTACCAAACACAAATAACAGAGTGCAAAGACTCGTTATTATCCAAAGGATTGCAACAAATAAACTAGGAACTCTGAATTTATTGGTTATTATGTGAAGAGCATTACCTTCTTCTTGAGTACAAGGTGTTCACAGATGGTGCCAAATGGCCTGGCCAGAGCAAACAGGTTGGATAACACTGGCTTCTGCTCATATTTTACCACTACCACCCTGTTTCTGACCTGAAAGACATGTTAAAAGTGTCCATGTTACAAGAAATCAATGGCCAAATCTAAATACAATCCACACCAATTACTACAAAATACAGCACAAATGATTTTAAAAAATGCTGTACTGTTACTACGTTTTAGTTACTATATTGTAATTTTTGGTTACTATATTATAATCTAAATTGACACAGCTAAATTATTGCACTAAAAAAAATAAACAGTTCTAAATTAATCCGTTTAATGATGAATTCTGAACGATAGACATGGTATCCAATGTTCATTTTAAAAGCATGCTTTAAGCACTCAAGCTGCTGTTGACTCGCAGGGCCAGAGACAGAATTCAAATGAGGTACTGGGATAAGTCAGAAAGGATTTGGAAGTCACAGAAGCAAATACTGTTTTAATCCATGTTTTTTCATCATTCAGCTCCTTTACTGAACACATAGCAGAAGCTATATTCAACTGTGAGTCAAATCGCTTTAGTAAGTGAACACGAACAGGCCCGTGGGAATTAGCTTATCTGCCCTGTTCTCTCCGTGTCTTCCAATTTATTTTGGTTATTAATCTACGTACCGTTTCACCGGTTTTGGACTGAATAAATATTTTTCGAATATGCTAAAAGGATATACACTTGGTTTTACCCTTTTTTCCCCTAATGCATTCTTCATTTCTACACATTCATTCATCTCTTTCATTAGTTTACTTTACAACTTAATTGAGTTAACCTTTTGAATTGCAATTTAAATTCCTTTGAAAAAACAATTTGAATTGCTTTATGTGTACAAAAAGTGCTATGCTTAAGATGAAGCTAAATTATTTCAAGCCAAAAACAGTAAACCAGAGAACAAAGACTTTAAGGACTTTCAGAGCATTTTTACCTTCGGTGTTGTAGAATAAGACTGCATTTTGCTTGACGAGCCCATGCCAGAATCAGACCCTTTTACGAAAAAGGGGGAAAAAGGCAGTTAGCATACAACTCATTCAAGTCACCTGTCTGTCAGGCTGTAGGTTCAGATTCACGTTAATTATGTCTAGGTACCTGTGATTTTAAAAAAGGCAATTTCTGAATAATCAAGGGTTGATCAGACTGTACAGTCCTTATACTTTATGTTCTGTAAATACTTTCTGTGGAAAGTCTGTAGTAATCCATTCCATAAACAAAAAAATTAACATTCTGAAGTGATTTACAATTACAGTATATATCATTTATAGGTTTTACCAAATATTTCAAAGAAAATGATGGAGTGTATAGATGTACAGTTCAGTCAATTTCATAGTATCCGGGAAAAAAAAATGAAAAAACCCAAACGTTTTCATATTCATATTACCCCATTTTGAACCCATCCCTGTCCTCTGCCTCAGACCACTCGATGGCACAGACCCAAGCAGTCCTTCTGATCGCCCCTTTGTGTCCAGGGAGAGGGACCCTGACCTGAAGGACACACCCAAAAATGTAAATGTAATATAAATGTTCTGCACAAAGGGAAAATGCTCATATTAGCCACACTAGTTTGATTAAGCAACAGTTGTCAGCTGCATACATTCGTCCAGAGGACATGTGAGGATCCCAATCCGGATACCTACAAAACAAAACAAAAAGAAAACACATTTGACCTGCTTGTAATGGAAATACAACACTTGATATAACAGGGCTGCATAATAAATCTTGTGTTAATGGCATTATAATATGCAAAGGAGCCTCTAATCATTTTTTTTTTTGACAGAGTGACCAATCAAAGCTCTGGGTCAAAATTACTGGGTGTTTTGATGAATCAAGATATTCATGTAATCCAACAAGTTTAAAAATAAAATGCAATCCATGACCTACATGTGGGTTTGTGTACCAAAAACAGAACTCATAATTCACTGTAATTCATTCTTATATGATCATTTTCCAGCTACTCTTTTTCCCTTTGAATTTAACAAGGAGCCGCTTGCTGACACTGACTTTAAATCTGACATGTAAATTATGTCTTTTCTGATTGGCTGTCCTATACGGCAGGTCATTCAAAAGGCAGCTAGGGGTTAAAGCATTCCTTATAACAATATTTAACATACTTCAAGCCTTTTTAATTTAATAAAGTGATGTTATGAGCCCTTTAATATACTGATGGAAAACAAAATAGCAATATGTAGAAGTATAACCACATACTAATTTTCTGTCCATATTGAAAACTACTCAACTAGAATTGAATCAAATGAACAATGTAGTTGTTGTGAAATACTCCCGAGGTTTAATCTACAATTTATCTATTAATTTACAACCATGAAATTAAGGATTTTAGGAAATGTTTCTGGTGTACATACAATTGGAGAAGGACTCTCCTGTTTCCGGCATGTCGCATTCCAGATGTGTGCTGATTCCATTCCTGTAAAGACACCAAAAAGTCATTAATGTTGTTTTTTTTTTTTATGAAAGAAACCATGTTATTAGACAATTATTAAATTATTTTTCCACTAATCTGACAACAAGTGAACTTAATCTAATCCAAATTACCTAAACAGACGAGTAGCT
This sequence comes from Alestes dentex, assembly GCA_037576975.1. Classification (NCBI taxonomy): domain Eukaryota; kingdom Metazoa; phylum Chordata; class Actinopteri; order Characiformes; family Alestidae; genus Alestes; species Alestes dentex. The sequence goes on from JBBIGA010000032.1 coordinate 7,139,201, forward strand.
CTAACAGAGATCTGCTAAGATCTTGGTGGTGATTAAGTTCTTACATTTATAATAAAAAAAGGAACAGGATCTAGGCGTTCAATAATTTGTAGTTATTTAGAACAGACTATAAGGACAAGGAGGAAGCACATAAGGAAGAATATGAACTAAACACTAACTGTACTTTCTATATAAGCTCCACAGGGATTTGACCTGCATGCTCGCTCATCTTTTTACACTCATTTGGTGATCATCAGGATGCACTGAACTAGGGGTTCTTCGCCATTAGGTTGACATGTTCATGGAAAGAAGGTAGGTGAGTTCAAGAAACAAGTGCTATGAACTACTCACCGTGGTAGAATGCACATCAAAGTCACAAAGGGAGCACACATGAGGAAACATTTGTGGCATGACCCCCAAGAAATCCTGGATTTTTCCCTGAGAGGGAGATCCCATCCTTCGCTGTAGATGGTCGGATGTCGAAGATGAACCCATGCCAAGGCTATGATAATGGTCGGTGGAAAGCTCGGAATAAGGGCGGTCTCTGCTGCTGCTACTGCTGCTATAATCTAGCATATCGTACCCACGAACAGAGACGTCTTGCATGGAACTGTAGCCAAAATCGCCCTGAGAGGCGCGGCTCTGACTCTGCCCCAGTCTGTCCCGTCGTCCTCCCTGCAAGTCTCCCCAGTCATCACGGCCCCCTCTGTACGAGGTTTCTGGGGAGAGCGATGGTAGATCGTCAGCCATGTGCCGACTAGCCTCCACCTTACGGTTCTTAAGCTGCATGATAAGGTGGGGAAGCGTCTCCACGCTGATGTTTTCCTCCGGGACCTGAGCCAGCACGTCCAGGTCGGTGGGTGAGAGACCAAGGCTAGCAAACAGCTTCATGGTATTGCTAAGGTGGCTACCCACTCGGCGAGGCAGCTGAGAGCCGTGGTCTTGTCCATCTCCTCCACCCAAGCCCACCATTCCACCAAGCTGCTGGGAGGAGGAGCCATAGTGATCAGAGTGAGACTCACCCATGCTATAATTTAAAGTTTCGGCAGCGGCCAAGAGCCCACGGCCTACAGCAAAGCCTTTCTGACCACCATCAGGTGTGAGCTTCTGGGACATGGCTTCTAAATCGCTGGGCCTTCAGCCAGATGACAAAAAGAAAAGAATGAAATTGTCCCAAGAAGGACAGTCCGTGAAGAAAAATCCAAGTGTCAAAGACAAGCCAACGTTGAGAAAGGACAGTTCCTCTTCTATTATAGTACGACACAGGTCTGCAGAAAGACAATGGAGCAGTGATTTCAAGCATGACCTCAATTGTTCAGCAGTGCCACAGGACAGCAAATCAGTGAACTCTACAAATTAAGACAATGAAAAGAAGCAACAACTGACAACATGATAAACTGCCCAACTGTAACATGCCCAATGGTATGAAGATTTACAGGAAAGGCAATATGGATTATATAATAGGGATGTGCAATAGAGCTTTGAAGAGAAATGTTAAGATTTAGAACTATGCATATCCTTAAAATGGCCAGGAAGGAAAGAAAGCATTGCATTTCGCAGTCAGGACAGGAAACCATGAAGACATGATGCACATGATTCTCATATTTTTTTTTTTTAAAAAGGCAGAAAATTACAGGAGAGACAATGGGTATTTCAGTTGGGCAGGCATGTCAGAAGAAGACAAAAGTACTTTATCTCCAGGGGGACGTCCTGCTTTTTGAAAGAGAAAGAATTCAAACCACTACACAGCCCTTCACTGGATGATGATTTAGAAACAGTGAGCATGTGAAGAAGTACATGGAATTACTTCCACAGTTCAGTGCTGAACAGGGCACTTTCTTCAGCCAAAGGAAGCTAAACAGCTAGTGGTCTTTAAAGCTAACAATAAAAGGTGGCAAAATTTCAGGATGGTTTTCACTATAGAAAAAGCCATACAAAATGGCCCAAACTTGTAATGCAAATTGTGCACACTTCTGGACAAATTTAGTTCAATAAAAAGCAATTATGAAAGGAACAGCCAGCCAAAAAGCAAGAATAAATTCAGAGGATTAGATTCAAGTGTGTCCACTGTGATGTACCAGCTGCAGTCATCAGAACTGTGCTTTATGAGAGCAGTTTTACCAATCAATTTCTCATTTAAGTGATTTTCAAGGACAAATCTCTGCAACCGAAAACTGATAAAACTTCTTTAGATTCTAAGTTGCTCTTAACACAGAGCACCCCCAGCCCAAGAGCTGCCATGACAGTTTCACACCAGTCATGTTTAAAGTTCTCTGAAAAGAAACCTCATATTAAATCATCATATTTAAAAACGGTACAAAAAGAAGAAAGAAAAATAAGTTTGTGCATATGATTACTAGCAGAATTTTCTTAGATCAAGTACAATAAAATGTATGGCTACAGGCACTAAAACAAGTAAATATGGACATGCACTTAAACTCATTACAGTCGCAAAAGCCTTCTGATAATGCTGCAGTAACAGCCTCTAATCTTCTAAAATGATTTTACACTACATGCTGTACATTACTTTGAGAATGTGACCGTATTTAACCACAAGTGCATCTGTGACACTGGACACTGATCAGATTACGGTCTCCTGCACAATAACACAGTTGAAACCAGATGTTTACATACACTGTATAAAAAATATACAACTTTTTTTCCTCACTGTCTGACATTAAATCAGACTAAACTTCTGTTTTAGGTCAGTTGCGATTACCAAAATAATTTCTATTTGCTACATGCCAGAATTATGAGAGAAATAATTTTTTGAGAATTTAATTATTTTCATCAAAGTAAAAAGTTTACATACACTAAGAATACTATGCCTTTAAACAATTTGGGAAAGCCCAGATGATGTTGTCACGGTTAATCGGAGTTCATTGGAGGCACACATGTCTTTGTGTGACATCATGGGAAAATCCAAAGAAATCAGCCAAAATATCAGGAAGAAAATTGTAGACCTCCACAAGTCTGGTTCATCCTTGGGTACAATTTCCAGATGCCTGAAGGTGCCACGTTCGTCTGTTCAAGCAATTATACACAAGTATAAACACCATGGGAATGTCCAGCCATCAAACCGCTCAGGAAGGAGACGGGTTCTGTGTCCCAGAGATAAACGTGTTTAGTGCAAACTGTGCATATCAACCCTAGAACAAATGCAAAACACTTTGAGAAGAGTGTGTCACTATCTACAGTGAAACAGGTCCTGTATCGACAGGGCTGAAAGGCCACTCAGCAAGCAAGAAGCCATTACTCCAAAAGCAACATAATAAAAGCCAGATTACGGGTTTCAACAACACACAGGGACAAAGACCTTAATTTTTGGAGACATGTACTGTCGTCTGATGAAACTAAAATCGAACTGCTTGGCCACAATGACCACCGTTACATTTGGAGGAAAAAGGGGGAAGCTTGCAGGCCTGGGAACACCATCCCAGCTGTGAAGTACAGGGGTGGTAGCATCATGTTGTAGGGGTGTTTTGCTGCAGGAGGGACCGGTGTGCTTCACAAAATAGAAGGCATCATGAGGAAAGAACATTACGTAGAAATATTGAAGCACCATCTCAAGACATCTACCAGGAAGTTAAAGCTTGGACACAAACGGGTCTTCCAAATGCACAATGACCCTAAGCAAACCGCCAAATTCATTTCAAAGTGTCTTAAGGACAACAAAGTCAACATTTCGGAGTGGCCATCACAAAGCCCTGATCTCAATCCCATAGAAAATGTGTGGGTAGACCTGAAAAGGCATGTGCGATGCAAGACGGCCTACAAACCTGACTCAGTTCCACCAGTTCTGTCACGAGGAATGGGGCACAATTCCAGCCAAGTATTGTGAGAAGCTTGTGGAAGGATATCCTAAATGTTTGACCCAAGTTATACAGTTTAAAGGCAATTCTACCAAATACTAATGAAATGTATGTAACTTTTTTTTTATCCTAACTGACCTAATATAGGAGAAGTTTAGTCTGATTTAATGTCAGACAGTGAGGAAAAAAAAAAAAGTTGTCTTTTTCTACAGTGTATGTAACCTTCTGGAACAGTACATGCTCCTGTGCAACACTGTGTGTGTATACAGAGCACAATATTATTCATTCTAGACAGTTTACACTGTAATCTTGTAAACTATATGTTATCCAGGTGTACACACTTCCCACTTATGTTACACTTCTGTATTGTCTACTTACTGTATTGTCTCAGATTCACATCCCATTCACACTACTGTCACACTGCTATATTGTCTATTTTATGTATAGATTTGGTAATTCCTTGCATTTTATTCAATGCTGCTAACCTGTGCAATAATCCTACCAGTGGTGCAATACTCATCATTCTGGAAGGTTTACATAGCCTTCACACTACACTGATACATGCATTTACAGCTGTCTATTGTCTCTGTCTTATCTTACACTCTGCTGAAAGTTGCTATATTTTGCACCGTGGTCCATGGAGAAATGTCTCATCACACTATGTATGCGTACACAGCTGCTGATGACAAAGTAACCTTGAACTTGATGATGCTCCATCTCTCCAGAGAACACTGTATCGCTGCTCTGCAGACCAATGCTGGGGGGCTTTATACCCCTCTAGCCGCCGCTTGGGACCAGACCTGGTGGCCTCAGGATTACATGCTGCTACAGAGCATCCCATTCTACTAGCAATGCTTTTCTATGGAGATTACAAAAGCTGCGTGCACGTAACTGTTTCTTAGCAGTGAGTTCTAGAGTAGCCGAATTCCTTACTTAGAAGTGTTGTCTGGATATTTCTGGACATATAGGGTAAGTGCAGTTCAAGTCAAGTTTAAAGTGACCTAAGTCTAAACTGCAGTGGGAGATGTAAAGGAATGGAAAACAGCTCTAGTGTTAGTTTTGCTGTATACAAAGGACAAAATGATGAATAAAAAGGAGAGGACAGTGATGGGAGATGAGAGGCAAACTAATGGTGTTAACTTGCAGGCAACATGATTGCTGTTTTGAAGCTGAAGGAAGTGTAGAGTACACTGTATGGACAAAAGTATTGAGACGCCTGACCATTACACTGACAGGGACTTTTAAGTGAAATTGACTTTTCTGTCATATGTGAACACACCACAGCACACAGTGTGAACAGCATGAAATTCTTCCTCGGCATTTAACCCATTCACCAAATGAGAGCCCGGGGAGCGGTGTGTGGGGACCGTACCTTGCTCAAGGGTACCTCAGAGGTGCTTAGCAGTCTTGCGAATTGAACACCCTAACCACTAGGCTACCATCTGACACTGCATTCAAATGCACAGACTTTAACATGGGATTGGCAGCCCCCTTTGAAGCTATAACAGGTTCCTCTCTTCTTGGAAGACTTCCAGCACGATTTTGGAGTTTCTGTGGGAATTTGTGTCCATTCATTCTGTAGAGCATTTATGAGGTCAGGCACTGATGTTGGACGAGAAGGCCTGGCTCACGATCTCTGTTCCAGTGCATCCCAAAGGTGTTAGATGGAGCTGAAGACAGGGCTCCGTGCGGGGCAGTCCACACCGAACTCATCCAATCATGTCTTTATGGAGCTTGCTTTCTTCACTGGGGCACAGTCAAATGGAATAAAAAAAGGACCTTCCCCAAACTGTGTCCACAAAGCTGGAAGCATGGCGTTGTCCAAAATGTCTTGGTGTGCTGAAGTATTAAAACTGCGCTTCAGAGGAAGTAAGTGGCCTAGCATAAACCCTGAAGAACCGTGTCCCAATACTTTTGTCCACGTGTAGGTTAAAGTACGCATGAAGAGGGAGCCAAATGGAAGCTCGCGTTCTCGCTACTTAAACAAGAATGAAGGGCTCCAACTGTCTAAGCGTTAAAATAAACTGCCCAGGCGTTTATTATATAAATAAAACAAAAATGCAGTGTGTAAATAATATTTAATTTACTTATTTCAAATACGAGCTACCAGATGGAGGCCTGCCCCGACCGAGTGCATGATAGCTAACAAAGAATTGTCTCCTTCTAGCAAGTTAAACTTACTTAATATAAACATTTATCAGCTGTAGCTACATAGTAAGACAAATTTGCTACTCAAGACATCAGTTGTCCTTTCAGGAACAAGATAGAGCGATAATTAAAGCAGGAAATGCGGGTAAACAAGTGACCCGAGTTAGCATGGATGCTAGCAGAGCTTCCAAAATGGCCAACAGGCTCGGGGAGCTGGGTTTGTGCAAAAAAAAAACTACTCATGCAAAAACAACTTAGTCATGCGTTTTATGCATAATGCACGCTGCCAGTTAGAAGAGTCCTTAGTCTGCCTGGTAAGAAGGATGAACAATAACTACTTACATATTTTCTTTTCTTTCTGTTTCACCTCTTTAGGCTGAGAGAACAGGACAGACAGGATCAGCTGACCCACATCCGAGTCACTTTCCTGCCCAGGAGATCGAGCTTCTTCTTCCTATGAGCTTTCTGGGTGGTGGGTGAACCAGCTTAGAGGTGCTTTACTGCCAGCCTCTGGACTGGAGCGAGGAGAACAGGACTGGTATGAAAAAATAATAACAGAGAGCTATCACAAGTAAGCCAGTGTTTCCCAGCGGTCCTGAAGGCACACGAGAGAGCTTTTACTGCCCTCAACATGCCTCAAGTGAAGTACACTATATGGACAAAAGTATTGGGACACATCTGTTTTTCAGGGTTTGTGCTAGGCCTCTTACTTCCACTGAAGCACTAATGTTTCAGCACACCAAGACATTCTGGACAACGCCATGCTTCCAAACAGTTTGAGGAAGGCCCCATTTTATTCCAGCATGATTGTGCCCCAGTGCACAAAGCGAGCTCCATAAAGACAGGGTTGGATGAGTTCGGTGTGGAAGAACTTGACTGGTCCACACAGAGCCTTGATCTTAAACCCCATCCAACACCTTTGGGATGACCTACTTGTCCAACATCAGTGCCTGACCTCATAATTGCTCTACAGAACGAATGGGGACAAATTCCCACAAAAACTCCAGAATCTTGTGGAAAGCCTTCCAAGAAGAGTGGAAGCTGTTATAGCTGCAAAAGGGGGATTAACTCCATATGAAAGTCTATGGTTTTGAATGCAATGTCATTAAAGTCACTGTTAGTTTAATGGTTGGGCATCCCATACTTTTGTCCATATGTATTTTGTCATGATAGTAGGGAACTACTGCATTACTTTCTTCAGTAAGCCAGTGTTTCCCAACCCTGGTGCTGAAGGCACAAACAACTGCTTTCACTGCCCCAAACATGCCTAAATCAATTAAAGTCAAGTCAGTTAGCTGTTTATTGTCATTTTAGCACAGTACAAAAAAAACTGTTTCTCCAGGACAATGCAGGTACAACACAAAGAACAAAAACAGAAACAACACAAGACTACACAAGTGCAGGCAGGACAGGACTGCAAGAGAAACAGAACAGCCACAGTACAATCACTTACAAGACAATACACAAAGTCTCAGTGTAAAGTTTCCATTTTTGTCATGCACAGCACAAAGTGTGAACAGTGTGATTTTTTTCCCTCTGCGTTTAACCCATACACCAAGTGAAACATTGGGCAGCCAGGAACAGAGCAGTGCGTGGGGACGGTACCACAGTGCAGTCCTGGGATTTCAACCCACCACCTTCCCGCAGCTGACAGGAGCAGTAATGGTGCTAATGTGAATGAATACGACTGATTCTGTATTCTAGCAGTTAAATGTGCAAAGTCAAAGACTGAGGAAGACAGTACTAACTAACTGTGCAAAACTAGCATCAAAAGCAGTGACAGAACAGAGAATGTGCAGTATTTATTACATAATAACTAAAGAATATGTACAGTTACAGTGGCAATTGAGGAGTTAGTTTTCTGTTTTTGACAGAACAGTTTAGTGTGTGTATGCAATGTGTTTTGAAGAAGAAAGCTGTGTTAACAACCCCTTTCTTAGTTGTACTGCGTGTGTGAAGGCGCAGGAATTAAAATAAAAATCTTTCAGACATTTTTATATTACAGATTTGATAAGAACTTTATCAAACACTAAGCATTATTTTACCTTATTATATTTCATTATTACATTTATGTACAATTTATTTAGTGAGCAGGGGTATCCGATGTGTGAATCACCTGTGTGAAAAACTTACTGCCCACCTAAAATTCAAATGTGTTGCATGACATTCAGAAACAGTAACTGCCACCAGCATTTCATATAATTTAATATTAGCCTTTCACCTTGTTGTGGAGGACTTTCAGCCCATTTAGCTCTGCTTTTATTCCGGTATACTGGCAGGTTTTCATGCATGAACTCCTAGTTTGAGACCATGCCACAGTAGTTCTATTGTGTTCAAGTCAAGCCTTTGACAAGGCCACCCCAGAACATTCCTTTTATTTCCTTTCTGCCATTCAGAAGTCGATTTGCTTTTCTGTTTTGGATCATTGTATTACTGCATAACCCAACAATGCTTCGGCTCCAGGCCATGGACAGATGAATAGATTCTTTCCTTATGAAACCAGGTTCCAAGACAGCAAGACATTTTCACCACCACTGTGTATGAATGTTGCTGCTGATGCATGTTCCTGTTGTGAAATGCAGAACTTGCATAACGGCACAAATGAAAGGACCTGCTTTGTCCAAAAGGTTGGACTCGTCTGTCCATGAAACGTTATTTTAATAGGTGCTTCTTCGCAAATATGAAATGAGCATGGGTGTTTCTAATGGACAGCAGTGTTTTTCCACCCTGCTCTCCCTTCTTACCTGCTCTCCCACTAATACCACTTTTGTTCGGTCCCTTTCTTTCTGTGGAGTCATAAACACTGACCTAAAGCTAGAGAGACCTACAGTTTCTTGGATGTTCTCCTTGAACCTTTGGTGACTTCCCGGGTGATTTGTCACTGCACCCTTGTGGACATTTTGGCAGGCTGGCCACTCCTGAAATGGTCAACCAACGTTCCAATTGTTCTCAGTTTGTAGAGGATGGCTCCCGCTGTGGTTCAAGAATATCCTGAAATGACTGGAAATAGATCTGTAACCCTTTCCAAACAGATGTAATATATCTACGGTGTTCTTTCCCCATCTGGATTTTCTTTTGATCGTGACCCAGTGAGCTTGTAAAAATGTTCTGGTGACTACATCACTCTGATAGTGAACTTCATTATAAATGAGGCTTTTATTACACAGGACTGGCCGCACTTAAGCTTATCTGTTTTCCATCAGCTGAATCTGATTATCAACCACATTTGAATTATTTAGTGCTTGAGCAACTTGAGAGGCAATCACTTTTTTCCATGGTCGACAACTTTGCTCCTTAAAGAAATGGAATGAGAATGAGAATGTACATTTTGTGCTTGTATGAATCTCTTATATTACATTTTGATTAATGATCTAAATGCATTTGCTTTGACAAATATGCAATAATACAAAAATCAGGAACTGCAGGTGCCTTTTAACACAGTCAGGTCGTATATTTTTTAACCCCTTGATTCAGTCAGTGTTCTTACTACTAATGATAGACCAAGAATAAGCATTACATGAGACGAGGTCAGTACTCATGGGTTAGCCTGCAGGTATAGGAAAGAACTTAAGAAAGTCTCTTAAGAAACTTGTTCAAGTTCCTCATGGTCATGGAAAGTTCTCATTTCAGTGCATCAGCCCTCTTCAATACAGAGCTAATTTAATAAGTCCTAATTTAGATGAGCAGAGTTTCAATTAAATAATGAGCTGCAAAGAGACTTCTTGATTAATGACTCATCCGCTTCACACTTACACTCATTTCACCTGTAAAGAGTGTAATAACAGTACAGAGCGACAGGGGGCAGGCAAGGACTCCCATTCACACAAACAAATCAGCCATCAGAACAGAATATCAGAAGCGACCAAGCAGTTGATCTTTATTAAGGCATAAAAACAAGGAATCAACATAAAAAGTGTCAAAATGTGTTGTTTTTCATCTTAGACCTTCATCAGAGCCATCAGTGTAGAGCTCCTCTGATCTGTTCTGCTGAGTTTTTTTTTTCCACATTCTATAAAAAAAATAATAATAGTAATAAAAACTAAAGCACAGGAGGAAGATCCAGCTGTCCAAATATTAGACATTTGGGGACAAAGTGATAAATCCTTTCTGCTGAAGCAATTTGCCACCACACAGTTGAGAAACTGAGTAATGATGAAATGTGGTCTTTTGTATTTTATTGAGTGTTGATGTTTGTGGTAAAAACAGATGGAAAAACTTGTATATTTCATCCTTAGTTAGTAACTGTTATGTAAGGATTTGAAGAAAAAATGCTGACATGCCAAAACCTGTCAGAAGAGCAGAGAAATGGCTGTAGAGGCATCATATGGCTGATTTGTTTGATACTGGGTAAACAGGCTTGATATGGCATCATGAGTGGGCCAAGAAAATTTCACTAACATTGGCCATTGACAATAGCATGTATTAGCTGCTAAATTCTGGCTGGTCGTTAACGGTCATTTATCCGTGCAAATGTAGCCAAGTGCAAAAATATATATCAGACTTCTAAATTCTTAAGATATTGACATGTGTTGGTTACAGCACCCTCATGTTGCATGAAATCTGACAATCTTCCAAAGAATGTGGTAGTGATACACTATGTCAAATTTTGTGTAGTTTAAAGCTTTATGTCACAATTTATTGCCTAGTCAGGTGCTGGATTTTTGCATTGACATTATTCACTAGGTGGCACTATGCCACAAAAAAGTAATGAGGAAAAACGTCAGGATGAGGAAATTTGCATAGAACCGCCCCTCACCTGTCGAGCCCCACCCACTAGATTAGTTGAAGATCCGCCATTTTTGTCT
>JBBIGA010000032.1:7150044-7164939 GCA_037576975.1 Alestes dentex
ACTGTCAAGAATAGAGCTGGTGAGATCTCTTTATGTGAGAGTGATTTTGTGCAAAGAGCTTCATGAACATGTTTTGTGTAGCCCATAGAGTTATTATAACCTGTTTAAAAGAGGTATAATATGTCCCCTTTCATACATTTTGTCTAAACAGTTGTCAAGCCATGGCCCAGATAGTGTTTTGGGCCTACCCTACTTCAAGAGTGCTAGCATGAAGGGACACACCCACATAGGGACATTAACCTCTTATTCCATATCAGCCACATGGGGCTACAATCGCACCATATTTTATGTGGATTGGGGAAATCTAAGTAAATGAAATCACTGACTAAATCAGTGAGGAAAAAAAACTTTTATTTGACAAACAGTATGTGACCACACTGCGCAGCAGTCCCGGTCATAAATATGTGCATCACATTGTTGCATTAAAAATGTCTGAGAACATCTGTCTAGAACTAAAGACATTTGGGAATGCAAGAAGTGGAACAGCGAAGAGCCTTGGCTCAGCTAATGACAAAGATGCTTGTCCAGAGAAGTCTAAGCATCAGCAGTTTTCCATAAGGAGAAAAACATCATATCTGCTCTGTGGGCCAGTGGTATGGCCAGACAATGGCCAAGTGGTTGTGCAAAAAGAAAAATAAATATAAAAGAGAAATGCTTGATTTATTAAGCAGGACTCTTTAAAATAGTAGAAGTGAGATATGGAAATACCAGCAGTGAGTCATAAATACGCTCCCAGGCTTTGCTCTCCAGCTCAGGTCGAAGTTATGCTGGAGATAATAGGTTCCTGAGCAGACTCCTCTGCCTCCCTGCTATGACAACAGAAGCGATTGATTAGACTGAATAGAGGCTCTCTAACAATACTCAGCTTTGAAATCATTTATCCTTGGATGACTAATCAAACAGCTTCAACAAAAGCGGGTGGCTGTTTGTTTAAGAGGAGGCTCGGGGGGCTTGGATGGCCCGTGTGTCCTACAGAGAACTGCTTTCTTATTATCAAGTCTCTTCCTCAGAAATGCTCACCTTCGTTTTAACTATCCCTCTGTTTTGGATGCATTACACCTCATCTTCTGTCTGGGTTCATTATTATTGCTTAAAATGACCATGCAAAAATGGGCCTCCAGAGACTGCCGCGTAACATGTTAACAAGAAGGGAAAAAAGAGGAGAAAAGGCAAAATCACCCCACTGCAGATTTGCCTTAATTGCGTCCAAAGAAACCGGCACTCCTTAATGAGCAGCATGGCTAGCCGGCGTAAGTGCTTGTAATTGCACTGGCGAGTTTCCTCCTGGCCAAAAAATGGGGCTGCTCGGTGTTGTAATTAGGAGGGATCACACTAAGCACAAAGCCCATTACAACACTTGACATTTCAGATTGGGGAAATGAAGCTTTTTGACTTTTTTTCGAGGCAAAAACCCCCAGAGTCTTTCATCGAGGGGCTGATGAGCGAGCACTTAACTCAGCAAGTCACTCTAAAATGCAATCAAGGGAAAGTCATTCCTCAGCCCCTTCAGATGACGGCAGCTCCAGAGCTCAGCACCTGTGATGAACAGAGAACCTGAGACATTATCAATCAAAGCCCAGGTGGTACGGCCAACCAAGACAAAGCTTAAGCTCATGACCCTGGAGGTGCGGCCTGCCACCTATCTGGCTTGCCAAAAAAGAATCCCATCCCTAACTAATCTTAATTTCGAATATTAAGAGAACTTCAAAGTTTTGCTGAGTATTTACTAAAATGGCCAGAGAGGTGAGGGAATTGATGTGAAGTGGAGAGAGCACAGAAACAGCCACAGGGAGGAAAGAGAAGGCCTTTTGATCAGCGTTCGTGCATCAGGGATTGTGGCTATGGTCAATCAGATTCGGCACCACTGAAAATCGACCATGGCACTGCCAAAGGCCAATACTGAACTACATAACCTACCGGGGCCAGAGCCACAGCCTGTATGACACGGCTGAGAGTCTTTCTGTCAATTTGTCATTCTGTTGTTCATGAAAATGAATTTTTGAAGAAATCATTGATGATACATTTCTTTATTCCCGAATTCTCCGCAAGGCGAAACATATTGACAGGCGTAAACCACACAAAGAAGAGAGGAAGAAAAGAATCAAAGACAAAACCAGAAGGCGACATTTCAAAGATGATACGAAAGATGAATGAGGGACACAATGATTAGGGAAGCTAGAGCAACTTTTTTTAGATCAAGGGGTAAAAATCTGCTTTTTCAGCTGCTTGTTGTCTGACTCCATGGGAATTTCCATCTTGATCAGGCTCTTGTATTTAGTCTGATGTGCACATGTATGGGAAACAAGCTATGTGGTTCTTGTCCATCAGTGTCCGCAAACACAAAGTGGAACCATATGGAGGACACGTCTGCTCCTCCAGCACTCACCATCTTGCCTGATGAATTAATCTCCGCATGAAAAAAACTGCCTGCAAAAATTCTTTTAAAGTTTTTTTTAAAAGAAACACTTACCTTGCAATTATGAAGTCCATCTTCCTTTAGAGGCGCATGATATGGGTGTATAGAAACAGGATCTGGCAAGATTTGTTCTTCAGACTGCCATATTGTAAAGGCATCACTGCAGAGATCACGTTTCCACACAAACTTTGTGGAAAAAGTGGTATTCTATGACAGTACCATGTTCAAAAGTCACTATGGTTTTCAGTCCAACCCATTCTAATGCCCTCGTTTGGTTATGGAGATTATATGTGCTTGATTTCATACACCTGTTCGCAGTGGATGTGGCAGAATACTGAAGTAATTCAGAGTCATGTCCACACACTTTTGGCCATATGGTGTATACTGATTAACTAATATCCAAACACAGTCTTTTTTTGTTTCATCTCAGAAACCAAGCTGTCAAATGACATGAGAAAAAGCACCCGACACACACACATTCATTATATCCCATTATCTTTAATTATCATTTATTAGAGCTGTCACATAGCAACAGAAAAAGTAATACACATAGCTCCCTGAAAGAGAAGCCTTACATGAAAATATCAATCTTCAAATCCACCAAAATAAATACTGAGTTTACAAAAGTTCTTCTACGACTTACGGGGAGATGTACAACACATCCATGCTGAGAACTTCTGCCTGCGGGGCTCTGAGGAGTTACACAGTGGTGCTTGTCTGTTACTTTGTGTGTTTGTGTGTCACCGTGTGTGTGTGTGTGTTTGAAAGAGAGAGATAAACCAAGGTCACTGATATACTGAAGACTTATCCAGGACAATGCTTACACTCTTTTTGAGGTAAAACATAACTGTTGGTCTGATAAGAGAAGTCAAAAAACTATGAAGCACAATCAAGTAAAGATCCATCAAATCCTCATTGCTGGCTGGTTCTCAGAAATCACAGTTATCACTGTTGACAACAAAACCGAGGGAGAATTTGCTGTTGAATATGTCTCACTTGTAATTCACTGAAACAAGCAGAGAAATTCTGTCAAAAGTTCAGACTCATGAACATTCAATCCGTACCACGCTGAGGATTTTTATGATTTGAATTTGATGAGAAGTTTCTGTTGATCATATACTCCTGTTTGTCAATGCTCGACTTCGAGGCAAACAAAAAAAGTACAGACTCAAACCTATAAATGGAATTTCTTTCGCAGCTCACAATGTAATTCAATTTAACTACGAAATTACATTTGACTAGTATAACAGAAAAGTCCTAACTAGCCTCTACACTCTTAAAAATAAAAGTGATAGAAAGGGATCTTTGCAGATTGCCAGAAAAAAAAAACAATTTTTGGTTCCCTAAAGAACTGTTTTATGGAACCATCTTTATACATGAGATATATGTGTGTGAGGAAGAACCATTACATAAGGTAAAGGCCCTAGGAAGAATCCATATATTGATGAAGAACCTTTTGAAGATTCTTCAAAAGGTTAAACGACCTTCACATGATATGAAGGCACTAGGAAGAACCCTTAAACTGGTGAAGAACTTTTAAGCCATTAAAAGGTTCCTCACACTCACAAAGCTCATTTCAAACATGATTCTTTAGGAAACAAAAAGTTGTTCTGTGTGGTTTCGCTCCCATTTTTAAGAGTGTAGTTAACACCAGTAATGGACCATTGTGCCCCAACTTTTTTAGTGTGTTCCTGTGGGCCGAGAGTGAAACTGTATCCCTGTTTGGATTCTGGATCCTGAGATTTCCAATATCTTCATCAACACCCCAACACTCCCACTTGTGCCTTGCACACTCAAATGTATTCTCATCAAGCTTCAGTCATCACAAAACTCCATCATAGCTTAAACAGCCTTCAGACGAACACTAGTGAAATTATGCAAGCGATTTCTTTCTTGATTGCCTCCGCTACTAAAATTGCTGAGTGCTCAGTGACTTGTGGTCAAATGGTGCTACATAATTAAAAACTTGACGTGTCAGAGTGGAACCAGAGTATCAAAAATAACTCTCCAGGCTGGCTGTTGATAATTAACATTCCTCGAAATGATTTCATAATACACAGTTGGCACAGTCTCCAGGGTAATTTCAAGGTTGGTGTTGCCCCAGGTACGCAGATTTTTAACTCAAATAATTTCGATAATAACATTTCCAACAATTTTTTTTTCTCGTGCTGTGGCGTGTCAATTTGCAAGTGCTTGCTTGTTTTAAGAGCCAAGTGCAAACTTCTATGACCTCACTTAGATGTTTTTGTCGCCCAAAATCAAACAGGGTTGGAATTTTGTTCATTTTAGCTACAGCAGCAGCATCTTCTGGAAAATATAAACCCGCACATGTATGAGTTGGCTGTGAAGGCACGACCATGTACATGTTTTTTTATGATTGCCGCGAAATGAGAAGCCCGTTGAGCAGCTCTGCAGGACGTTGCTCTGTATGACAATGCGCAAGCCATTGCTGACTTCAACCGTTATACTAAGCTGGAAGAATAATGCAGTGCCTCTGACCGAAGCATATATAAAAGATCACGCGGACCACCATCGGTTTCCTTGCATAAAAAAATATTTCCTATTTACAGTAAAATCAAAGCAGACATAGATGCTAAGCTCTGACCTTTTGACCTTTAGCATAAGATGCTAAAGATCAGCTGGTTAAACATTTTAAAATCTCCAAATTCTGTCTTTTTTCATCCACCTGGGAGCATTTTTACTGTTTCAGTAAAAAAAGATGAGTGGAGCACAATACGGCAGTGATCATTAAAAGGCCCTCACCTTACTTTTCTTTTTTCTTCGTTCTTTTTTTGTTTTGCTGTGTCAAGCCACACCACCATGTGTCAACAAATATTCACACGTGTATCACATTAAGGAACTGGTCTTCAAATTCATCAGTTTTCAAATTCTCCTACGACAAGTTTGGTCTTTGATAAAATATTGGCAACGAGAATACTGTTTGATCGATGAAAAATTAAATTCATGTATTATAAAAAAGTGCTGTAAGTGCTTTCATTGCAGAAGAGGTCATCATTTAGAAATAAACAAAAGCATAAAGGTAAGTGCTAATTTACTACTTTTTTTATATATATATTCTACTGTATACAATGCTCTGACAACACTGTGTCAATACTTCCCTGTAAAATTACAATCGAAATCGAAAATATTTCCTCTGCTGAAACGAACTGACACTGAAAATGTTTCACGGTTACAGATTTCTCGATATTTACATTCTTACATTCTTTAAATAAACGCAAACGATGCATCTGAAAAGGGAACACTATCTTTTGCTTTGCTGAGAGGCACGGTTAAAGGCTGAGAACACCTCTGGTATGTAGGCTGCTGTGTTTAGGAAGGACAGAAATCAGAGCTTGGCCAAACTGGTGTGCTAGAGGAACAGATGAGATGTAATGAGGCATTCAGTACCATCACCAACTGCTATAGAAGTATGAAGAAGTAAAAATCCATCTTTGTGACATTTTCTCCTCTCGTTAGACTAAAATAATGTGCACACTGTGACTGGAACTGTGAAGACTGGTTAATGGTGTGAAGCAACTGTTTGTGGGTTTGTTCTGTAGCCTCCTAAAAGCTGGATTTGTGGGAAGCATTGGTCAGAGTCACCTCTGCTGTTCGGTACGGCTGAAAGCTGCCCTGGCATCCTGCAGTGACAGAACGTCATGAAGTTATGGCACTCGAGAGCTTACTGTAGAGTTTACTGTAACTGATTTAACCTGCAAGGTGCTCTGAATTACTGTCACAACACCTGTTTGGTGCCCTGTTCCAGCCCTGACCAGTTGAACGTAGTCTCAGAAAGAGACAAGCTGACATGTTTGGGCCAAAACAGCTGACTATTCTATTTTACCAGACCGGAACGTTATTGGCTCACTTACGGATTTTAAGGATTTCATAGGCTGTAGTGATTCAAATGCAAAGTACCACTGATGCATGAATGTGCTTAGAACTTGTTTATGGACTCCAAAACTATGGAAACAAAGCTCTGCTTAAGGTCCTTATGGCAGAAACAGTAAGAATGGTTGGTTCCTCCCGAGGTTTCTTCCTCCAGCTGAGGGAGTTTTTCCTCGCCTCTGTCGCCTCTGGCTCACTCAGTAGGGGCTCGGACCTGGACTCGGTAAAGCTGCTTTGTGACAACTCGGTTGTAAAAAGGGCTATATAAAAAAAAACTGAATTGTACTGAATTGAAAAGCTATGCTGAAGAGAACACTGTTAAGCCAAATTCATTTTCCCTTTAGAATGATCTATCCATCTTTTTGTTTACTCAAAAGGCACATTTTAAGTGACATCTATAACAGCAGATATCACATCTGCCTATTAAAGAGGTTTAAAAAGTTCTCTTTGATGTTATACATAGCACAGTAATACAATTTGCTAGATATTATGTTCGCGGAAATGTGAAAATTTGGGCTTTTGTAAAGCACACTTATTTATCTTTTTCAATTTCACTCCTGCATGAACGTGTCGGTAGTTTGTGTCTCAGATTAAAGTAAAAGGACTCCACTTCAGCAGAAATCTGGTCCCGGTTGCAAATTCCTCTAAACTCCCTCTTACACGTTCATCACAAATAAAGCTTGATGAATTATTTTTTGGTGTTAGCCCAAATAATTGCCAAATAGTAGTTGCAGGGGACCAAGAGAGAGTCAGACATATACCTTGTCACTGTACCACCAGTCCTTTCCATTTGAGTTAATTACATCCAAAAATAAAAATCAAATACCTTTGGCAACATTGTTCACTTTCAGAGTTTAGATCAAATGTATCTCAGTCCACCTCCCAGTACTTTGTTCCTGCGATGCCCAGTGAGAGTATGTGTAGCAGGTCTGGTAGGATGTGCTAAATTGGCATCTTTCCAGTCTTGGTCCTGATGAAGCAGAAGCCAGTGTCAGAAGCAGGATTCCTGTGACTCTGTGTCATTCTGCACTGACAGTTTCTCCTGTTCAATATGGTTTCCATTGTGAAGAACTGAGTACCTAAGAAGTGAAAAGAGACAGAAAAGTCACATCAGCCGCAGTGATTACTGCGTGCTTCAATTCTGAATTGGACAGAGCGTAAGAAAACTTTAAACGTAAAGTTCCCCTTAATAGCTGTACTCATGATAACAAGTCACACTCTTCCTGAAGAGGCGCTCCAGGCATGCATTCACAGGGTTAATTCAAATCTCTTTCCTCAGAGCCTCCAGGGATACTGCTTTGGCTGCAGTAAAGCCATCAAAAAAGGGGTTATAAAAGATTCTGAATAAAAACAGGAAGGTTTGAGACACCACTTAAGCACAAAAAAATCCACTCGTGTTTTCTTTTTCCTTGAGTTCTTTTCAGTTTCCTTGAGTTCTTTTCAGAGTTGCACGCTTGCTGTCATAAAGAAAAAGATCAGGGATGAATACTGATGACCTGACGTGTAAAATCAACAAAAACCACGCAGGTTTCATTTTTGAAAGAGTTTCCTTTTTTTTTTTTGAAAGACGACTCTCATCAATTTGATATATTTCTGTGCAGGTCAGTTATTGGAAGAAAAGCCACTCAGAATGCTTTGATGTGACATGACTCATTGTAGATTAACTTCAGAGTCAGATTATCTGAATGGAACCAGGGGTTGTTGTGATGTCTACAGTATCGCCATTTTATTCACTGTCCAAAGCCACCAGTGGTATCTTCATATGGAGTTTCATATGGAATGTTGATAACGGTAAAATTGAGGTAGCTTTTAGAGGCATTAAAATCTTCACATGTCTAGTTCCTATCAGATCTCCTGGCTCCTATCACCACCACTTTAACCGTTCTTTCAATAAGTTCCTTCAGAACAGAGCAAATCACATCTGGCAAGTATGTTTTAATCTATAAAAAAGTCTCAGGCATATGCAATAGTTACAGTATATTCCAGCTATTTTAATGCAAAAACCTATTATTGATTCCTTCAACCCTAATTCATACAGAAAAAAAAGGAAATTCTTTAGCTAGTAATGGACTAGTAATTATTGAAAAGAAAATGAATCAATGTAGCAACCTGAAGGCTATTTTCGGATTTCAATACCTCTGACATGATGATAACCTTTCATAAGAGCTGGAACAGTCAGGAAATAAAGTCTGTGGTGTGAATTAATAATGGCTTCCTACATACAGTAAGGACTACCTGCAGCACAGTCAGTGCTCTTCTCGGGGCCGAACCTGTTCGCTGGGGCAGAATATGACGCTTAAACGTTTCCCTATGACCTGCCTCTCTGGAAGCAGCGCGGCCGTCTACCCCCCCAAAAAAATCATTACAAACCCTTTTGATAAACAAGCAAACTGAAGGCCATTCCTGTAAAGAAATTGGGCATGAAATTTACCTTGAAACCCTTCACCCCCTCAAAAGTCACTAATGTTCCGGGGTTCAGAAAGGAAACGTGCTACAGCTTTCCAGCGAAGCAGAAAGCAGAATCGCTGCCACATTGCCTCTCTCAACAATGTGCTGTTTGTAAAGGTCCTGATCTACACAATCAAGCCTGCACAGCACAGAACAGAACAGGAGGCTGGGAAAAGTCTTTTACCGATGAAGAGACAGCAGTGGCAGGTTGGATGAGGAACTAAAGTGTGAGCAGAAAAAGAACGGAGACCCCACCTGAGCTGAAGTGGAGCAGAAAGAGAGCCGAGTCCCCTTTCAAATGAACGCACACCGTGAACAGAAAAAGAACTGCTGGTCCACTTTTTGGACCACTTCTAGAGGACTGAGTTCGGTTCCTTTAAAGGGGACTATATGTGAAAGCACCCTTACGCGGCTCTCTTGGTGCACCAGTCATCAAACGGGCGCGTGAACATTTATGTCTTACTGAGAAACACAGTATGAGCACCATGCCCTGATTCAAATGGAAAACACAACTCTTTAAAATTGAATATCTAGGGGCTTCTGTGGCAGATTTGTACACGGGGTCGGTGTTTGTGCTGTCTGTGCATCTGTGAGTTGTGTGCTGCTGTGTGCCTCTAAATCCCACAGAGTACAGACAGCATGAGAGAGAGAGAGAGAGAGAGTAGAAAAGAGGATAGAAAGCGAGGGATAGAGAAAGAGGAGAGAGAGGAAGAAAGAGAGAGTGCTGCGTGTTTGTTTTCACTTCCGCTCCACTGACATCATTAAAGTCCAGTCACTCTTTTCAAGTCCCGCTAGTTGCCGTTCCAACAGTCCATGGCAGGCCATCTGTAGTGCAATACAGCACAGACCACATCAACCTCTCTCTAGGGGGCTTCCCTCACAATGGAATGATGAGAAAAGCTTTCTAGATGTTTGCCCTGTCCGTTTCCACCAAGCTCAAAATATCGCCTTCATTTCAAGGCAACCCAATTCAGCTCTTATAAATAGATCACCAGCTTATATAGCTTTTGAAGAGTCTCGAATAAAAGGTTCTGAAAGAGAACGTGAAGGTTCTGCAGCTAAAAACTCAAAGTGCCCATATTCTACATTTTTCTTCAGGACACTTGCATGCCAGAAAAAGTCACAATTCAATTCCATCTCCCATTTTTAACCTCTCTCTCTTTATTCCTCAGAATAACAGGTTGCGACTGTTACTGTGCATTTAAGACTGATTTATGTAAAATCCCTCTGTTCTGACTGACTCCTCTGTGACATCACAAATACAATGAACTGAAAAATGGACTGCTTTTACAATGTAGTCCCTATGCGGACTGTATGGCCTGGAAGTATGTATGAGCGTAAGCATGTTTACATACTACATTCAACTCTACAGAAAAATATATTTCCAGTAAATTTTAAACACAAAAACCTGTCTGCCTGTTAGACAATTTTTTGGGGGAAAAAAAACAGGCAGTGCAAGTGACAGTACAGAGAACATTTTTTCCATCATAGTTTATGACATTGCCTTCACCAAAACAAGTTCCATGGCAGAGAAAAGAACCATAAATCAGTTCTACGTCAAAAAAAGAAAGAAAAAAAAAACTGATGTGTGATCAGCTGTTTTTTTTTACAGTTCTTTTTACTGACATGGACATTGCAAGCAGACGATCTGCAAGCAGATTGACGATGGCTTGAAGAAACAGAAGCATAAATCGACTGAAATATACCCACAAACATCAAGACTATACAGCGCCAGTGATTTTCTGTGATACATTACAGACCCTGCGCTGGAAACATAAAAGAACAAAAAGTGACATTAGAAAAATAACATTGTGTGGTCTGCGAAAGGCAAAGAGACACGAAACCTCATTTATAAGGTTTCTTATCTGTCCACAGGATTGCCTTTTGATGTAATTTGCGACACTAGATCTCTGATTGCAAAGATAGAAGGAATGCAGTCTAAGTCAGAGAAACAGAGGGAAAATTCTCCCCTGCTGCAGAGAGCTGGGATTAGCCAATACAAGGCACACTGAGATAACTTACTACACAGTATGATACCATCTGCAATTTCAGGCTTACTTAGTGGGAGGAGAGGGTAGGCAATCTATTACGAGCTCATCTACTTAGACATGTTCCAGTTCACATCGGGGCACAAGAAAGAGTGCCAGGGACAGTGAAAAGAGACTCATTTCGGTCCGAAGCATCACCTTCTTTTTCCAGTATAGCTCTCATCAAGAGAAGAGTCGAATTATATAAACAGAAATTTGGTGCTGAGATTGTTTTACTACATATTGTAATATATCCTGTGATATGTGGGATAGATTAGTACCATAATTTACCAAAGCACCGACAAAAACACTAATCTTGGGAAAAAAAAGATTCTCGCCACACAGAGTAAACAATAATATTGTGACCGGCTGGAAGGCTCATTTTCCAGATTGCAGCCTGCTGAAATACAACTATTGCAAAAGTCAGCATCGTGATAATTAACAGATGATATGTTGGGCAGGAGTGTAATACAGACTGGACATTAGGAGGAAACCCTTATCTGACATAGCTGAAAATTTGTTGATTTTTCTATTTTAAGAACAGAGTAGAAACTATGGCAGAGCATCCAGTATGGTTATTTTTATACGGTGATATAACACAGAATGCTCCAGTTCCACACCCTGATCAATTTCACGATGCTGACATGCTGACATTTTTCTCTTATTATATCTTTTTTCCATCCTCGCAGTGTACCGATCGTGTTGTGATATTCTCCGAATATTTTGAACAAAGTATGAATGAATAAAAAACAATAACTCTGTCCATGTTGGGAGGCTGCAGCAGCGAGGTGCATGACATGACAATCCTTGCATACATGAACAGGGTTGTGTATTATGGCTGGTCATTTGAAAACTCTGGTGTTCAAACAATTCAACTCATTAGATATCGTAAATAAGAGGCTGCTGAATTTTTTAATGCACTGTTACCACAATGCACACTGTCACATTTTACAGTTTTACATATTACAGTTTTTCTGCGCATTATTACTAGGGCTGGGCAAGTTAACGTCTTACTATCGCGTTAACGCATTATTTATTTAACGCCCCCACCCCCGCCAATATTGAATTTTATTGCGTGTTAACGCAGGGTTTTTTAAAAATCCTTTTATTTTGAAAGTTCATTGCTTTTTGGGATGCAGTGCTATACGTCTCCGGCTGGTTTTCCCGGGGTCAGGCATCCCACTACTTTTGGCCATATTATATGGACAAAAGTAATAGGATGCCTGACCATTACACCAACAGGGACTTTAATGACACTGCATTCGCATACACAGACTTTCATATGGAGTTGGTCCCTCTTTGCAGCTGCTATAATGGTTCTGCTCCCCCTGCTCTGGACTCTGAGAGGAACTTGTTTTTCTATAACAAACTAGATAAAACACGAATGCCCTCCAGGGGCAAATAGCTTTGGTTTTATATTGGATTTCATTACATTAATAAGTTGAGATTTATACGAAATATTTGAACGGCAGCTGTGTAACTGTGATAAAGGGAACACTGCTGTTAAAAAGCTCCTTATTTGTTTAAAGCGTTTGTAAACCAAGTGTTATTGCACTTTTGTTCATATAGCAGTACTTCAGAAATGAAAGTGCATAACATACTACTTCTGAATTCATTATTTAATTTAGCGGAGAACAATGCGATTCATTGCGACTAATCACAGAAAAACGTGATTAATTGTGATTACATTTTTAAAAAATCATTGCCCAGCATTAATTATTACACTTCTACTTCTTATTCAGTAACTACATAAAAACATTGCAAGGCAGTTATTTTAGAGTATTTTAGAGCAGTTATTAGGGCAGTTATTCTACAATAGATACAAAAGCTATAACAGTGAAGAACAGAAGCCTTTTAGTAGTGAGTTAAAGAGGGTACTGCAAACATAAAACACAATCCCTGTTGTATAAGGTGGGTTAACACGTTCACAGAAGCAGATATGAAATGGATGCAGCTATGCACGTAGTAAAACCAGCCAAAAATGTGACAATCATGTGTCAGAGAAAGTAGGACATCATTATCGTCACAACATCGGCATCATTCTGCATGTGAGACAGTGCCATAGGCCACAGGGAAGTTTCATTTCAGAGCTCCAGCAGCGTGGCACCACCCTCGCCAAGAAGTCACACAATCAGGGCCCGAACAGGCCTCCTATGCCAGCAAGCCCTGAGTGTCAGGGTGCACTCTGGACCCAGCTGGCACGGCTCCATGGAACCATGTGTGTGTATCGTTCAAACAACCCTTAACCAGCACCGGATGGGGTTCCAGACTCACACATGTGCAAAGATAAAAGGTCTGATTGCTTACGAGCTGAGTGACAGAAGAAGTGGAGCATTCATGACCTGACTGTTTTGCAGCCCAAAATGAAGAGCAGATTTTGGAGTGGAAGGAGGAGATGTCCGGAAAGAGCAAGAAAGAGGGAGAGCAAAATGGAAGAAGAAAGGTACAAAGAGGCCCTTGGAGGAAAGAAGAGTGCCAGTGTTTACCTAAGAGGCACACTCTTCATTGAAAGTGCGCGTCCCTGTCGGCACGGACATGCGTGCGTACGTGTGAGCGATCATAAGAGAGAAACTGAGAGCAGGAAAAGAGAGAGGTCTGTTTAGGTGTGTTTGATTCATTTTTCCAGTGCACAACCCTGACTAAAATCTTGCAATAAATGTTTACAAGCCTACCTCATGGCCAACGGCAGGCCCATGAATAATACACAGACAGCAGCACTGAGGGGCTTTCCTTCTTTCCTCCAACAGGCCAAAAATAGCCCCACACATGGCAGAGGGCTGATAAACGTCTCCTGATAAGCAGACATGTATACAGCCCACCACGCCAACAGAAACCCAGCAGGTACTCTTAAAAATAAAGGAGCCAAACAATGAATTGCTTGGAGTGATGCCATAGAAGAACCACTCTTGGTTCTTTACAGCAGTAGTTCTCTAACCTATCCTGAGAAACCCCCAAACGGTCCACATTTTTCCTCCATGAAATGTGAAAAGGTGGACCCCTGAGGACCACTCTGAGAACCTCTGCCTGAGAGAACCTTTCAGTTAGGGATGTACAGTTCTTGATGTCTGATCTACTATGTACTATGGAAAAAATGCAGTAAGTATTAGGAATGCATCGTTCATTGGTGGCAACATTATTTGCTGTTAAATAATACAATAATATAATATATGAGAAAAATTTTTTTTATTATTATTGTCAGTCCAACTAGCATCCCAGTTTTAGCATGCATCGAGTGCTGATGGTTGCAATTTGCTGATGTGAATGTCATAGAAAATAAAGCAACTACTTGAATACTTCATTATCAAAGTATATCAGTGTTTCACATTTACAGCCTTTTTTTGCAAATATTGCTCCAAATAGGCCTTGAAACACCAGGGGTTGCACACATTAATCACGGACGATGCATGAAACAGCAGAGAAAACTACAGAGACCCAGCAGGAGGTAGGAGCTGAAATACTTTTTCTTCCTAAATGCAAAGCCTAAAGTAATTTATTATTGTGGAAATACAATGCGAGATGAAACCAACTCAACAAGATGTAACCATACTGGTCAGCGAAAAGAGAGTCAGAATCTCTCTGTTCTGACTTTGATCAAAAGTCAGGAATAAGTTCTTAAAAGGAAATGGCATGAATATTTATCAGGAGGACATTGTAAGGGGTGAGATACAGTAACTATGATGATATAACAGTTCAGTGTATGAATATTTGAAAATAATTATTTAGATATGGGTTTACATGTTTAATTTAGATATTTTACAACACACAAAGCAACAAGAAATATACCCCCACCACCTAAATTTACCCCTTACCCCCATATATACACTTCCAGTCAAAAGTCTGGACTTCTCATTCAACGATTTCCTTTGTTTTTATTACTGGCTACATTGTCGATTAATATTTAAAACCTCACCTATTGCTCTGATGACAGCTTTGCGCACTCTTGGCATTTTTTCAATCAGATTCGTGAGGAATCGACCTGGAATGGCATTTAATTAACAGGTGTTCTTCGTCAAGAGTTCATTAGTGGAATTTCTTGCCCTCTTAATGTGTTTGGGATCATCAGTTGTGATGGTCGGGCTGGTACACAGTTAGTGATCCTGTTCCACTACGGTTCTA
>JBBIGA010000032.1:7165039-7178100 GCA_037576975.1 Alestes dentex
TTATGGCAAGAACCACTTAACTAAGTAAAAAGAAACAACAGTCCATCATTACCTTATTACAAAACATATTCTGGTTTAATTCTTTTTTTGTTTACTGCATAATTCCATGTGTTCCTTCATCATTTTGTTTGTTATCAATATTAATCTACAATGTAGAAAATAATAAAAACAAAGAAAAAAAACATTGAATGAGAAGGCGTGTCCAAACTTTTGACTGATAGTGGAAAGAAAAGTTTACAATGTGAGTACATTTAGACATTTTGGTTAATTAATAACATTTTTCACCAAACCCTTCCTTAAAGGGTCCAAATAGAAGGCTACTGCAGGAATAAGGAAGAATAAGGAGTACATACACATGCCCTTCCCGGAGTCAGAGCTGCTGAGAACCCAGACAGCTGGTGTTTACCTTAAAATACCTGCACACTGCCTCCTGTGACCCTGCCTGAGTGTATAATGCAGAAGCCAGCTTTTGAACATAAGCCCCAAATTGGTGAAGAAATGTCAGCTCTGGTTTTAAGAGAAATTACTTTGTAATAGTGATAATGATAAGTGAATGAAAATAAATGATTATATGCAGTCTGACAACATTTCATTCTTATTTGGATGAAAAAGCATTGTTAACACAAAACTGAAGGACATTCTCTGCCATTCACACAATACTGCTGCGATGCTCATGGATGTAAATCACTGTTAGTCCAGCTCTGTACCTCAAACAAAGATGGCATTGCACAGACCTTTTATTCATAAGATCCACTGATTCCACAAAATAAATATCTGACAACAAAAAAAAAAAAATCAATGTCTTTACATTTGTGAAAGTCCGCACATTTGCGAGCACAGTTACTTCCATAAGAGGAAGAAACACACTTAACCGGCAGGGCGCTAGTGTTTCTGTACTTAGTCCTGCTGCTTTTCTTGGACCACTGAGCTACAGGCTCATTTTCATGACACATGGAGGTATTTTTACAGAGCAAAAGCAGGACCGCTCGCACTTGAATACCTGCCACTGACTTTTCTTTCACTCAAAATACAGTGATTTGGTGCTTTTAAAATCTGCTGCCATTTGGCCTAAAAGCCAGGTCTTGACACGCTTCAGCCAGAGCCAGCGTAAATCTAACAGGAGCAAAGTTTACCTCAGAAAGATCTAAAACTGAACTTCAGACTAAATTGATAAATCCATTATCTGGCAAATTATCTCGAGGTAATTCAAAATCAGAGGTACGCGTTCCAACCAAAGTCCAACAAAATACTGTGTTTTGGTTCAGGTTTGGGCCGATTGGTTCAGGTTTGGGCCGATGTTCAACATCTCTATGGGCGTCGTCGCCATTCAATCAGAGGGGGACGTGTCCCCCTCACATTTCATAATTATTCGGTTGGACACCCCCACATTTAACACAAATAATTAGTTCAATGGAATGGATTAGTTCAGTGGAGTGGACTCTGTCGCGAAAGATTCAAGATTCAACAGGGGTTTCCACACACCCCCACCCCCCAAAAGGACGAGACTTTGCAAGCACGCAGCAACCCCGTCCCCACACAAACCCCGCCCCCTCGCCCAAGCCCCGCCCCCACGCGTAGACCGATGCGTCCCTCTCACATTAAAACTGCTTCTGACGCCCCTGAACATCACGCTCATGTTGGGCCTCTCCAATCTCCTATTGCACTCACTTGCTAGAACTTCTCCTATCCCATGATTACAACCAGGGGAGGACTAAATCACCAAAAGCAACACTGCATCATACCTGGAGAACACTCTCTGCCAATTCTGTTACATCAGCTTACAGATACCCGCCCTGGCTAGCATCACACTGATGGATGAGGCGATCCTACTCACCCAGAGAGAAAAGCCAGCTGTGTTCTCTTGGACTCCTGGCCATGGATGGTTGCAGCACCACCGGGAATCAAACTCACTTGGATTTGTTTTCTAATGAGTGATCTTTTTTGATGTAACAGGTTTTTATTAATGCTGGGCAACAATTACATATTTTAATCGTGATTAATCGCATGCTTTTAGTGAAATTCAATAATGAATTCAAAAGTAGTGTATTGTGCACTTTCATTTTTAAAAGTACTGCTATAGGAACGAAAGTGCAATAACATTTGGAGCTTTTTAACAGTAGTGTTCCCTTTAACGCAGTTACACAGCTGCAGTTCAAATAGTTCTGTAAATGTCAAATTAAATATTAATGTAATCTTATCAAATATAAAACCAAAGCTATTTGCCACTGCAGGGCAGTCCAGAGCATGGGCGCCAGCACCATTTTAGCTTTATTATAATAATTTTACTATTATTTATTAAAATCACTTTATTATAATCACCACTATAATCCCCATACTAGTTCTCTGATTTGTCTATTTCTCATCATTATCAGTGTTATAAACTGACTGTAAACTGTATAAACTTAAAGGGAGCTTTTCCGGCAGGGTAGCATTTTCTGAACAGGTTTCTTTTTTTCTGAACAGGTACCAACAGAAACATTTTTCTTTATCACGGAGCAGCAGAAGCAGCCAGTATGTTCTGTTAAAGTGAGGTGAAACGGTCGAGCACAGAAAAAAAATTGCATTAACACGCAATAAAATAATCGTTGGCATTAATTAAATAATGTGTTAACCTGATAATAATGCATTAACGTGCCCAGCACTAGTTTTTCATTGGAAGTAACACATCAGCTCAAGCTCTTTTTAACTAAACAAAGCATTGTACAGCCAGGTCTGTGATAATCCATCCTGTAGTCTACATGAGAGAGAATGGGTCAGGTTTTGTTTTTAGCAGTTGGGTTCGGGCTTCAGCCTCACGCCTCTGCAGACGTCTGGTCAAAATAATGCAGCATCAGCTGTCAACAATAGCTGTCAGTCTGTAATTTACTTTTAGTGTGTTTTCCCCTAACACATGCTGTCAATTTGAAACCTATTAAATGGTTCTCAAAAAGGACTTTCCAAAATCTGATGTTATAAATCTTCCACAATAACCACTGTCACATTACCCTGATAGACTTTCTGAGAACAGACGGAAAAAAAAAAACAACAAAAAAACTTCAACACATCTGTTGTTTTATAGTTTTAAAAACAATGAACTATTGAAAGACGAGTTCTAAAAACAACATGTTGGAAGACTATTTTTGGAGGAGTCATTATCTTATTTAGTTCAGAACATTTCGATCGCATTCGCCGGGCTTATAAACATGCCATGACAAATATCATGCTATATGATACAGTGATGCACTTAGTTTCCATTACGCCACTGGAGGGACCACACGCAGACCTTTGCATCAGTATCATCTGAACAGACTGCTGTTAAATCTTCTCAATCCTTCGGCATTAGACATCTTAAATTACGGGACATAAAGATCCCTAATAATGGACTATTATCCCACCGCATAAAAGAGAGAAAAAAAAAAAAAAATCAAAGAAGCGCACTCTAATTAATAGAAGAACCATTCAAATGATTACATTCACATTGTATTTCTAGTGCTATATTGATCAGTTCTTCTAAGGGTTTGGTTTTCATTCGAGTGTGTGGCAGGATCGACCGTTTATGACTGTTCAGACTACTGCTTGCGGCCTCGCTGTACAGCATGAATGAGAGTATTGTGGAAAGAGCAAATACCATCGCCTGACCACACAACCACATATTACAACACGGCAAGACCACAACATAAACACTTTTGGGTTTGAAAGCTGATACAACACATCTGTGCTCTAAAGACAGTTCAAAGGAGTGTTAGTTAACTGTACGATTCTCTGTAAGTTAGCTCTAGACAAAGCTAAAATGACAAAAGTTCTGCCTTAAGAGGCACATCCATTGTTGTGTCCCGAGAATGCTAGTAACATTACCACCAAGATCATTTGGACAAACCGCATTTTATATGAAAGGCAATGGCACTTAACAGCTTGCGCCAAAGTTACCCAGTGAGCAGGACATAATGATGGAAACAAGTTGAAGGAATGCTTGAATACTGAGGGCACGATTCCTGTAAGTGCCCCATTCTTCTTACGCAATGACTGCTCTTCCATCACGTAATGCTGCTAATAATAGGCGTAGCTCTCAGGTCCCACTTTACAGGCTGATAAAAAAGAAGCAATGCTGATACACACTAATAAATTTCAAGGCCATGCTTTTCGGCCCGGCCTGTTGGATTTCAATGTTGTCTGCCGAAACTGAAGTGTTCTTGCAACGTTCACTTCTCTTTTCAGCCTCAAACACTTCAGGCCCCTCTGGGCTGCTTGCTGCGAGTGATCCCGGCATTCCTTCTATTGATCCATTGCTCTCAGCCACTCGTTTGTTTGCACAGAGGGGCAAGAGTATATTTTAGCATGAAGGACAGAGAGGCCTGCTCCGCAAGACTGTTCCCACTGTTACCCTGCTTGCAGAGGCTGCACGAATAATCGTATTTTTGTCATCATGACAGGATTTTCCGCCATTAACAAAGGTGGCGATAAGAGAACAGATCAATTTACATTACACCCACAGTACCACAATAGCATAATTATACTAGAGTGAATTACTAATTGTGTTGTGCTTTCCTGATCGAACCCTGCGTAACTGTGTGTGTGTTTGTGTGTGAGTGTGTGTGTGGGGGGGGCACAAATGGAATAACTACTCTAACCTTAACTACCAGTCTGTAAAGTACTTTAAAGCACTGGTCTTTAAATGAGTCCTAGGGACTCCCAGGCGATCTATATTTTCACTCTATCATGTCTGGGTGTTCAATAGTCTTAATATGGCCAAAGTGTGCTTGGAACTTAGATACAGCAAAATTGAGTAAAATAGGTGGAGTACAAATGGCTGTAGGTCTAAAGGTTGTCAGAAGGTCAATATCAACAGGAAATGGCAGATTAGGCATCAACATTAGATCATCTAATCCAATCCTATACCAAATCCAGCCTGCAAGAGCACACGCTCCCACTGCCTAATGTCATGCTGCAGCTGTTTATTTCTTCCTGTGGGTTAGTAAAGTGTTAAATAGTTTGAGAATGATAGTCTACTTTTAGGTGCTCGTTTTACGTGAAGTGCTTCACTTTAAAGCTTTGTAGGTTTAAAGGGAATAAAAACACATCTGGTCAGGCTGTGTTTCCAGTCAGAGACACATGGCATACTCATAATTTAACACTTCTCATTTCACAATATCCAACAACTTATTATGTACATGTCGTGCAGCCAAAATACTTACCCTGAACACAGAGCAGAGAACATGCAGGTAAAGACGAGTAAAACTTTAGAGGTCCGTTTAAACAGACAGCACAGCAATAAACTTAATCACTGACGGTCATGGTGATGGTAGTTCAGTACATATGGCAGTACCATTCAAAGAGCTATGACAACCAAGATGCTTATAGCTCTGTAAATGGCGCTGCTATCTGCACCACACGTTTCGACTCCTTCATGGGCCTTTGATGGGTTTTCCTGCCACTTGGCCTTGCCATGTGATGAGGAGCAGTGAAGGAGAAAAAGACAGATTATAAATGTACCATCAGCGTTATTCAGGCTCTTCAAATAAATCAAAAACTGATCCTGCATTAGGTAAACAGAATCTAGCATCAGGGTAGAGAGCACCATAGAGAACGATTCTTTCACATTTAGTGTAGACTC
The DNA here is from genome assembly GCA_037576975.1 of Alestes dentex. Taxonomy (NCBI): domain Eukaryota; kingdom Metazoa; phylum Chordata; class Actinopteri; order Characiformes; family Alestidae; genus Alestes; species Alestes dentex. The sequence goes on from JBBIGA010000032.1 coordinate 7,170,630, forward strand.
ACCCCATTTCTCCCAATGTAATTTAGCATTTTGTAGATATGCAGACTGATTTATACTAGTTTAATATATGTGCTGACTGAAAAATGTATAAAAAATGTATAAAAACATCAACAGGAACATGAAAAAAAAAGCTGCAGCTTTCAGTCAATATGAGATCACGACACACACCTCCACTTTAGGTTTTACATTCAAACCAGCACATCGATCTTCATGTTACTAAAATGCTGCATTCATTTTCATTCAAAGTCAAATTGATTAAAGTTGAAATTGCCTTATTATCATCTTATTAAAACTATTTCTGGTGTCATTGTAAAATATATAATTAATTGCTTTCATGTACAATAAGGTTTATTCGACTGCAACGCTGTACAATGGGTAAAAAAAAAATTATCTGATATGACAGTTGAAGCAGAAAGAAGAAGCAGAAAGACTTTAAGGTGAAAAGGAAAAAATATTCTCTCTAAACACTGGCACAAGTGAAACTCTAATTATCAGTGAATAACCACTGAGTGAGAAAAAGAGAGAGGGTGAAAGGCACCATTTAGTGTAGACCCACCCCATTTCTCCCAATGTAATTTAGCATTTTGTAGATATGCAGACTGATTTATACTAGTTTAATTTATGTGCTGACTGAAAATGTATAAGAAAAAAAAAATATATATATAAAAACATCCAGTGGTGTTCATTTGACTTTTGTGTTTATCTACACACCACAAATGCGATTACTTTACAACACTGCTACCAAGCATCTTGAATGAATGTCAAAGATCTAAGCTTGTTCCTTGAGTTCCAACAAGAACACAAGAAAAGAGCAACAACTGAAAAAAGGTGCGGAAGAACCAAAAGCAGCTGTGGAAAAATCTCATTTTGCTGATTAAGTTTAAAGTCATTTTTTTTCAGCACAAGGAAAGATCCAACCACAATCTACAGCTGTAAGACATGGAAAGAAATATCTAGGTTGCCCTTGAAAAGTGGCCCTCTCCTGCTTTTTCTCCAGCGTAATGCCGAACTGCAGGTGTGCATTAAATACACATGCAAAAGAACAGCTAACGGCTAGAACTACTCCTCGACTTGGTCTTACTTTCTTTATCAACAAACTATACAATCTTAAAAATCAGCACAGGATCTTGGTAATATGTAAGTACTGCAAAATCAGGTTCCTCTGTTATTCCATTGTATTGAGTTTTACTAAAGCATCACTAAATATTCCACAGCATAAAAAATAAGGAAAGAAAATGCAATAAAAACTCACAATAAAGAACAACAGGGGAGCTGTGTACGCAAGTTGAAATGTAAGAAAATCCTTCCTCAAAATGTAAAAATGTTTTTTTGTCAAAATGTCATGTTTTGTATTTGCCTTTAGATGTTGGTTTTATATTGTTTTTTTTGGGGTTTTTTTATCCTCCTCTTATGGTTTTTATTTTATTTATTTGGATTTTTCTTTGTATTTTCACTATTATTATTATCATTATTATTATTATTATACAGACAAGACAGTTTATGAGAACTATCAGAAACACCACATTCGTTTTTTTGGTGATGTTTAGTCTCGAAATCAGAAGTGGCTGGAGCGTCCAGGTCAGGGAGGCGAACGGGCGGCGGTGGATCAGAGTGTCATTCCTTTTTAACTTTAAGCTTCAGCTTCGGTATAGACCAGTGCCTTGTCAAGTGCTGATTGGAATCGATAAAGTGGGTCTCGCTGAAAGTCAATGATGTTGTCAGTTACAAACTCACCACCCCTCGCTGCCACCCCCCACCCCACTCAAATCTGTCCCCAGATAACACGGCAATGTCAATGCCTGAGCCGATGCACGCACACAGCCTCCAATTCGACATCTGCACTGCTAAATTTAAACCAGACAGCGATCTGAGCTGCTCTGGATAAGTTCATTCCGCTTGTTTCCACTACCATGGGCAAAGTGACGACTGACTGACTGTGATTGCACTGACTCAAATGAACAAGTCCTGGAGCTGCTCATAGTTTTAGAAGCACTTTATACGCCGCCACAGACAACAGGATCAGCAGCTAGGCCTCAGTGTCTACGGTGGGTGGGAGGTCCACAGTAGTGAATGTTCATGTACGATACAAGACGCAAAACAAGTTCTTGAGCGACATGGAAGAGATCATTGAGACTGAAAGCTGGACACCTAAATGGCTTCCCTTCAACAGATGGCTTCTTTCAAATGGTGAGACCAGTGGGACTGCTATTGAAAGGTGTAATGGAATAATCATTTTCGAGAGGTCACTAATGATTGCTTGATGTCATGATAATGCAATTAACTCACGCATAGTCTAAAAGCACAAAGAGCAGCCTCACATGCACCCCACACAAACAACAGGGGCATGGAAAAAAAGCTGCAGCTTTCAGTCAATATGAGATCAGGACACACACCTCCACTTTAGGTTTTACATTCAAACCAGCACATCGATCTCCGTGTTACTAAAATGCCGCATTCATTTTCATTCAAAGTCAAATTGATTCAAGTTGAAATTGCCTTATCTTATTAAAGCTGCTTCTGGTGTCATTGTAAAATATATAATTAATTGCTTTCATGTACAATAAGGTTTATTCAACTGCAACACTATACAACTGGTAGAAAAAAATCTTAAATTATCTGATATGACAGTTGAAGCAGAAAGAAGAAGCAGAAAGACTTTAAGGTCAAAAGGAAAAAATATTCTCTCTAAACAATGGCACAAGTGAAACTCAGTAATGCACTCTAATTACGAGTGAGAAAAAGAGAGAGGATGAAAGGCAGATATGGAGGAGTGGGCACAGTCCTGTGTGTCTCCTCATGACTGGAAATGCAGATCGAACTTCTTCGCCGAACAAATTTCTTCAAGGTAGTCTACCTAAAAGCACGGACTGTCCTCACTGACACAGATTTTTTTCTTGATCCCTTTATCGTTTGATTCGCTGTTTGGGTCGGTTTGATAAACGAATTACTAATGCTGGCTTGAAATATTTGATACTATTCATTTATTACATTCATATTTGTTTTCATATCATTTATCATTAAAAAAGTACTAGCACAGCAAATCACAACTTCCGAGTGTCTTGACTACTCAAGTTATTGCAGTGTAATTTATTAGAGATAAAGTTGGCTTTTTATTCTCTTTTCCATCTTAAATGGTGCAACATTTAAGGCAGAATGAAATTCCAACAACACGAGGGCAACCAACCTGAGCACTATGTCAGCAATGGCTCAGAAACTTGTTTCTTCATTCTGTAAAGCAGCTAAACTGACACTAAGCTCCAGTCCTGGAAGGCTGGGGATTACAGAGCTAAACAAAGATTTTATTAGATTTATGTCTAGAACGTACTTCTTTACTACTGCTGCTGCAAAAACACAACATAGCATACCAATATTTCTCTTGGCATCTTTGTTAAAAGGGTATATATTTACATGTGTTAACATGCGTGCATAGAGTTTCTTGAACTGAAGCAGAGGGATGTTACTGTACCTAGCTTTGAGCTCATTGTTGTTTTGCAGCTCAGTGATTTCATGTTGCATGTTTTCAGGTACATCAGCTGGTTCCACATTAAATGGCATAGTAAATATGTCCAGTTCCTTGTGTTTGCTCTTTATGTCCTGAAACCTCTCACCAAATGCCTGAAGGAGTTCGGCACCCTCACCAGCATATTCAGATGTCTTAGAAGGCTTTTGTTCTTGCAGAGTAGGAAAATGCACAGTGTTACCCTTTTCCAGCTGCTCTTGCCACAACTTTAATTTTGCTTCAAATGATTTCACATTTGAAAACAGAGCTGAGAAACTGGTTAGGACCTTGGAGCTTGACATTCAGCTCTGAGAGGTACCTGGTAATGTCCACCATGAAGGCCAAATCACACAGCCACTTTCTATCACAGGTTTTCCATGACAGGCTTTCCCTTCATTTCCATGAATTCTTTTACTTCTTCCCTCAGTTTATAAAACCGTGTGAGCATATCTGCACGACTCACCATGGTAGACCAGATCTCCACACTCCGACTCAAGCTCAGCGAGGAGCTCCGAACTAGCGGCTGTTTAGACCTCTGCTTTTGATTAAATGAATGCTGGAAACGACAGTTGCCATTACGTTGTTGAGCTTCAGGGAATGTGCACAAAGGCTTTCTTGATGTATCATACAGTGGCATAAAACTAATTCACTTGGATCAAGACTGAGACGACTCATTTCTTTTTTTAACCAATGCTGTTAATCCCTTTTACTGACCAACCATGGCAGGGGCTCCTTCTGTGGTAAGGCCACTTAACTTTTCAAATGGCAGTTCAAATTGGTTCATAGCGAAAATAACTTGCTCAAACAAATCCTCAGTAGGGCCACGCATGGCTTGCAAACACAGCAATTCCTCCTTCATATCAAACCCTTGCACAAAAACGGCTAACTGGGCAGTATTTGTTATGTCTGTTGTTTCTTCGCAGGCTAGAGGGGAAAAAAAAAAGAAAATCTCTTGCGCTGTCTTTGAGTGTGTGTGTGTGTGTTTTTTTAAACATCTTGTGCCATATCAGTAATATGCTCTGTGACGGTTCTTTGAGACAAGCTGAACAATTTTCCTTTGTCCGGTGCTAGCAGCTCTACAGCAGCAACAAGGCACTCCTTTACAAATTCTCCTGCTGAATGAGGTTTCAGCTTTTTAGCAATTAGTTCACTCACCACAAAACTTGTCTGCATGACATTGTCTCTGTCAGAATGCGGCTTTGTTAACGCAGCATGTTGAGCATCCAAACTCCACCGGAGAGAGTTAACTTTATCCAAGCGCATTTGTCCTTTCAAGTCATCCAGTTTCGCGTGTTTTGAGCTGTAATGATGCTCAACACTGGCCTTTTTCATCACTGCGAGCGCATCTCCACAAACTAGGCACACCGGTTTGCCATTAAATTCAACAAAAAAGTAATTGTTTGTCCATTTCTCATTGAAAATGCGACATTCGGCATCAACTTTTCCCTTTCTGACTGACGCCATGGTGTGTCAGCGATAGCGATAAACGTTTACTCTGTAGCGTTCACTCTGTAGTGTTCACTCTGTAGCGTTTACTCTGTAGTGTTCACTCTGTAGCGTTTACTCTGTAGTGTTCACTCTGTAGCGTTTACTCTGTAGCGTTCACTCTTACCGTGACCGAAACTGGCATATGCCGGAATGTATTACCCAGAAATTACCCATATTATTTTATTCAGGGTTCCCACTCTAAGTCAAACTTAAAATTGCCTGACTTTTCCATGACTTTCCCTGACCAAAAAGCAGAATTTCCATGACCTCCCATATAAAGAAATGTCTAATATAACGTTTGGGTGCTGAGCAGAAAAGGGCATGTAAAGGGGTTATAGAATTCAAAACTGCATTTAGGTTATAGTTGTTGAATATAGGCAGCTTGGCGTGTTGAACGGACCATACCAAAACCTCAACTCCATCTCTGACATCCTCTACATGCATGTTTTATCTAGAAATGGCCACAGTAAAATGGGCCAAACTGAACAAAGCTGCTATATGTCATCATGAGATCTCTGAGCCCTTCAGATACACCACCTTAATTAACTACAGTTCAATTGTGGTTGCCAAAAGAGGGCGCCATTGGGCTAAACGCACCATTTTAGTACACAGTCTAAATTAAAGATGCTATTGGGATTGTGAAACTGCATTTGATCTTATTTTTGATAAAGCACTCAAATACATTTTATTTGAACGTCAGAGAATGAGGTGCATAATCCATTTAACTATTCCAGACCCCTTTTAAACCCGTCAAACCAATCTCAATGTCCTCCCTCAAGCCTACCTCGTAACACTTAACTGGCACTGTAAATTCATTCCAGTTAGGTTTTTATAGCACATGGTTTTAGTTTTGCACAAGACACTCACAGACTGGATCTCCACTTTGATTTTGAATTCATTCAATATTGAATTCATTTATTTCAGACTTAAGTAGCACACTCCAAGTCAAAAGTCCCAATGAAACTACGCAAATAAATCTTTAAGGACAATCAAATAAAAATAATTTGCTTACACTATCAAAAATGTCATATGAAACACTTAACATACAATGTCACGAACATAGACATTCACAATAATGCTAATACATCAAAAGAAATTGCTACATTTGATGTTTTTTCTCCATCCTCCTGTCTTCTGTATCTTAGACAGAGCATAAACACCAGTTCCAGTTGTAGATTATTTAAATGTTTTGAAGGATTTTTTGTTTTTCAAGTTTTTTTTATTTCTTCACTGTCTCAGACTGTTTAATTTTGCAATGAATGTAAGATTCCCCAAATTTTCTGCCTTTAATGCAAATTCATCCGCAGGTTGCTCCAGGGGTAAAGCATCATTCTCAAGCCGTGTTTTCTTTCTCTTTAGTTCGTCAGTTTCATCAAAAAGACCCTTCCTCTTTGTGTTTAGTTTTTCTGTCGCTTTCTGTCTTTTCTGTTCCTCAAGATGAAAGAAATACCTCTGTCTTGCTGACGATGCTGATATTAGTAAGGCCTTAATCACAACAACGTTGTCAATGCCCCTCACAGACCTCAAGGTCACAGACAAGTCGTGCTGTGCTATAGGTGCCTTCCTTCATGTTTTCAACCTCAATTTGTCTAGTCATCGAAAACCCTCTCTCCACTGCATGTGACAGCAATAAAAGGGGGGCCACAACATTCCACGGTTTTTCAAACAGTTTTTCTCCTGAAATTGTCTCATACAAAAGGGCTTCTACCCGTCCTGTATGAGGATTGAAATCTGCAAAATCTGCCCTTCTCCTTGACACCAGGTCACGAAGAAACACCCTGTATTGTTTAACAACATCATCACATTGTATTGCTTAACAAAGTCGCCTATAATGTCTGCAAAAACACTACAATACCGACGCTCACCCCATCACTCTCAGTCTCCCTCACTCCACCCGTCTCCCGTCCACTTGCTGCATCTGTCACTTGTTCTAACTAGCTGAAGAAATTTGCGGGTGATTTTTAATTAACGTTACTCGCGGGCAAGCGAGAGTCGCTTCCCAAATGAGGGAGACTTGGGATGTCTGAAATTTAAGTGCTGTGGGGAACCCTGCAAAAACTATCAATTGTTTTACATGTCAAACCAGAATGCACTACATGTCAGAGAACGCAGTAATGCGGTTAAAATGGAAGTGATACTGCACTAAAACGTGTTGTAACCTTAATCTGAAAGGCCGCTGAGTGAAGCTTTACATTCGTATCACATCAATAACCTTTTCTTAACAGTTACAGGGCGCTAAGAGTTTCAGGCTGTCTTGATGTGGATGACTGGAGAAGCGCAGTGATGGGAAGTTTGAGACGAGGTGGATCCTTTCAGCGTCTTCATCTTCGCAACATGTTTTTTCCCCGTTGCATGGCTCGTAAGTGCACGCTCTCCTATACTGGAGAGAAGTATGACCGATTTACAGACTTTCCATTTTGCTCTTCTGTCATCATCACTTTGGGTGAGCCAGTCCTTAAATTCTTCATTTTCAAGCCAAATATC
>JBBIGA010000032.1:7183069-7200285 GCA_037576975.1 Alestes dentex
CACATATATCTACATGATCATATAAACACATTAGGTGCTTATAAGCGTTAGGGAAGATGAAATTAGAGATGGCACAAGACTGCTTTTTCTGTTTCTGTTCCAATATAGATTCTGAAACTGAAACTGAAAAGGAGTTTTCATTTTCGGAATCTATATCGGAACAGAAAAAGCAGTCTTGTGCCATCTCTAATTTCATCTTCCCTAACGATTAGTGATAAGTGCCTAATGTGTTTATACGATCACACAAGCTCCATGTGAAGTAGCCTTTGAATTTCAGTGATATATGGAAAATCTAAATTCCAGCCTGTCATTAATGATTGAGTCTCACCATTAAGCCAAACCCTAACCCTTGCGTATAAATCTCAACAGGCATAATTTATGGAGTACAGAAAGAGCCAGAGTAGCTGGAGCCTAAAACCCAACACAAACAGAATTTCTCATGGTGGCAGACGTTACGTTGAGCCCTCTGTCTGGCCTCAGCCCGTTCGCTGGGCTTTTAGCAGAGGAACACTTCTTTTCCTCAGAGCTGTCTGTACATTAGGCCTAGCCCCTGTGAGTCTGTTGGAGTCTGGGGGAATATGAGGTGCTAAAACAGAGGCCTAATAATACGCCCATGAGAGCATGTTATTAGTCATGCTTAGGGAAAAATTAAGAGGGTAATAAATCAAATAGAGTGCAGAGATTAAATCAAGGGCCTCAGGGTTGCGCATTTCTGTTATTAAAACGTCTCCATTACTGTACTCGCTCCTAAATCCGCCCGCCGGGCGTGCACATCTCAGATGGTCTTTTTACTGTAGTGAAAATGACCCACTGCGGAGTATGCAAACTATTTTTCTCTAAAGAGGCTCCTAGGGCACATTATGACAATGAATTAAGTCTGAAGTCTTACTTTTAATCATAGGCCTTCTGCTGTCATTGACATTTTTTTTCAATCTACTGTTAATTTTTTTAGTTCTCATGTCATATTAGATGTCAAGCTTGAATAAAAAAAAATCTCATATAAGGAGATGAGATTATTAGATGCTGTAGCCCTGTGATTCATTGCAGATGTCAGAGAAAACAATGAAAACCAGACAATTCCTGTAAAAGACTGTGACATGACCTGAATATCTAGGGACACATTTGCTGGATCGTTAAGTTATCAGAGTGGCAATTCCAAGCCTGAGAAATTCCTTAAAGCAATGCTATTGATGACCCTAAGGCAGAGGTCAGATAAAAGAGCCATTGGGGGAAAGTGCAGATGGAGCATCTGATGGTGAATGAATTCTTAAGGTTGGCTTCACAGCAAAATGCTGACCTTACACTATAGTGGCGATGGCATACATTAACTCTGCAAACCTAAAAGCTGTAAACCGACAGTGCACTGTGGTGCGACATTTTCGGTGGACAGATTAAACCCTAGGTGCGATGATGATAATGACACTGAACTACGACCAGAAATTAATCATGCATCATACCTGCATTCACTAATTAAAGGCAGTGAACACTGAAAACACGTTAAAACTGATGGGCTTCCCTTTGATCAGTCTAAAAAATGTGTGAAGAAACGTGTGTGAGAAAGCCGATCCAGATCAGTAAACTAAACACAAACACTAACAAAAGTTGCGCCATGGTTTGGCTTACAAAAAGTCTCCCAAAAAGCAAAGAGCACTAAACAGTGAAACGTAGGACATCTGACACAGCTTGTGGGTCTGGCTATGCATGGGGACAGCACAATAATTCACCTACTGTAGCCTTTACCTTCAGACAGTGCTTAAAAGGTCTTGATTCACACATTACTACAACAAGTGTCTAACTGTACCCTTGGCATTATTACAATAAGAAACGAACTCTAAGAGGTATTTAGAGCACTTCAGTCTCAACACCCCAATGGATGAATCCCCCTCTCGGCTGTGCTTGCCCTTAAACACAGACAGTACAGTGTGCCAGTGGTGAAGCAAGAGCTAAAGGTTAAATAATTAAAAGAGAGAGCGCCATGCCCGTGTTTAGATCCAGGCCGCCGGCTCTAACGGGGCTGGAACTCTTTAAGCTCGCTTGGCCGTCCCTGAGCTCCCACCACAGCGCAGCCCGGCAGAGCCGAGGCTTCAGAAAGCAGCTGCTTGGAGATCCCTGCATACTTCACCGCTCTGTTTATCGGCCAGATTAACATGTTGACAGCCTCACCATTTGGAAACAGTCCCGCAATTTATGTCTGCGGCACGTTTCCAAGTGCTGCGGAAAACAAAAAGTGGCAGGACGTTACGAGGAGCGTTCACGGGTGGCTGGGCGGTCCAATCTGGACTCTTTTTTTTTTTTCAAACGGGTTTGTTTAGGCCTCAGTCGCTGCGGCAAAAAGAGGACTTTGAAGAGCTACAAACATCCGTATGCTTTCCTCCTTTTTTCTCTGCAGATTATCGGCAGTTCTCTTAAGCGGGCTGCGCCGAGTCCTGACTGACAAGTTTGCCAGAAGCAATGAGAACTGAAATTCCGCTTCAGGTTGACACTAAGACATTCAATCTGGGGTGGATGTCAACTCAATCAGTTCACTGAGAGGCCAGAGGAAGAAGCATTCTTGGTCCATTGTTCACTATTTATTTAAAGGCCCATTACCCCATGCTACTTAAAAAACGTCTAAACCACTTTTGCAGAAACAAATTTGTCGGTTTTGTTTGGGTAAAATCTGAGAATACTGGGGCTGGAATTCGAAAGAACAGACGGGTTTTATTCCTGAAATGTCACATGGCTATCATATCATTGCCATCACATAATAGCAGTAATTTAAAGTTGATACCAGCTATCATCCGTAAAGTAACACCGCAAGCTGTACTGTGTCATTACTGGTCTGCATTATTTGATTTCAGTGTCCGCAACCGGTCACAGCACAGAGAGGAAGCTGAGTGTGACACTAATGACACTGTCACAGCATGCCAGAGTAGCACATCAAAAATAACAATCACTATCCAGAACTGTAGCATAGGCTTTTGACCAGGATATCCAGGAGGGTTCGGTTATAATTTACTGAAGGACGAGTTTACACACTGATCGTTCTTCTCGGATCTAAAGCAGCACACACTGAAAGGTGGTCCAAGGTCAGTGCCTGCAAACTCGTGGAATCAGAATGAATCATTCATTCGAATTCTGCAGTGTCTCCATGGAAACCAATCAGATGTTCTGAATAAGTTTCATGGTGGTGCTAATGTGGTTCATACATGGTCGCTGTCTTTTGACAAAGAGGGTTCAAAAGTCCCTCAACATATGATGAAGATTAAAAGGCACAGCCTGGGTTTCTAATACCCTTCCCCATCATTACAGTATACTACATGAAAAACTCTGCCCAGATGCTTAGAAGGCAAAAAAAAAAAAAAAACAACTTCTAGCTCCTGTGGAACTTGGGGGATATTTTTGAGAATTTTTTTTTAGGAGATGTAATGAGCTGAAATGAAAGTTCACTTTGATGGCCCCTTGGTTCAGAGCCACCACAGTTTCCAGACATCTTGTCTCTTTGTACTATCATCAGTGTAGTCTGTGCTTTTTTTTTTTGACTTGTGAAACAGTTAGGAAGGGTTAACAGTGCACCAAATTAACTATTAAGTTCCAAAACTGTAGCTTTGAACATAGCTGTGAGCTATGCGAAAGGCTCGGCTCTGAGAGAATATGAGGGCAAGGTGATGACATCAGATTATTTATATCTGGCCTCTGTGAAAGCTTCCTTCCTCTTTCCACCAGACACATCACAAAATGTCACCGACAAACCATGCATAAAAGGGGAGTTATTAAAAACAAATTTGGGCACGGTGCCACCATAAATTATTCAAAAAATAAATCCATCATTCATTATTAATAGTAAAGATTTATTATCTGCGCTTTTACTATCTGCGCTTTGAATTGGAGCGATTTATGCCCTTGCTTGAGCATTAACCATCCAAATTCAAAACAGTCTTGCACTATTATTTGCTCAATTACGGCATCGCTGATACGTAACTTAACATCTGCTATTTGCAGAACCCATATTTTCATGTTATATTAACAATCACAAATGCATAGACCTCGCTGCATGTTTTATTTCCCTCGAGGGAAGGGATTTCTGTTTAAAAAGACCAGCTGGCTAAACTCCAGCTTTAATCTGTATCTGAAATAGCATGCTAGCATTTGGTCAAAGCCTGAGGGAGCATCACTCTGACCTTCGAATAAAGGAGATACACGGAAAGAAGAGAGCTCTTCCGTCCTCCACAAACCTCCCCGCCTTCAGCAGTTTGCAGGAGTTTATGACTTTAGAGTCTTACAACAGTTAGTGAACAGAGGATTTGGGCTCAAAAGGTTTAATCAGGTACAATGAAACTGTGCAGAGTGACGTCAGAACGTATCTCTGAAACGCCAGGAGGCTGTCTGAGAGAGTAGAGTGTGGGAGAGTAATCTGACCGTTTAAAGCTGCTCTCAGCCAGTCTCTTCCAAGCTCTCATGGGAAAGTCCACACTCAGACATGGATGGCGCTCAGCATAAAACAATAACTCCACATTAACCACTCTGCACGTTTCCTAGCACAGGCTAGAAATATACAGAGCCACTGCAGAGCAAACAAGGCCTGCAACGGTAAAAGAACAAGGAGCCACTGTGTTGACCGGAGCTGAGGTTTGTTTGAACATGAGGCTGTAAGGGAATAAGCGTTTAGTTACCTGGCCAGGTTAAAGTATCACCATTCTTCAGGTGCACTTGTCAGAATGAATTCTAGCGTTGTTAGGTCAACAAAGTGGACAACCTCTTTGAAAGGTTAAATGCAATCGCTCAAGAGGAGAAAGTAAATTACTTCTGACACTGAAAGTAATGTATAGGTATTCCAAGGGAAAAGTGTTTTACTGCCGTGTGTGAACAAACTGTCCCAACATTGATCACAACAGATCTTTACCTCTCTTACTTACCACAGCAACTCCTATGTAGGGCATCGAGTGTTTAGTGCAGAGTACTGTCAGGGTATTTCTGGAGAGTTTTATTTTGACTTGATATTATATTTTGCATTGCTCTTGTCTTTGTGTGTCTGAGTGCCTGTGCAGTCGTAGCATAAGCAATTTCTGGGATCGATTAAAACATTTTCTGATTCTCATTCTGATTCAAGAAGTTAGACTACCTAACGTAGGAATGCAGAAAAATTCAATTGAACATAATGAGAAAATGTAGAACACACAGAGAAAATTAGGCCACATTACTATAATAGGTTAAATGTAATTTTAGGTGAAATGTAATTTTCTTTCATGGTAAGCTGATAATAGGCTGGTAGAAAACATGTCATGGTTGCTACCTTCTCAGCTACCTACAGCAACAGTACTCGGCTCAACCTTTTGTAGTGGCTCTAAACAACATTGAAAAGGTCCACTGTACCTAATTTACCTACACAGAGGTCCGAAAGTCTAGAGAAAATGTAACTATTTTGCATTCTTTTCTAATTTATATAATATTTATATTATCACCCAAAAATGTGAGTAAAAAAATATATATATATATTTAAAAAATGTAGAATTTCTTGTATTTAATGTCACATTTTTGCTTTGAGAGCATTGTGCTATCATAGACTCTGATAAGTAATTTCACCTAAAAATGATCTGAAAACAAGCACAAACAAGTGATACGACTAAAAAATGGTCCTTGTACAAGGCCTCAACATTCTCAATATCACAAATTTGCTTTCATTTTAATTGTGACCTAAAAATACTGCAGAATCTTGTTAAATTCACATGTTAAATTTGCCACACTGCCAACCTGGTCAAACTCATGGCTTGGATGAGATTTGGACATTAGTAACCTGCACACTGATGTTTTCTGTGCTCGTTTATGCCATATTTTCTATTTTAAATTGTAAAGAACTATTCAATTCAGTCCCAAATTTGGCATGGATCCAGTCGTTCAGGTGAGTATCTAGTCACAGTAAGATTTAATCAAATAAATGTATGGTGCTTAAAGAAATAAAAAGTAAAGAAACATACTTCTGTATGATTATACTGCTCCAGACCCATGTTTGTTTAAATGGTTTACAACCTTTTAAAAATACAACTACAAAAAAAATCTAGAGGGAACAATGCACTTTTCTCTGTTTTACATTCCTGTCATGTATTTCTAGAGTTAAATAAAAACAGTTTTTCAGTGTGACCTCAGACTTTTGGACACCGCTGTTTGCAAAAAAAAAAATGAGTTTTTTGCTACAATTTCTGATTAAGTTGAATGGGATTTTCTGTTTGCCTACTTTTTGTAAAGCTTGTCCAACCTAGCAACAGTTGCTATGAAAGAACACATCTGTTAAGAGGTCTGTTAGATTTGTCTCATCACTTCCACTGTATTTGGGCTAATACTACATGAGGTAAGAGCTTAATAATAACCAGAGACAGGATATCCTCCTCCTCGGGGCAGGAAGTACTACTCCTAGCCCTGGATAGGACCATTCCTGTCCAAACACTTAAGCTGCTAGAAGGCACTTCACTCAAAATAAAAATAGGTCGAAATAAGGTCACTTACTTAACTACAAATAAAGGGTCAAAATAAGGTCACTGACTTAACAACAAATAAAGGGTCAAAATGAGTTCACTTACTTGAGTACATGCGTTGAGCCATTGATCTGAGTAGCTGTGCAAGGGGCTCCGGGTGCCAAGATGGAGGGCCGTCGGTAGCGCTTGTGTCCGCAGCAGAGAATGATGAGGAAGGCACGACGGAAGGATTTGTTGAGGAAGGCATAAAGGATGGGGTTGAGCATGGAGTTGATGTAGCCCAGCCACAGGCAGGCAGCCCACAGCTGCTCGGGCACTGTGTAGTCTATGAAGGGGTCCACCACATTGGTGATGAAGAAAGGAGCCCAACAGAGGCAAAAGCAGCCCATGATGATGCACAGAGTCTTGGCTGCCTTGGTCTCGGTGCGCATGCGGTGGTGGCGCTGGTGGTCCGCGCTGTCCGAGGCGGCGTTCCCCGCTCCACCCGCCCGCTGCAGGACGCTAATCTGCCGGGCGTGTTCGCGCGCCGTCACGTAAATGCGCTGATAGGCCAGGACCATCAGGCCCAGCGGGATGTAGAAGGCCACCACGGAGCAGGTGAGCGCATATGGCTTGTTCACCATGAACACACACACCGTGGAGTTGCCGCTGAACTTCCGTGCCTCTATCTGCCAAAGGAGGGATATTTACATCCACAAGTTACACATTCGAGCAGTACACGCTAAAGGAAACGTCACACATTCTTTTTTTTCTTTCCTCTCAGTGTATTTGTATTCCAGGCGGCAGGCCCTGAGGGAACTGTCAATTTGTCAGTGGTCAGTGGAGGAAATGGTTCAAGAGCAGAGGTGGTTACTTACTACATTAAAATCGTGTCGAGCAGAAAAGTGATGAGCTCTTAACCTGGACAGCATTAATCTTTAAATACCTCCCTAGAAATGCAGCCATTTAAAGACAGCCCTGACCTTTTAAATCGTAATGAAAAGGCCAGTTCAGGATTTCTGACACCAAACACTGGGATTGTTTGGAAAAAGGACACTCTAAAGAAACACGCACTCTAAGGATTTTATTGGAAACTGAAATGATACGTCCTGCATATAAAGTCTGATCTAAAGGTCTAGATATTTAGGTGTTTACATGCAGACTTAGGCTGTGCTGTTTGCAAATACCACGCCATTGATTGCGGAGTGTTGAGAATGAGCGGTGGACTGGCTAGGGGGAAGTGGCAGTGGGAGGAACATTAATCACTGTCCAGCGCTGACTCTGTCCGCGCCACTCAGCGCTCTCACATCATATCTGCGGATCGCTAGGCCATCCGGCCCGTGCCACAGGAACTGATCAATAGATACACGCGACATATTTTTTCTCTCATGAACCGTAAACGTTTTTCTTTCTTTTTTTTTTTTTCCACCGCAGTGAGGTTTGTTTCCCTTTAACTAGGTTGCAGTGTGACCCCAGCTTTCACAGACACTTGATATAACCCACTAATTAGCTCCTTTGAGAAGTGCAGTCAGTGGATTTGGCAGTGTTCCTGATGCTTCGACATTCAAATGCGCGGGTGAATAGCCGTCCAGAATAGATGACCATTAGCATAATGCTCGGCCACTCTGGATCCCGCAGAGCCAAACTAGCTAAGACGGTGCAAACACCTCCTCAAACACACTTGCATCGCTCCTCTCACCGGGGATTTATGCTCATAATTCTTCTTGGTGTCAGCTGTGAAATACAAATGATGCTGTCCAAAAAGATAAGATGACATTACTAATTTATTTATGCAAATGACGTTCATGAAACCACTGTGTGATGAAACACCCCTCAGCTGAATTGATAAGTGCAGACTGATTCTGGGAGGAAAAACACTCTCGGGATGTCATTCAAATACCATTTCCTCTCTTTGGACGACTTTCATTACAGTGTATAAATCGTTTGTGTTGGTTTATTTAAAGGCGGCGGTTTAGGCGCCCTACCTGGGGACACTGATGTCTCATTTCTCTTTCTCATCAGAGCACTGACTGGGAGTTACTCAAAACTCTTCCTCACAGTTACTACCTACCGGAATAGAGCTGCAGGAAGAGATGTACACTCCTGCTTTGTGCATATACTGTTTAAACTGAATACAAAGTGGAGCACCAAATCAAAGAGCAGCACATGAGGAGAAAAATCGGAAAACGCTCTAACGCAACAAAACATCACCTGATTTACATGTTTACAAAGATGATTATTTCAGTGAATGCCTAATCATTTTCGCAGTCTTTTAATAAGCCGCCTGAATAATCCAAGCTTGTTTACATACTTGTCCTGATTCCAGTGCAGATGAGAGAGAAAGAAAGATGATCATGAAAAAATCAGAACTTGAGTGCATTTTTAAATATCATTACCACACCGATTAAACATTAATACGACTCACCAGATGATTTATTCCGATACTGTTCCAGCCTTGCATTATTGGTAAGAAGGAAATAACGGTTGGGATAATCCAGCATCCTCCTATCATAAGAGCCACTCTCAGTGGGGTCATCTTATTCCTATAGACCAGAGGCTGACAACAGATGGCATAGTACCTGCAACAAAGAAATTCATTTAAAAAAGAAATGCATTAATAAATGCAATTACTGATGATAGACATTTGACTTGTGTTGTAATAGTCATGTAAGAGTTGATGTCTGGATTGTTTTTATGTATTAAGCAAACAAACCATGTTGTAATTGTTCCATGGATACCATATATATGGAACATGATTTGAAATAAAGTTCATGGCTTAAAAAAAGAAAAGCCATTTTCAACAGACAAATAGCTTTTGATCTTTGACCTGCTAGCACTTATAACCTTTGTGATCTGCCAGGATAGATTTCCAATAGGCAATTTAAATGACCCCTGCTTTCAACCCCGAAGGGCTTAGAAGGAATTCGGCTTCCTATGAAAACAAGAGCATCGTGCGTGTTCTTCATCCATACAGCTGCGCTATGGAAGTCTGCCATAATCAATACGTTTGGAATATAGTCACGAAGTTCTGTTTAAGTTTTGACGTAAAAGATGACATGCATTAACACAGTTTTGATGTAACCTTTTGTACAACTGAAACAGAAAATAAATACGTGTTACTGGGAAGAGAACAACCCTGCGCGCTGATGCGTAGGAAGTTGCTGATGAATGAATCCATTTTGAAGAACAAAGAGATATGACAGTGCAAGAGTGGAGGAACTCTTAACATAATAGCACAGATGTCTTGGTGTAAAAGGGCCGTACCATCCAGACCGGCAGCAAAAAATAACCCTGGATCTGCACCAGATGCAGTGCAGCGCAACAGCAAGACTGCTTCACTGTTATCAGGGCTGCGTTTCTTTCACTGAGTAAAAACACACTGCTTGCAGATTTTCTTTTTGGACAAAAAAAAAAGTAAATAAAATCACTTAGCCATATGTTATTGTTTAACATTCCACAGGGGTTCACCAGCTGGCATTTCTGAATATGGAAACCAAATATTTGATTGTAATTTTCATGTTATTCATGCACCATCTTTCCCACTTCAGGTGGGAGAGTTGAAGATATTTAGTTGCGATCATGATATATTGTTATACATTTTTTTTGCTGAGTTTATTACAGAGATTGCCACTACTTCAAGAACACTGAACAACTGCATATAAAAAACAGTAAATCATTTTGACAGTAAAGAAAAAGCCTATGCTATGCATCACAACTCATCATGTTTCTCTACAGTTAACCATTTTACATCAAAATACTCTGAAAGACTTTTATCACTGGAAATCCCTGAACAAGCAAGTTATTTCATATTATACCTATTACATCATATTTACTTCATTTCATTCATTATTATCTGTTTTTATTATTATTTATCATTTTATACATTTTTAAGTGTATGCTTGCATTAATGATCTTATTTTGATTTTAAGTGTTCTTACATTGTTTTCCATTTTGTCCATTTCGACTTGCTTGTAAAAAAATGAAATATTCTAAAAGGGTCTTCTGATATTGTGGTATAAACACACCTCTAACAATGCTAGCAAGAACATAACACTATTTTTAAAACCGGCGACCTTCCAAAAGGCCTTCAGGTATCATACTGCTGCGTCAGCTGCTCTGAGGCTCTTGAACGCTGTGGAGCCTGGAGCCGTTAAGAGTGTGGCTGGTTAGTTCAGCACCAGGATGTCTGACTCGGCAGCGTGGGCCATGGCCAGACTCATAGGGGACGGAGGTCTCCGCATTGTTTCAGTAAGAAATGTGGAGGATCTCTCTGTCTCGAACGCTCTCTCTGACCCAGTTCTGTCAGCACTGTGGCCCGCGTGTGCTCGGTTCCTGTTTATCTGCTCACCACTCGCTGTGACATCTCTGGCATGTCATCATTACAGCACATTTAGCACTGGCAGAGAGGCCTGTGCTCTACTGTAAACCATGGCTATTCACATCTCTTCACTAGGGCTGCTGAACCTCCAGGTGACCCAGGCCTTGAATGTCCTCTCCACGAAGCAAAGGCCAGGAGATTCAATTTTTAAATTCCGGTCAACGGTGACTTCCATTAAACAATCATGACGGATGCTCCAAGTCCATCCGCTAGGCTAATTGATGCGCACTGCAGATGGCTGACCGAAAAAAAAAAAAAAAAAATAATACCCCGCAGCTATGTTTGTGTTCGGGGGCTCTAAGCTACATCCAGAAACACTATTGATTCTCATATGACAAAAGTTTGAGCGAGCATCACACATCATCCTGCTGTAACGAATGAGGAGAGGTTGGCAGCCTGAGGGGAAGCAGCGGGGGCAAGTGTTTGACAGGAGGCCAGCAGAAACACGACTCGTGCATTAGTCACTCTACGTGTGCTAAAGTAGTCTGGGCAGTGTTATGCTATTTGGAGCCTGACAAAGCTCTCATAGTAAGGGCAGGCGTCCGAGCTGTCAGAGGGCCAGCTCTCTACACCTGCTCTCCTGGCTTATTTTACTGTCACTGTGGCACATGCAGACCAGTATCTGACAGCGCTAAACACCAGCGCAATAGAAAACAGACAGGGCAGCGGCGCTTAAATGATAATTACTGTGCCAGTGACTGATGAGGTTGGGTAATGCTGTTAGTTCTCAGGGCCGGCTCAGCAAAGAGAGATGGATTTCGGAACGGATGAAACATTACCTGAGCGGGGCTCCGCAGCCAACGACAGTTACCAGCCACATTAAATCTGTAACTAGTCTGCATAATAAGTTGAAACATGTTGCGTTTTTTACACACAACCGGTCCAGTCATTTTTCATGCTGGAGCGATCTGCTATCCATTTAAATTTTCCTGCGAGGCCTCGGCGAATGGGTTAGTGGGGGAAATGCCATCAGGAGAAGTTGTGCAAAACAGCCAGCGCCAACCTCGGCTGGCACCAGACAAGTGCTCACTGTGGAGAAACGGAGCTCCGGTGAAATGAAAAGCAGATGTCTGTGGATGTGTGTGGCTATGGAGGCAAACAGTAAGCCCTAATCCTGTGTGCTGAGGAGGGCATGTGAGTGTCGAGAGGCATAATGTATGTCACGCTCCTTTCAGGTGCTTCTAAAAATAAAGCTCTTAAGAATGGTTCTGTTCACCTGTCCCCTTGCCTTTATGGCTTTCTAAAGAAGCAGATTCATTGATACAAGCTGGCACTGATTGCAGGCTTTTTCACTCATAAGTGCAGCTATTTTTGATGCGAGGTTTCATTCATTAAGGGCTGAGCAACACGCCTCAGCTTTCAAAGTGCTAATTCTCCTTGACTTGTTCAGCTGTCAGGCGAGTGGAGATAGCAGCTTGGACATAAATTCCGTGTTCCTTCCCTATGGAATCCATGCGGGGAGTCCTTGGGAGAAGCAGCATATGTCTCAGGCAGTCAGTTACGGTCTGTAAGGCATTTGCCTGTGGGAATATAACAGATCCTTATGAAGGTCATATAAATGCATGATATTGGGACTTTATTCCCTTTGCTGTAGCACGCAGCACTCCAATCTGCAGACCTGAGAGCATTTCCAGCGGCACCGCATAAAGCTACTACAAACTATCAACTCATTTGTCTCGCACCTACCCGTGCAAGCACATGCTTAACACACTTAACCTTCCTAAACACAACAGTCTCTTATAATTACTGGCATCTCCCCGAACTCATTTGCACAAAAACACTATAATCACTGCTGAACAAAATGAAACTCTCCTAAACGGAGAGGTATTCCACTAGAAAACAAGGCTCACCCAGGACGTATTACAGTGCATAAATAAGGACACAGAAAATCAATAGCAGGGTCTTAAGTGGTTTATACTACCAGATAGGCCTAATCAAGCTCACCATTAACCTAATGGGCTTCATGTGGCATTAGTCAAAGTCCATTTTTACAATAACATGATCCTCACGGTTCAGGGAGAGTTCTCTCTTATTACTGTCCATCAAAACAATAACAGATTGACATATGATATAAAGGTGTCAAGGGACGTCTGGCAGCTTTTAAATATCAAGTAACATATTTTAAAATTGAAACACACTTGAATCAAATTACTTACATTTTGGAGCAGAACTGACAATTTTCCGGCTCAGCAGATGTGCTTTTTTAAAGAAGTTAATGAAATTCCTGAACATGGATAGTTATCCATTCTGTGTACTGTTGCAAATCTTTGGGCCTTTTTCTGTGAATATATACACGTTTTCAGTGATTACAGTTTTTCCTTGGTGAGAGATTATTATATGCTATGACTTTTGAACACAAATACCTGACTGTTTATTCTCATATCCACCACTGTTGATCCAAGCATAACAATCAGGCCTCCATCCATAATGATAACTCTTCAGTAAATGTACACAAAAGTACCCTTAAAGCAGGATGTAATATGTGCTATGTGATCTACTGCATCAAGCCACTGAAAACTAAACCTAAATTCCTCACAGAGAATTCTGTAGCTATGCACAGGTCATTTCTCTGCTCTCATTTATTGCAACTATTGTGGTCTGCAACTGATGCAGTTTGTGGAATACAATAGTAAGCAAGCTCTCCAAGTCTAAGTCCATTAAAGTGTGTGGAGATGTAATAGAGGCCTTGGGGAACCATTTGAACAAGCCAGTATGTTAACAAGAGCAATCCTCAAAAGAGAGAACCTGCCTATATGACTGGCCATTAGTGCCTTAAAGCACTCGAAGCCCTGTGTGAGAACCAGACAACAGACAGAGGGTCAAGGGTGACCTGGAAAGTAAGCTGATTCTAAGGAGGTAGAGCATGTTCACACCTGCACTGACAAGAGATGACACAAGGTTAATGCAACACGTGTGCTAAAGGACTGCCTGAAGGACATTCGGCCTGGAGACATATTGCGGCCTGTTCGCCTCCCTCATTGTTCAGACTCCCTTTGGCAAATGAATTGTAAAACAGCCAAAACAGAGTCTGTTTCCCTCCTTCAAGATTCATGATTGTAATAACTGGCTGCCAGCTGCTGAGCTTCCAGGAACTGCTGCTCCTGTTCCTCCTGACGCAGGCGAACATAACTCCTCTTGCAAAAAATTGTGCAAGGACACAGAATGTTTAAGAATTCTTATTGTCGTAAATGAACAAAGTGGAGTAAAGTGATGAGCGCGGACAAAACGGAGAGGAACTGTCACAGATCCAGAGTTTAGGGCCGTGAAGTTGTTTTGCCATCAGAAGCTTTCAGAGGCTTTTCTTTCTTTCAGAGGCCACAGTGGGCAGGACGCAAACCACTCAAGAGTGGAGGTTTATAAAAGACCATTTGTTGTACTGTCATCTTCATTCACGAGGCACCAGTAGGCTAATCTTAAAAAGCGCTGCTCTCTGACTGTGGAAGAGGGGAAAGAGATCAGGGGAGAGAAGGGAAAAGACAGAGCCAGAAAGAAAGGATTAGAAAAAGGGACAGGCACTTTGTGACAGGCCAACATTAGCGCTCACTTCCCCTTCTCTTTCCTGCCCTTGCGACCCCAGTTACAAGCCAGCTTTTCGAAAGGTCGTCTCTGTAACTGCAGGCACTGAATGATGCAAGCCAGGAGAGCAGCCTTGCACTCAGACCTCATCTCACATATCCGCTCTGGAGGCTTCCCACACCCTGTCTTGCACACTAGTGAAAAAAAAAAAATCCACCGCTCTACTGGCAAAGCTGTAATGAAGGACAAACCGATGTTTATGGCTTTATTAGACTACGGAGAGACTTTACAATGTGTCAGTGTCGTTTAAGCAGCTTGCAGAAGACTATCTGAATAGTCCTCCCCCGCCTTTATCGTTCATGTTAGACTGTTTATTTCTAATGAAAAAAGGCTGCTAGATTAAATGTCACAGACTGTAATGGATGACAGCTGAATGCGCACTCAGTGAGTTTAGACAAATTGTTCCAATAGACCTGTGCACACAAAAAAGACGCTTTTCTGCCAAAGGAAACATTAAAGAGCCGCATGCATTTGGACGAAGACGGCAGCTATCTGGTTGACTTTGATTTTTTAAAAGTCCTTAGAGCCATTACAGTAATTCTTTAAAAGCATCACGCTTTGTTCATGTTGATGGAATGTATAGTCTGGAATATTAAATTTTCATCTATTTAATTACTTACTAGTCCACAATAAAGTCTAACTACTTGGAACAAATGAGGGAAAAAAAAAAAACATTACGCCCTCAAACAGCAAGGAAATACAACTTCAATCATTTATAGGCTGAGCACTGCTTTCAAGGTGCAGCCATTAAGGGCTGGTGGTAAGAAATTTAATTTCTTGTGCTCCATTTTTTTAACGCCTTAGTAACTAAAACAAGGTTTTTGTTGTTGAACAGAAGAAAGAGTGCTGTGTAAGCTGTATGTGTACATAGGTGGTGTGTGTGTGTGTGTGTGGGGGGGGGGTCCATGTAATGAGTGGCCTTCAACAGACCAGGAACACGACATAGTGCAGTCCAAAAAATATTCTGTCTTGAAGCACACTGGATTTCTCATGTTGTGAAAAATACATGAGAATATCAGTCAATATAAGCGCATATCAGGGGACCTTAAGTGACTGGAGAAATTAACATAACCTTAAATAAAATGTTCAAGTTTATTAATCATTTGCCATGAGTGCCTTACATCTTCAGCCCACAGACATCACAACATGTTAGGATTTCTGCCCTGGTGATGCTCAGCCAGGCTTGTGATGCAGTCATATTCAGTTCAGACTCTTTTCAGAAGATGTTCGCCTTCAGTCTGGTCTTCAGTAAGTGAAATGCACATTCAGTGGGGTTCAGGTTAGGTGACTGACTTTGCCAGTCGAAAACACTCCATTTTTTTCTGGATTAATTCTCCTTTCTGCAGTAAAGATGTTGTGGCAGTTCTATAGACAGTCTAACATCCAGGCACGAGGTGGTGTGCTCTACATCAGCGCCCCCCCAACCTTTTTTGCGCCACGGACCAGTTTCATGCAAAACAACATTTTTCACGGACCGGTACAGATCCAACCAAAAACAAAGTGCGTAAAAATACGAAGAAGCTCCCTAAAGACGTTTGTTTTTTACTCATTTTTTGCTAGTTTGTGGGCTAAATTTTTGATGTGACATGTGACTGAGACAAGCGGGTTTTTTTTTTTAAATAAAAGATCTTTCAAACTCTGATAATCACTAAAATAGGTTTTCTTCTGTCCTTCTGTGCGGCCCGGTACCAGATGAGGTCCCCGGTGGATGGGGACCTCTGCTCTAGATAATGGGCAATTCTTTAATCTCCATAATTTTATCGTTCCGTCCCTCTAGTACAGTATCATATTTGTCTCCTTCTTCCCGTTAGACTTTGGCTGAGAACTCCTGTAGAAAAGGGCACCTTCATTATTTACTGCCTTTGATTTAAAGTTGATTTTCTGCATTTTAAACACACCGTCCCTTTTCAAAGCCCATTTTGCTGGAGAACCAAGCCAAAATAACAAACCTTCTGTCACCACCCAATTACTTGCAGACTTGACTGTGCTCGAGTTTGGAGGTGTAATGACTGCTCGCCTGTTGATTGTACTAAAAGTATCATGAGGAACCTAATTAGCTTCGTAATCACAGTGTTGGGTATGATTTAGCAGCTGAATATGTCGTGAGGTGACACTAAAGTTACCATGGAAACAGCAACATCACGCAGTGCACATGCAGTGCACTAACAAAATGAAACTCCGATTTGCTGGCGCTTTCATGACTAAATGCTGTGTGACTCACATGATGGTGGCTTATTTTTGCATCCTCCTCATGTGTTCTGAGCGCAAGTTCTAGGAAATTGAGGAAACTGCATTCACAGCATTTTTATGCACAGCTGAGGGACCTTGTGTGCGCCCCTCAGTGTCCGTTCACCAGAAGAGAAGGGCAGACTGAGGCTGGGAAATGCATGCAGGTATGTGTGTACGCTCATGTCTCACCTGTCCAAAGATATACAGCACAGGTGCAGGATGGAGGCAGTGGTCAGCAGCACGTCCAGCGAGGTGCGGACCAGGCAGAAGGTCTCGCCATAGATCCAGTTCTGGTGGATCAACTCGATGGCCCCAAACGGCATCACTAGCACTGACACCAGCAGGTCAGCAAAGGCCAGCGATACTATGAAGTAATTGGTCTTTATTTTCCTAAAGAAATAGAGAGTAAAGATTATTCTTTTGATAATTAGGATTTTTTTCTGAAAAGAATGACTATTATGCATGTATTTACGTATCTTTCTCCCTCTCGCTCTCTCTCCCTCTCTCGCTCTCTCTCTCCCTCTCTCGCTCTCTCTCTCCCTCTCTCTCTCTCTCTCTCCCTCTCTCTCTCCCTCTCTCTCTCTCTCTCTCTCTCTCTCTCTCTC
>JBBIGA010000032.1:7200612-7217461 GCA_037576975.1 Alestes dentex
CTCTCGCGCCCTCTCCCTCTCGATATATATATATATAGATCAAAATATCAAGGGATGTTCGATGAAAGTCACTTATCAATCATGTTATCAGCAGTGCAAATGGGTAAATCAATTACTTAATAAATGGAAATCTTTTATTAAATGTAACATCAATTTAATATCTTGCACTATTGGAGCTGAGGTATTAGGGTCACAGATGAGTGAAACTTGATGAGTGAGTTCTCTTTGATAGAAGAAATCCATAGCCTCTTTCAAAACCCTTCATGTTTACATTAATAAATGAAAGGTGGGCTTCAGAATAAAGGTATGAAAAGAGGGTATGCACATGTGTGTGAGTGTGTGTGTGTGTGTGTGTGTGTGAGTGTGTGTGTGTGGTAATCTCCTGATTGAATGTCATACCCTGTTCCACAGTGCCTGAGAAAGACCAGACCCTCTGGCACTCCATTAATGAGTAATAAAATTCTGGTTGAGGCATCGGCCTGCGAGAAGCACTGAAAACACAGCGCTATATATAGCAAGCTGAGAACCTCTAAACGGATTCAGATCGCTCTATCATGTATGCCAAAACATGGCATCAAAAATGTGCTCCAGCTGTCTGCTAACAATACACATCTGTGGAAGAATGAAGACTTAAGCACTGATGGCTTTTTTTTGTTTTTTTTTTGTTTTCTTTTTTTGCACGGCACATTTGATGTCAATTTGACATCAGATAATTATGCCATCAGATTATATGTCAGTGTTTACGAAATCCTTTAGACACACCATTAAAGCATAATGGTGCCAGATGGCCCCTGCAGTCCTGAGACAGATGTATTCTGATCAGACAATTTTCAGAGCGTTATTAATGTTTCACTGATGCAGTGCTTGACAGGTCACATACTGAGCCCACCAGAGTCAAAGCAAGCTTCCATTCACACTCCAAACCAATTCAAAACTGGACTTGGAGTTTTGTCCAGTCACAATCATTATTTTCAC
Organism: Alestes dentex; assembly: GCA_037576975.1. Lineage (NCBI taxonomy): Eukaryota > Metazoa > Chordata > Actinopteri > Characiformes > Alestidae > Alestes > Alestes dentex. Next base: position 7,201,588 of record JBBIGA010000032.1, read on the forward strand.
TTAAACATGTAAATGCTTTAAGTGCTTTCACATTTACATGCTGGGAAGCCATAGAGAGCCGAAACCATGTAAAGGAATAAACACACGTGCCAATTAATATTTCAGTTGAGGACAAGGAAACTCCATTACTGAACATTTCAAAACTGGGTGGAAACTGTTTAGGAAGTGATCATTTCGAACAAAAAAACAACAAATCTTGTGCTACTGAATGCTCTACCAAAGTAAGTTAGAGGGCACTTTATTCTTTTCCTGAATAACTGGCTGTAAAAATTTGGTACCCGTGCTTACAAGTAGATTCATTACCTCATGTCAATATAAAACATGTAAAAATACATGTGTATGTCTGTATGTTCTCATTTCTCATATGTGCGTTTCATTTGCATTTTGTTTCTTGCTTTTTTTTTACATCAGGATTAAATCAAAAGAGGTTGAGGAAAGAAATCAAAGCCATCACAACTTTCTACAGTTCTATAGTTCTCGTATTCTGCAAAAAGAACCATTTTATAACAAAGGCCTCTAGATCCTGTTGGGACTGTAATACGTTTATGGATTATTAATTAATAAAAGAGATTTTTCCTGGCAAACGCAGAGCCAGTCAATATTCTAGTTCCCAAAACACACCTGAACCAAGCAATTAAAGCCAGCACAAAACTGATTACCTGGCTCAGGTGTGTTAGAACAGACCTAAAATCCAGATACTGAAGGGTCTGAAGAATTAGAGTGGACAGAGATCATCGGCATGTCATCACTGTCATACCAAAACAGAGAAACTCCATTTTTCTTTTATTATTATTATTATTATTATTATTATTATTATTATTATTTTAAACCACCAGTTGCCCTTTACACTTTGAAACCATTTCGTGATGCATGGACCAACAGAAATAAATGCTCTAAAATTACTTGGACTACAATCTGAGAGTTAGTCTTTCCTTTTTCTTTAAATTTTATTATGGAAATGCAGAGCTTGGTTAAGTCAGGGACAATGTGTCCAAGTACACTTATTTGATATTGTGACCCTGTAAAATATTAAAAACCTTTTTCGTGCATAATGCACCAAAGGACTGTTACAACAAAACTAAAGTAAGAAAGAAATATCAACAGATCACAAGCTGAATGTGCACTGAAATTATATTGCATTTGCATTTACTTGCTGAGTTTATCATATTGGGAAAAATAAAACATAAAACCAGCCCCACGTTCTGTTATTTTTTTTTTCCAATATGTAAAAACTATATAGCCTATAAACAGTAATTTTCTAAATGTTCCATTCCAAATGTCTAGAAGTATGCTCTCTGTAGAGAATCTGTACTTATTTTCACTTGAAAAACCCCAGAATTGGACTTTGGGGGGATGGTAGGCTTTATGTTTTTAAACACATCTCGAAGATAACACCTCTTACTGCCATTTAAAGGCAGCACGCTTGTTTTACGCGTGGCAGACACGCTAAAACATATGCACACGCTGACTTTAATGCAGTGCTGGACACAGTGAGCAGGATGTTGGGAAGAGATTGAAAGTCCCTTTAAAGTAGGACAGAAAAAAGGGCGCATCATCATAAATCGTGAGAAAGTGCATGAAAAAGAAAGCGGAATGTGTTCCAGGATGACGTGTGGTTTCTCTCATTCTGACACACATTTTCAACAGAAGCGACATGCAATTCCACTTTCTGACTGGAGGAGTCTGAGAGATGGGGACCAGTGTGGGTAACAGCACTCTGAAAGCCACTTCTGGGACCGCCATTTGCTGCGAAGGGCCGAGGCCCGAGAAAGCCCCAAATCCTCTGAGTGTTTCTATCTATCTGCTGTGTGAGAACCTGAGGCTCTTCCATCATTTTAGGTAGAGGAGAACCAGCAGCCACTTTTACTAAACCCAGCGAGAACACATAGAGGCGACCTTGAGACGCAGCCGTGTGACTGACCAGTCGTCTACACGTTGATATTCTCCTCACAGAGCTCTACGGATGTGCACAGTTTAGACAATGCACCATTATGTGAGATGGTGACATATGATTCGGAGAGGGCTTTAAGGCTCTTATCCCTAAAGGAGTAACGGGTGTAATGGGTTCATGGTGGCGGAAAGATATCCAGTAATCATATAAAGCTCTTTCGCTCTAGAAAACAATGTCACCACGCGCACTCCTGTGTTTTTGTTGATAATATACTCCGAGCGTCTAATCCTGAGAGACTCCATTCAGGCAGCTGCTTTCATTCAAGCAAAAAAGTGCCACTGCATAAATCTCTAAGAACTCACTTCATAGCAGCCCTCTGGAGGAGCAATTAACCAGCTGCTAATCAAACAGCGATATGAAATAAAAGGGAGCTGCACTCAGGAGTTGAACGACTGCAGAGGCAATCTAGAAATCCTTAGCTGGTGCCTAAAACACTCCCACCCACATCTACTGCCCCAGACCTCTTTCTGTGTCTTTCAGTCATTTTTCTGAACCCCTGTTTTGGAAAATCCTGGTTTTTTTTTTTAAGTGCTTTCCTTTGACTTTCCTTTCTTAAGCAAGTGCACCGTATTCTGTCTAATCCTCAGAAATCTCTCCATAAGCCATTTTGCATAAACATGAGAGACAAGGTGTGTATGTGGGCTAGCTGTGTGAATGTTGGTGTCTGTCTGAAGGATAACATAATGTCAGCGACACCTTTGGGAAGAGCCTTTGGTAGGACACAGCTGTAACTGTAATTGGTTTTAAGCTCGGAAGGACGGAGGAGTTGAAGTGGCAGTAGGGGGCACAAAAGTAAGAAGCGGACAGATTAAATACTGACAGGTTTGATATTACACTTAGTGCTGAGGGCTTTGGTGCAATCATCGGTTAAATATATATTTTCCAGTATTTTTCTGACCCTGAAAAATAAAAAGTTCGAACATGCGAAAACTCTTGCGCATCCTGTTCATAACTTAATTGCCTCAAACTGAACCAAACTGCAGTGAATTTAGGGCAGTACAAACAGTGAATCATATCACAGTTGTTTGAGCAAAAGCTTGCTGCTAAAAATGATACATTTATAGGAAAAAGAGAAAATGAATAAGTAGAATTCCAAGTCATTTTGGAACACTTCCGCTGGTTCATCAAGAATTGACCACACAGTGTAAATGGCAGCTGATTTTGTCAAGCAGTGTAAAATAAGAAAAAGTTAGATTCGATAGGACAGTGTTGGCATTGGGGGGGGGGGGGGTCGGGGACTCTGACCTGAGCTGCCGATCCTTGCAGACAGCCACCATGACCAGCAGGTTTCCCAGGACGCTCATGAGCATGACCAGCGACAGGAAGCTGATGAGAGCAACCCTCTTCGCCATGCCGTTGCTGTGGTAACAGGGGGAATGATAAGGACTTATTGTACAGCAATCAATAGCATTTCACAGACTAATGACTGATTAGAGAGACATCTGTCACGAGCTGACTAACATTCAATGGTTCAACAGAAATACAAATGATGAAACAGCAAAAAAAAAAAAAAAAAAAAGTCCCAGTCTGACGAGATATATTGTGAACAAACTGCACAGCGTGTCTGCAAATTAGGATTTATAAAATGTCTCACGTGTGGACACGATCAGCATTTTTGGACATGCTAAAGGTGATTATTATTTTTTTTTAATTCCCTAACTTGGATTCCCATGGTAACATCTCTGTGTGGGCACTTGCCGAGAATAGAAGCATAAAGAACACACAGCGCAGCCAGAAAAGCAGGCTAATTTCCTTCACGCATTTTACCTTGACGTAGGTGAGCCACGTCTCTCCCATACTCATAGCAATGCCTCTTTTGGAGTGTTTGACATCTGTAATGATTTACAGTAATCCCTAGAACATTTCCATTGGTCGTACTCCATTAAGAGAACGAACCCCCAGTGGAGTTTGGGATTCTTGTACACTGGAGTGTGCCAATAATTTATATTCTACTGCAATTCAGAGCTGTTTTACAGCAACACCTCGCAACGCATCCTAGTCTGAGATTCAAAGAAATGCATATTTAATAGTGCCACTCTAGAGCTGTTGTTATACATCAAACTGACTGACTGAAATGCCTGTTTTACGATATTATAATATCAAAGAACTTGCCCATATTGGGTTTTCTTTGATCATGCACGAGGAACTGAATGTACGCATCATAAACCTGCGTTTCTGGACCGTGGAGAGGAGAGAATACGCCTATCAGAGATAATGAGGACTCGGTGGACGCAAAATTGACAAATAAAGAAAGCAATCTAACCTTGACCACACAAAAGTGGAAGTCAAAGCCTCTACACCCTGGGCTATTATGCGCTGTGAGTGCAGCCGAAGAACATTTCTGTTCCTCCTTCAACGCCGCGGAGCACTCAGCCCATGAAAACCATTTCAGACGAGCCAAATATACAATTCAGAATTTGTAATTCGAGCCTGTTGACTTAACTCGCAATTTTCTCATTACAATGTGGTTGAGGTAGAAAAGTCCAGTTAAAACTCTGACTAAACTGAATCTTTGCTTTCACGTTCCACTCCTGAGCGCCAGAGGCTGTGAGTGCAGCACTGAGGTCGAGAACTCACAGAGAGCCAGGAGGGCCGATGCCTGAAGACGGTCACAGCAGGCACAGTCATGCGTGTGTAGCGACGGTACAAACCTTTGACCCTGAGTGTGTGATTGAACTGAGGGTGAAATCAGCACACAACAGCTCAATCAAAGCTCTAAGTGAGCTGCCCTCCGGTCACCTAGTATACCGGCTCCATGGTCAAATGTGCCACACAAAAGCTTGGTTCCAGACAGTGGGCTGGAAAGAACACTCATTTGAATCAATTAGCAGCTTTTGTTTCAGTCGTGTGAAACGTATAGAAAAGAGCTTGAACGTGCTTGAAATACATGCAAGAGTAGATTTCCTTCAAAGATAGCACGTAAATTAAATATATTGGAGGAGAGAAAGCTCCCCAAGACAGCAAATGGGAACTTTTATTCTTCATATTGTACAAAAAAAACCCTGACAGACACACATCCTTACTAATATTATGAATTCCATCAAAACAGCTCTCATCCCTCAAGGCATGGACTCCACAAGACGTCTGAAGGTGTGCATTAAGCTGTTAACTGCAGATCCTTAAAGTCCCGTAGGCTGAGAGGTGGGACCACCATGATGTCCAGCACATTCCACAGATTCTTGATTGGATTGAGATCTGAAGAATTTGAAGGCCAAGTCAACACCCTGAACTCTTCGTCATGTTCCTCCAACTATTCTTGAACAATGTTTGCAGTGTGGAAGCGGACATTATCATACTGACAGAGGACACAGCCATTAAGATATATTGTTGTCATGAAGGGGTGTACTTGGTCTGCAGCAGTGTTAAGATAGGTGGTACGTATCAAAGTAACATCCACATCCACCAGTTCTAACGCTCACATGTCCACTGCAGTGTGTTTTGCAGAAAGGTCGGAGTACCCATGCTGAGCCCTCTCCCTGACCCCTGTCCACTGCCCCAAATACAGAAAGCTGCAATGTGCTGTGATCTGATGCCTATCTGTCATAGCCAGCATTAATTCTCCTCGGTGGGACTGGACTAGACGGGCTTGCCTTCACTCCCCCTGAGCTCTGGGCACCCATGACCCTGTTGCCATTTACCGGTTGTTCTTCCTTGGACCACTTTTGGGAGATTCTACAAGGAAACCAGAAACAAGCCACAAGACCTGTTGTTTTTATGCTCCGACTCAACCTCCTAGCCATCACACTTTGGTCCTTCCTGCTTCCAACACATCTTCAAGAACTGACTGTTCGCTTGCTGCCTGTTATATCCCATCCCTTGACAGTCGCCACTGTAATGAGGTGTTCACTTAACCTGTCAGTGGTTTCAATGCTCGGGCTGCTCTGTGCGTACTTTTTATTTTAAACAGGCCCTATTTGCATATTCAATTTATGTGTTCTTTCTTTTCTAAGGACCAGTGAGCACAATGTTTTATAAGCATCCCAGACTGTCTCTTCTCATAACAATAAGCATGCAGAGAAAATAACTGCTGATTGAAAATTGAATTAGACATTCATCTCAGTAGGAATGTCCCAGAGAGTGATTATGACACTTCCCTCTCCGAGGTCTCAGCACACGATCCAAATATTCAGCCACAACCTGACAGCCATCTGAGGGTAGGAGAAACAGACCAAAACCTTTCTGACTCTTCCAGTTTACATAAGGGGAACAACCAGCACACAGTCCACGCTCTTGTTGAGGTGGAAGCCCAGATATGATTGACATAAAGCACTAAAAACAAATTAATGTAAAGATATTACTGATGCATAGCAGCAACACAATTTCACAAATAAAAGTATGGCGTGCTCTGCCTGATGTATTATCGGTCCACTACCAATGAAAACGAAACCATACATTACCAAAATGGCAGGATGTTTTTTTAATAAGTGAACGATTAATCTGTCATACATGTTGTAACTGCTATGATGGTATTTTATGACAGCCACTTAACAGCCCCCAACTTCATACTGTGCTCTACATGAAGACCAAATCGTTTTCATATCAGTGACCAAAGTTCACAGTGGCCTATGTGCTGGTGACGGAGTAAATAATACTGTGATATTTTGAAAGTTAAAGTTCGTAAAACGTTTATGTGGAGTTATGTGGAGAACTCTGTAGCCAGTCAGTATGCCGGCTTTTGACTTGATCCTTTATTTAGAGTTATGCGGTCTACCTGTAACATGATGTCATGTAATCAGGGCCTCGGTGAAACTGAGTAAACTGGGCAGAGGCAGTCCCTGACATTCTAGCCTTGCTTATTTTTCTTCCCCAGTACCAGAACTAAGTAAAAAGGTTCTACTGCTTAGATTATGCTGAAAGGTGAACACAGCACACGCTGTTCAAGCTTGTCTGAGTGACGTGTTTACCACCGGTTCACTGAAATCACTAATTATCAATCTTTTGGGAAGTGATTCAATCTGAACATTTGCCGTAAAACCTCATTTTAATCATGTATTTTGCAAAATATGAAGAATTAACCCGAGCTGTAAAATCCAAACGTACAAATAAAAAAATTGCGTGTCAGAAGAAAAGTAAAATAGGGATGAAAATGATGAATAAAATGAAAAGTTCCCTTTCCAACCCAGTAATGAAACTATAGCGGTACAAAAGAGAGCTAACAGATTATTTGACACATGAATTACAGTGAATTACGGGGTGATGTGATTTGTCTAACCTGCACGTCACCACAGACAGCTCTGGTATCTTGCTCCTATCCTCCTTGCCTTAATTCAATTGTTAGCTACTTAAGGTGAGAGGAAACTTGACCTCAATTACTCTGAAATCATCACAGCGTCTAGTTGTTGGCAATCTTGGCCTCAACTGAAGTCCTTTATTATCATAATTTCTTCTCTGTTAAAAATTTGAATTCGGGTTTCATCCGCCTACTCACAAAGAACAAAGACGCTGATTAGGGAGCAAAGGGCACTGTATGCATTTTAGAAGGATAATGAACAATTTACCATCACACAGGTGTCCATCTGCAATTCTTGTTGACAACTGTGAAACATATTCTGTCATTCATAATCAGTCAGAAACTCTTCTCCAGAAAGTCAAGCCGCGAGTGTGTGAAACGTGTCAGTAATTTGAATCAACAACACCCCTGAATCGCTCATATGGAAATTTTAGTAAGTTATGCGTTCCGATGCTTTATTCACTCCATATTAAAACGTCAAATGCATAATGCATTTTAATTTTCTCACTTATGGAGTCTGACATTCCGGGGAAGAATGTGGTGAAATGACTTACTGATAAAACCCCACTGGATAAGGCCACGCTGCGAAATGCAGCGAAAGTGCTAACGCTCAGCAGTCCAACAAAACTTTCAGAGACCGTAGGCTCTGTCTTGTAAAGCATGAAGTATGTCCCACAACTTATCCTGATATTTTGCTTCAATTACTCACGCAGACAGCAAGTTCTGCAAAAACAGCTTCCAAGACTTTGCGGTTTAGGTCCATTTCCTTTTGGCAATTAAGCATTAGCCAACCAAAATCAACATGGAGCTCGACTCCTTGCAAAAAGGAAATCACAACAGCAATCCAATTATTCATCGCGTTCCACTCTGTTAACCTGTGCAAGCTCCATCTCTCAGTGGACGGGACAAAATGAAACAGGCATTAGAGAGTCTATCTATGTCAGTGAGCTTTGGGCCTGGTTGTCATGATAGTGCATCTAAGTGCATACTTTGGAAAATATTTCTGAACTAGGGGTGTAAAAATGCACTGAAGCATCATAATACAGTAATACAATAATCTTTGAATGATACCAAAATAATCGAATCTAACTGAGCTGTGTTAAAACCCGGAGATTTCGTAATGGTTTCATAAACAAATAGAATGTTATAAAATGAGGTGAGATCAAACATTTACACCCATGCACTTAAACAGGCAGCCTTTCAGTTGGCCTGGACATCTATAACTGCCAGCCTCTCTGGCCCATAGTCTATCAGGCGACCTCTGGCAGGAAGCATCGTATTAATGTAGGAACCGGCTGAGATGAGCTCTGCTGCTGATTTTCCGATTCTGCCTAGCTTACGTGTTCGTTGCTGTGTCTGCTGTTTACATGCAGAAGCTGCCTGGTTCTCCGGTTCTGCTTAAAGACCGTGTCCTGACAACTGATTTTGCCTAAATGTTAACCTCTTTAATTAGTTCCATTCTTTACGAGTACATTCATGCCTTCAGCTCAGCCTGTTCGTCTCTTCACATATCCGAATACTGAAACTATGGAATAAAGCTTTTACAGATTTAAAGATTTTATTTCATATTATCAATTGTAACTGATACTAATTATCAGACTGATACGGGTCATTAGTCTTTAGGAAATGATCAAATCTGACAATTTGCAGCAAAATATCATTTGTATAACGTATTTTTTCAAAAATGTAAGAAGTAACCTGAGAGGTAAAATATAAATATAAATATAACTAAAAAGTGTGGGTAAATACTCAACTAAGGAAGTAAATAAACATAGAAAGAAAGAAAGAAAGAAAGAAAGAAAGAAAGAAAGAAAGAAAGAATGGAAACTGGCATGAAAAGTACAACAGATTCAGATATTTTGAGGTTTGAAGTAACATACAATGTTAAATTAAATTAAATTCTTTAAATATTACAAGTAAGCATTTTAGACATTTATTTTAACTTAGTTCCTCATGTTACACATGTAATTTTTACAGCTTCTTGCTAGGTATTAAGTTTTAGAATACAAGTGTTACTGTCATTGTACCTACAGCATACTTAACATAATTTGTATATACATAAATACATAACTGTATCATGTGTGTTTATAAACATTACGATACATCACGGGTGTCTGTGCGCCGGTGACACGGCTTGTCCCTACATCTCCAGCCTCAGTAAAGATCCCAGCAGGACCTCGTTTGTTACAGTACCTTTTTAGTAATCATAATGTTAAAGTGTACACATTAGAAAATGAAATTGTGACCCCCGCACAGAGCACTGTTGCTGTTCGCTGAGTTCCCGGATTGCTGAATTGAATTCCTTGCTTTATTTGAGAAACAAATCAGGGAAGTATGTCAGACAGAAGAGAAAATACACAGGAAGTGAGGTTCACTTTCTGCAAAGTACGGAAATACTCGGACTGGTTCCCACACGCTCCGAGGCGCCCCATAATTCTCTCGGCTTCATTTGCACATGAACGCTCGGCCTCGCTGAAACGGAATGTGGCGAGTCAATTGAGTTGAACTTCTTCAGTCTCATCCAGTGAGCCCAGATTGACAAATCTATTTCCTGACAAATATCAATCGCAGATCTGCCTCATCCTGCTCCACAGATTGATGATAATTAATGGGAAATCTGATAATAACTTGCACCTGGGGACGGATCGGGTTGCCTAGATACCCTGAAGGCACATGTGACTCCTCTGTCCCAGATGACAAATGGGTCTTTTAGAGAACCTAAATCATTGTGGAGCTTCAGTAGATGGCTGGCGTGAACCTAAATGGGAATCGTTTTGCACCTATAAGCTCCAAAAGGTTTTTAAGAGTATTTGCAGAAGTTATTTTTGATGCCGTCTATGCTGAAATATGCTCTAGATGCTGAAGCACTTTGCCTTTGTTTGGAAACATGTCATGCTTATCTTTCACACAGACAAAAAAATACGTTCATATGTCAGAACGTGTGGTATTTACGTAATAAACTCTGTACATTGAGTATAGTTCAGGAAGGACAGGCCAACGCTACTACCTTTATCTACAACACCATAAAGCAATAAAATACCATAAATCTTCACAAGCACATTTAGTCATTGTAACAGTAAATACAGTAATCACTTGAATAAGTGCAGCCATTAACAGTAGTAGTCCAGAGTGGCTTTGAAGTTGCACTTACTGTAGGTTTCACTATGGTACTGTGGATAGCAGCAGTTTGAAAAGATTCCTCATTTTCACCATGTTATCACTCGAAGATGATAACAGTGTTGCTTGGGCTGCTGATATGAGATAGGCCTCTGTTGCCTGGAAACATTAAGGCGCTGGGACAGGCTGTCTTCTGCTACTGATTTTCCAACCAGTAATGTTTCTCTACCAATCAGTTACAGATAAAAGCCATGACTCTCCCACATCTGAGCCATAAGGAAGTTACAACAAGCGTTTGCTGCTGGTAAACTCACCACCTAGGACTGACCCTGACCTCTGTTGGTGTTTGCAACAGCGCACCGATCCGACACATTCGACAAAATGCCTACTTTCAAACAACCTGCCCACCTGTAGCTGTCTTTCTACTGTTTTCAGGTGGAATTAGAATGACAAAGCACATCAAAGGACACGGTGAAGACAAAACCAGAGATTAATCTTTTTAACCTGACCCACACTTGGCCAGCGCAGGGCTTCCTGATCCCCAGATCCTGAGCTGGGAACGAGCGAAAGCTGGAGACCATCCAGTTCACATTCAGGTGTAGCACAGACTGCCTTTTCTGCTATCTCAGCACACGCAGACACTCACAGCTGAAGCAGCCATTTATTAATTACAATGAGCTTTAAGATATGGACTTAAGAAGGTTCAAAGATCAGGATTAATGGCATCAAAACCAAAGCAAAACCAAAGACTGTTGAGTAGGGCTGAATTATACCCGGCTTGATTAAACCAGATTACACAAATGAAAAAAAGAAAAAAAAAACTAATTAAAATGTACCTTTTATGTGACTCAGCAACGATTAATTTGCAATTTGCATAATAATAATGCAAAATCACCCTTTAGTCTCTTCTACAATAACAGACACACATGTTTTTTTTTGGCCAAAGTTTTGCCACAGATTCATTGATTTATTTTTTGTTTAAATGAAGTTTCTAAACGTCCGTAGATTTTGGAATCGTTACAAGGCGATTGTGTTTTCATATATGTTACTGTTCCGATGGGCCACACTGAAAGACTGCCTGCTGTACACCTAACTCAAATGACGTTCATTCAGTGTTTATTGACCTTTTTAAAAACTTGAATAATTGTCAAAGTAATATGTGGATTGTTCAGTTACTAACTGAATGATTACTGTACTGCCTGGTTAAAGTTAAATTACAGCAGCCAATCAGGGAAGGCATTTCAGAATCAGTTTAGGCCGAATCTGCAGGGCTTGAATATCAAAAACAGCACGTTTTCACACATTCCCGCAGACAAAGCAAGAAACAGAAAGAAAGATCACTGGACCCATTTTCCTCTTTCATCCTCTTGCAATGAGAAGATTTCCCCCCTCCAGCAGCTCAGACCTCACTGGGATTTACCACCTGGGTTAAGCCAGAGACTGCTCTGCTGTACACCTTAGATCAGTTTATCTCAATAGATTGGGCAGTTTTATCTGCACCATATCAAACAACTTAATATTGATGTGAACTAAATTAAATTAAATTGACTGTATATTTAATGAAACCTCTGATTAAAGAGTTAAAGTATGTGAGCATCTCTCATCGCTCAAGTGTAGACTAGGCCAAGCCCCACCCTTGTTGTTTTTCCCATGAAATCCCACCCTAAATTCCTGATAAGAAAGGGATGCCAGTGTATAATTCAACAGCACAAGCAAGTTTACTGTATTCCTGAGATGACCCAGTCTGTCTCGATAACGCAGAGAGAGAAGAGAATAACAGCAGCAGGAGAACATTATTCTGCCATGACATAATGTGGTGATGCTATAAGTCATGTTCAGAGGTATGAATGGGAACGTTTAGAGGAAAGAAAAACAGCACATTCAGAGACTGAGCGCAGACTTGTGGAGCTGTCAGAGATGTCATGAGCTCAGCCCAGGGTGCCCGCATTTTATCAATGGGGATTTTGACAGCTTTGTTTAACAGACACATATTTTATACCTACTAATACGTATTCATAAGGATCTGGACATCTGCCTGAACCATTCTGCCTTAGCGTGGAATGGGCATGCACTAGGGACCATACAAAGACTTACACACCACAACATCTGAATGAACCGCCTTTCTTGTCTCGGTGAATGGAATTTATGCCTTTAATTTCTAGAGCGTTAACCATTACCACCACTGCAACGGCAACAGTGGCACTTTGATGTCGCAGATCTAGATTAGACAATAACACTGAAAAGGCTGAGCGTCAATCAAAGCGTGATGAGCCTTAAAGGTCAATCTCGTGGCTGTTTCTTGTTATTTTTAACTGTTTTTATTGTGGGTCAAGTACAGTCGAGTGCTGGGTTTGTCACAGGATCTTTAAAGAGAATTTGGGTGACAGGTAAGAATGTGAGCAAAGAAAGCTGGTGCCAGTAGAGGAAGCCTCTAAACTGCTGACCAATCAAGTCGGTACATCCCAGAGGCCATGCCTTGGTGCCATCAGAGTCAGTGCCCAAATCACCCTGTCATCTCACACCACTTTACATCCATAAAGAAGACAGTTACGACATATCTCCAGCCCATCCAGGGATTGTTTTAGCTTAATTAGCCACTGAGCTAACCACACAGTAGCATGCCACCGCTGTGTTGAAGATAATGAACATGTGTCAAGGTCTGGAGTGGGGTGTGTACACATCCAATGAATCATGCAATAAGGACATTTTCTCGTCACTCTGAGACCCTGGGATCAGATCTATGGCATACACATTCAGAAAGAGACAAATAATAGTATTCTAACCTCTCACTGGTATTGACTTCCTCCATCACAGGCATCTGGCCAGTGGAACTCAGATTCATGTACCCATAGAAGCAGAGCGTCTCTGTAAAGCAAGGACATATGGGGGTTAAAGTAAAACAAGGACGGCCTGAGGTCACTGTGACAGAGTGGTTAGCACAGAGCATCTATTTTAACACATTACTGACCTAAAACACAAACAACAACTTCCCTTTATAAACGCTGCAATCCATAATCCGTTGCTGTGACAGATTGGACCTTTACACATTACACAAAAGACTGTGTGCAGAAGGTGGGTTACATTCTAAAACTGAGAGAAATGTATTTTGTCACTAAATGATGTATTTGATACATTAACTAGTGACACTGAACAGTGGGCTTATGGAGAGAGAAAAAAATATTTCCAGCAAATGTTAAATGAGCCTGTCATACAAAAGAAAGGAATAATGAAATGAAATGACTAATACTTATGAAAGGCTAAAGGCCTTCATTAAAGCAGCCTACTTGTAGCAACACATAAGCGTGCTCACAAACTCCTGCTCTATTAGTGAAATCGCACAAAAGAAAAGAGCTTAAGTCGTGCCCTAAACAAACAACGCTCAGTCACGGAGAGGAGCAGCATGTGGTGCATAGCTTACAGCAGGTACTTTTCCAGCCTGATTACAAACTGTTTCTCCAAGTTTAAGAACAGCAGCCCTGAATTTGAAGCTTACACAACAGCTTCATAGCTGTAATCGAAATCAGCGAATACACCGTGATGCTGAACGTTGGAGCCAATCTCTGGGATAAAAATACAGGCACAGCTTGTGAATACGGTCAAGGGAACTGAATGCTCAAAGTATGGTGCATGGCCTCATGCAGCGTGTGGAAGACTGCATGAATGGTAAACCGCTCTAGACAAAATGCACTCATGCCTTCTTCTTGAACCCAAAACCTCAGCTTCTCCTCCACATCTACTATTGTCTGAATTCAAATCAGTGAACTGAAATCAAATGAAGGTCCCTTTTTGAAAATTCAGGCCCAAGGGCAGATGCATAGCAGGACAGCTGCCTGACTCATTCTTCCAAAGAGAACTCTGCAGCTCCTCCTCATATGAAATGCCTGCATGTTTTCATTTAGATCCGAAGCCAAAAAGATTTGCAACTGTAATAAATGTTTAGGTCAGCATAGAAACACATAAATCCAGACTGGCACAACAGCAAATGGTAAAGCTCCATTTCAGAGGACTGTCCACTGTCTGCACAACAGAGAGAGAGAGAGAGAGAGAGAGAGAGAGAGGAGATGAGGTTTCCTGTGTGTCTGCACCAGCAAGGATTCTCATCATTCCCAAACCACTCAGGGAGAGAATTCCTGCAGCGGCCCACCAGCAGGGAGCCCAGAGCCTCCAGACACTGCGGACTTCTTCCAGATGGCTTCCAGACACTCTTAAATGTGACGTACACACACACACACACACACACACACTAACGCTCATATATGCATGCAACAACCACATTTTGACACTTAAACAATTTCTGTTTAACATCAGAGCGCTTGGGTTTTGTAGCAAAAGGCCCAAAACAGCAAGACACATCAAGGTCTTTAACGTGATAAAGACATTCCCTGTTTACTCTCTCTCTGTTGGCTCCTTTCCTTTTCTCTCTGTCTTCACTTGTATCTCTTTCTTTCTCTATTTTCTCTACCCTGTCTGATCTGGCTTAATTAGAAAAAAAAATTCTGATGAATAAATAAATAAATGAATAAATAAAAATTTCAGATAACAAGAGGGGCTTCTACTGTTAAAGCCCCACTTAAGCAAAGGTGTCTGGCGCATCATGGCATCCAGCTTCACGTTCTGTTTGCTAAACTGCCGGACAGGAAAAAAAAAATTAATGAAATAAAATAACGTGATAAAAGTAAGCCTGGTCTGAGAAATGAAAAAAAAACCACCACATCCAAAGCAGCCTGTCCACCTCTGTTAGGTCCTGTTAACACCTGGCATGTCTTGGGTGATCAGACCACAAAAGGACAGTCATAAGTACAGGTGTGAACCAAAAAATGCTTTGAGGCATTTTTTGCATTGAGATCTGATCACTGTGTGTGTGTCCTGTGAATGCGTCCTGGCCTACATTGAGGAACTGCCTACTCATCTGGCATCCTTTGCGTAAGCGGAAGTACATACTCACTCACACTCTTTCAGAAATAATGTCTGTGCTTATTTGCATACAGAGAATGAGACTGAGATCTGATCACGAGTGGTCCCTCAAGATGCGTGTGGAGACGCATTCTAATGCCGGGTACGAGCTGAAATACGCAGAGCGGCCCACTTGTGATCAGAGACGCAAGTTAATGCGAGGTGTGAACGAGGGCCTTATTCTCAACGCAGCTACCATGAAACGCGGTCACAGTTTTGTCTCAAACCAGTTATCCCTCGTTCTTGATTGGCTTGTTTATAAGAAACTGCAAACGCCTGCTCACAAATCAGAGGGAATTGAATAAACTTGACGTTTATGAGATCTGAAGTCTTCCTTAATGTCTTTGGCTCATGAGAGACTTTCTGCCTTTGTATCTCAACAAGCAATAAATAAATCTCTTACAGTTCTCACAAACATTATAGAGACTCTAGGCAATACAATTCTATCAGATTCTATTCTTCTGCATTTGAAGGGAGGCTATCATGAGGTTACGAAGGAAACATACACGATGCTGACAGAAGTTATGGAAAAGGATCCTGGCCACTGTTAGTTGATACAGAAAAGGCTATCATTGCTCACGATGTCCATTTCTCGATCGATGGCCTATATTTAAAGATGTGGA
>JBBIGA010000032.1:7217561-7256806 GCA_037576975.1 Alestes dentex
GTTAGTTGATACAGAAAAGGCTATCATTGCTCACGATGTCCATTTCTCGATCGATGGCCTATATTTAAAGATGTGGATCAGGACCAGTGCCATGGTGACTGCTTTCCATCTCCATTTCATCCATCGGTCCTGAGGCTCCGATATAATATTCTCTGTAAAAAGTGTCAGCTGCAGGTGCTTAAGTTTGAATGTTTTATTCATTACATGCAGATAAAAGGCCTGTCTGCTTTAAAAACAAGACAGACAAGGAAAGAGAATTCACTCGATAAGTGAATCAACTCGCATGAACATTTTATTTTTTTTCTGAAAAGAATGAGTCACAAACAAAGTCACGCACACCCCATTTACTATACATCACTCTTCATGGTGAAGTCAATCTTCTGGACTCGAAAGGTGGGGGGATCCATGAGTTCAGGCGCCAGCTCAGCCACCCACTGAAACCTAAGAGTGCCTTTAAAAGCGTTCCTCCCTCTCAATAAAACGGGGCTTGCTGAGTCAGTTGTTTCTAGGAGGCAGGTTGTATTAACAGTGGGGGCTGCTTCTCAATCTCTAGTCCGTTTCTGTCATAGTGCAGACACCTGAGGTTCTTCAGGCAAGATGTGCTCCATCAGAACTCGCCAGGTATAGGCCTGCTGCGTGCGGAGAGGAATGGAGTAAGCAACGCAGCCAGAAAGTTGTTCATTTGAAACGAGCCTCTTCATTACGCTGTGTACTATGCAAAACTCACAGCACCCCTGTGGACTTCATATTTCATTTAAATGCAAATGCTGGCTTTAATGATGATCTCGGGGAACCTACTGCTTGGACGCGTGTGTCTGCTGGCTCACTGCATGGTATTTAGAGCGGGTCCGCGTTCGTCAGTGGCGCTCTCTGCTTTGCTCCACTCCACTCCTCTCTGAAGACGAGGGCAGCTGAGCACTCCACACTAATTTGCCACTCCATTAATAATGCACATCATGAAACACTTTTCAGACAAGCAACCAAATTTTTCTCTAGTATTACACAGCTACGGGCCAGTTCTTGAGCTTCGTAAGGCACGTTTCATAACGAGTGATAAATATATGTAATTAACAAAACATTTTGCTCGTAGATTAATGCCACGTATACCCACTGTATGTAAAAAAAACATATAGCAATAAAACGTGTTCCCCAAAACAGATTAAGCTCAAATTTGTTTACTACAGTGAAACTAAATGTATTGTATGGATTCATCTTTGTCACAGCGCTTTCCTCTCGTATGCTGCCATCTGTTACATCTAGAGGGGTTATATGATATTATATAATATGGATATTTATCAAAAGCTATACTTAATGGAGCAGTGAAATGAGCCTGAGAGCATTTCCTCTTGAGTGGTATCAAGTACAAACCCAGTGCACCCAAAATAAATTCCAGCAGCTGCCAGCCTCACGGAAGAAGAATACAAGTCTGCGCTACAGAGTGAATTTTCATATTTCATACACATGTTAGGAAGCAGACACTGCTGCTGCCATTCCTAGGAGCTTTTATTGCTGGACTCAGATGATTCATTTGTTTATAGAGTACCTGAAAAGGCCAATAAAAAAAATCTTGATTTTCTAGTGCCTAGAATGGAATAAAAGTAAGAGGTTCAGTGTGGTAAAGCCTCTTTCAGTTTGTTTGAATAGCACAATATAAATTTGACAGCCTCTTGGGCACAAACAAAGAATGAACTGGACGGATGGAAACCTTTGTGATGTCATAAAACGTTACTGTAATTAGAACGGGCCCTGTGGTGGTGCTTCACCCTCCACCTCTAACTTTCTGGAATAAAAAAAAGAACAATCAAGGCAGGAAAAAAAACCTGCAGTGCTGTGTAATCGAAAAATAAATTGCAGCAGCCGAGAAAAAGACTGCAGAAATTTCGAATGGAACATAGATAGCTTTCTGCCAAATGTTTGTACATTAAAGGATGGGTGTAAAGCCTGGGCCTGGGTCGGTCTTTAGGAAGAACTATAGGAGATCTTACACGTACGCAGCACAGTTTCGGATCATTTCTCCCGTCAGTCAATGTTCAAATGTGTTGTGCTGGACGGCGCTCGTGGTAAACACTAATGGAGTACAAATCCTCGACTCCAGAAAACGACCATCAGATGTGGAACATGAGGTGGTCTTGACGAATTAACAACTAACACGTTGGTGACTTAACGCACACAGTGCAATTCTAGTGAGGTAACGCGGCTTGTAAATAGCCTTTCCATGTGCCAAAGTTTACTGCTCGCTTCCCTGAGAACAATGCTGCCTCCTGTCTCTGTACCTAGCGCAATAGAGGATGGCATATTTTTACAACCTTAACACCCCCCGCAGTTTTACAGCCCGTCGCTGCCAGCATGGGTTCCTCTCTGTATGTACAGCCTGGAGTAGAGTCCAAGGCCTCACAGGCTCAGGCGAGTTTACTCCTGCGCAGCGGCCCACAGGGCACCCTCGCTCACTCCACTTTAGCCAACAGGCTAATCAAACACTAGCTCCCAGGCCACACAGGGCCTCAATCATATGCACATAATAACAACGTTGAGAGAAATCAACAACACAACAGGGAGTTCTCCTGAGTCCACTCGGGCTGATGAATTATTAATCTCTGGCGACGGAGAGTCATCTTGAAAGCACGGCTCTTCACCGCGTTCCAAATAAAAGGGACTGTGTCCCTGCCCTCAGAAGCCCACCCGAAGGCATCCTGAAATAGAAAAAAGATATTACCTTGTTTCTTCCCATTAAACTTGACAGCCTATTAGGTCACTCATCTGACAGCAGGCAACACAACGTGTCCTTGGTTGTGTCAACACCTAAACTTTATTTTCCATTTACTTTGTTGATCATTTAAATCACCACCTTGCAACTAATACGGCACGGTTGACTGATCATACAGTTATTTCCTTTTTTTCATGGAAGAGAAAAGTAAGCCCCGGTGGAAGAGGCTCATTAACAAAAATCACTTTAGCAAAGAAATTAAGATGTTCCATTCAAGGCACTGTATATGTGCTTAAGGCAAGCACAGAAAACCAAAGCACAGCTGAAGATACGTGTGTTTTAATTGAATAAGACATGAGGGGAAGACTATTAACGGAACAATGCGATCATTACAATGCCCCGTAGACAGGTTACGATCCCGCTACTCAGTGTATGTCATTAATTAGCTAACTGTATTACCTGAGACAACAGGAATGACATTTCTACATTACTTAAAGCACACATTTCTCTCAGACAGAAACCATCGTTCATTGAACACTGAACGTTGCTAGAACTATCCGTGACATGTGACCATTTTATTCTTCGGTAAGTGGGTAAAGAAGTAAAAAGTAAGAAGTAAAGAAAAACCCACTCGCACTGATCCAGCATGTATCTTCACTCTTCCACACCTACTGCAGTATGTCCAAACCCCATTTAAATACCCAGAGACCTTGGTTTATTTAATTATGCAAGATTTTTCATTTCAAAACGCCTGCCTCAGGAGGATGATAGATTTCCATTTCTCCCTGATCTGAGGTCAGCCACATTGTATTAATATAGAGCATGTTAAGGCCCTCATTAGGCACAAGAGTGGCCCGTCTAATGCCAATGAGGAAACACAAAAAGTCGGCAGTACATAGGAAACTTAAAAGGTGCCAGAAAATGATTTCATCTGTGCTAGAAGTAATCCAACATTAGACATTTGAAAAAGCACTGGAGAAAATATGACAGTATTTGGGGAGGAAGAAACCTCTTTAAACAACATGGCTCTCTTTAGTACCCAAAGATGGCCTAACAGGATGTCGCATAGCAGTGAAAATGAAAGTTTTGGGGAATCCATGTTCAGGAAGCAGCTAGGGCTGAATGTTTTCTGTGGAGGACGAGGTGGCATCTCATACTGGGGTAATAAACTGCTGCTGAAACCCCACCAGGATAAAGTACACCGATTCTCGCCTTTCCTCAAAGTAAATAGTTCACAGTTTGCTGTCTGGATTTCATGTACTCTTAGACTGAGTGTCAGATGAGGAGCTTTCGGATATTTCCTGGCAAAGGAATGCAGACTGTGAGCAAAGTTGTACAGTGCACACACAAGCAAAAGAGACCATGGCGGCCTGGACGGGCGGCTACTGGAGCACCTTTTATCCTTTTATCCTGTTAAAACCAGGCTCTGCCATGCAGACAAAGTAGGGTTGCAGAGGCACAAATGGGTATTGCATTCTATATGGACCTGTAGCCCATCAGAGGCAACATAAATAGGTGCGGCGGGAGCTGGGATAGAGAGAAGGCAGAGAGAGAACCAGTGTAGTGTATCTATCAGCCAGGTGGCAGGCTGCCACTGCACTCTCATCTCAAACACCCAGCGGCGCGGATTAACATTTCACACCCAAATTATACTGCTTTTCCAAAAATCTGCAGCGGAAGGGGAGATAATCTGAAAATGCATTACTCTACAACATGGTAAATATTTTTTCAACTGCAGATGCATATAGAAAACGAAATTATAAGGCGCTCGCGTTGCTATCTCTCACCTAAGAGGTCGGGCAATGGAAATAGTGATGGCAAATATGTGTCTGTGAACAGCTTATTTTCTGTTGATTACTTAGCATGTGTGCTAAAGTAAAATATGCCTGTTTCCAAGCACGCAAACAAACTGATAAAACCTAATTAAGACATCCAGTAAATGCCTGATGGAAACTTAGGCTTCATATTGCCAGGGTTTACGTCAGCACACAAACAAAAAGAGCAAAAAAAAAACAAAGTTGAAAAGAAATGGGGACATGATGACTATAAGTCAGATATCTGTCACTATACCGCGTCCGTGTTGGAGTGAGCTCCCAGTTCTGTCAGAATGATCACCTTACAAGCCTCTGGGTTTTTTTTTTTCTCAGTTTTTAACCTTGCTGGATGTGCTTATACACTGTAGACTTCCTCAAACCAGCCTTTTGAGGCAGCAGGGGAATAAATCAGCAGTGTGGTCCCCTGCTTTTACGCAGGCCCTGGAAAGCATGCGGAAGCATAAGCACTCTGTTCCTGGGTTTGTTTTCTATCCACAGGGAGCTGGGAGCTGACAGCGTCTTGCTTGTGTTTTTTTTTAATCTCTTAGGTAGTCTTATGTCACGGACGGCACAAGGCAGTGCAGCAAGCTTCTGCTGTCCCACTACTATATCAGACAGGGCCAGCAGGCCTCAGTTTGTGTTGCTTTCATTTTTTTTCTTCAGCAAACAAAGCTGAACAGGGAGGAACGGGATTTTAATTCAAGCACTTATTTCAAGGGGGAAATTCCTGAAGTGAAGATCTTACCGGGAAGATCCAGAAATGCATTCTACCAAGTTTCTGAAACTGCCAAACTTCCAGAACACCTCTCAAGGAATCTTGCTATTGCAATCTCAACAGGTTTCATGTGTCTGTGTCATGTAGTTCTATATCTCGGACAGAAATGCTGAGCTTTTACAAAACAAATCACAAAGCTTTCATAAAACGAACTTGTTGAGCAAGTAAAACTCTGCAAGGTTTAGAAAGCATCCGGTTCATATAGAAAATGAACTGGGAAAAAAACAAGAAACTGCAAGGAAACATCCTTGTATGCTGAGGGCACAAAACTGCATAGACTGACCCTCTATATCAGGGGTCACCAACATGGTGCCCGCGGGTACCAGGGTGCCCCCAAGGACCACATGAGTAGCCTGCGGATCTGTTCTAAAAATAGCACAACTCACCAGTGAGCAGCGTCTAACATTTAGTTTTATCCTGTTGCTATTCTTCTTCAATCACATTTGCATTTATACAGATTTGAAAATGACAATATCTGAAAAAAAAAACATTTAAAGCATGTTTATTGTACATGAAGTTTAGCTACGTTTAGGTAAACTCTGTTCTAGTGTATCACACTGGTAGCCCTTCGTATGGCTTAGAACCCATGAAGCAGCTCTCAGTTTCAGAAAGGTTGGTGACTCCTGCTCTATATGTATCTCTGCAAAATGTAGTCTATGTGTTTTTCCCCTGAAAGACTACACAGAGTCATTTTGCCTCCCTAAATGAACAGTACCATACCCCTAATAGCAGCACTTTCTCCACTCCAGACACAGCACTGCTGTCCCCTGCCTGCTGTGATCTTCTCCCAGATGTAATGTAGTTCTGCTGGTGCACGACAAAGCTAATGAGGGAGAACTGGGTGAGATACTCCAGGATTCACACCTCCAGCACATCCCACTGAGAACCCCTTTTTCTCACACATTAACACTTCTAATGTTTAGTATGTTTCGAATATGAGATGTCCCTGTGTGCTTCGTATAAAGTGTCACTTCTCAGAGCTAAAAGAATGTTGTAAAGCATGAAGGCCAGTCTAGCTTTGCTAACACGAGTGTAACCGGGTGCCAGATTCAGCTAGTCTGGAAAAGTGTGCTTGTTGTAAAAGTGGCTTCCTTATCTAACGAAACTGAAGTTCCTATGAGCTCAGACAACCAAAACAGGTTATTCTTGGTTTTCACTGTCACAAAAATGTACAGTTTTGAAAGTGAACAGTTATTTTTTTTCCTAAATCAGAAAATTCAGTAGGTGACCACTGAAAAGAAAAGGGTGGTGTGTTTCTGCAGGCACAGGAAAATGTGTGTAAATACTTCCTAGCTAAAAGTAAGGGCCTGGTCTCTTTTTCTCATCTACTAGATTTGCATGTTGACAAATATTTCCCAAAAAGATATCACGGTTTACCAGCACATTTTTCCGGACCTTAACCCGCAACTTCTTGTAATTAAAGCAGCATTCGCCAGATCAGTCCACCGCATGGTATCAGTGAATAACTACAAACAAGAGACAACTAGATTTGCACCCAAAAATGTAATTTCTTGGGTCAAATGAGGTGGAAACGCGGGGAGGAGGGGATGGTACAAACGGCATTCATCATGCTGTTTGTGTCTGGGTTCAGTGCCCATTTTTAGACAAGTGAAGCAGAACAAAAGCCCAGTTCCCCCGCCTCTACAAACTGGGAGCCGTGCGTTCGATGCAGCACGCTGTAAAACTTTAAGTCATAACATGCATCAAAGCCTGAGGCAGTGCCTTTTTTTTTTTTTGTTTAATGGTTACACACACCAAATCAGAGTAAACTTTCCAGAGAAAAACGAATAAACAGAATCAGATGACCATTAACTGCATGGTATAAAAGACATTAATGCTGCGGTTGACCTCAGCTGGGAAAAGTAAAGTGGAGGATGGGCTCCTTTTCACAAACTGACTCAGATGATTGACAAGAGACACAAGGGACAAGAAAATTAATCTTATCGCAGAGAGCAAAGCACATTAGCCCCTAATCCTACGACTTGAGCATTGTTTAAACAAGCTCACGATGGAAGAGCTCCAACTTAAATGACAACGAGCACAAATGTCAGCTACAAATCTATAAAATGTAATAAATAAAAGGATGCTACCAAGCGTTGGAGGTATGGTATGTTTTAAGTAAGTGAGCTGGAAAGAATGTTTCTTTTTTTTTTTGTTCAATTTGGGTGGATAGGCCAACAAGTGACTGGTCATGTGACCGGACGTGTGACCAGCAGCGAACCGGCCATGCGTGACTGACAAGCAAAACGCAGGAGAGCTCCTTATAGCACCTTTAATGAAGACTCGCCTCAAGGCAGTGGCCAGCAGCGAATAGCCCACACGACGTGGATGCGTAAAAAAGTGTCGAGGTACTGATGACTGTAGCAGAACTGCACACTTGCATCCTGGTGGCTCTCAGGTTTCACCTTTGGCTTTTGGGCCGGCCTGATAAACAGCCCTAATGTGATGTGAGAGTGTGAGTATCGATCCACTGGCACAAGCCCCACGCTGTGCTATCCATCAAAACACATCCTTTCCATGCCTGGCATGACGGTATTGACCACTGCACTCACTCTTGCATAAGCACAAATTGACCCAGCGGTCCACAGTGGCTGTGATGAACTTCTCCGGTCGTGAGCTGTGCTAGATCAGCCCAGCCGAGCGGCCCGTGCCCTCCCTCTCGAGTGCTGACCAGGAGACGAGAAGGTGCTGCATTGTTACCCATGCCTGCCCTGTAATCCAGACTCAATCGGAAACGGACCCGTTTTCCTATTAAGGTAAAGTGCTGTGTTGTGTTTCCGTGCCTGTTGGGATACACGGCTATAATTGGAAATTATGGAGATGAATGTAGACGTTCTGAAAAATGTCACCGGGACTCTGCCAACTTTACTGCGTAATCGTTCAAAGCAGCATGTCAGAAAAACGTGTAGTGTCACAAATATCTGTGTGTTCCCCTATTCATCATCAAATTATGAACAAATGGAACATAAAGACCAAAAAAAATACAAGTTGTTTTGCACATAAGAGCATATGGAACGTCTTCATTCCACCACAGCTGATCTTCTCAGAGAAAGCCAACTGGCACTGCGCACTTTATCTAAGTTAACGTGGCTCTTGAACCTTTGAACATGGTTCATTACCTTAAACAGCCCTAAGAGACACTGTACTTTCTATTGTATGTTACACAATACTGTGTCAATGTGTCAAACATGTAAATTATGACACTGAAAACCAGAAACCAGATCTTCCACCTACACAAGACTAAGAGAAGCTAGTTAACCACCTGTTAGACACTGGATGAGATCTCAGGACTGTCCATTTCAAAAAGAAACTAGCTTTCAGCTTGTCTAGAGCGGTTCTTTTAAATAAAGACCCTTGATCTTTGCATTTGAGTCCCTCTATTAGGATTTTCTCCAGCCTCGCTCAGTTCAGGCTCTAACTCAGTGTCAGAACGAGCCCAACAGAACACTTTCCGAGAATAATCCGGACAGTAAGGACACGAAACGACGACACCGCAGACTGCTCTGTACCTTTTTATCCTTATGGGTTTTTTTTTAAGTTATTGAGCTCTTTACAGTGGCATTACTGAGCCTATTAATTTCAAAGCGCTTCACACAGACAAATGAAGATATTAGGCTGAAACGTCTGATAAAAATATTCAATCTGGATGTATGAATTATGGTAAACAAAAAAAAATAATGTTTCCCTGAATGGTAGCCTCTTAAACAACAAGGATTTCGGATTCTGACACAAACAGCATGCCAGCAAGGGCATACTTCCAATGTAAAAAAAAATAAATAAATAACAAGGGAAAACAAGCAAATAAATAATAATTTAAAAAAAACGATAAAACGAACTCTAAGCGCGTGGTAAGTAATGAGGAAACGCATCACTCACCGTTTCCACGCGGAGTCCGTGGGTCAGCACCATGGCGCGGGTCCGGACCCTCGTGCGGGGAATCACATCCTCGCATGAGAGAGAGGGGCGCCGGGCGCGAGGGGGGAAAAAAACAACTTTTCAAGCCGGGAATGAGCAGCTGAAGGCGGCTGAGAGCAGAACACGTTGCTCCGAGACCTCCAGCCTCCAGACGAGCGCGGAACAGGGGCGCGAACAGCGCGCGGCTCTCCGGACTGGCCACACCTGAGCGCGCGGCGTCTCCACGGCCAAGCGCCAAACTGTAGATAAAGCCCCGCCCCCCGCCGCGAGCTGCCCACCGGAGCTTGAGCGCTGCCTCCGCGAGCCACGCATTCCTCCACATCCGAGACGCATCATTTACGAAAAAAAACTTTCAATTGTTTTTTTCCAGCATTTATTATTCTCTGCATGAACATATATTACATATAATCTTTTTTAATCCGAGAAAGATTTAAGGCACCAAGATTTGAGGCACAGTTTCAAGGGATTGATGATTTGAGGCACAGTTTTGAGGCACCAAGATCTGAGGCACAGTTTCAAGGCATAAATGATTTGAGGCACACTTTTGAGGCACAGTTTCAAGGCATGAATGATTTGAGGCCCAGTTTTGAGGCACTAAGGTTTGAGGCCCAGTTTTGAGGCATAAATGATTTGCGGCACAGATTTGAGGCACCAAGATCTGATGCACACTCATTTTTCATCTCCAACTGAACATTCATTCACTTTCGTTTGTTTTTCTGCATGTATTATTTTCTGTATGAACATCTATCACATAGAATCTTTCATCCGACCAAGATTTGTGGCACAAGTAAAAAAAAAAAAATAAAAAAATACACCGAGGTCTGACCCTGCCATAATACAGGCACAGAGAATGTGATTAAACTGGAACAAATTCACTTGTATGGCTCAAATGTTTGTTTACCGCATTTTGACATGGCATGTAATAACATTACCGAAGCACTTGACTTATTATTCTCTGTTATTCTCTCTTTTTTCTGCAATAATTATTCTTTTTTTGTGTTAAAATCACATACAATCTTTCATCTGACCAAGATTTGATGCACAATTAAAAAAAAAATAATAATAATAATAATATTAATACAGAGAGATCTGAGCACAGGTACACAGGGTGTGATTAAACTGAAACAAATGTTCTTGTATGGCTCGAATGTTTGTTTATTATCTTAATGTAGCATGTAATAACATTGCTGAAGCCCTTGACGCAATTTCATTTTTCGCTCTAGTTTTTTCTGCATTTCTCCACAGCTTGCTGGTTTGTTATTAATGCACTGACTGACACTGTATTAGCCATTATAGTGAGGGATGTGGGGATTTATGAGCGGGCTCTTTAAGCTTCTTCTTAAATAATGTGTGGTCTGTTCCTATTTCCACCTCCCCCCTCAACACAGTGATCGATGTTCCGCAGAGGAAGCGCTAAGAGTTACCTTTGTCTGCGAAACACTTTCTGTTCAAACATAAATATTTCATCTCGTGTCTCTTGAGCACTTTCGGCATTTAGGGCCGGACTGGATGAGGCCGAGAGAAGGAAGAAGTGAAGTGGTCAAACTGTCTGAGTGGAGATGGAGTTTCATTTCCTGTCTCTGCGGGGCCTTGGTTTACATTCGAGAGTGGATGGACGGAGAATCAGTCACCATATTAGAGCGTGCCGCAAAGTTGTTTGGTGTTATCTTTATTGAGGATATAGGCAACATTGCCCGCGAGAAATGAAACAGGACCTCTTTTTTTTTTTTGTGCCCATAAATGAATCATGCATTTAATAGTGAAATCTAAATCTGCTGTGCCCAACTTTATGGCACTCAACTTTAGTGCACAACAATATCAGAGGACAAAGATTCCAGGCCACTGCCGTAGCTCCTGTTCAGCCAGACTGTTTAGATCTATTTGAGTAAAAAAAGGCATTCTTGATTAAGGGGGCCATAAATGTGCTCTGGAGCTGATATAGCAGTAGCAATTACTGTCTAAATGGCCTTTTAGGCCCCTGAACCACTGGTGCTTTGGCATAAATATTTTCTTTCCCGAGGACAAAGGTATGATTTTGGGAACATTATCCCACTGGGTAATGTTCTCTTTTTCTGCACGTCGTTCCATGCGCTGATTTTGTCTGATCCCCACTGACACCGGGGTGAACTGCTGCGCCGCTGTCAGGGAGCCCTGTCCAGTCAAGCCATCAGCCGTCATTTTTTTTTCCACTGCCAAAAAAACGTGACATGACTGTGTGTCTGTCTTTCCACTGGCCATGTGCAAATTGGAAAAAAACTACAAAGGAGTAGGCCTAGAGCAGCTGCACGGACAGGGCCTCCTCCAGCTGCCTGACGGTCGCCCTATGGCTCAGGGTGATGGATGCTTTTGATTAGGTGTCACGGCCGAAGGAAGCCTTTTACCTGTTTCCTCACTGTTCCAGTGTCTCAGCCTCTCTCTACCTGTCATTCGCGTGACAGTACGGGGCGCGCTGAACCCGTTCACCCTGCCGAACATTCAGACGAGCACGTCCCCGTCTGCCGCTCCAGCCACAGAACCAGACCGCACAGCCACCCTCGCTGTCCCTGTGAAATCTCACTCCCGTTCCACCCACTGTCACCGCAGCACCGCTGAAAACGATCCCGCTCGAGACACTTTCCTTCACGTTCCACACCCTCTCAGTGGAGAAATAGGCACAGCCCTGCCTTTTCGCCACTTCGCTGTTAAATAGGCCGCCGCGTCCTTTGCGACTGCAGGTAGGGTCTAGTTCGCGAGGTGAACATCAGCAAATGTTATCCATGCATCTTTTATGATTTAGCGTGCTCCTATTTTTGGGGGGAGTCATGGAATGTATGTTTAATTAATACCTTTAATGAGCCCCTGAGATCTCTTTTGAAATGTGACTGAAAAGCGCCGTACCGCTCATATAGTGAAGCGTCAAGGCTGAGGCAGGCTTATGGAGAAATGGGCTGAAAGTGTAGCCGGCTGGACATTCAGCCAGGTGGACCTAATGCATTTGCCTGTTCAATTCTTTTCCGTCTGGGTGTATCATGTTGCTTTGAGAGGTAGTCTTAATTAGGTTAGGTTCAGAACCTGTGTCTGTGGCCTCCTAGTTAATGTCTATTGTGGACAGAAACCTTCTCCGGCAGATTTGTCCTAATTGGCTTTGTAATGACTGACTGCCATATTGCGAGGGCCTGCAACATCCATATACCATTAGTTACTTGACTCACACCTTCTGTCGAGGCTTCTGTTGAGTTAAAGTCATCAATACTGACTGGATCTGTCACTGTCCTGCCTTCAGTTCACTTTGGGTCAGCTCAGCCGGCACTGGTCTGCAAGCTAGGAGGTCAGGAAACTTGATTCCCCAGGTGAATACAATCAGAGAGGCCTGTGATTTATCAGGTCTGAGCAGAGTTAGTGATCCTCCAGGGACAGAGGGAGAGGTCGGGGGGAAGTGGGGTGAGGAAAGCAGACTGGAAGGGGGGTTGCTAGTCTGGGATGCTGCTTCGCTCCTTGCCGGCCTCTCTGCCCAGCAGCTTTATTATCCACACCTGGCAAACATCTCAGAGTATGCGTCTGCCAGCTCTTGGACTACTGAACCTCGGAAATTTAGTGGGCCCAGAGGAATTAGGTCTGCTTCCAGAGGTTGTACCCTGTAGTCTGGAGCAATACCAGCTTCAAAATCGCTTTTTGCAAAGTCTGTCTATCCGAGACCCCCTGCACTGGAAGCAGAACTGCGGCTCAAGGTAGTGCAGCATATAACGTTATTCTGCATGGTAAGTGTTGAACACTCAGCTAAAAAATATGCAGCATGTCCTTGGAGCACACCAGTTTCATCACGTTCTAGTATGCACACTGAATGGGTAAATCCTTGAAATGCTTAGACTAATGCACAGCGGTTGTAAATCATCTTCTTGACTCAAGCAGAAGTCAAACTATGGGGCTTGTGTGAGAGAATTTGTAGGCTTTTTTTTTTTTTTTTAACAAAAAACCCAAATAACCATGTATAGTACACAAGTCTTATTCAGTCTAGATTTAATAGTTGGGTTCTTAAAGGGAAATGAATTCCTCTGAATTCCACTTTAATGGTTAAGATATGAATCAAGTCAGTGGTCTGAAGTGAAATGCACTGTGCTATTATTAGCAGAGCTAACATTTTTACATCTGATGTTCCAGTGTGTTACCTGATGTCTGAGATATTGTTAGTTTTTGCTAATAACTAAACTAATAAAAATGTACCACTATTGTACTATTATCAGCATTTCATATGAAAACTCAGACGATGTATAGGTTAATTGATCATTTTGGATTTTAAATAAAATGAATGTATTTTTGATAAAGACATCCCGTCCCCTGGTTCCTATCGCCATCACTGTAGAGAAGTCATTTAGTTTCTCCACAACACATTTCATACCAGATCTCTCTGAATGACTTTGTTTACGTCTTGAATTATATGCCGAAAAAGAGAGCACTGGAGTTCTCCTTTAATGTCATTTCTGACAAAATACGAGGGACTAAGAGCTCATTTTATTACATTTAGTACACAAACATATCAATTTAGTACACAAACATATCAATTCTTCATTTCGCTCATTTCATGGGACACATTTATGTGTTTTAATTGCATGCATTGTCTCTTATGAAGAAAAAAAAAAAAAAAAAAAAAAAACAGGTGCAAAACATCAATTCACGGCAACGGACACAGATGCCAGACTCAGACTCTGTGATATCAAGAGTGTTTATAGACGTTTGCTGTCTCCGCGAACGTTGGGCTTTGATCATGGGTTTTTTTTCTGAAGTTCACAGCCGTGCCTTAGTCTGGCGTTTTGGCCTTTAAGCCGTACCCCCTGATGCCAGGCCCAGCTGAATCCTGCCTCTCTCGAGCGAGCTGATCGACATCAAAAGGAAGGCACAAAAAACTGATGTCTGTCCACAAAACAAATGCGCACGCTTCCCTGAGCCCACCCACGCACAGCAGTTTTGTTCAGCCGTTTGATCCAAATTGATTTTTCTGCATGTACAGCATGTGGCTGATACAGGGGCAGACTCTTTAGCCAGCCTGACTAATAAATAGAGGTATTTGACAAATGTAGTGGGCTCTGAATGTGTCGCGTTAGCCTCCCTTTTTCACACAGTCATCTACAAATGAAACGCCCAGTGAAATGGAAACATCAAAGCTGTCACACTGTTGACATACAGAGGGGAGTTCAGCGATAATTAGCTCCGAAGACGCAATGATTTACATAAATGCTACAGGAATAGCAAAAGTGCAACAGGTTGACGCCAGACATTCTTCATTTAGCTACCCTGCAACACCATGGAAACAAGAAGGGCCTACTTTAAAAGGGTATCAGGCAAGAAAGAAATATCACATTTAACATCATATAAGGTTATGCCTGAACACGCACGTGTGGACAGAAAGTAATTCAGACCATTCATGGGCCAAACATCCTTTAAAAGTACCTTTCCAAAGGATTCTCTTATATCATTATTGCGTATAAAGAACACTGCAATAATAACAAGAAAGAATTGCATTTAAAAAAAATGGTGGATCTTCATCCCCTCATCCGCTCTCACCGCTTACCCATATTTCCTTAGCAGCAATAATTTTTTATGTGTACATTAGCGATCATGTTAAGGGGCGGCCAGTATGAACTCAAATTTGTATCAAAATCTTTTATAATTTCACAAAATACTACAACAAACCAGAACTAAACAAGTAATTCTATAACTGCTGTAGCTGTTGGTCTTGCTGTCTGATCTAATCGATGGGTTGATGGATCCAGGATGGGCTTTTCAGGAGAAGGAAAAAACATGAATTCAATTTAAGACTCAAGATTTTGTTTCTTGTCACTACAACAATACACTCAGTATACAGTGTATTGAAATGCCGTTCCACACAGGCCCTCCATGGTGCATTTTACAGAATATCAAAAACACCAAAATACAAAAATACAAATATAGAGCGAGAGATATATTCATAAATATAAATCTAACTAAGTTTTTAAAAAATAAGAGAAACCTAAAAACTTCAAACGGAAGTCAATTGGACCATTCCTATTGGCCCATTCATTGTGAAAGGATGACGCAGACGGTGCTTGTAGTTAATTTATGTAAAAAGGAGCAAAAATTGGGATACAAGGTTTTGTTCCAGTTGCTATAGTTTTGTTCTGATTGCTATATGTTGCTTGGGCATATCCATATACAACTTAAGTCAGAGCTCAGAAAATGCAATCAATCACCAGGAGGATCCAGTCCACTCCACTGCCAGCTATTCCTGACGCTTTGTAGCATTTGATTTCTGTCAGGCAGGCAGAAAGATTGACAGCGAGCCTATAGGGTGCGTCCTACGAAAGGAAATATTACCTATTCACTTACAACAGGTGACAGAGACACGGACGTGACAAAAAGACAAGCAGAAATATTACACACGACTCCGCACCCACCCTCTGCAATCCCCCTCCATCCCACATGTGAAAACAAGCTGCAGGGTTGGGCAGTAAATATTTCAACTATGATCAATGTGGTAGAAAGTGAGGTACTGATCAGAGGCTATTAGACATGTCATTTTAGCGGACCCACGCAGCGCAGCTCGCTTTCTGCCAGCATTTTACTGATATCCAGCAGATCGGCTGCATCAGACAGTACAGAAAGAGCAAGTAAACCTTTTTTGTCCAGACAAAATATACCAGAAAAGACCCCCGTGCTCATCTCATTGCTTCATCCTCACCAAAACTGAAATATGATATTGATGTTGCTTGGACTGTACAATGATCACTAAATTCATACACTGCAGAGTGCAAGCTCTTCATTAGTGACATTACATATAATTGATGTTGATAGGGTACTGTTGTTGGTGAAGATGTGGACAACCTAACAGTAACCGCATTCTTCAGCAATTATAAAAGCCTGTCATGACAGTTTTTATGTATTTGATGCTCTGAGAGAGAGAGAGAGAGAAAGACGGCATGTTCCCACAGTACATTCTCATTGGCAGAAATGCTTTGTGGGCAACAATACAGAAGCACAATTAGCTCGGCAATCTAGCCTTGCAAGAATGACTAAGAACTGTAAAAATACCTACTGTTTATGAGGGCTGTGAGCTCCTCAGTGTGATTTCACTCTTAGCCAAGAGAATTTGGAGGCGCTTACAGTTACGTTAGATGGACTTTCCTTCAATTTGAATCTTATGTCAGAGTCTTTTGCACTGTACTTGATTTTGACGTGGTTAAGAATGGCAAATGGCCATTTGTAATCGTATTGGCTTTGCTCAGTAAAAGGACTGATTGTAGGACAGTGGAGTAGACTTCACCCGGTATCTGGCTCTCGTCTTGCAAAAAGCATGTCATCCTCCCATTTGATTTAGGATGGAGCCAAAGACAAAATCAGCTTAACACCTGACCCAGTCTCCAAAACAGAACTAATACTATTGTGTACAACCCCATTCCTCAGAGGAACAAAAACAGCAGAATGTGGTCACAACAATGGGGGAGATTTGGTTAGCAAAGGCACAAATGGTTATCTGTGAAATGTTCTGGGAGACAAAGTGTTTTGCTCTGCTGAGTTAATTGGTTGTCATTCATCAGCGGTGGGGAGTGATAAACAACAACGCTGATATAACAAGAGCCCGGCCGTGCCAGGAGATTTACGGGAAAGCGCATTACATTCACATTCAAGTGCCGTGGCCAAACAATAAAAGACCACAATAGTTCAAAAGACCAAAATAAATAAAGAAAGAAATGACACGTTCAAGTAGGCGCTTTTTTTAAGCCATGGGCATTTCTCGATATGGTGTTCTCTTGTTCCTGGGAGTTCAGACCTAGTAATTTCAGCTAAGGTGTCCAGATTCAGGAAACCCCCGAGGACGGGAGGACACGGTACACTCACTTTGGAACAGCAGCGATCCTGCTGACATCACAGCTCGGCTTGACTGGAGTTGAAGCTCAAGAACCCACATTTCCACCAAATAATAATATAAGGAAAAATACACCAGATTACCTGCATTGACTTTTCATTTGAAAATTATGTTAATTAAAATATTAATAAAAGTTCTATTCTCACACTGTGTGCCCATAAAAGGGACAGTAGTAGGAAATAACTGCAGCAGTTTGTGTTTAGGGTGGGAGTAGATTGTGGCCGCTGAGTGAGGAGGACAAAAGGGTCGAATTAAAAAGTAAGAAAATGTGCAGAATTGGTTGGGCGATGGTCGCTTGAAACTTGCCGTTATGGGGTCGCTCCTCTGCTGCCATTGCCAATACTTTGTGTGAAATTCTTTGAAACTCTCCAAGTCCACACAAGTCATATCCTGATGCTTCCTCGATTTCACCCAGAAATAGAGGAAACCTTGCGATTTCATCATTTACGTTTACATTTACGGCGTTCAGCTGACGCTTTTATCCAAAGCGACTTCCATTCCCTAACTACAGGGGACAGTCTTGCTCAGGAACCCAGTGGTGGTGTGCTGAAGGTAGGATTCGAACCCATGACCTCTTGGTCAAGAGTCAAGTATCCTACCCACTAGGCCACCACCACCATCATTTTTGGTTCTGTATTTGGCCATATGCAAACTTTAAATTGGAACCATACTTAGGCCATGACTGATTACGTTACACAAGTCCATGAGAACACAAGTAAGGAGAAGAATGCATATTTAGAAAGGGCCTGTGTGTTTTGTAAATGCTGGCTAATGTGTCTCTGCCTTGAAGAGAACCCAGCCTTGGCATCATAACCTTTTAAGCAGTCCTTCTTATATTCGAGGAGGCATGTGGCACGATATCACAGTGCAGAAGTTTAAAGTGCAGCAGCGGACCATAAAAAGCGCTGGTTTATCAGTACACAAATGTTCTTAAGTGTTGCGGAAAATGGGCTTGGTGAGATTGGGAAAGAATGAGTCTGTTAAAGCGTCGAGGCTTGTCCGAGAAATCATGGCTGCTACAGAACAGCATGTCAATTGAGGTTACGCATGGGGTCTAGAATTACAGGAAGACTCTGGGTGCCATAACTCAACTCACGCTCAGCATAGGAAATAATGTTGAACCTGGTTCACAACAAAAAAAGAGCCGGCAGCATGAGTGAATACTTTTAAAGGGATCCTTAATGCTTTGCTACGCATACCCATGAACTAAAGCAAAATGACAGGCGCTTGGCTGAGATCCCAAACTAACGACACCAAGCGACCTGAAATGGAGCCAAAGGACAATATATGCCCCCCTAAATTATGCCCCACTCGACATCATTAAAGCAGAAAGAGTCACCAGACTGTTTGTCAGTCGACATTTGCCAAATATGCGACGACCTTGGAGCACGGTCAAATAGCAAGGCATGCGGAATATCAAAATGTAAGAAAAACAGGGGAAAATTTAACTTATTCGTTCTTATGTGTCTTATGGAAAACGAGAATGGAGCAAAAGATCCACTTATGCACTTTGCAACCGATATCATCTTTTTGCACTTTTTGTATTTCATATACTATACTCCTTAAATAAACTCCAGTCAATGAGTCTAACAGTCAATCACCTATTGTATTTGAATATGCATTTTTTTTTTTTTTCCCTTGGATGAACCTCCTAGCATTTCTTGCAATCCAACATTTTTTGAGACTGGGCAAACAGTCAAGTGACTGTTTTAGACCTCACATCTTGACTGACCTGATAATATTGTTGAGTTCGGGCTTGTCTCTGGTGGTAGAAGGTACGGGGAGCCCCCGAGGCCTGCTCTTTAAAGGTGAACCGCAATCAGGCAACGAGAGTATAGAGTTAACGTCTGTCATTCATTTATATTGCTTCATGAGCTAATGCAACCTAGCTAAAAGGTCTTGCTTTCAAGTCACTGTATACAAGATTTGGGTAGGATCATTCCATAAAGTGGCTGTGAATGTGGAGCTCTCTTCTGAAGGCTGACCCTATAGCTCCTGCGCACTGGTGACAAATGGAGCTTGTCTATCTCAGAGTAAACGCGCTGACAGGACTGATCAGACCTCCTGGCCTCAAACTGCAGGGGATACAGAGGGCAGCCCAAACCCTGACTGCCTGCCTGTCGACCAACTGCAACCATGTGGAAAATGGGAGCGCACCGCAGCGGCCGCTAAGGACACGCGGGGGCCTGTTTGTTTGAACTGGCCAAGTGCAGATGGCGGGAAAGGAATCAAATCATGGCTGGGCGGAATGTAAACACTATCGAATAATTGATCTGAGTCTGTGTACGTCACTCAGTGGTCTGCAGACTGCACAGTGTCTCAGCTGGTAACAGATACTGGCATTGGTTCCACATGATGGACTGGATTGCCAGTGTAAACCCCAAGGGCGTATTATCCCTGATATTCATATAATCCATTCTGCTCGCCCACACTTGGCCCCTAGCGCACCAGGCCATGATGGAAGAAGCAGCCACCAGTTAACCCTGACAGGAATGTGGATGATGCTCAGTAATGGGTCAAGCAAACTTTCCATCAGGGCAAATATACAATGCCTCCTTTTCATTCCCCATGGATGATTTTTTTTCTTTTTTTTTCTTGTGCGGATGGTTCTTTTGCGATTTTAACCACTCGCTCTGCCATTACAAAGTTCTTCTATTACATCTCTTACTTTGTTTCCTTTTTTTTTTTTTACCAGTTGGACAAATATTTTCATACTTAGCAGCAATCATTTTTTCGGAATTGCAGGATATCCTTCCTGGAGGTTGACAGGGAGCAGAAGTTAACAAAACACCTGATCCTCATTTTGTATGTGATTAACTAGGCTGTTGTTGGTACTCAGAGAGCTGTGATTTCCCTGAAACGAATTTCCCCACAGCGTGCTTGCAGCACAGTTTTAGGCACTCATAGACGTTTCTCATTAAAATACCATCTGTGTGGTGTAGGTGGATACAGACCTATGAAATGTCATAACTGGTCATTGTCGTCTGCTGGACAGATTGTTGCAAAACAAAAGAAAGTACAGTCTGATGAAGACACATACTCCAGCTCCGCAGGGGTGACCACATATTCACTCTTCACACCTCTCAGCACTTCTCATCATCAGCCTCTCCTACTGGCCATTTGCTTGCTTCCAAGGTGACTGAAGATGCAATTGGCCACATGCTGGCCATGAAATTCTCCAGAGATAAGAAGTGCAAGTGCAGGTATGACTCTGTATCCTCTCAGGATAATATATGCCATAACCTTTAGATTTCTCACAAACCATCCCATCTATCAAACTTCTGTGTGTCTTTATTTGGAAGAGATGAGGAAGACAAACGGTAAAAAAATTTTTTTTAAATCCTTGCTGGAAGGCATTCAGTAGACCAGGTAGTGGAAGTGGGCGGGGTAGGGGGCAGCGGGTGGGAGATAAAACGCAGCCCCTCCCTAACTAGTGCCGTATCCTCCACACTCATAGCAAGCCTCGACCGCTGCCAGGCAAAGAAACAAAGAGCACTTCTAATGTATTACAAGCCCTGGAGGCATTGCTATTCATAGTCCATTCAGCCAAATGTCACTGATGCAGGGTTATGTACACGCCAGTCACTCACAAATCGCTGAGCTCCCTTATTGTAGTCAATGTGAAAAGAGCAGAGCGGAAAACGTTTGTCAAAGGCAGGCTCTTAAAAAAGACTGTTACGTGCAGCTAGAGGGATCTTGAGAACTTTACACTCTGTAAAATGCTCCACACTTGTGGCACATTGAAATGATGATTTGAGAGGCCAGCAGGCTAGTATATGAAGGCTGTCGGTCTTCTGGCCTGTTTACTGATCCCCAGAGTCCCATGTGAAAACTGACCGGTGCTTTGCCTAGAAATCTATGGTTCTATTGTAGCAACTGTTGGACAAGCTTTACATGGAAGAATGTTGCCAAAATCCCACTTAACTTAAACCGGATAGATTGTGTTTTGGCATATAATGAAGCTAATGTTAGCCTGGTGACAAATTTGTTGTTGTTTCCGGGCGTGTACTCAACAGTATTCAGTGAATCTACGTATCAGCCTAATTTCAATTGGCTGAAAAGGATTTTGTCAATGTTCTGTAAAGCCTGTCTAATCTTGCAACAGAAGACATTTGTATGAAGAGTGTAGATGGGTCTACTGCCTTTATGTGTAAAAAAAAAAAAAAGACTAATCTGCTTGGTCACTTGCTGTCTCAAACACATTGGTGCTCTAAAACAGACCAGAGGTTGAAACATCTTTTTTAATTTCCAGCCAACCAGTTGTGAGTATAAAGTTGCATATGTAGTATTATAAAGGATCCAGTAAAGACACTGGAGGTCGTAGTCTCCAAGATCCCCCCTATGCTACTCGTCTCAGTGTGATTGCTCTTCATGCTCTTCTGGTGGTTATGCCACTGGACCTCTGCGACTAAGTGTGCTCAGAAGAGAACTCAGACATTATAAGGGCCGTAGGGGAGGTCCTGTTAGGGAACAATTACCAGCAGACGTGCCACAGCACCTTGACATTTCCAAGAGAGGCTGTCCGCAAGCCCTACGCCGTTCGTCACACACACTATGCTGAGTCTTCTGAGTGAGGATGAAGGCCTAGATATCAAGGGTCTCACTTCAGAGAGCCCAATACAATAAGCCCCATTTTGCCCCAACCTGTGTCAGTCTGGTTGAGGAGGAGCTCTGCACATCAGCCTATCAGCATCTAGCCTGACAGACCAGACCAGATCACTCATAACCAAGTTCCACCCCCTTTTGTTGGTTTTTGGGGGGAAAAAAGGAGGGAATGCAGAGAAAACAATGGGGGCTGTGACAAGCGGTGAGTGTGAAAGGAGCATTCATGAATGTACATGATGTCCAGCAGCGCATCTGCGAAGGGAACATAATTTGACTGCCAGGAGAACAATATAGCAGGGAGGGGAGGGACTTGGCATGGGCGGCCCACTCATGTCTCAGACCTTTTACTCAGCCTGAAATAGCAGCAGTGCTAAATAGATCGGAGGAGGCAGTTAATTTGCCAGGCGCTAAGCAAACATGTTTCAGTGGCTTTTAAATGTTGTGTTTAACATCCTCCACTGCTAAACACACATGTGGCTCCGGCGGGCCAAGCTCCATCAAATAAACAACGCATCTACGGTCAACCACATGATTGCACTTAAAGCCCGTCCTGTGTCTAAAGAGCACCTCCTGCTTTCCTATTCTTAATCCTCTTCCCATGTTAAAGCGTTGTCTGTGGGGAGAGGGCCCTCCGCTGTCTTCTTAGGGACAGGCTTGAGAAAGGCTTCACAGCAAAATACTTAAAAACACGCCGACAATCATTAGACTGTTGTCATTACAAGATTCTTGGCTGCCTGTCAAGGAGCAGCTAGTGGATTGTAGCTGGAATAGAATGGCAGCAGCTAAATTTCAATCTGCGGCACACTGTGTTAGGGACGGTTCGCCACATTAATCATTTACCTGGCACGGAATTGCGCAGGCTGTTGGCATATATTGTAAGTGGCGTGGCAAAGTCAATTGGGGGTGAAGTTTGATTATTCGATGTGAGATAACAGGTGGTGTACCCGACAGATTAAGCTTAAAGAGTTAATTTACCTCAGCACCATAAACACAGTATTGCAAGGTTTATATATATTTTGTTGCAGAGGTGGACCAAATAGTTTGATAGTTGTTCGTTTTGTTATGGCCTTGAATTGCATCAATGGAGGAAGACAGGATAGGTCAGAATTTGTGCATGGCACAAAACCACAAAATTACAATAGGCTCAGATCATCAAAACAGAATCACTGCAGCATGAAACACCACGGATGCCTCAGTGTTACATAAAAATTAGCTTTAAGCTTTAAGCCCATAGTTTGGGTAAAGAGTGTTTGAACTGCAGCATAATGCATCTGATTTGTGATTTGAATCCATAGTATTTGATCCCACATCATTCCTTTTTAGTGCAACGACTCTGTCTTGCTCTTGCTGAATTTGAGAGAGAGCGTAGGCTTCTCACGCAGATGCATTCTGCTTGCCCTTTCTCTGCTAAAACATGGCCTCTACCCACTGTTGCCGAACGCTTCCTTGGGGAGCCTGCAAACTCTGTGAAAACTTAAAAGCCAATGCCTGAGCTGCCAAATGAAATCAGTAGATGCTGTTTAGCTGCCCTTGGGGCTTTATGCCTTCTGGTTGTCAGCAGTCACTTGCTTTGCTGCCCTATAAGGTTACAGTAGCAAAGCAAACCACTTCATAAAGGTACACCGAGCAGTGAAACCTTAATATATCCTGCTTTATGAGGACATGGGATGAGTTACTTCTCAATGACACTGTGGCCAATATGTGTTGGTGTGTTTGAACGTGATAGGTGGGTCGCAGTATGTGTAATTCCACTGTTCTATCATGTGCATGACATGACTGCTTTGTACAAAATCCTGACTTCAAACCTGATTTAAATAAGACAACAAAGCCAGCGAGGGGCTTAGGGAGTCCCAGAAGGGTGTTTGTAGTGATCGCATTGATGTGCACTGATGCAGGTCCAAGCCTTCAATAACACAGTTGACTCAAGACCATGGGTGACTTCCTTATAAGACTGATAATGGAGCTCTCGTCACAATAATTGCTTCAGATAATTTAGAAAGCAGGTTAGCATCAAGAGACGAGTCCAGCATTCTGATACAAACCACCTTTAAGCAACCATTTCTTTCTTTAGAAATCTCTTCTTTATACTATTCAAATAAAATTGAGGCAATTACAAATGTGATACCATAGTTAGTTACATTATGAGTTAATCATAATTATTGTTGTTGTTGTTGTTGTTGTTGTTGCTATAGTAGTGAAGACTTTTAGAGAAATATTTAAAATCAATAGTTATGCAATAACTGCTACTACTGCTACTACTTCTACAACAACTAATAATAATAATAGTAATAATAATAATAATTATTGAACCCTAAACATGTCACAACAGAGTTTGTTCACTGACAGTAGATTTAGTGTACAGTTTTCATTACTGATAATTGTCATGATAGATTAATGTCATGAAAGCATGCGGCACAAGTTTACTTTTGCAAGTGTATTTTAGTTAACCACTGTGATATCATTCATGATATATTTATGGCATAGCTGTGTCAGTGTTATGTAGCAGGGATCAAAAAATGTGACCTAATTCTTGCTATTATGAAATAAGCTATTATTTGTTAACTGCATTAAGTAATGCCATTATTCGTATAACTAACAATGCATGGCTGTGTTCTCTCTGGTGAGAGGCAAGAGCATGTGGGGGTGCGTAAGTGATTTATTCAGATTAGAACAGTGTTTAAAGGGGACATATTATGCAAAACTCACTTTAATAAAAGGTCTATGGGCTTTTCAAAACATGTACATGAAGTTCTTTGCACAAAATCACTCTCACATAAAGAGATATCACCAGCTCTATTCTTCACAGTTTCAGTCCCATTCAAAACGAGCCGTTTGGATGGAGGGCCCAGCGTGACGTCCCACCGGGCCAATTTGCATAGAACCGCCCCTCATCTGTCGAGACCACACCCACTAGATTAGTTGAAGATCCACCATTTTGTCTGCTAGTTTTACGAGCATGGATAAGCCGAGCGCTCTGTCTACAGGCAAAGACAAGTCACACATGAAGTGTTGTGTTGTTACTGTAAAGAACAGCACAAATCCCTACAGTTTTTCCCAGACAAAGAAAACAGAAGAACTGCGTGGTTCCATTTCATTTCCGATAGCCATGTCCCAGCAACAATTGGTTTCATTCCACCTTAAAAAGTTCCACCTTAACTATTTAAGGTGTAACAGAAAATTCGAATAAGGAACTGTGAATAAGGAGCTAACTTCAGCATCATTGGGGAATCTGTACCTACTGTCCATGACAAGTCAGCAGATGAAGGAGATGTAAGTACTTTCAAATAATGACTTTTGTGTTTCTATCGCAGTTAAGTATGAACTACCTTGTTCATTTCGTTTAGTAAGCATGGGATGGGTGGGGCGTGGCCAGCAACGGCTTATTTGCATGAAAGGGACAGAGCCCTGAAACGGCTCGTTTTGAAAGGGACCGACCGAGAGAAAAGCTGGCGATATCTCTTTATGTGAGAGTGATTTTGTGCAAAGAACTTCATGAGCATGTTTTGTATAGCCCATAGACCTATTATAACTTGTTTTGTTCTTTGTTTTTTAAGTGAGTTTTGCATAATATGTCCCCTTTAAAGTTGATTGCGAATTTTTATTGCATCTTGTTTTGTGTTTGACTTGCATATTTTGCACATCTACCTTCCCAGGCAGCACAAATGTACAAGCACCAAATTAAATCTGATGCAAACATTTTTTTCTCACTTAATAAATGGTTTTATGACAAATGATTAATGTTTGGAAACAGTCCCAGACAATATGCAGAAAGTAAAGCCCTATGAAAGCAGAAGTTGTTCTTTTTTTTGGTGCCAAACCAATTATTTAAGAATGACAGATGTAAGGCCAGAAACTGCTGAATGGAGCGAGTGTGGTCAAAACACTGGTCAAGGGCTGATAGGGCTCATTCTCAAACAAGGCAGGAAAAAATTAATCAACTGTCTGCTAGACTCAGTCAATACTAATACAAAGTGCAGTTCTCATACAGAGAAATGGCTTTGTATTAGAACAGGCTCGAGGCAGTGTGGTAAATGGACCTAGTTCGGGAAAACAGTCCACATATTTTGTAGCCATTGTGCTTCACATACCTGTAGCATTATCCAGCAACATAAGCATCTTTGCACATTCAAATGGGAAACGATAATAACACCAGCATGCAATCAACATGCAATCAGCCTGTGTACAACAGGGAAATGTGTTTTTTTCTGTGATTGTTAGGCCTATGTTCCATCATCTTAAGCTGAATTGCATGACAAGGCCATCAGGTTATTTCACTAATCCCATGTAAGCTTAGAAAAATGTTCCTCTCAGTCGTTGTGGTCTGTTGTAGCCTATAAATATGTGATACCTTTGCATGACCATTAAACTACCAGCAAAAAAACAGCAGAACAAAGCCTGTGCATTAGCGGGGCTCAACTCTTCTCTAGGGCATCCTGGAAATAATAAACTTCACCCTACCTGTCATCTCAAGCAATAAAAGAAGAAGCGAAATATTATTGCAAAAGCTGTTGAAAATATGAAAAATATTTGAAATGATTAAAAAATCTGCCAAACATATTTCGTGTGTGTGGTTGAGAGAGAGAGAGCGAAAAAAAAAGAATGCCAGTTTTAAAAAATCATACTTACAACAGCTACAAGCTGTCACTACGGTCTGTCAGCTCCCTGTGGAGGGTGGGATTCCCACCTCTCAGTCATGATCAAAGTACTTTTCAAACTAGCCAATCAGTGGTGCAGAAAAATATTGGCAGAAAAAAAATGCTGGTCTATTGTATTGTAATAGTGACCTTTTGTAGATGCTACTGAAGCATCCGTAATCATTTTCTGTCCGTGATACAAAATGATGCACGCGTCTGACCCAAAGAAAACCTTGCAGCCTATTTGCAGCTGTAAGTTGTTCCTATAGGCTGTTGACTTTCTAAGTGAAATTAAGCGCATCTACAGAGAATCGTGTCTAAAGTAGTGCTGTTTATGAAAACCGAAACATGGCCTGTGCAAAAGAAGTTTGTTTTATATTTTATCAGTGTGTTAAATTAATAGCAATTCATAGAAATAACCTAAAATCTGTAATCAAAATAACATTTAAGTTCATGCCTTGTAGAGGACATGTTTCTTATTTTAAGTCAAAAAATCTTGATCAGGGGTGTTAAATTAGGGCACTTTTGAATAAACTATAGCTGTGGTGGTTCATATCATCAGTGGTATTGGCTAAACGCTGCACTGGCTGTGTTTTTGAACAGGCTGGTAGTGATGGGATCCAGTTGGTCTTGTGCCGTTTATCTCAAGCTGGACTGGCACGATGCCAATCATATGCACTGTTTTGGCTGCATTTTCCATCCTGTCTATGGCTTTGTCTGTCAGTGTGAATGCATAATATGCCTACAAAAAAAAAAATTGCATTTAAATAAATGTTTATTTTTCTACATGAATAAAATTTTATGAAACACGTCCATCATTTCACATACATCAATCAAAGTGTGGAAGGCTGATGCACAGTCTGCACGTCATTACTTTTTTATTGCATATGAATAAAATATTATATATATATATATTTTTTTTTCCACAAAATTATTGACAAAAGTAAGTAAACTGAACTTCTTAACTGCTTTGAGTTCATATATTTCATTCAGAACTGTTTTGTCTTTTATGCATTGTGTGTGCACATTTGAGTCACGTTGCCTCAAAGCTTTTTCTTCGTCAGGCAGCAAAACAGGGGCGGGCACCGAAATGGAAACCCCAAGCAGCCCGGTTTTTCAGAGCCAGGCTGGGTGCTGGCCAGCATTACAGCACCCTGCAGAAGCGAGGCGAGTGTAATGAAGTTGAAAGTGAAATCTGCGGCTAAGACGTTTATGTAAATAAGCTGCTCTCGCTCTGAATTTCCATAATATGATGTAGATACTCATGACATCGAACAAATCCTGAGTAAATAACATACCCACTGCTGCATGAATTTTGTGTTGTCACATCCTACGTGTGTGTGCGCGCTGGTTTACTCATCCTCGGAAGCGGGTCATTTGACTCACTTATTCGGGCCCTAGCTTTGCAGATTGAAGCCAGTCAAGGATGAACAGGAGCTCTGTAGCCTGGGGCAAGAAAGGAGCACATACTCTCTGTCAAAGCAGCAACATCCTGGCGAACTGAAGCAAAT
Source organism: Alestes dentex (assembly GCA_037576975.1). Taxonomy (NCBI): domain Eukaryota; kingdom Metazoa; phylum Chordata; class Actinopteri; order Characiformes; family Alestidae; genus Alestes; species Alestes dentex. Next base: position 7,245,396 of record JBBIGA010000032.1, read on the forward strand.
GGTCCATAATTGGCCTAATCACTGTTATGGCTTGTACGACTCTAATATCTCAATTACATTAATAAATATTGATATGGCATGTATGATATGAATAGTAATTACATGATTAAAGTAGGCTGTTACTTTCAAGGAATCCGCTGGCTTAAAATAAAGGTACCAAATATTCTTAAGCACATATTTTACAAAAATGAACTTTAAAGGACCTTCCCGTAAAGGTGAATCTTATACAGAAGAATTTTTAATGGCATTTTACAGATTAAAGTAACAGCCGTGTTCTGAAACAACTGACATTGTGGAAAAATAATTTTTCTATATGAGTCTTATTCTTGTAGGCAATTACATATGTATTATATACAATGTGCAATTACATATGCATAAATGAAATAATATGTGGTTCAGTGTAATGCAAAAGCCATCCACTTCTGCTGTAGCAGCACTAGGCTTTTACGAGTGTGCTCAGAGGCCCTGGTGATGGTCCATTGCGTATTTGAAAGTAAATGAGTCAGATCAGATGATGTCAGGAAGCAAACAAGTTCATGCACGGGGTCGTGTTCTTCCAGTAAGACCACTGTACGCAAGCCCCCCCACCCCCTCGCCCCCAAAGCTGACCTTCTATTTATTTGTTGCGAATGCTGCTATTTGTTCGAGCATCTTACTGAACCGTAGATTACAAAGCACTTTCGCACTACACTTGATATTTAACTAACCTTGTAGCGTTTTTCTATTTTTTTTTGTTTAGGTCCCGGCGCAGGAGTGCAAGGACAAGTGACGAGCCGAACAAAAAAGCCATCAGGACTAAAATACTCCGCTGAGTGGGAAAGGTTGTATGCCGGCGTCACATGGGACCACGCAAACAGTGAGAAACACTGATGGACAATGTAAGATGGAGCATGGGGACATGTTGCGGCCGTACTTTACAGGTCATTAAGCCTGAATATGTTCCCCATGTACTTCTGTGGAGGATTTTTTCGTAATGTGTGATGCAGCTCTGCTCTCTGGATGGTCTCTGAATGACGACTACATATGAATCTACTGGAGATCACAAGAGCATCTGGAACTGAGTTGTGGGAGGTTACGATGAACGGCTGCAGTTTTTGCATGAACGGTATAAATGATCGTTCCTCGTAGTCACACTTTCCTACACTGTTTCGTAGCTCTTACCATTTGCATTCGATGGGAATTTACACAACCATATAAGGTGGTGGATTGATAGTAGCCCTCGGGAACCCTTTACACCTTTTACCTCTTGGTTATACACAGAGTCTCATGGGCTTCCATAAAGACTGTTCACAAGTTTATGCCTCTGCGTGGTGACGGAAGCGTCCACTCCTCTGTAAAAAGGCTGGTGAGGTACTGCAGCACGTTGCTACTTTCTCAGAATGCCATACAAGGATTAACACAATAGGGCAACCTCACTGAGCCTCACAGACCTCAGCTTCATGCTCCTCATGCAAGCAGGTTCGCCCTGTATCTTTCAAGCACAGAGATTAAACACAGATTCTGGCGAGCCAGATCGACACAGCATGGTGGGAATACACAAGAATGTATGTGTCTAGCAAAGTGTTAGGTCTTATTATGCTTTCGACTGAACATCACATCTAACAGGCAGTGGTAGCTTGCAATAACAGATAATCAAGTTGCACACTCAATTGTCGCTATGCAAATAACGCACTATTACTGCTGGGCCACTGATGGCGTGAGTCACGCACGGTTTAGCGCGGCGTGTGTCGAGTGTGTGTGCTGCGAGTCTTCCACAGCGAGAGAGAGAAAGAGCTCCATCAGCCGGCACTGACGTGTGTGAGGTCTCTCTTCCACCAGCACCATCAGGCCTGGTTAGCATCAGCCCGCAGCCTGGCCCTTCGCCATCCTATTCAATCACCGCCTCCTGCCAGACAGGTCGGGCCACAGTGACAGCTGTCCTTGCTGGGGAGGAAGAGGACGGAAGGGAGGGAGGAGGAAGAGGGTTGACTCCCAGCTCTGCCGCGTCTGACAGGAGTCTGCTGCCCAGCTGCTAGAAACTCCCTGCGCTCCGGTGGTCCCCTGGGAGCCGGCCTCACGATGAACCAGATCTCCATGGATCAGCGTTCCATTAGGAGATTACGTGAGCCATGCTAGGAGATCACCTGCGACGGGAATAAAAAGGGCGTCTTGCGGCAAGCACGCTGCTCCGTCAGCACGAAAGAGTTTCTTTTCAGCAGGAAAATTCCCCAGCCACGCCGGCGCATTTCCGAGACAGTGTGTACACCCTTCGTGTTATGTAACCTGGGCTCTTGCAAGTGTCATAACATCCTTGTGGTGATTTAAGGTCCAAGATAGGAAAAGAAAGCAAATACACCTCACGCAGGCCCAGCTGTCAATTGAGCAGGGCCTCCTGGGCTCAGAGACTCCCTGTAGGCTCTACATGACCCCAAGACACAGTTCAGAAAGTGAGGATGAGCTCATAGGGATTGAACGAGCAAAAAAACGTATTGGTGGTTCATTAATTCCACTCTAGTCAATGCACAATGCTCAGCCATGATCTGAATGATTGAAAGAAAGTCCTATTCTGCTCCTAATGAAGTCTTTGGGTGACAGACTGTTATGACGGCAGGTATCAGTCTTATCTCTTATTAATACATGAATTTCCAAGTGAATGGAGAGCGAAACTTTTCAAAGCTCCATTGTTGTGCCTTGAATATAAATTAGGTAGAAAGATTTTTTTTTTTGATACCACAGAAAAAAGTGTATTCTGGGTCTAGAGTCATAAGTCAGCACCCCTATCTCTCACATGTCACTGGTCATTTTTAACTGAGTGTGATAAGGCCTGGGTTGATAAATGAGGGCTACAAATGTTCCATAAGTCATCAGACTCAATTTTTTATTTCTATTCAGACAAAAATGTTCCCATGATGGAAATGTGATAAATAATGCTTCTTTGTGATCCTGTACATTTTCCAGAAACCTTTGTGCACTCTTGTGTAATCAGCATTTACAAAGAAATGGCAAAAACTATCGTTTGGGCGCAGTGGTCGCTTTGTAATGCTGACGTGCTTCTGTAACTTAAGATAAACCAATATTTGTTGCGGACGTTCTGGCAGCTGGGTTTCAGGGGGAATTTTCAATTTCACAGCCTAAGAAATACACACGGATACTGGTCACTGAGGCAGAAAAGCATTTCATTTTATTTTTACAGTAGATATCAGAAAGCAAGTTAGCCCTCAAGTGAAAGAAGCAAAGGCAGGGAAGAAAAAAATAAATAAAAGCAAGGATCTTTAAGGACAACTATCTCCCTGTGGTCCAAACCCATTAGATTTATTAGATGCTGTTGACAACTGGTGATATTGTTGACAATAATGAGAGTAAACTGAAACTGAATAGATGAGACAGTAAAGTGAGAGTTAAGTGCACTTGACACCACCGGTAACATCCTATTAAATGGGGGCAGAGTAAGTTTGAATAAATAAAGACCATGGGTCAGCGGTCACCCCTGTCAGACATGGCTAGGTGGCAGGCAGGCAGCATCCGAGCTCAACACAGAGGTCCTAAGGTCATCGAAAAGCGAAGGCAGGAAACAGCAGATCATTTGTCACGGCTGTGTGTCTGGACCTCAGGGGCAGACACCCGGCTTGAACTGGGAAAGAATAAGAGACGAGACATTAGTAATGGAAGCACAAAGACTAGGCATGGTAATGATATGCTAATAGCAGAAGTTCAGTACAGAAGGAAAGAGAGAGAGAGTTTCCATGGTATGATGAATGAGGCTCACTCGGATCGAGGCGGTGTGGATGTGCAGGCGGGTCAGAGTGGAAAATGCAATAAGCAAGAAAGTATCGCAGTAATAAGAAAACCTCCAAAACAAGTTTATAGGAAGAGAAAAATGCTATTAACATATGCCGACCCTTACCTGCTAATGTATAAATGGCAATTATTCAGGGGCTTTGTATTTGCTGCCCTTAACTTTGCAGTTGCTGTACATGCATGTCCACATAGTATAATGAATCAGCACGTGGAATTGGAGCTTTATGTGTGCCTCTGTGTTTTCTATCACCGTATTAAAGAGCTCCATGTTTGTTGTGATATTCAGTGCGAGCATGGATTTGAAATTAAGATAAGAGAGATAAGATTACCCTTTATTAGTCCCACAGCAAGGTGGACAGTACAAGAGGAAAGTTGGAGCAGTACAATCAATAGAAATAAAACTATACAATATAACAATATTGTATAAAAAAGAACTTTAGACTACACAAAAAGTATACAAATATGTACATATAATTGTGTGTGTATTTATATACATGTTTACAATTTATTGATATACGTGTTTTTTTCCTTAAATGCAAAGTTTCAGATTTGTTACATCACATTCGTTACTCTCAAACTATATGAGACATTAGCACTGAGAAATCATCTGATTAAATGAACAAGAATCAGAAATTATAGCACATTGTCTTTTCATATAGCGAGTGAAAAATCAAGGGTCTTTGAGCTAGATGAGTAGTTTCAGTCAATGATAGGTGGGGCTGGTGGGAGTTGGAAGTGAAATACACAATTATTGGGTAATATATTTTTTTTTTACCTGCCTGCTGGTGCACAATGATATAATCAAAACTCAGTTTTGATTTCAGGTTGACTTTCAAGGAGAAAGGCAGAAACGAGTTCATGTAACTTTTTATCATGTCACCAATGATATTCAAATGCAAAACAGGGCACATAAGTGCTGAATAGGGATGCAAAGACAGAAAAGCTAGATCCTTGAATAGACATTGAGATACAGTGCATGGGGTAGATTTGGAAGTTGGCTCCAGCGGACAGGAAGCTGCAGGTGGTTGTTAAGTTCACAGTGAGTCCTGAACAACACTGTTAGAAATCCATGCGCTGTTCCCATGACAGCAGGGAGCGTCCCACAGAAGTATCAGAGCTCCACGGGGGGCTAAAAGGTCACAGTGTCCAGCCCTGTATCTTATTCAGCACCAACAGCCTCACATCATGACAGAGATTACACTCCTGGTTGCCTCTCCAGGAACAAGCTGTTCTGAAGCGTCTGACCCCCAATTACACACGGCCAGTGGCTCTGATCTCAGTACCTCCAGAGGTCCGGCTCTCCCCCAGGGCAGCCTCTGTGGGGAATTCTTCAGCATGAATGCTTAGTCCAAACTGCACATTGCATCGTCCAGCGTGACTCATCTTTCACACTCCATTGTCCACCGTGGCACATGACACACAGCTGCAGAGTGCAGTGAAATGAGAATGCAGGGCCCTCTTTAGAAGCATGCTGACCTAGTATGAGATATTCAGTTGTGAGGAGGAGAACACATTTGAGATAAACATACAGTACTTGCTCGAGGGGATGCTTACAGTAGTTCTCAGAAATGGCTTATTAGAATTCTGCGTTTGCTATTTTGGGTCTCCTCGAGTGGGCCTCATCAGTCTCAGGCACATGACTGAACTACACCGAGTATATATTTTAGGCATTCCTTACTGCTGGATATGTCGTCTAGAGGAAAAGCCCCCAATTGTTCCTCAGTTTGACGAACCTGGCTCTTACATCAAGTGTGGACAGATGTCAACACTCAACAACAGGCTCCAATCGCAAATTTACATTCATCAAGTGAATTCATCCATGTTTAAGTCTCTTTTGAGACCTTTTTTAACGACGGGAAGAGCCATCTCTCACATTCCCAGAAATGTCCTCAATTCAGAGCCGTGTTCCATTAATCAGTCTCTCTGGAATGATATCCATACTAACTGGTGAATTACGTTTTGCGAATTACTGACGGAAACATCTTGGAAGTCGCAGTCATCACAGCAAAAGCATGGATCATTGTTAGAGCATCAAATCGATTTTCTAACCTTTTGAATGATAGTGCATTGGATGTTATTAGTAATATTGCAAGACCTTGAGTGTCTTTTGAGCAAGTTTTGTATTTAACTAGTTATGCATAATAAGGAATAAAATCCTGATGTATCAAACTCTTTACATTACAGACATCATCATAACCACTGAACTGTTAAAATATCTAGCTTAAAGGAGAAGTTTGGTGTGAATGGACACTGGAACCAACTGTAATTTAAACTATGTTCGAAATTGTTCCCTGTCATTGGAAAAGTGCACTAGATAAGGGGTCAGCCATGTTATCATGCTTTTTGTCCTGTAAATTCTTTTTTCATCCCTGTTACCATCATTCTCCAGGCAACAGCAAATGCTTTAGTGGATGAGTGAATGATTGTGAAACATTACGAACAGTATATGACATTAAATTGATTGAATCTGAAGTATTATGGCAACAGGAAATGCAACAGTGGCCAGGTGAGGAAAAAACTGCTGTTCTGGGCATGCTGCTAAAACATGAGGCTTAAAGTCAACTTGAGTCAGAAATCATTGCATTTTCTTCTTTGCGAGATATTTGAACGGGAAATAATAGCGGTAGGGCCATGATTTTATTCAGCAGAATCTGACTGGATTGCGAAAAACAGGTGTTCCACAATAAAAAGAGAGTTATGTAATGGTGTGCAGAGACTGCTGAAAAAAATCATTTCTGAATGATGTGTATTTTCTGTACTTTCTGAAACTTTTTGTAACATAGGCTAGTTGGCAGTCCTCAAAATGTATCAGATAAATGACTGTATATGTGCACATCTCCCTTCATCTGACACTCCTCGCAGCGGGGTTGAAAAGTTTTGAAAACAGAGAGTGCCAACTCTCAAATGACCTCACAGTCATTATTTTACAACCATCCAAAAAACTAAAGCGAGAGTGGCAGAGCAATGCCTTGCTGGACCAGTGTAGCCGATATTCATGCAAATAAATGTCGCTGGCAATGGAGGTGTGGACTGGCAGTAATCACTACACATCAATCAACCAGAGAAACAACAATCTTGCCTTTTGAATGATATAACACAAGAGTTACGACCACTTCGACGAGACCATGGGCATGAACTTACAAGATTAAAAAGAGGATCAATTTTGATCCAACTTGACTTCAGGTGAATTTGTTTCATTTTTCTTGCATTTTGAACTTTAAAAAAGTGTAAAAGTGTCCAAGAAACTAGTCTGGAAAGTTTTTCCATTTACCTTAAGATATGTATTCGGGGGGCAAAGATCGTGAAACTCTCCATTCCAAACATGTGTACTTGAGCCAGTCGATACGAATGTAAATCGAATGTAAATGTAATGCATTTGAGAAGTGCGGCAAAATTAAAGCATTATATATTGACTTCTCTGGTTTAAAGGTAAAGTGAGTAACAAGCTAAATGCATTTCAAGTGGTTCTGTTGTTCGTGATCTGGGTGCTCTATAAGCGTGCCATCTCGGGTCGGTCACTGACTCTGTTTTGCCAGCTTTTCAAACAGCTGTTAGCAGGGCTACAGACAGTTCTTCCCTTAACACAGATGGATGCATTCTACTCGAGGGGCTCGGCGTCCAGATCGATGCGATATCATTCTATTTCTGGCCCGGCTGACTCCAGGGCATTTTAACAATGATGCTAGTCCAAAATGTGCCTCCTTGGAAATCAATACTTTACCCCATTACTAATATTGGTAATTAGCAATGTAGGTCTGAGGTTATGTGCCCTCTGGTGAGTGGATTATGGCATCCAATGGTAGTTAATTAAAACAAATTGATGTATGGTAATCTCTACTGAATTTAAGAAGAAAATTAGCATTTAAATGGTTCCCAAGTATACAATCAGTTACAGCCCTTACTGGAAGCAAATGGCCATTGCACTACATAGGAAGATTTCGCAGAGTGCTCGTATTTCTCATTTTATAGCCCCTGGCTTCTTGTCCTTATTGTCCTGTGTTGGACAATCAGGATCAGACACCAGATGCCAGGTCACATCTATAGCTTGGGAGCTTAATGTCAATGTACAGTTGACTACACTCCGTAGGTCACAGGATCAAAAGTCCATAAGGTCACAGCTGCACCAAAATGCTACAAAGGACATTGAATATTGATCAGAACTCACAGCCTGTGGTAGAGGCTTGTGTCACCTTGGAGGCTCAGTCCTATGAGAGACTTCAGTCAAATAAAATTAACCTTAAAATTCATATTTTACATTTATATGCAAGCATCCAACAGACACTCTTATCCAGAGCAACCGAAAGTTGAAGGTGAATGAAGAATCTTCCCCAAGGACTCTTTCTGGTGAAGTATGTTGTAACCTCCATTCTGTATAAGGCGCTATGCTAGAACCTACCTCTTCCACTATAGCACCAACCACTGTAATGCTGAAAACAGAGGCACAATCTTGTATGTACACTGAATAAAATAAAGATTTGTAAGCATATATTGTGACTGATATAACAAAACCTGGCATTTCTGAAATCATTGGACTTTACTCCAAGTGGTTTTGGACCATTTCTATTGATCCATCCGACACAAGAAGTTCACGCAGTGTAAAGGGCAAAAGGAAATTCTCAATGGAGTGAATATTTTGAAGTGCCACATTTTGATTTAACAGTGACGCCACTCAGACTGATGATGTGAGAGTTTGTAGTCTCACTGTTAAATTGATCACACTCTCCCTTTCAGTCTGATGAAACTGAGTGATTGATCTGAGAAACACTTCGAGTGGGCAGTAATACAGACGGCTGCTCCACCCGTGACACTGATGTATAAAGAACGGAAAATCCGGTGTCCCGTCAAGCTTTAATAACGAGAAAACACATGATGTGCTGACAGGGGGCAGAGAATTATGAGCCAACAAACAAAGGATTCTTACAACCCTCAGGCCATAAAATGCTTCCCATTTACTCGTGGCAGATATGATTTACAGAGTCCATGCCAATTGTAAAAGAGTGGACACATCAATCAGCTCATTCGTAGATGAAAGCTGTATTTCTATAAGATTAATAGAGTGCTAGAGATATGTGGAATAGTAGAAATACTGAATCTAGCAGAAGTGAACAGACAGCTTGAGTCTTTGTTTCAAATACATACAGTCAAATGTACAGTCCGATGCAAACATTTGGACGCTCTTGGCATAACCTGAAAAGTAGGTTATCACATTCTCAACAGGAAACAAAATTCTGATGTAGGATGGTATAGGAATAAAAGTTGGTTAGACTATTTCTGGTTTCCTCTGGTGCCTCCGGTTTCCCCCACAGTCCAAAGACATGCGCGTCAGGTGAATTAGGAATTCTAAATTGACCGTAGGTGTGAGTGAATGGTGTGGGTGACCTCTGGGGGGCTGGCGCCCCGCCCTGGCTGAGTCCCTGCCTCGCGCCCGTCGATCCACGGATAGGCTCCGGGTACCCACGACCCTAGTGTGGATTAAGTGGGTATAGAAAATGAGAGAGAGATTATTTTTGAGACCCTTTTGGTCTAAAATGAAATGCTAGAGTTCAAAAGTGGTGTGAGCAAAGACAAAGGGATCACAAGTGTTGTCAACAAAAGAACAGAAATAAACGAAACAGGAAAATAGAAGTAGTAACTCCTAAAGCGAACACTGCAGGTTTGGCATGTGGACGAGTGGAAGTGCCGCATGCTTGGAGTCTTCTGCAGGCCCCGTTCCGTTCGCAGCCAGAGCTGTCTGGGAGAGAGAGCTCAGCCTGCGGGTCTCAGCAGACCCGCGGCTGCATCTGCACCGAGGAGAGGAAGTGAAGGTGCCTTCTCACATATGCTCCTTGTCGCCACGAGCCACAGAGCTGCCATCCTCATTATCATCCGCTTACACACACCACTGCAAGATCACTGTGCAATATTCCCGCATGCTGCATATGTGCAACCGACAGTCAGAAATGTGACTTCTTTCAAGAGCTGGAATTTTCCACCATGTCACAGCTACTAAAGTGTTTTACTGAGCTGGCTTAGAGGAACAGTTTAGTGAAAAATTCTTTTCATTTATTCCTTATGTAGTTGTTCTCCCAGGACAGGTTTGGCGTCCAATGTTTGCGTCTTTACTGCCACAGCTATAAGCTACTGTTGCTAACAAAAGTGTTTCCTAAAAATACATCATCAAAATGTATCTCAACCTGATGAAACCACATCTTTCTTGACATTGTGAAGACTTGATGATGTGGTTTAGGCACTGCTTCAGACAGCCATTTCACACAACAGCAGTTTCTCCATATTTATGACGGTCTTTCTCATAAAAACTGATGCTCCTCAAAAACCTGCTCTAGAGGGAGTTTGTGAACATAAACTCTGTAGTTTACAGTGTGTGTGTGTGTGTGTGTGTGTGTGTGTGTGTGTGTGTGTGCGCGTGTGTGTGGGGCGGGTGTTGTGTATGACTCATAGTAAGCCCTACTGTGCCCTAAACCACATTAACAAATCTGACTCACCTTAATGAAGAGCTGGATTCTGTTTGAGGAAGCTGACAGACATTTTGATGATATATTTATGGAAAAGCTTGTAGCGTCTGTTATTAACAACAGCTCCTGTGCAGACCTTAAAAAGCTAAATATTACTGCTAAACACAGACTACATAGGGGAAAAAAAATGTAAATTTCAAACAAAACATACATTTTTAATTTTAACAAGACAGATTGCATAATGCACTTTGGAAGGATTGGTAAATTTTGTTTAATCAAGTACTTTTTTTATATTTTCCACACATTCACTCCTAGATAGCCTAGTCTGAAATGTAGAATGCTCGCATCAGTGTTACTTGACAGATGCCACACTCACTATCACTAAAAACACAGCATATGGCCATTTCTATTAAGCAGATTTGATATTACATCACATGGGACTAGTGTTAGTGAGGGATCTTACGGAGGGTCACTGACTCCCCAGTTATTAATGTCAGACTGGTAAAAACTACAGACGTTGCAGATTCGTTCTGGATTAACAGAATAACATCGAAAAAAAGTCGGAAATCTGAAAAATCTGAGCAGCTGAACAGTCATACGTCCCAGATCTAAGCTAATTCTGTGTAATCCCTCATATTCCTGGTAGGAAATGACAGGCATGATTTAATTAACCACTTCCTTTGTGCTGCGAACACTAAAGCCTCCTGACATTCTGAGCAGGAAGGATTGATTACCTTAGGGAGTGGAGAATAGACGAATGATGGTGCCGCTCCTCCACGTCTGGATGTGCGTGGGCAGCGGCGGGTCCGAGCGGCCAACTTCTGTGGAAGTCAATCCACAGATCCTGGGGGGTCGCGTGAGAAAAGGCCAGAACTGATATACGCAGTGGCCTGGGCGCTTTGCGTGCCACACACAGCAATGAAACGCTCCCAATTGCATGACAGCGGCACGCTTCTGGAAGAGCCAGATATCAACAGTGAATGGACGCGGCTATGAATCACAGGCAAATTACTTCACCCCACCAAATGCCAGCGCAAATTGCCATAGCCCAAGCACATAGGTGGCCTATTCACATCAGGATAATACCTTCAGCCGGGCACGGTGGAGGACGTTTGATAGAGCAGTGGTCTCTCTCTCTCTCTCTCTCTCTCTCTCTCTCTCTTTCTCTTTCTCTCTCTCTTT
>JBBIGA010000032.1:7262816-7285109 GCA_037576975.1 Alestes dentex
GGAGTGAGAGTCTGTGGAGTGAGGGTCTGTGGAGTGAGGGGTTGTGGAGAAAGGGTCTGTGGAGTGAGGGGCTGTGAAGAGAGGGTCTGTGGAGTGAGGGGCTGTGGAGTGAGGGGCTGTGGAGTGAGGGGCTGTGGAGTGAGGGTCTATGGAGTGAGGGATTGTGGAGTGAGGGATTGTGGAGTGAGGGTCTGTGGAGTGAGGGATTGTGGAGTGAGGGATTGTGGAGTGAGGGTCTGTGGAGTGAGGGTCTGTGGAGTGAGGGATTGTGGAGTGAGGAATTGTGGAGTGAGGTGGCTGTGGAGTGAGGTATCTGTGGACAAATCACGCTTTTTCGCTTGTCTGATCAGGACACAGGCTTATTTGGGGGGAATGGAATGTGAAATTTGTCATCCTGTGATTTTCGCCTCGTCTTCAGAGCGCGCGAGAGGGAGAGCACGCTTTTTCTTTCTTTTTCGCGGTTATTTGCGGATCAAAGTCAGAGGTGTGTGTGTGTGTGAGTGTGTCTGCTTTAGGGGCTCCACTGTCGCTCCAGTGACCCCGGACCACCTGCTGAGGTGACTGACTCATTTCCCAGGACGTGACACATACACACACATGCACACACACACTGACACACGCATGCACTCACACACACTCATGCACGCACATGCACCCCCCGCCCACACACACACACGCTATACATCACTCCTTTCAGTCTGTTGGGCACCTGCGTAACTCACCCAGTATTTTAAATGACGTGTGGCTTTGACATTGACCGTGTGGCCTAATATGCGCGAACCGAGTGCTAAATATATCCCACCTGCTGATTTCCCTGTCGCTCTGATTAGCCCCCTAAACCTGCTCACATTCATCCCTCTCACAAATGCCTGACTGACCTACGCGGACCTAAAATTGGCTCTGCGGAACTACCAGAGATGAGGAATCACTCTGACAAACAGTAAACAAGAAATACAGACTGTGCGTGTGCTGTGTCCGCCCCCCTGTCCCACCCCCAGTTCAGACCTGGACTGTGATTCACTTCACTTCACCTCAGTTTTCCTTAGTGTCCCTTCCAAAATTGAGACTTTTCTGAGGACCTCAAAGGAGCATAAAACACCTAAAACATCCAGCCTGAAGACTAAACAAGGACAATACAAGTCAAACCAATAGGATGAAAAGTCAGTACAAAGTGAAACAGTGCCACACAGTCCTGTGCCAAAGTCTAATCAGCAGTGAAAACTGTTCAAACCTTATTTCAAGGTTCTTTATTACTCAGATACATGGTTATAATAGGGAAATGTGGCCCATGAGATGCAACAGAGTTATCAGTTTACATGCAAGAGAAATTTGAAGAGGCTGAACTAAGGTAATAAAACATAATACAGAAAAAAGGATATTCCAAATAAACAAACAAGAGTGCTTCACCAGTAATAACAGCATATAACATTGAAATACACCAATCAACCAAACATTAAAACTGCCAGGATGATTTTGTGTTGGTGCCCCAAAACAGATCTGATCTGATGAGGCCTCTGAAGGTGTGCTGTGGCATTTGGCACCAAGCCTTTAGTAGCAGATCTTTCATGTTCTGATGGTGGCCTGGTGATTGGAAGGTAGTGGGTTTGAATCCCAGGACTGTCCAAGGCACCACTGAGCAAGGTACCGTCCCCACACATACTGGAATGGATTAAATGCAGAGAACAATTTCACACTGTTCACACGGTGCTGTGCTGTGCTGTGGTGTGTTCACGCCTCATAAAAATGGTCACTTTACACAAGTTGCGAGGTTTAGACTCCATGAATCAGATTAGTTTGTCCAGTATACCCCACAGATGCTTGATCTGACTGAGATCTGGAGAATTTGGAGGCCAAATCAACACCCTGACCTTTCTGTCATGTTCCTTAGATCATTCGTGAGCCGGTTTTGCAGTGTGACAGGGCGCATTTGACCCTTGACAAAGTCACTCAGGTTCTTATGCTCACCCATTTTTCCTGCTTACAAAACATCAGCTTCAAGAAATTACGGCTCATTTGCTGTCTGATATGTCCGACCTTCTGACGGGTGCCACTGTAATGAGATAATCAATGTTTTTCACTTCACCTGTCAGTCATTGTCATGGCCGATTGGTGCAAATACAATTAATCATGAATACAGTAAAAAATAACAAAAACAAGACACTCGTTACTGAACACAGTTAGAAAAATGCAGGTTTGGTTCCTGATTTCTCTGTGCACTGGAAATACTGGGAAATGTTCAAGCCAAAGCACTCACAAGTCAAGTCAAGTGTTTTTACTGACTACTTATGACACTACTTATGTCAGTATGTAACTCCACAGCACTATCTGTGTCAACTAGTAAACAACTATACAATCTATAGTAACTAGTAAACAACTATACAGTCTATAGTATTTATATTTAGTATTTAGTACTAAGCATTTTCAGGGTATTTTCTTTCAAGTTTAATTTTGACTTATACTATATTTTATATTGTTCTTGTCTTTGTGTTTCTGTGTGTGTGTGTACAGTTTTAGCATAAGCAGTTTCGTCCGGGACCAATGAAGTTTTCTAATTCTGATTCTGATATTGTAACTCCTGTTCTTATGCCTTCATCAGTATCAATTTTATCAGGTAATCCGACCATGTCAGACAGAGATGGAGAGGCTAATAATGGCTTTGTGTTCCATAAGCAGTGAGAATCAGTATTGTGACAAATGTTCGGATGTTGCTGTAGTGCATAGCAACGGCACATCAATGTGTGTTTAAAATGAGAGGTTTGAAAAGGAATGTCTCACTGTTCATACGGCATGCATGAATGTGTTATTTTATCAGGTGACGGAAGCGATCATGCCAGGTAGTAGTTTGGACAGAGCTGGAGAAGCGGGGTTGCAGGATGAGGCCTAGGGTAGATATTTGTTTTGTATTTCACTCAGGTTGCACTGGTATACCAGGAGGTCTATTAAGCACTCACTTAATCATACACATATAATGTACTTTACATTGGCATGAATACTACACTATGTCTGTAAAAAACAAAAAGTAAGCATACAGTATTGAACACAAAGTTATAATTGTATAATGTGGTGTATTTGTAAAGAAACTGAAACTCCCTATGAGTTTGTTGGCTACCAGTATCTATAAACCAAGCCCCTAGAAGACATGAAGGCCTTTCTAAATATAGCTTCCAGGGGGCCCTTGTGGACCACCTTAATGAAAGTGAACCATTTGTAATGCAAAAACACCCTACAGCATACAGTGTGAAATCTGTCCTCTGAATTTAATCCATTCACCAAGTGAAGCAGTAGGTAGCCAACGATGGCGCCTGGGGAGCAGTGTGTGGAGATGCTACCTTGCTCAGTGGTGCCGCTGGCAGTCCTGGGATTCAAACCCACAGCCTTCTAATTGCAGGGGCGACACTCTAGCCACCAGACCACCAATGTCCCCACCAATGTCAAAATCAAACATAAACCCTTGACTTTAGGCTCGTGATGACTTCTTGGAAAGGTTCTAGATGTTGGTGGGTCTGTAAGGGTCCAGAGGCAGCAGTGGATTCAATAATCTGATCACTCAGGGGATCAAGCTGTGACAGAGACTGTTGGTTGTGGCTCTGGACAGCCTGCAGCAGGCCGACAGGAGCACATGGCTTCAATTTTTAGCTCTCAACAACAACTTACCCAGCAAATGTCTTTGACATGCAAAATTTATTCCAATTTGTACCGTTTTAAAGTGGTTCGGCAGCAGTGCATCCCTGGAAAACGCCCCACAAGTGCCAGTAAGTGCTCTGTAACCTGACGAAAATAAATTGTCTAATAACTGCCGTAAAGCTTGAGGTTCAATAATATCTTCCCTCTGCTGATAATGGCTAAAACATTGAGTCACTGACCAAACAGCTGCCCAAAGAGTGGCGTTAGAGGATCTGCATGGATGACTTTTCCAGGAAGATATGTGATGTGCCGAGCAGCTGGAACAGCACCACTCCAGTAAAATCAATGTCGCTACTCTGGTACAATGTGAAACGCACAAGGAGTTCACGCTGGATTTCAGTAAAGCCATGCAGAAATATGATCTACCGTAAGTGCCATCCAGAAGCAGCAGTGTAGCCAGT
This sequence comes from Alestes dentex, assembly GCA_037576975.1. Classification (NCBI taxonomy): domain Eukaryota; kingdom Metazoa; phylum Chordata; class Actinopteri; order Characiformes; family Alestidae; genus Alestes; species Alestes dentex. The sequence goes on from JBBIGA010000032.1 coordinate 7,266,902, forward strand.
GCGGCTTTTAGGTAAGCGCACTGAACCGTCAACCGTCACATGTAAATCCGACTTTAATTGCTTGATTCCAAGCAATGGTAATGTTCTCCAGAAGTGCCTTCCTAATAGGCTGCTTTCAGTAAAGTCATAACTAGACCATTATTGTACAACAGAAGAGACACCTAAGACTTTTCAGAGTGCACTGTTTTTACCATCATTTGTTCCTCGGTTCTTTGCAAACGTTAGAGAATGCGTAACTAGAATTCGGCTCAAAAGATTTTCCCTTCAAAACGGCTCTGCTCCATTGAGCTACTTGTGACATGTTCTATCTGTAGGCTTATTTGCTAAAGTCACAATTATAAGCTGCCTTAAGTGCTCCCTTTCCTTAAACACACATTTTCGTTTTCTTCTGCCGCACTCCGCTCAAACAAATTGAACATTTCTACAGTTTTATCCCCATCGCTCCGCCACTCTCTTCTCTCCTGGAACAGCTGTTCCAGTCTGGTCTATGCCAAAAGCAGGCCAGCTGAAGACCCCTTGGGATCTGAAAGCGGCAGGGCACTAAGAGTGAGAGAGAGAAAAAGGGGGGGTTGATGCCTGGGGTTTCAGATGTGCCCATTCTGAGCACTGAGGAGCAGCGACAGACAGTGGTCAGGGCCTGTAGGGAGAGAAAGGCTGTGACCTTCCACTGTCCAAGCAGTTTTAGTTTAAAGTTAGTTTTTAACCTGTCAGCTGTCCTTTATTAATGAGATAATGGCAAAATGTGTTGGTGGTCCAACCTGATCTCATGACTTTTCCATCACGAAATATAATTTAATCAACATAAATACTGCGATCACAATTTAGGGTTATTTTTTGTGCTTTTTCATGCCAGGACAACACTTCACTACCCTATGTGTTTTAATGCGTAGTGCGTAACACCGCCAACTTATGACTGTTAAGGTTAGGGTAAAGGTTAGGGTTAAGGTTAGAGTTAAGGTTAAGGTTAGGGTTAGGTTTAGGGTTAAGGTTAAGGTTAGGGTTAGGGTAACGGTTAGGGTTAGGGTTAAGGTTAGGTGAGGGTTAGGGTTAGGGTTAAGGTTAGGTGAGGGTTAGGGTTAGGGTTAGGGTTAGGGTTAGGGTTAAGGTTAGGGTTAGGGTTAGGGTTAAGGTTAGGGTTAGGGTTAGGGTTAGGATTATAGTTAGTGTTAGGGTTAAGGTTAGGGTTAGGTGAGGGTAAGGGTTAGGGTTAAGGTTAGGATTATAGTTAGTGTTAGGGTTAAGGTAAGGGTAAAGGTTAAGGACTTTTCCCGTCTCACAGCACTTCAACCTGTTTCAACCGCTTTGCAAACAAAAACAATAAGGAATCAACTCATTATTTCTCTCATACTGTCCCTCAGTCACCAGTTAGCGCTGATACTGCCGGTGTTACGCAGTGTGCATTAAAATACATAGGGTAGTGAAACGTTGTCCTAGCACGAAAAAAGCACGTATTTTGATTAAATTGTATTTCGTGATGGCTGCACGAAAACTTGTGAGACCGGGCCGGGCGGTCAGAGGCTTGCATCTGTTGCTATAAGCTCAATAATGTCAGCAGAACCACCACACACAGAAAGCTCTCTATAACCAGGCCCCCTTCTACCTTTCTGAACTACTCGCAGATGCCGACCTTGTACATCCACGTGTCAGGACAAAGCACCGAACCTGGGGTGACTTCCCTCTGGAGCCACAACCCATCAGACACTGTACAGACATGGCAACTTTCAAGTCTCTTCCCAAAACCCATCTCTTCAAATTTACTTATAGCCTCTAACCACTGTTCTTTCACCCACATGCATATGTTCATCTGTTTCATTCGTTTTTTTCTTACTTGTCTTGTTTCCTTATGTAGTTTTAAATACGTTTCATTTTAAACTTTTTGATTATATGTGTTGTTAATGTAAATTTTCAATTTTATTGTAAAGCATCTTTGAGTACCTTTAAAGCATTCTATAAATGGATTATAATAATAATAATAATTATTATATATATATATATATGTATATTTTTTTTATTTTTTTTTTTAGCTTCTCCAGAGTTACTGCTGGCATCTTGGTCTTCATGATGCTGTTGGCTGAGGAATGTTCTCTAACAAACACTGGGGCCTTCCAGAAACAGGTGTATTTATATTGAAACACGTTAATTGCACATAAGTACGCTCTAATAAACCAATTATAAGCGACTTCTGGTAGCAGTTGGTTGCACTAAAAATATTTCAGAGGTTGCACCGCAACAGGTGTGAACACTTCCGCAATCATAAACTTCAATAACCACAATATTTTTCAGTTGAGAACTGTGTTCATTTTTTTTCCTCATTTCAGTACGATGTACATTCATGACATGAAATCTCTTTTAATTCCAGGTTGTAACTCTAAAATCAAGGGGACATGTTCTTTCTGCAGGCACAGTCAAGCTCCCTAGTAACAGCAGGAGCGAATCAAATGCAGTCATCTTCAGATCTTCAGAAAACAATGTGTGCTGAATTGAGGGCTAGGGTCCAGCACAATCCGGTGCATCACAGCTTTCCCTGCTGTAGCGCATGAACTGAACCTGCTATTTAACCGATGAGCTGAATCAGGTGTGCTTTGTGCAAGAATCCGGCCCTCCAAGACCAGAGATCCCCACCACTGCTATGATACAGTCATGGATGCTTGCAGTAATTAAATAAGGCAAATAAGGTGACAAAAAGTGCACCCCAACAGCATGACCTTTCACACAAATACAAAATAAATAAGATTTAAAATGTACAATTGAGCTCCGATTTTTCTTCAGGTTGCATGGAATTTTGCCTTTCCCAACCACAACAGTTGCTACGAGTGCATAAGTGGGCACAGCATGGATAGCTCTATTGCATAAGATGGTGTAATTACTAAATTTGATAACAGCCATCTGCACCATGCGCAGTGGCCCTTTTTTGCACATTCTGGATTGGGTTGAATTGGATTGGACTGATTACACTCTGTTACACTCTGGGTGCATCCTGAGGTGCCGCCTGAGTTACACTCACGTCTGCAACAAGGGCAACATGGAGAATGAAAACAAAAAGAGTGAATGGATGTTCTGCAGTATTGCATGTGTTTCATCATGCAGCAAGTTGCTTTGTTGTTATTTCGGTTCACTGCACAAAGCCACACTTAGATTTCAGAGGTGAGGAGCGAAAGGTGGCGAGGAAGCACCTACCAACTACGGCCTGTATGGAAAAAAGGAAAAAAAGAAAAAACATCCCGCCTGCTTTCTCATGAATATAAATCAAAGGCCGGCCGCACACTGCAGAAGCTACAGTACAAAGCGCTCCAGTGATTTTTAAATGGCACTCCTCCAGTTTGGATTATGCAGATGCAGCGTAACTTGCAGGAAGAAGACGAATGGAGGTGCCTGCAACCTGCCTTTATCGCCTCGCGCCGCCTTAGAACACTAGCCCCCAATTCAAAAACCATGGCGCTACAATGCGCACGGAATATACAACCAAGCACTGACACAAAGCCAGAGCACAGGAATGTGTGCACGAAATAGCAAAAAGGAACGGGATTTCCAACCACAGACACACGCTGCGCTTTGAAACCTCTGGGAGAAATGGACATTTTCCCTCTATCCCCCTGCACACCCTTCCATTTCTTTTCAGAACATCGATTGGAAGCAATGAGGGAGTTTATATAAGAGAACGAGAGTGAATTATGCTAGGGAGGAGATTGCTGTCATGTGTGCTATCGCTCAGAAAGCAGAGCGGGGAGTTTTATGGATGCTGACAGCCGACAGCCAGCAATTAGTCCCACAATTACATAGTTATCTACACTGTTACGCAATTACACCTGCGATTTAAAAGGGGGATCAACAGAGCGCAGAGGGGCCCCGCAGACACTTCTAATGCCACAGCAGTCAGAATCCTTGGAATGCAAGAAGATGATGCTTTTACATTGTCTACGATACACATAAAGCATCAGTAAACGGAATATAACTTAACATCAAATTCCATTATGACAGCACACAGACAATATCCATCAAAAGTTTAAGGGACGCGCGGCTTTGGCTTGTCGTCTGTGTTAGTCTGCAGTGACTTACCTTTCTGAAGGTGAGACGAGTTTATCTGGAGGACAACAAAAGGCTGTAAATATTGACGAGAGTGCCTTGGGTTAAGTGGGACATTAGGTTGAGTGGGACACTTGAGTCTGACAGGCACTGAATAGTATATTTTTTGTGAGCCAATCACAACTGTTTATGATGTCGTTGCCGAAAGCCGTCTGTACGCTAAATAAAGGTTTTGACTGGTGTGACATCACAGCGGCCAGTGTGTTGTTATTTCTCAAATTGACACCAAAGCCCATTGTAAGCAACCTGTCTAATGAAGTGTTATTTTAGAGAGCTAAGGCTGATGTTCTGTCAATTATAATGTGACATAACTGTCAACTCTGTACTGTGGATTCAAACAGACAATGTATTTAAAAAAAAAAAAAAGAAGAAGAAAATTAAGATAGATTCTTATCAGAGTTTATGAAAAACAGGTAACCGGACAGTGGACAGATAAAGTGGAAAGGGGTGTTTCAGGTTGAGAGGGACGAGAAACAGCAAAGAGCAATTATTTGATGAGTGAAGAGGCTCAAAAAAAAGCAATACATTGTCATCCTTCAGTTGTTAATGAGATTAGCAAGTGTAAAAATATGTACATAAATAAAGGTAGTTTATGTCTTGAATTGCAGAATATATGGCGGAAGGTACAGGGAAAGAGAAAAGAGGGAAAAATGACAAAGGAACAAAGAAATAAATAAAAGAGAGCAGTGTACAGGTAGGGAGAGAGGAAGATTAAATCGACGGATGGAGGAAAGAGAGAGGAACTATAAAGGAGTATCAGGAGCAAGTGGAGACAGCAGAATCCTGAGATTACATTTTAGCTGGGACTTGGAACGTCTGCAAGAAGACAGACCATACCAAGATAATAGGATAATAGGAAAACTATTAGAAAGTATTATACATGATACATAGTCTTGTTATCTTCTTATAGTCTAATCATAGGATAGTCTATCAAAAAAATCCATAGTTATTTGATATACAGGGCTGTGCAAAAGTCTGTGCAAACTGTTTAAATCCATTTATCTGAGCAGTACGGGACTTTCTGCAAGCAACTGCACAAGTTCACATTAGAAAACATGCAGACAAACAAGAAAGCATGAAATAATATCACGACTGGTTTTATTTGTACGTGAAGTCTTGTGAGCTGATCAGGAGAACACAGGTTCGGTTCCAGATCCTTCCAACCTTTGCATGGACTAGTCAAACTCCATCAGCAGCTCCTGATTTAGTCTGATGAAATACCAATTGAGCTGAACCAGGTATTTGAGGTATTTGATGAGAACTAGCGTAATACTGGACTTGCATGAGGTCTGGGAACACATAGACATACATTGCATCACTCCATTAATATTATTTGTACATATTTTTCAGCTTAATATTAGATTTTTAAAGTACATACTGCTCAGCTAAACAGGTTTTAAATCGGTGTCTACGAATTTTGTAAGGTGCTGTATATATCCCTGGATATTATATTATAATAATATTGATATTATTTGTGTGTTTATACGAAACACAAAATGAAAAATACAAATGAAGAGTAATAAACAAGAAACTAAAGTGTTTCACACGCAGCCACGTCCAGTGAACTGCCTTCAGGCTGTGCATGTGTGTGTGAGTGTGTGTTTGTGTGTGTATGTGTGTAGTCAGAATGCTGTGGGCTGGGAGACTGGTGGTGTATTTAACTCAAATTGCTCATAAACATTCCTCAGTTCGACGATTTGAGGCCTGATATTCTGACAAACAGGCTAAATAAATTCATGGCGAGGGCTTTTCGTGTCTTCGCCTTCACTCGCATGAATCTGATCTGCAGAGAGTGCAACGGACAGAGGGGGAGATGTGTGTGTGTGTGTGTGTGTGTGTGTGTGTGTGTGTTTAAGCAGGGGAGAAGGTAGGGGGGCTGCTTTCACTTCAACTATCTCAGCACCTGCTAATATAATTGGGACACCGAATGCCTGGGAGACAGTGGTGGCCCAGGCAGGCTCGGAGATGAGGCGAGAATACAATTTTTCTTGACAGGAGACAAACTGCCTTGACGGTTTAAAGGCATCATCAAATTCAGAGATGAAGCCGGCCAAAGTGCCTGCTCGCCTGCAGCCAAGCCTCAAGATGACAGGCGCTCCGTCCGTCATGGTTTCCAGGCTGAAAGACCTGTCAGCGACGTCTTAAAAACGGCCAAAGCCTTTAAATAGGTCTCCTGTGACTTTTAAAGCAAATATGAAGCACTCCAGCATGGAGAACAGGGCCGTCCTGATCACATTCTGATCAGGACCACACTGCCCTCTGGTGGTGACCTTACGGTACTACACTCCAGGCTCCTGGCCCTGGTAAGCCCAAGTTGGTGGTCCCCATTTGCACATGACTGAAACGACCCCACAACTTTGGACCAGGGCTATTCAACTGAGGTCGTGGATGACAGTTTGTTAATTCTCCTACCAGGGAACCTAGCAACAGAACATGCACTATACGGACAAAAGTATTGGGACACACCTGTTTTTCAGGGTTTGGGCTAGGCCCCTTACTTCCAGTGAAGGGCAATCTAAACGCTTCAGCACACCAAGACATTTTGGACACAGTCTGGGCAAGACCATTTTCTATTCCAGCATGACCGTGCCACAAAGCAAGCTCCACAAAGACATGGTCGGATGAATTTGGGGTGGAAGAATTTGACTGGTCCACACAGAGCCCTGACCTCAACCCCATCTAACACCTTTGGGATGAACTGGAACGGAGATTGTGAGTCAGGCCTTCTCGTCCAACATCAGTGCCTGATCTTATAAATGCTCTACAGAATGAATGGGCACAAATTCCCACAGAAATTCCAAAATCTTGTGGAAAGCTTTTCAAGAACAGTGGAAGTTGTAATAGTTGCAAAGGACCAACTCCATATTAAAGTGTCTATGTATTTGAATGCAATATCATCAAAGTCATTAAAGGTGAAATGGTCAAGTGTCCCCATTCTTTTGTCCATATAGTGTATTTTGTGATACAGGCTGGGACCAATCAAGAGTGGCTGGGTGTCTGGACAGCTGGTATACAGTGCCTTCACAGGGACCTCCAACATGTCTATCCATTCAAACACTGTGAACACACACTATATTCCCAAACACTGTATGTAAAGGATTTGGGCTAAAATACTACCATGAAAATAACAATTACCCCAGTTTTGCCATAGTCATCTATGGAGAGCACAACTGGCTTTTGTGTCTCTGGATGGGTTCATGCAATAAGGCAGCGGTCCCCAACCACCGGGACGTGGACCGGTATCCGTCTGTGAGTCACACAGAAAGACAGAAAATAAATATTGTATTGATTATCCGAGTCTGAAAGATCTTTTATTTTGAAAACAACGCTCGTCTCAGTCACGTTATATGGCACATCAAAAATTTTGCCCTTAAGCTAGCAAAAAACGAGTAAAAAACAAAAGCAATTTGTTTTTAGTTGTTTCCATACCGGTCGGTGAAAATAGTTTTACATGAATCATAATCAGAATCAGAAAACTTTATTTATCCCGGAGGAAACTGTTTATGTGGAACCGGTATATGGCGCAAAAAAAGTTGGAGGCCGCTGCATTAAGGCACTCAACAATCGATATATTAGGATGCCATCCAGTAATCACTCAGCATCCACATGACGTGAAAGAAATGTGATTCATCAGACCAGACCACCTTCCATCGCTCCATGGTCCGGTTAAGGTCACTGGTGAGTATACAACCTACTTTTACGGCCCATTGAAAATACCCAATGAGTGCTACTTGCTTCATAAAGCAAATAAAAGATATATTACTGTTGTTACATTGCAAATGGAGATTTTTACAAGGCACTTAATACTCAGTACAGCCCAGCTGTCCACACGATGTGAAATAAAATGTGATTCATCAGACCTGACCATCGTGTTTCTCTGCCCCCTGGTCCAGTTCTGATGCTCATGTGCCCTTTTCCTACATTTCTTGCCGCGGTGGACAGGACCCAACATGGGCACTCTGCAGCTACACACCCCCGTTCGCAGCAAAGCTGTAATGCACTGTGTGCTTTTGATTATAGCCTACATTAATGTTTTCAGCAATTTGTGCTTCTGCTGGATCGGACCAGAGGGGCTGGCATTTGCATGACCCTGTCACTGCTTCACCAGCCGTCCTTCTTTGGACCACCTTTTGTACGTATTAACCACTGCATTCTGGGAACACACCACAAGACCTGCTGTTTTGGAGGTGCTCTTACACACACTCATCTATCCGTCACAATCTGGATCCTGTCAAAGTTTCTCAGATCCTCACACTTGCCCTTTTTCCTGCCTACAACACATCAACTGAACGGACTGTTCACTTGCTGCCTAATATTTTGAGAGGTGCCACTGTAACGAGATAATCAATTTCATTCACTTCAGTGGTTTTAATGTTGTGGCTGATCAGTGTGTAAATGCTGCATTAAAGGAGTGTTTCATTCCTTTCACCAGCCAGCGAAATGCCAATCGATCACAGGCCAGGAAAGATAACGCCACAAAACAGCACCTCTCAGTGGCAAGACTGAAGAACTCCTGCAGAGACAGAACCGAATTAAGCAGTAGATAAGGCGGACTTGCTTAATAACTGGTCAGCCAGTGGGGTTTTTGGGCCTGATCCAGGCTGTTTGGCATTCAGAGCCTCACACAGAGAGATAAGTCTGCCTTCACACAGCACGGGGACACGGCTACAGAATGAGAACAAAGGCCGAGGCCGCTTTATCTACATTTTCCTGTGGGCAAGCCTCGGCTCTGGCAGCAGCACACTGGAAGTGGAGGTTTCCTTTCATGTGCTTTGGAAGGAACGAATACATGCAACAGGGAAATTTCAGTCTTACTGAACTAAGACATTAACTGTCCAATTACAACCCAGAACTGGACAGCAGACGAGAAGTGAGAACATTTTGCAGGTGGTGTATTTATGTTGCGTTTATTGTGTGCGAGCTAGAACACCCAAAGATGTGCGTACAGGTATAAAATATGACAAAACTATCCTTTCTGAATACCCAAAGTGGCCAAAAAAAAACCAACTGCATCAGCCACTGAAACCCTGCACAGTGACAGAACATTATAAAGCATTAATCAGTAATAATGATAGTGTAACCTCAGTGACAAATAAGACAACAGAACTGATAAATATGAGAGCACATGAGAGAAAGCCAGTCTATATTTTTACAAACATAAAATCATACTCATAGTAAAAGGCAGGAAAAGAAATAAATAAAATAAACTAGACAGATAGAACTCCTATGTAACTGTGATGGAATCGCAACTGTAAATGGTTGTATAATTAAGTATATTTAAGGCATCTAACTGGTAGATCATGGTCATGATTCCTCAGGTCCAGTTTTGGATCTATCCAGCATGTCCATGTGAATGCCATGAATTCTGTAAACATATCTCGACCTTAGTAACAAATCCGGGAGGGGAAAAAAGCTTCAAATATCTTTCCTTGTTGACTCAGTAAACTCAAAAAACAGACCCTGACATTCTGGTGTTTACATAGCAGAACGGCTACGCATGTTTTAAGCTGAATACAACACCATAACAGCGAGGCATAATTACCTTTAGTAGGAGAGGCACCATGGCTTTGGCTTTCAGTCTAAACCCATAACCCGTGTGTCAAGGGCTCTCATGAGTATACAACCTGCTTTAATGGCACATTCAAAATACCCAGTGACTGGTACTTAATTTATAAATAATCTGTTTACAGGAAATCTCTTTCCATAGAAAACTTCCCATGAAAGGAGATTCAGATTTTAAGGCACTCAAAAGTCAATGCATTAGAAATAAACCATAAACGATCTGACCATTAAATACAGCTAAGAAACTAAGCATAATGTTTTCTTTGGAAAGATTTGATCTGGGTGACATTTGCATAGACATCTTATCCTATACAGGAAAAATAAAAAATAAAAAAAGCTTGTTCCTCTTGAGATCAGTAACTTTCTTCTTTCCTTGACCAGCAAAACTGAGCATAACCCCTGAGAGACACATGGTTTTAAAATGTTAAAGGACTCAACTTTAAAAGACACGCAGATTTAAAGTCCAGCAAAGTACACGAAAGTGATGGACGTTGTGAATCGTTTGGTCTTCAACAGAAATCATTCCTCCGACTTCTGCACTTTCAGTGAATTCTCTGTTTTCACAGGGAACAAACAGACGTCTAGATTATATCCTTGCATTGTTTGAACAATTAAGACTGGAAAGAGCCAAAGAAAATAAGGAAAAGCCACGAACAGAAAAGCAACAAAAATAATGTGTGCATCTAACTGATTGTCAGTTTGAAATCACAATAAGGCACAAAGGTTTGATTAAAGGCATAGTAAACAGGTAGCTTAAGGGGGGGGATGCAATATTACATCATTACTTCAATGAATAATATGATATTATTTCCTAAACATATTACTGGTATTTTTACAACAGCAATCTTTTGAATACAACAAAATAGAGGCCGATTGTAAAGAGCAAAAACAGGTCCCTTTTCAGTACTGTTCATTATCATCCCTTTGCCAACTTTGACTCCTCATCTGAAAGTCATCATTATTGAACGTACCCACCCTCAGACAGGTTTGCCTCAGTGTGTTAATGGGCTAACCATGCAAACTTGGTTGATCTGAACATAACATACAAACGTTTTGTGAATAACTCTCTAGATACGAGCTTTGGTTCAAAACAGTGATGTATTGCCTGTCTTTGTTGTCTTTATCTTGCAAAGTAGTATGTGATGATCTATTAGCAGTCATGTTTGACAGATGGGGTAGTTTGCGACCTCAATCCCAGACAACTGAATTCTGTGGTTGAAATGTAATGCATTTAAAGCAGATCATTTCTACAGCTTCTATGGCTGGCGATTTTTTTTTGTGGGTGGTTGGAAATACAACTGATCGATTGATTTAGACTGCAATGATTTCTGAGCAAGTTCTGTTACTGATTTTGCCATTTGTGTTTATGTGATACCTCCCTCCCCTTCAAGAGCCTTTAAGATGGCACTGGGGACTTCTCATGCGGAAACAGTGAGGCAAGTGGACAAGGGCTTGTTAAAACCAGTACTGAAACAGGTGGTGGTGTTAAATAAAACAGCACATGAACAAACAATTGTTTGGTTAGATTTTTTTCCTGATCTGTATTACGCTGAGGTTTTGGACGTTCAGTATAGATTTTAGTGCTTAACATTATATCTAATTTTTGTGATACACCTTGTGTATCATGAAGAGGTCATCACATTTTTGCCATTTTGCCCACCTCTTCAGCCTAAAGCATTTTTATAATCAGCAAACAGTCTCACAGTCACCATTCTGTGACAGTAAGCTTTGGGCATAACGGATGGCATCGCTGATGCTATGAAAAATGATTTCTGGGCTACCTGACTTGGGGTCATAGTAACCACCCCTCCGCAGGGAATCGATCACTGAGGTGCTGCACTGAGCTAACAGCAAGCGCACCCCTAACTCCCTGTAATCCTTCTGCACCTCTTTTAGAGCACCAACACCAGCGGTATCCAGAAAAAGCACTGCACTGCAGTCTACGACCAGCGTATGAAAGCTTGGACCTTGTGGTAAGAAGATATTAGTGGACACTTCAGGGTCTTTCTTGGCCCCATGCTCCAATCTTTCCTGCTTCTTCCTCTGCTTCTCCAGCTTCTTGCGTCTGGCTTTCTCCTTCAGCGGGTCCAGGCCCACATTGCGGTACAGGGACTTCTTAAACAGAGCCTGGTTCGCGTAGTAAATAGGAGCTTCATAGCGAAACACAGCCACCCCAGGCTGTGTGTGAAGGCCCTTGTACGATGTCAGGTCCTCAAAAATCTCATAGTCTTCAGCCTGACCCAGCTGGAGGGCCTGGGCACGTTGGGTCCGTCCCAGCACGCAGAAGGCAGACACCAGGACCCCCACCAGTAAACCTAGCTCAGTGTTTACTAGCGCTGACGTGGCCATGGTCACCAGCCAGATAGTGGCGTCCACGTGGTTTACCCGCCACATCTGGGGAATATCCCGGAACTTCCGGAGTGCTCCGCGCAGGTTCACGACAATGATGACGGCCAGGACGCACCTGAAAGTACAGTGACAGACCGTGGTGAACATACTGAACGCCTACAAATGATAAGAACTAAAACCAAAAAATGCTAAGAACTCAAAACCATACATGTTTGACACTGGTTGTTGAGAGTTTAGGGATAAAATGTCATTAATACTTAGCAATTTAAGAAAGCTGTTTAGATTTTTCCATTTATCTTTGTAAAAACCTGCCAGCAGTACAGCCTTGAGAATAAAGGCATACCCCTCACATTTTATCCCCTTGTTATGTCAGTACTCAAAACATTCAGCTGTCTATACTGGTAGGAAAATAACTGGTAGGAAAATAACATAACTTGAACATTAAGAGATGTAAAACTATAACCATTGTACTAGGAAATTGCTATTTTAGTATTGACAAAACCTTTACAGGTATTTTCAAACCAAACAATACTTGGAGAATTTCTTACTTTCCATCCAAAGAACAAAGTCCAGGACATGAGCACCTTATTTTGATGATAATGTTTTGGCCTAGAAACTATTTTTTCATGCTTAATTGTATGGCAAAATAGTAATACATCGCATAACATTTTTCCACTATTCCACTTTACCACTATTTTACCATTATAAACAGTACTGAATGTTGCACATTGTTTTTGAAAAAATTGGTGGAATTCCACTTTAATTGGTTTTAAAACCATACATAGGTTGAATAATGACCATTTCTTGGCTTCACTACTACATGGATGTTACTGCACTGCACGAGCACTTACTTCTGAAGTGAGTAGAAGAGAGGAGCAATGACAAGAAGCACCAACAGCAGGACCAGCGCAGTGATCAGACCTGAGAGTTGAGTCTGGCAGCCAGTGGACTCCTTTACCAGTGTCTTGGTCAGGGCAGCACTGGTGGTGAAGCAGCGGAAAAAAGATGGAAAGATGTTGCAGAACCCGATGGCGTACATCTCCTGGTTGGGGTCCACCACATAACCATGTTTCTTAGCAAACATCTCAGACAAAGACACAGTGATGGCAAAGCCGACGATAGCTATGGAGAAGGCATCAACTGCTATGTTGGGGATGAGATACCAAGCTGGCAGCTGAGGTGGCATGAAGCCTGTGGGAATGGCCCCAGCTACCTCTGATCCATACTTCTCCTGGAAGTGACCGAAGTGGGAGGCCAGCGTTGCAATGATGACTACGAATAACTCAAAAGGAATGGGCGCTTTGAGCTTGGCTTTAAAGCGGTCATTGAGCTCTTTGGTGGGGATCAGAACCAGCAGGCAGAGGATGCTGGTGATGAGGTCACAGACGTTGGTTTGGCCCAGGTTACTCAGCAGACTGATCCAGGTTTTGATCAGAGAGCCCCAGCCCTGGGCACGAGGCAACTTGAGTCCCAGCAGATACTTCAGCTGGGAGGTGAGGATGGTGAGAGAAGCACCCGTGGCAAAACCACTCAGGAGAGAGTCAGAGAGGAAGACTGAGACGAAGCCAACCTGAAGGAGACCCATTAACACCTGAAATCACAAGAAACAGAATCACATGCTTTGTGTTTTAATGGTATACTCAGTTCTGGATAAGCTAGTAAAACCTCCTTATGACGTGTGTCCCGTCCTGGTGCTTCAGAGACTGACGCAATGCTGGGATTGCTTGTGTACAGAACAGACCGTGTTACATGTTTGCCTATGTGCATTTGTATTGTGGAGTATCATGGCTGGTTTGTTGTGTGAGTGACAAGCTGAATCATCATGGATTTTGGATTTTGTATGATTTTGTATGTGCATGTGGGTTGCCCAAGCAGTAACTGGAGCATACTTTATCACTCTTCAAGTGTAGGGGTAAGTCCTTTGTTTTATTCTTTTGACCTTTGTTCCAAGTTACTTAGGGACCATAAAGTTTTTTAAGTAGTGTGGGTTTTCCTTTGTGATTTTTGGCAAGAAGCCTACTTTGAAGCCGGTACCTTCCTGTATTTACAACATCCATTTCCCTGATGTATTGTGCAGAACAACAGAGTAATTATTTATTTAATTTCTAGTCAAAAGGCTATTATGTACGTGTAAGTTATTCTTTTTTTTTTAGAAAAAGCAGGAAACTTGCACTGATCAGCCATAACGTTGAACGCCCCCTGCCTTACACTGTGCACGTCACCCATGAATGCCAGGACCCAAGGCTTCCCAGCAGAACATTGCCCAGAGTATCACACTGCCCCTGCCAGCTTGCCATCCTCCTATAATGCATACTGTTGCCATAATGTCCCCAGTTAAGTGACACACATGCACCCAGCTGTCCACATGTAAAAGAAACCATGATTCATCAGCTCAGGCCACTTTTTTTCATTGTTCCATGGCCCAGATCTGATGCTCACATGTACACTGAAGGTAGTTTTAATGGATAACAGGAGTTTACACAGCCTCGTATACAGCAAGGTGCATGTTCTGTGTGTTCTGATACTTTTCTATCATACCCAGAATTAACCTTTTCAGCAGTTTGTGCTACTGTGACCTTGGAGCAGGGGGGCTAGCCTTCGCTCCCCACACACATCTGTGAGCGCCCATGACCCTGACCTTCCTTAGACCACTTCTGGTAGGTACTAACCCTTGCTCTGACCCAGTCATCTAGCCATCACAGCTCAGATCCTTACGCTTGCACATTTTTCCTGCTTCCAACACATCAACTGACTGACTGTTGACCTCACTGCCTAATTTATTCCACCCTATAACAAGTGCCACTGAAATGAGATTAAGTTATTCACTGGCTGATCAGTTAATATCTAACAGAAAATTACACAAAAGCCCCTACAACTAAAATAATTTTTTTTTCATATTTTTTTTTCCATAATTCCTGTTGTCAGTACTAAAGAAATCTACAGGTGTGTTTTTCCATGCTTCTTTTAACCACATATACTATAATTTATACTACATAGACTATAAACACATATAAGTTTCAGAAGTTGGCTTCAGCACCAGAAAGGATAGAAGATGTGGCAGTAGGCAGCATAAAAATAAAGCATGAACAAGCCGACACTAACCTGGTAAACTCCTGCTGTGAAGGTGACAGTGGCCCCTACAATGATGGCATAGCAGCTGCGATCACAGTAGGGAGTAGTGCTGTTCTCTAGGCTGCCAATGCCAGTCAGATTGCCCGACTGATCAATGAGATATCCAGCCACAGCCAGCTCCCTGTCCACAACCTGTCCCACCAACAGGCACAGCACTCCGAAGATTCCCACGGAGATGTGCCTGGACGTTCCCAGGAGACTGTAGATGATGCTGGAGAAGAAGGACGTGTAGAGGCCATAGATTGGATCCTGCCCTGCCAGCAGGGAATAGGCAATAGACTGGGGCACCAGCAGTATCCCCACAATAACGCCAGACATAATGTCACCTAGAATCCAGTCTTTGACCTGGTATTGTGGAAGCCATTTCAGAATGGGGATGGAGTCGAGGAGCAGCGCTTTGGCCCGGGCTGGGGTGCAGGAGCACTTGCTTTTGAGCTTTCGGCTAAGCACTTTCTTCAGGGGTTCCTTCACTCGCTCACGTTCCTCCAAGGTGAAGGGAACGTGAAGGCCGCCCTCAGGTTCAGCGCCTGCAGCAGCCCCGTTGCCCTCGCCACCAGCCATTGCACACTGACCCAAAGCTGTGTCTTCGAGAGAAATAAGTATATCTGTTAATTGGTCAATCAGGAGATATGTAACTATAAACTCCACATATCAGTTTGACAAATTGAGACACTGAAACAAAGAAACTCATCCTAGTCTATACGATGTGTCAATGTGATACAGCCTTTTAATGCAAAGAACGGAATTTTATCAAGGGCCAAGGGTCCATCAGGGCAGGCCCAAGACGGTCAATATTTGCTACATGGCACCACAATCAATAAGTCATTAAACAAACTTTATCTCAACATGCCTCAGATGACTTTCATAGGGTAAAAAAGGGCTACACGCTTTGTATGATTATGGGTGGGTGTAGACGTACATGAAGGTGTACGCATATAATTAAATTAACCTTCCACTATGCACTACAACCCTGCACATAACAGAGCCATGCGACCCAATAAAAGATAAACAAAACAAAACAGATAAACAAACTCTGCTCAGAGAAAGAGAAATTCTTGGGTAAGTATTTGAACAGACGTGCAGCTACATGAATACTAATACAAGCTTCTTCACTGTAAGTGATTCTCCAATTTGCTGTCAGTAACCATGTCTACAGAAAACAGAGCTTATTTTATTCATCAGCTCATTCTGTGGCTTCAAACGTAATATTTCAAAGGGGTTTACTACCATCATGTATCTCAATTTGCAAATGTAATAGTACTGTTAAGATCAATAACTAGAAAACATAATGACATGATGGTGTTAATGTCACAAAAATGCATTGCCACATAAAAGTTTCAGTAAGCAGAAAGCAAAAACACACTGGCTTTGATGCAGAGAGACACGAGTTCAGTTGTTTTACACACACACACACACACACGCATATACATATACACATTATATATATGAGTGTGTGTGTGTGTGTGTGCGTGTGTGTGTGTGTGTATTTGATGAAGGTTTGGGCTACATCAGGACTGTATGTAAATAAGAGTAAGCAAAGTTAATCCAAATTGACGTCGTACTGCCTGCCAGTGAAGACAGACCTGAAATTCAGACCCTCCAGAGTCCACTCCCTCATGAACCAACAATCAGCACTTTGTGTGGATGGGCTCATGCCATCCCTGGGCCGGCCTGAGACTCCAAAATTTTCCACAACCTTTTCAGTAGTATTTTATAAAGTAGCATGCATAAAGGCATGCTAAACTACAAAGAAATGAATTAAAGTCAGTTTAGCAAAGACATTTTAATAGTGATATCAGTGTTTTCAAACAATAACACATATTCAAGTACATTTGTAAGGACAGGATCTACTTTTTAGATTTTACTCATCAATTCATTTCTACTTTCTTTCTGTGTGTAACATCTGTATGGCATTTCTGACTTCTGAGATTTTACATTTTAATAATATAATACATTTTAATTTACCTCACCATCAAATGGAACACACTTCAGACCTCAGTCCCTATGCTGATGAACACTGGACGTATTAAATTCTTCACTGCTCTGTGAGAATCAGCACTTAAGTAGTTGCTACTTTTGTACTTTCTGGAAAATACTTTTATTTAAGTCATTATTTCATCACAATAACAACAACTGGTCACGTGTTCAGGCTCTAACGGCAGCTCAAACACTCCGACATGGTCCCTGTTGATCCTCTTTACTCTTTTGGTGGTGTAAGTCATCCAAGCGTACTCAGCTTCATGTGACCCCTGGCTAAGACATACGCTCCAGTAGCTCACGCATGATTCTCTGTTTATTTCGATTACGACAACTACTTGAGGACCATAAGGGAAGGAATACTGGGGTGCAATATTGTTGTGCTTTCCCTGGTTTATCTCAGTGTGTGCAACAGTTCACCAAGTGTTCAGATTTCACATGTAAGAAGATTAAAGTTACTGCAAGTTTAATCTGATATCAAAAAAACATCCTTAAGAAACTGCTGGCTTGTAATGACCACCACGTTTTAATGAATAGGGACCATTGATGACCAGGTTGGTTTCTGCAACGTGTAACTAACCGCCCCCCCATGGCACACACATACACACACACTGCTGTCACTGGCCGAAGCGGAATTCAGAAACAAGCACATAAAGTTTCCTTCGGTAGTTCCTCTCACCTCCTAATGACTACAGGCTCGCTTCGTGCTGTCCTCATTCACATCACATCTTCCTCTACACGGGCCCCATGGTCTGTCCCTCTTCCAAACCGGACCTCAAGTCTGTCCCTCTTCCAAAACTGCAGCAGCAGTTCACAGAACTCGGGACTTCAGGAGCCATCATGGGGCGCCACTGTCACGTGGCCAGCTGCAGCTAAACACCCTGTCACGTGACCAAAATCCCTTTTGAAAATGGGTTGTGCATACACATTATCAAACACACGCATATACACACACATACGCACACGCACACACATATGTTTATTATATAAATATAAATATATATATATATATGTATATATATATATATATATATATATATATATATACAGAGAAAGAGAGATAGGTAGATAGATAGATAGATAGATAGATAGATACAGTTATTAT
>JBBIGA010000032.1:7317381-7357980 GCA_037576975.1 Alestes dentex
ATCCCCGAGCAATATATTGAAAATAAGCTGCATCATATGTCGTCTATATTTTCAAATATACTGTATATATAATCACATGTATATATATATATATATATATATATATATGTGTATTTTGGCTTCATAAGGTGCTACTTCCTAAAGCTTCTTTATGTATTAAGGGTTGCTACTCAGACTGCTTGTTTGGTCTGTGCAGATGTAGCGCCCTCTGCTGGCTTGAGCCATAAGTGCAGCTCGACCCCCTCAATGAGGCCAGTCTGTTTTGGGAACAAGGGGTGCTTTGAGATTTGGGGGCAGCATGAGGAGGGAGAGAGCGCATGTTTTCATGGCATAGATGGCCATGATGTGCCGGTAGCGTTTTGTATGGCGAGATGGAAGCCCCTTGTGCCCCTTTACTTCCTTGAATGGGCCCTGAGAGGCATCGTGGGCAGAGCTGCCAAACTGGCACTCTAGCCGCAACTACGGCAACTCAGGCGGCACGGGGTTTTGTTTTGTTTCCCCCGTTGGTTTCATCATCCCTTTTAACAGCATGCAGCATCCCAGATACCAGGCCATATTCATTCAGAAAGCGAGTGGTTGCTAACCTGCGATCCACCCCTCTCTCCGGTGTTTTTCACCCTCCGCTCGCACACTAGGGCCGCTCGGAACGGAATTCATGAGCAGATTTGTGTCAGCTGTTGATTCATATGCAGTGTTATGTTTGAGTGATGAAATGATGGAAAAATAAAACATAAAAAAATCCTCCAACACACAGTAGCTCAAATGCACTGGGTGCCCAGTGGAGCTAGGTATTAACATTGCTGTTTGATATCATTTCCCCGCCTCCGTGCCTCCTTGCATTTTTATGCTGTGTTTATGATGCTGGCTTCTTTGGCAGGAATCAGGCAGTGAACACTCCATGTGTTGATGTTGTGTTGCGTGGATATACTGAGTGGCATGCCTGCTAATTAGTTGTCCTTCTCTCTCTCTCTCTCTCTCTCTCTCTCTCTCTCTCTCTCTCTCTCTCTTTTTCTCTCTCTCTCTCTCTCTCTCCCTTCCTCAGCTGAAAAAGCTCCTGCTGTCGCCCCCAAATGTGCCTGTGGGCCTGGACTCACACAGAGAGAGCAGCGTGCTCCGGAAGACGCAGCACTACAAGCCTGCCCGGCCTGTCCAGAAGGTGAGCAGTAGGGCTGCAGTTAATTATTCTTTTTATACTCAAATCATAGGTCAACTGTTATTTGGCTGATTGACCCATTATGCTTCCTACAGTTTCCTCTAACCTTGCATTCATCACAGCTCCACCATCATTAAAAGTTCCTGCTACCCAGATGGAAACAGTAGAATATACCCATATCACCCCCAACTCTTTTCGTAGTGTATGCTACTCTGTCATATGAACGTTGTAGAGCTCTTGATCGTTAATGACTAATCAACTTTGTCGACTAACCATTGCAGTCCATTGCAGTCCAAGAGCCAGGCTTGCCTGCATGTCCCTTTATATTTGAAAATATAAACGGAATATGATGAAATTTATTTCCAATATATTGCTTGGGGACACTTAATCTGCATGTCTAGCAAATTCAGTTTAGCTCAGAAAGACAGGGCTTGTAAATTAGCTGATTTGTTGCATCCGATGCGTATCAGGGATGATATTCATGGTAGACACAGAGCTGGCATCCACAAAGCTGTATGACTGAACCAGCAGAAATACATCTGTCTGGAGCTGTAACCTTAGATTTGCAGAAGCAGCTGTTTTGCATTTTTATTACATACACAGAAATAATCCTCCGTCTTTCAGGCCACAATTTGCAAACGAACCATGAAAGTGAGAGGGAAAATAAATACTGATGCTAGTCGCTGCGCATTATGAGCCCGTATTACACTGTATCATAAAAAAATGCGGCACAGAAATTGAGTTCCATATATTTTGCCTTAACCCTGCCGTTTCAAGTGTTGAGCTCATATTATAATTGTCTTAAAAGGTCCACTTTGTTTATATGTGAAACGTTAAGCTGCGTCTTCGCAACGACTTCATAATTCATGAGGTCGTACTGCTGTTATTGCCCTAAACAGCGCCATTTAATAACAATATTTTGGAGTCAAACAAGGACTCAGAGTATAAGGGGTGCAGCATATGCTGTGGTGATATGCTTTCAAATAAAACCACTTGCAGAAGCACCACAGTTGGAGTGGCCCTTTAAGCTACTGATACGAGCAATTTTATCATTTTAAGAACAAGCTCTCTCTCCCATAGGCTTCTCTGATTTAAGATACTTCGCTCCAATTTCCATCCTGTAATTTAGTCTAATTTCGTTCTAGACCAAATTGTGGCAGCAGCCAAGGTACCAGGCATTCAGTTAGCTGCTTTCATTGAGGCAACAATAAGACCTTTGTAACCTCCAACAAAGCGAGTCCTCTTTAGGCCTTTTAATAAAGTCTGAATCCAGCGGTTGATTCGGACTCCTGCTTTGTGAAATTAAGCCTTTATGTTGACTTCAATGAAACGAGAGGCAATAAAGCAGCAAATGCGGCAGGTATTCTACTGTGAGATCATAATTCATTTAATGGACTGGAGAAAATTTCTTAATGTTGCTCGGCAGTGTGTAACATCATGCTGATTCAAAGACACACAGAAACGGAACAGGAACAAAATGGGTCCGGGGAGCTTCTTAATGCACTCGATGCAGACGGGCAGGCTGGACTGGACTGTAGGGAGCAGTAAACATCTTTTTGTTTTTTTTCCTGGAAGTGACATTTCACAGAAAGGACAGAGGAGCCTCTCACAAACAGGTGTGAAAGCTGCAGAAGGGGGACTGGACCGAGAAGAAGGTGATTGTGTGGGAGTGGGAGAGACATTAAAAGAAAGGTGGGGTGGGAGGTGGGGGTGGAAGGAGTGTAGGGGTGCACGATATATTAGTGAGCAATTCTTTATTTGCCGTTAATTAGGAAAACTTCTTTGTTTTTCCCGCCTTTTTAAATTTGAACTATTGATAGAGACCCTTTTTTTTTAGATCGTACATGCACTGATGTACATGTAGCCACTGGTACTGGTCATTTTCACTTCTTAAATGGTCTCACTTCAATAAATGGAATAGTGGCTAACCCCACTGCTCATATATGGAAGATTAAGAAGTTTGATTCTATGCCACTAAATGATATAAATATCCACTTTCCTTCATCTTTAGGATATTAACCTCTCTCACGTTCACTGCATGTGAACTTTACTTATATCGGTGCATCCCTATCTGAAAGAAAGGGGGCGAGAGAGAGAGAGAGAGAGAGAGAGAGAGAGAGACTAGAACAGTAAGTTGCTGCTGTGCGCCGACTCCCTGCCTGTGAAGAGTTTTCTTATTAGAACGGTTGCTAAAGAGAATTGAAAAGCCCAAAATGAGAAAAATTCAGACCTGTTTTTGCCTATCATACCCATGCTGAGGGGTAGTCAGAGGCCCATCCAAATCCACCTTAAACAGGAAGGAAGGGTTCTTACTAGAGACGTGTCTTCAGTCTCTGGGCTCAACGAGCCTGGGAATGGCTCACTGTCCAATGGGAGGTCATCTTCCTCCTCCGCCTCTTCCTCCTCGGGGTCTTCCCCCAGTGAGGGGAACACAGACAGCCCCCCCACCCCATCCTCCACTATGCCATCCAGGCTGTCCGTAAGAGCTGCAAGCAGGGCCGCATTCTCCTCTTCTATCTGTAGGGGGCACAAGGGAGAAGGCAGGTATGAGGCAGTCTGCTGGTGGTGACCTCTAACAGGCTCCAGGGAGACCTGTCCATCTGCACATGCTACTCTTATCACCAAGGACCGGATCAGTCCCAAGGTCAGACGACCCCGGGCTTGCTGAGTGCTCACTGCTAAAATCCTCCTTTAAGTTAAATTTGTGTCTGCAGCTACTCATTTCGTGTTCCCTGGACCTGCTTCATGTAACTATACGCTCTTTATGTGTGCAGCTCCAATCCAGTCATGCCGAGGTCGCGTGCTGCGGCCAGCCATTTCACAGGAAACAGCGAGGTTTCATCTTACAGAGTTCTGCCCCACCTGAAGGTTAATTGAACTTGGCTTGGAGATCAATGGCTTCCCTAGCATCTCAAAATAAACCTCTACAGGGATCTTCTCTGCTCACTGCCTAAAAAAATCAATCGGAGCACAGAATTACACAAAGTGATGAGTGAATTAGCAGTGAATACAACAAATGTAGGATCAATTATTGTCTGAAGGTACAGATGTGCCTTTGAGTGCGACCTCTATCGTCACACGTTTGAGACAGTATCAGCCGAAGTTTCACTGCCCGTGTGCGGCTCTCATCAACTACATTAAGTCCCGTCGAGCTCTATTAGTTTCTCATGTCTGCAGCATTAAGCCAAAACGAGCTCGGTGAGTCTCTCATATCAACTTCACTTGGTCCAATAGAGCTCTATTAAAACCTTCTGAAACATAAAACCCAGGAAATGAACAGGACACTTTTATGAGTCATATTCAGATTTTGGATGATTCACACTGTCATTAAAAAGTATTTTTTTACTGGGATGCGTGTGCTCATAAAATAGCTGGTAAACAGGCCGTGATGCTTTTAGTATAAAAGGCCAACGACTCATTCGTTTTTGGTTTTTTTTTTATCAAAATTACATATAAAAATACATATTTCCTTTTAAAAACTGAAACTCACTTATAAAATATTATGTCACAAATGTTCTGCTTTGCTGGTCGTACTGCATCATGTTTTTGGGCAGAATAGGCCAGGTCGAGTTTTTTACCAGTAAAACAAAAGAAAGAAACTGAACTATTGTCACAGAAACGTTAAGCTTTGGCGGCTGTAGTGCAGAAGCCACTTTACTTCCAGGTAAAGTATCAGTTTTTGTTTACACACAAGCCCAGTCACAGTAATTAACTAGACATTGTACTCTGTCTCATGTAGGTAAACTGTCATGTGAACATCAAAGAGAACTTGGCTCCAGAACACTTAAACGCTTCCCATTTTACCGTTAAAATAACTGGCTAAAAGTGCATATAAGAATGGGGCTTTAGTCTCTCATGTCAGCTACACCTAGTAAGTGATCCAGGGGTCGATCCATAACTCATGTGGTTCAAAACAGCTTCCGACTAAGTTATAAAAAAAAACGTACAGAAACATTGCAGGTCAGGTTGGGTTCGTGCATATATTTTTGCGGGTTGTGTTGGTTTTTATAACGGGTCTGACTGGCGTGGGTCATACAGTGCATCACTAACACCTAGCCGCATCCATCTCTATTTTTTTTCTTTTATCAAGTACCCTGGGCAAATCCGGCTCTGTCATTTCCTCACATCAAGTACTCTAGGCCAAATCAGGCTTGTTAGCGTCGCAATTCGTCCACATTAAGAGTCAATCAAGCTCCTTCCGGTGGGAACAGCTATGAATTGTGCCAAGATTAGATCAGAGTATTTTGAATATTGGCTGAAGGATGGACAGTGTGGGGTCTGACCTCAAAAAGTTCGGGGTCTCCTGCGTTGTACTGGATGGAGGCGGGGGAGCTGTCTGACTGGTCATTGCACCAGTGCAGCTCACTGAGGCAGTTCACAGAGTCAAAGTCGCTGGCGTCCAGCTGAGAGAGGTCGAAGTCAGGGAAGTCGGTGTCCAAGCGATCTGAGCAGACCTCCTCCTCCCCATACTGAGAAAGAGACACAGAGACAGAAAGAGAGAGAATGAGTAAGGTCACAGGTCTACTTCAAAAGGACTTTTCCTATCTAATAATACACCCCGGCCTTTGAATGCTAAGAGGAATCGATGAGCAGGCCCTGCGGTGATTTAACTGCATCGTTTTTGCCTTGAGTAACGGCCATGCTGTGGGTATCACTGGCGCTGAAGAGTCATATGAGTCAGCCTGTTCTCTCAGTACAACTTCATTACCGCTAATGAAGCGAGTGTTGTACCACGATAAAATGCGCCTTCGGAATTAGCCATGCAGCACTTTCGTCAGCGACCCGCACCACGTGCGGAATACGCAGGGAAAAAAAGAGTGTATTTGTGTGTGTATGTGCATGTTTGTATGTGAGTACGCAAGTAAGTACTGTGAGAAGGGAAGTGCTTCAAACCCCAAGGGGTCGACAAGAAAAACCACACATCTCTTCTCGCTATATCCTGATGTGTACACTACATGCTTTGCTGGTCCCACTTTTGTCGTACCAGCTATTCTCTCGGAGGGGAGGGTAAACCTGCCACCACTTTTCCTCACTGGAGGTCAAAGCATGAATATTCTGTGGAGCACTCGGATGCATTCTTGATGAGCTCTGGCAAAACACACGGTCCTCTCTGTTTCACGAGGCTGACCACGGAGCAAATCCAATTCCATTCAATTCGCTGAACTAGCCCTGGTCAAGTGGTTAGGAAGTCAAACAGAAGCACTCAATGTTAGTGTCTCTTGTTACCAGTGGCAGTCTGGGGACGCAATTGGGGGATCAATGGGTGCACATTGTACCAGAGTGTATTACAAGCTACTGAGCAAAGATTAAATAAGACTGTGTCTCATATTCAACAGATTTGTGGCACATCCCTTTAGTCTTATCATGACTGTTGCGCTGCTTTTAATCCTCCATCCGTCCGTATCGTTGCTGCATCACTCTGATTGAACCTGACACTGGTGCAGTGAGCTGATATGGTTACTGATATCTTGAGCTGCAGCGATGGCATTTTAGCATGTCCGGATCAACATCTGTAATTAGTGATAATAATGGGCGAGACAGGCCTGTTGTCTCGGTCAGTGAGCTTCGTGGAAGCCCCGATTGCGCGTGTGCGCCGGATGCAGGTGCTCACCCAGCATCCACGGGCTCCATACACACTCACACACAGAAATCCTTGCGTCTGCTGCTGCCGCTGCTTTTAGCACTCTCCTCACATCCTCCTCACGTGCCCCTGAGTCATCCCACTCCCCCACACACACATCCCACTTCCCCCAACCTTTATCCCCAGCTCACGGGATTGGCCGAGCCCAGGCTAATCACTCACAACATACCCTCTGCGCCTCACATTTCCACACGAGCCTTTGTCTTTTTTTTTTTTTGACCTTTTTTTCCCTTCACTCCCTCCTTCCTCCTTCTCCCTCTATCTGTTATGGAGAGCCTCAATATCAATCAATAAAAAGCTCCTTGGGCACTGAAGGTTTAAGGTCACTCACTAAGCATGCACATGCAGGGCAGTACATACATGCATATATACACCGGCAGGCGCGTGACACTCTGGAAATACAAAGCTTCTCAGCTTTCAGCGTTTTAGAGACGTCTCCTGCATATCAGACATGCAGGCATAAGCCACGTGTCACAGGAGAGCTAGCCACCGAGGTGTGACTCACATACCAACAGCAGCTCCTGACCTTATTTGTGGAAGATGTGGATTCCCTGCCATTCTGCCCATTAGCAACCCACTAAGGGGCTGATAACGCCACTATCTCAGACGTTGCTACCCCAGTAACTTGATGGGGTTTAAGGTGTAGTCAGGACCCACCAACCCGCCAGTTTTTGTGGCATTACAATTCAGCTCAGGTCAAGCTACATAATTCATATGGCTAAGGCCCAGAGTGAGCATCCAGAAATAGATAGTACAAAAAGATACAGACTTCATTTTAAAAGGTTTCTGCAAAACTAACTACAGATTTAAGATTCAACAACATAATTCCTCTTTTGATGTCAGATGCTCCATTGTACACAAACTTGCCTACTTATTGCAGAGAAATTTACCGACTTTGTTCTCTTTGCAGTGATGGTACAAGGAACTGGAATTCAGAGGAGTTTACTGCTTCTAAAAGATACCTCACACAAAGCTATTAAACGGACAGGTTGTCTGGTATCTGAGACATTACTTTACCTAAATCTAAATGACATGACTTGAATGTTTATGTGTAACTGGGCAATGCAGACATTTGGAAAAAATCCAGTTAAGTCACACTAGAAATACATGTTATATGTTAATATGTCTGTTCCGAGCTTCAGATAAAATAAAACCAATATCTTTTACAACCCTCAGCTGTTTTTTTGCTATTTGCTTACTTCAAACAGTCATGGTTGGCCACAGCTGCTTAGTAATACATTAATAGAAAGTGAGATTTCATTTCAAATTCATTAGACAACATTAAACAGGAAAGTAGTAGATGACTGGCAAAAAAAAAAAGATTATTTATTTCTATGGTCTCGGATGGCTCTAATGACGACCTTTAGCTCCTATCATAACTGAGAAGGGAAAATGTCGAATCCATCTGTTTTGTCATTAACATTTAGAGTCTGCGGTCATTAAATGCTACCCGTTAGCGAGGGCGTCCCCTAAGTGTGTACATTAAGCAACACTCGGTTGAAGGGCATCGAGATAGGGGATGCGAAAACAACCGGCCACACGACCTGTGAGGACACTCATGCCCTCCATACCGTTCCTTGAATAAGGTTGTGCTTACTGCAGTAAAGTCAGTGACTACAATGAGTGCCGGAACACGACCACAGGTCAGAGCTGTCAAAATTTTGGAGAACAAGATTGACTACCAATGGAGGGGGGTGTCAGTTGTTGCCATAAAAGTGCATAAAAGTTGGCCATAGACGGGCAAACCACTGGTGAGGGACAAAGTGGTGGCTGACCAGTGGCAAGGTCAAAGCAGGAACGAAAGGCAGCCTGAATCTTCTGAAGGGACTGTTATAGACTTACGATAAAGGAAATCAGGAAAAGTAGTAACTTGAGACTTTATTCACAACAAACATCTCATCGCAAGCAACGATCAGCTTTACATGAACGGAAGAACCCAGAGGATCACGTTCCTTTTGGGATTGAAGACAAGAAGAGAACAGCATTGAATGACTGAATGTATGAACCAGCCATTCATCTCTTGCTCCTGCGAGTTAATAGGCTCTTATCTGGGTGCCCTGTTCTCTTTGAGCCTACTGCTATCTGAGGTATGTTATATATAGCCGTTATCCTTGGTCTTATGACTGGCTCTTACACAAGCTGCTTGTGACGAGCCAGGCTTTAAACGCTGCCCATGCCAAATGCAGATGGGCCAAGGCTGAGTGCCTTTCCCTTACACACACACACACACACACACACACACACACACACAGATACACACAGACACAGTACCCACCCTCTCACAAAGCCCTCCAGCTTACTCCCAGACATGTCCTGCCGCTACCGCTAAATGGATTCCCTCTCAGCCCAGTCCAGAAAAAGCCGGCCCTGTGCAAGTCAGCCAGACCGGACAGGAAGACCTCTACAGCTCTTCCTCAGGAGCCAGGCATTTCCAGGAGCTGCACATCCAAGGGCAGTGCTAGGCCGCCCAGCCAGGCGTTAGGTGGTGTGCATCCTGACCATCAACTTCCCCATTACAGCAAATGAGGAAAAGATGACGGTCTGGCTGATGCCTTTTTATTGGACAATCCCCCAAATTGGTGACATATTCCATTACCTGCTTTAACTGAGGGCTAACTGATTCAATTTGCTCGGGTAGTTTCTCAAGGAGCTCTTTGCCACAGCCATGAAAGGAAGTCTAAATTAACTGCAGATGGTTGGAAGTAGGGCAGTTAAAGGAAGATCTGGGGCGGCTATGTACAGTGGAGGAGCAATCCTGTCTGTCATAATGTTGAGTAAGACAGATAAAAGACCTAAATCATGAGGCCCCACTGGCCAGGTCTGCAGACAGGTACAAGCCCTTCTTTTAGATCTCTTCTGCCCAAACCAGGCACTTGCACACTATTTGTTTTCCTCAAAGACTCCGGCTTTCAAATATGTCTACCACTAAACCTACTAAATGAGTCAGACAGCTCTATATTTCAACACTCTAGGACAAAAAACATTTGTAACAACAGTTCTGGGCACAGTGGGTTGAGATCCATCTGTTGGAGCTAAACAGCATATGAATCTAATTTAGGCTTTGTTGTCAAATAATAGTTTTTCCCGTCTATATCTACAGCACGGTTGCCACCTACTCTACAGTACTACGGAGATTATGAATAGTTTAGGGCAGTTTAGGTGTGTTTGGGCTGGCCTCTTCTTCTGACCTCTGTTAACCCCATAGCACAGATCATTTATCCCTTAAGTCAGACCCACCAAAGTATCTTAATCCACCAACTTGCTCCAAGAAAGAAGCATCTACCACATCAAATTGATCTCTTTAACCTTCGTCATAAAACTTCAAGAGTGCTGCTCTTCATTCAGCGGAAACTCAGAGTCACCTCAGTATAAATGCTGGTAAATCTGGTATGTGAGGTTCAAGATGTCCAATTTTAATCCTCCTTAATGGTCAGATTAGCAGCCAGACTAAGTCTACGTCTATCGGTTTGAGAGGTGCATTGAGTGAAGGACACCAACAGTGGCTTGAGGGGTTGGGGAGGGAGGGAGTTAAGATGGGAGTTCTAGTCCTAGTGCCCTCAAACACACCAGAACAGTAATGGGATTTGATTAGAAAGGATTCATTATCTTAAAAAAAGGACCTCTGATGTGCCGCCAATGTATTCAAGACCTCGGTTTTGGATTAATAAAAAGAATATAGGCTGCTGAATGAAGAGAAATGGAGTAGAGTGAGAAGCCATCTTCCTATTCATGGAGGTTAATACATAGTGTATATCCACTGTGCAAAAAAAAATCACTCCAAATCACTACCTTTTCATGATCCCATCTAGCTTTACTTCAGAATAAAATACAGTCAGCTGCTTTGATCAACTAGTCATTCAGTCAATGATCTGGTACAAGGCAATGCTCTTTACTGATTTGACTCCCAATGGGAAACAGTCAGTGAGGCATCCTGAGCCAAGAGCTGGAAGCAAACCAATTTGGCTCAGTTTTATTCCATTCTCTGTTTCTAAGACCTTCTCTACTCTACACAACCTCAATCACTACATCCTTCCTGTCACATGTCTAAGGCATGATAGTCCTTACTGCAGTCTAATTATTTTAAACAGTTTTGAGACTCTACAGACATGCTTTTTAAAGTGCATAACCAGATTTAGCAGAGTAAAGAAGACCAGGCCAAAGATTACAAAGGTTAATGATGAGGGGGGAAAATATCCAGCTTCACAGGAAAGCAGGTTTTCAGCTGATGCAAAGGTCATTTAAGTCTCTGTGAAATAACGTTTATTAAGTTAACTGCAGAGATTAGCGCCAACCTACTGACATGGAGAAAAGACAAGTGAAGGTGCTGTGACCTCAATTTTGACTTAGCCAAAGACATTACATCCTTAAAATGCTCAAGCTCAGGGAGGCATTTTTCATCTTGGTTTGAGAATTTGTCAAAAATCCATAGCCATTGCTGTTCAGCTCATGTGGTCTCTATGTAGTCCAAATAAACACTCCAGCTTCACCTGTCATACGCCTCAGCTCAGAGACCAGGCAACATTAGTCATATACTGATAATATCTAATTAATTAGGAGTCATTATGTTATCTTCTGGGGTGTGAAGATCACAAGAAAGACATCACTAGAGATCAAGCATCTGCAAAAAGTTGCCAAAGTCTTTTGGAGGAAACAGCAATGCAGCAGCAGTCCAGTCACGAGGCTAGAGAGAAAAGGCAGGCGTCTCTCTCCCCATGAGCCCCTAAAGCATGGAGCATTCAGGGAAGTGCTGAGGGTAAATCCTTGGAGGACGTTCTTAAATGCGTGACATGCAATCTGCACATCAGCTCTTTATGTCTAATTAATTTAGGATTATGGCTACTCATCTAAAAATAATTCCTTTTGTCATGGACACGGTCAACAGGAATGATCTCTCTCACACAGATCCTCTCTTTCACTGTGATAAACGTGTATACTGAGGGATGTTCAGGAAAGGTGTTCCTGCCAAATGTCATCAGATGGAATAACAGAAGAAAAGAATGTCAGTCACTGTCATTAATTCATAATTCCTCTCTCATTCATCAAGGGCTTGGCTCTCATCATTTCTAAGCAGTCTGTCAAGGCCTATCAGTCTCTTCTATGGGCCAAATCCATCCACAGGACCACCGATGAGAAGGATAAACAAGCCCGCTAATGAGATGACAAAGGCAGCACGACGGAAAAGACAACAATGACCAGAAAAGTGTGTCTTCTAGTCTATTTCTGCGAACCAATTACAGGCAAAATGCCATTCTTGTTTTCTTGCGTAGTGAGCTGTGGATAAAAATGATCAGAGCGACCGTCTAAGACAGTCTGCTGATCAGCTACATCACATGTAAGCACTATTTATAAATCGCCATCAAGAGTAGTTTCAGTTACCTAACAGGTTATGACAGTCTACTGCAGTAAATGTCTACAGGAGCCATACACAAAGGTTGTAGCATCCTATTTCCATCTCAGGTGTCATTCCTAACAGACATCAGGTCTTTATATAAATGGCATTCAATCAGTTTGAAACCCAGCATGCCGAAGGTCATGCGCAATGTAAATATATGGAAGTGGAATATGCGGACAGCGGCAAACATGATAGTACTGAGAGTACAGACATAAGACGAAGCACCGGCAGCGTTGGTCTGCAGGTTACGTAGGAGATGAAGGATCAACAGGAGATCCGAAAGGTTGTCAGCACTCCTGAGTTTCCTAGGCCAGATCCGTTTCAGTGGGGCAGTGCTACAGCGCTCCTCCAGTTTCAGAGCCTCATGTAAGATTTGTTGGCTGGCCTCCGCATGTCACATGCTTCTTGCACAACCCTCCAGCACAGTGTGGTTAGTCTGGCACATGAGCAGCACCCAAGTCCCACATTATCACTATCAGGGGCCTGCAGCTCCTAGGAGGTGCTGAAGTAACAGTACCTGCTGCAGTCACGACTACAGTGGTGGGGGGAGTTGCAGGACAATGCAGGCGCTGTCTCTGGGCAGAAACGAGGCTGTCGTCTCTGAGACACAAATGGTCTGGGAAGAACGGCTCAGCTTCACCACAAGTCATTTTATGATGAATCAGTGTACGAGATTCAAATGTGACAAAATTGCAGCTGGGAACTCTAAATAAGTGGCTGAGTATTTCTTATTACAGCCCCAGGCTGTTCTGGTTTTGAGGGGACACTGTCAGTTTTGGCTGATGGAAGACGTTATAAGGAAGAAGGGGGAAATGGAGAGATGCTCCGGGATGTAGAAGGAGCTACGTTCTATTGGGGTGACTGCAGACAGATCCCAAGTCCCGACAGCCAAAGAAGATGGCATCAGCCCAGTTTGGTCTGATTCACATGCCGGAGTCAGTGTCCATCTGCGCACTTGCTGTTTGACAATGAAGATGGCAATAATTAAATCAAGCCGCTTTTCTTGCCGGCTCCCTTCAAGTGGTGGAGCAGAAGGCAGAGCTGTTCTAAAATTATCATTCTTCAGCAAGCTGAGGGCAAAATACATCTGGGAGTGTAGTGTCTGACTGCACGACCTCAGCTGGGATCGAGGAGGTCTAACATCTCTGTTCTCCATAGAAAACATGCACAACACCCAATACAGAACAAGAAAAAAAATAATTCTGTGCTGCACTGTGACTACAAGTAATTTCTGTGGCCTGGAAAGTGTGAGATTGGAGCAATAGGATTATAGACCCTGGTTTCCATCTGCCGTCCAGGTCATGGTGCCTGGAGTTCACCAAATTTAAGCACACCTACTATCCTGGAAGACCACCACGAGGGGTCAGCCGAGACTCCGAAGTTCCAGCAATAAACACAGACTAACCTCTACATAGCCCTGTAGGTCACGCATTCCCTGACATGATGAGTATTAAGAGCAGTTACTATATATAGATGCCAAGTATTCATAGACAACATCAACCTGCTTGTAGTGTCAAGGGGGGATCCGTAGGTCACGGTCAAAATCCCTTTCCCAAGGGTCTCTGGTTAAACCTGCCAATCAGAAAGAGTTAAGCTCAATCTCCCGTAAACTGACGAATTAAAACGGAACATAAACATTTGTCTAAAAAAATTGGAGAACGCCCCTACTGCGGTGGTTCTGTGGTTTGAATCCAGTCACTTCTTAAGGCAGTTCTACAATAGTGCCAATAGTGCTCAACAGCAGTCACGCTCAACTCTGCTCTGAGAAAAATTCAAATAAGAGAATGCCAGAAATTGAGGGATCTGGTTTAGGAAATAGATTTACGCACGATGTCAAGGCCGCCATCGTTTATCTTAACTCCAGGTCCTCCAGCTATTTAGCAGCAGCCAAGAAATTGAGGCACATTCTCTTTTCTATTTTAGGGGTGCTCTGAGAGAGCCGGGTTTGTTTTGAAACCCAAGAATCGACTGAAGTGCCGAACTGACCTTTGCATTGAGAAAGGTTGAAAGGACAGCGTTCGGACACAGCTGTTCAAGTTGCATGCAAAGTTGAGTGGCAGCGGTCTATTCCAGCAGACCTTTAGCACGGCAGATACTAAAACACCAGTGCATACCACGGCTACAAATAAAACATACAACTGAGCCTACAAACATTTGAGACATGTTATTTTGGCACTCTCTGCATATTCTAGTAGTATGTCTCGTGCTTACGACGATTTAAAGAATGAACTGGTAATTCAGAAGATTGCCTCAAATTACAAAGCAGGCAAAAAATGTTACAGTGTCCCCCCTACACACAGCCCCTAAACGAATTCCAAACGGCTTGGGAAAATCTCTCAATCCCCTGCCAAGAGTAATGTCACAGACACCTCTCCCCTAACACCCCCTCGTGCGCTTGATGAAGAAACCGCATTTCTGCATAACCTTTTCCCTGAATACCTATCACAACTGATCAACATTCACCACGAGCCCAAGCGATACTTCTGAGTCAGCACTGTTTTAGGTCTTGGGGCAAATCGTGAGTGGTCCATGGGACACTTCTGGCTTTCTGGGTGAGCTCTGAAGCAGGGAGATGACTCACCCTGAATTCCTAATGCTCAAACAGAAGGCAGTGCCATCTGCCAGGCCTCATCTCAAGCCATTGCCGTGGAGAGCATAACTGTAGGGCGTTCCATCATAAAATGTAACCAAGTCATTTTTTTTTTAAACCAAGAGTTTTTTGGCCTTTGTATGCCCTTCATTTCTAGCTTCGCCTGTGAAGCTGGTATTTATCAGTCCTCTGTTTGTGCCGGGATTCTTCTTCTTTGCTAGTAATGATTAGGTTGGAATACAACGGCCACAGGCAGTTTCTGGGTCCTGTGTTATTTAAAGAGAGCTTACCCTGTATAGAATGGCAGTGATGCCGCCAATGCTCCAGCCATTTGTCACATTTGGAGAGGGTGAGTAGTCGCAACAACCTGTATTTGGCTCTTAATGAATCTGCCAGGATAAGCCAACGGTTAAGGTCATTAGGAGTAATTAAGGTAGGGGTGATTTCTTTTCCACGTCAGTTTCCCACCCAGACTATGGCGGGAGCTGTCATGTCAAGGACATCGCAGCAGCTTAGACCATGTGCTGAGCGCAAAGCTCAGACAGTTGGAGGGAACCGAAGGTCATGGCAGAGCAGCTGCTTTGCTGGGAATTAGGCCGAAGGAATATCACTGGTTTCTTCTCGGTTTTGTCTCACTAGGTAAAATGGTACCGTCTCCATCCAGGAACCCTTGGTGTGTGCAAGGCTAATCGGTTTCTGAAAGCCATTTGCACATTCCATTCCTTTACACAGTAGGATCTAAACTGCTATGCAGGTCGAACTGTCAATCTAACATCTCTGTTCTCCATAGAACAGTACTTTAAAAAAAAAAAATGGTCCCCATTAATTACTCTTAACTTTCTTTATTCCATTCAAAGACACTAATGAACATGATATAATTTAACTATGATAATGGATAAACTCAAATTTTCTGCTTTTACATGTTCTTTTTTTCACTCCAGTACTAAGGCACACGCCCAGAATATTCTATTTGATCTGTAAGTCGATTTAAAGATGTGGCAAACATTCTTCTCTCCGAGCAGAGGCAGCTGCAGACAGTGCTAAGATTTATTTGCGTGCCTTTTATTTACCAGAGCTGCAGCAGACGCTGGGTATTGAAACATTCTGCTCGCACTCCTCGAGATCTAAGCTGACCAGTATGAAGAGTCTGATCAGATACTCCTCAGAGCTTGTGCACTTTGTGGCTCTGAAATGGTTCTGTTGCGCAGGCAATCATTTCAAGAGAGTAAACTGTTCTTTTTAACAAATTGTTATTAATCCCACTCTTGGCATCCCACCAAGATAAATCTTGTTCTTTTGCACGCATGGCTGCATTCCTGGAAGAATTTGGGCCTACAGTGAGGTGTTTGCCATTTTTATTCATTCCATTGTTGACACTGATTATTACTGACGCATTCTATCGGTCACTTTTGCCTATCCTAGTCCTATCATCCCATAGCCTCTGTAATGAGTTTCCGAAGCATTTCGAGATAACCCGCAACAACCAGCAACAAGTTAACAAGTAGCTTCTGAAGCTCTGATTGCACCATGTCCTTTAAAAGCCACTCTGCATCAAATAACTGGCACAGTGCTAGATTGCCACCCATACAGTGTCCTCCGTGGGGATGAGTGAAGATCGGATGTGTGTACCGCATCCCAGGACTACCTGTGGGGTAAATCCCCGCACCCTCCTCCTCCCCGAAAGGTCAGGCCTTTTTGGTGCAAATATCAGGAGCTTCATCACGGGACACACAGGGTAACAGAACTCACCAAATCTCTCGGCATGGTTCTGAGATCACTTGCGGCACAGGAGAAGCAGCCGTCACCCTCAACTGCCCCAGCCCTCTCAACTTGATTTTTAAGTCTGCTCCGGAAAGGATCGAATTCACGTCATCTCATAGTCTAGCAGGACCCATTAATAATAAAGACTGGACCAGCAGGGGAATGGCTGCATGTTTAAATTCATTCAAAACTGTTCCTCGAGCCCTTAGTAACTACAAGCAACCACTAATTAATTAACATGTTAGAAGATAGCTTTGGCCTTAACCTATACCAATGTATCTAACCTATGTTGTAGCAATTAATTAAAGATCTACAAATAACTGCAGTCCATGCCTTGCTTTTGGGAATCATGTCAGACTGAATGTCCAGGACTCTTCTAAATACAGTACACATGGCGCTCAGGCTACTTTTTGATATCTTCCCAAACACTAACAAAACCGTTACGTCCTGTCAGTCAAGGCTGGCTGTTGCTGTTTATGAACACCGCACTAATGGGAGCACAAACTCAGCGAGGCTTGCAGGTTACTAAGCCCCCAGAAAACAATGCTCTCCGGGATTAGTGATGCACCATGTTCACACAATGAAAGCACCTCTCAGGACTCAGGACTCCTAATGCAGCACTGCTAGACGGGTAAGCTTTGAAATGGAAACAAGAAAAGCAAATATCTTCCATTCATCATAGCAAGGATTTAATTAGATGTGGTGTGAATCATTAGCTTCATTCTCTCCTGCAGAATCGCTCCCTGACTGGTTCATTATGCCTGCGTCCAGCAAGCAATGCGTAAATACACGAGAAACCTGTTTATCAGCGATTCTAGCTCCATTAAACAACGGCTGGCACCAATATCGAACAAAGGCAGAAAAAAATTGTAATTGGCTTTAACTGTGGGCTTTGAGCTTCCGGGGGTGAAGTGAAACTAAACTCTCCTCTGAGGCACGCCCTCAGCTTCCCAAAACACCTTGACCGTTCGTTGTCTAACAACGAGGCTTTGCACATTGCAGCCATAGAAATGCTTCTACTTGTTGCTGAGGAACTGGAGCCCCATGCCAAGCCTACTGACAGATTTGCAAAGTCAGTCAATAAAGATTAAGAGTGAGGCCAACAGAGCATGAAATAATTACACATCAGCTGCCAAGACTGCATGTCTCTTTATCATGTAACTGATTCATTAAGAATGTAAAAAGGAGCTCTTATAGTAAGGAAATATGCAAAATAGCACTGCACTATTCATACTTAACTAGGATATTTAATTTGATTAGAAAGGCTGAAGTCTGCTCAGTTGCGTCTTCTCCCAAAAAGGCAGATGGACACAGCGTCTGCGATCTGAAACACAGCTTCACCGCCACCAGACCAGCTGAACTGTGGCTTGAAGTACCGGCGCTTTCTTCAGTGGACAACCAGACGCAGTGTCTTTCGAACGTTACCTTGAATAATTTCAGAAAGGCGAAATAAAATTTAAAAAAAGCTTAAAAGACTGCACCCCATGTCCTCAGCCGACCCGTGCAAACGTGACTGAAGTGACAACCAAGCGAGACAGAAAGTGAGAGCAAGAGAGAGACAGAGAGTGTGAGAGAGAGAGTGTGGGACAGAGAGAGAGAGAGAGAGAGAGAGAGAGAGAGAGAGAGAGATTAATGTCAGGACAGTAGGAAAAACAAAAAGAGAGACAGCGCACTGCAAAAAATTCCACCAGGAAGAGGAAGAGAGCATGAGAGATGGAGAGGAAAAGAAAAGATTTCTTGTTTCTAAGGCTTTTTTCTCCTTTTCTCAACCAGAGTGCACTCTCTGTGCTCTGAAGCACTATTGGAAGGTGCATCACGTTTGTTCTTTCACAGCTCACTGCTCCCGTTGCCCGGCCTGTCCTCCCTCTTCGGCTGCACTAACACACCACTCCCATGCCCCGCTCTTGCCTCTGTATAATAGCCGCAGCCGCACGCCTATATGTGGAGAATGTGTTTAACAGGCATCTCATTCCCATGACAGTCTCAGACACACATCTGCCTCACAAACGCTTGAGGCCTGCTGCATGCCCACAATCCAGCCAAAACCGCCTGATGTCCACAAGGCGGCAAGGGTACAGCAGACCACGGCCTGAAGACCCCAACGAGAGTTGCTACTCAAAGCACTGCTTCACGGACCACCGTTCCTCTTCATCAAGGAGACAGAAAGGCTAAGAAAATGGTCCTCGTCCCAAAAGGCCGCTTACAACTGCATGACCCAGATTTGCTGCTTGGGACTGCTGCAGATGCATCCATTTTTCATTTGGTGCTTACAAGTTTCAGGTATTGCTAGCACTTCCAAAAACAGGTTATCATTTTGTCAGATATTTTGACTCTGTAGACATTAGTCCAGTGAGCAATATAGGACTAATTCAGGAGCAACCTGTTTATCAGTGACTTCAGCATTCCAGTTTTTCATGACCATGGCCAAATTACTATGTCATGATACAAATACATTTTAAACAGAACAGCAGAAATTAATGTAAGGCATTTAAGGCATTTAACACATTTTAGCATCCAGAATGAAGCAAACAATCCCATTCTAACTGCTAGATTTTGTCCTTTTAAAATGCTTTTCCATCAACTCCTTCCCCACCAATGATGACGAGGAGGCCACAGAACATCTAATCAACATTCACACTCCGTGGCTCCTGAAACACTGCGCTAAGCGAGTTAGTGGAATGGATGCTCAGAGAGCCCTTGGAGTCATATAAGAGAATTTGCTTAAAAAATAGTATTCAGTTCATTCGCAAAGAACCACAGTCACACCATGCATAATGAATCTCTAAGTACCAGGTACGTAAGTTTTCACATAACGTAAGACTGGATATTTTGAAGTCAAATGTAATTAATTCTTTTGTGTAACGATGGCCCATCATTAGGGCTAGGCAATAAAACAATAATGATAATTATCTCAATATAATTATCTCGATGGAAATATGACAAATGTTATCAGCGGCTCATTCAAATTTCAAAATAAAAAGTCTGATTACTCCAGTCGTTATATTTCAGCTGTCCAGTCACAAATTTTAAATCTTTAGCATGTTACACTGTAGTGATCACTTGCTAGCGATCACAGGGATGGCTCAAACTTTAGCTTGGCCATTTCTAATTTCCTTTCACTCTGGTATCCATCATCTTTGTCTGCATTAGTAATTTTATTTATCAAAGTTAGATTTATAAAACAGTACTGTGAGGAACCAACTACTGTCACAGATTTCTTGTTTTCTCTGCTGCAGCGGTTATAGAGTATATTCTCTGTAACTGTATTTATATTCCTGTACTGTATGAGTTAATGGCACACAGATCTAATTTACTAAATCATTCCATTACATACACATATTACTTTTAATATGATCTTTATATTTTGAGGTGATGGAGAGACAAGACAGTCCACAGCCAGTCCAAAACAACTGCTGTAATAATTCAATAAATCAATAACTAAAATAAATAATAATTAAATTAATAAATGAATAAAAATAATTACACATTAGTCTTTATACGTGAAAGTAATAATGATTTGACCGTTACCATGAGAACTGTTGAAATCCATAACATTTTTGGCCATGTTGCCCAGCCCTACAATGTATTAACCCAGTTATTTTGTATGTGTTTTGTCAGTGCACTTAATTAGCTGATGTGCTTTTTAAGACAGTGAGTCCAACCGATATCGTCTTTCCTCTCACATGCTATTTCATACCTTTCTATTCATGACCACCAGGGGTAAAGGGCATTACTTTGTCAGTCCACAAACTTAAGTAAAGGCTTTTGCCCGCTGTAGAAGGACCCTCATCCAAACCACAGTATCAACCTTTATCATGCTCTTATCAAATGTCTTATTATCAAATGTCTGGTCCATGCCTGTCATTATCAGGGGCAAATGCAGTCCATGAACTTGCCCTGATGTAGGGTTGCTATATTTGGGGACACTTTGAAAGTGTGTGAGAGAAAACCCAAGCATTCACAGTTGCCAAATATTCATCTATTTATTAGCTGCTTTCACTTTCTAATGCCAGTTTATGCGTGCCCTGGAGGACTTTGCCCATGCTGCATCAGTATCTTCAAAGTCGGAAATTGCGGCAATAAATTCAGAAGTGTAGTATCGTCAGCGATTTCTGATCACCAAAACACAAAGGTCCATTTAAGGGTTTCTCTGACATGCAAACATTGCTGTAGATAACGGCGGAGCAGAGTACACACACAAACACTCACACTTACTATCCCCCCCCTCTCTTCCACACACACACACACACACACACACACACACACACACACACTCCACTCACACACACAAACAGCAGTGAGCGTGAGTGCCCGGGGTGTTATAAATCCAAGGGGAGCCATCTTTGGAGAGTATTGCGAGGTCACGGCAGATGCCGTTCCCCCTTCCCGCGTGCTTCCTTTTTATGACTGTCAAGGTCTGCCCCATTGACAGGCAGCATCAGCCATAACTCTGCTCAACCACCCACTCCCTGGCTACAACAAGCCCCATCTCTCACACAAATCTGCATGGCTAATCCCTCCCGATCCATAACTGCCGTTTTGGGGATCCCAGTGTCTGTCTCAAATCAGTACTTATTAGCCAAGAGCTGTAATTACTAACACTTCGTTCTCCGTGAACTCCACGTCTTCAGGCTTGGTTTCTGCTCATAATTATGCAGCTTCCCCCGTCTCTGTGTGGGAAACGATCACATGGCTGTTACCCTTGCCTCCGCAAAGCAAGCCTCAGTCACGTGAGCTCCCGTACACATGTCAGCTTCCCACTCGCCACAGAGCGTTATCCGACTCAAATTGACATGCAAGAAATGCTACCAACGTACATCCCCCTGCACTGCCCGAACAGTGCAAACATCAAACAACAGCTCCACTAGCCGATGGCCAGTCTCTGTCTGGGGCTTCTGTCAATGTAATCGGCGCAGGGACGTCCTTGAGAGGCAGACACTGACTACCTCTGTGACACATCATCACCACTACAGCAACTCATCACTCACCTCCCCCCCACCGCCGCAGTTATTAAGTAAACCCGACTAAAACACCACCTGCCTAGCATCCATACAACAGCAGACCTTGAGCCTCCACACTGGCGTACCGGTTTTCTAGCAGTTGAACACTGTGTCAAGAAATCCACCAATGATTTACGCCATGCTGGTGTGGCTGACTTACAGCTGTGAGATTCCAACTTTGGGCTACAATGATTTCTGCCCGCAGTGTCTGGGATGACTGATAAGGAAGGAGAAGGGATGCCGGCAGACAATTTGTTGGCTTCCCGAGGCATCAGAGCTTAGCTCGACAGTCATCGTGACTGTGTTTGTTCCTTTTCTCACCCAAGTGTCTGACATTTGGGGTCTTTTCATTAGAGAGATGTGTTGCCTACAATGGCAGACACATCTGGGGGGGGGCGGGGGGGTGGGGGAGTCGAGAAGGAGAGAGAGCCGCCCCCCGCCCGTTCACCTTAAACGACTCCGCCACGCAAAAACACTTCCACTGTGGCTGAAAGACCAGCAGTTAAATTTACTCTTGCAAAGCTGACAGTACTCAGTTTGACCTGAAACACGCAGGGACTACAAGAACAAGGTAGATGAAACGTGTATGTTTAATGGATCAAATAAGGCAAGGCCTGTTAGGAGAGTAAAGCTGATATAGTAAAGTTAGCCACTTCACGTTACAGTTTAAAGTCACTGAAAGGGCAGGTGGGAGTCAGTCAAAATAGCAGTTGTAAAGGAAGATTAACCAAATGTGAGGAGATAACCTGTGCTAAGAGCTTAAGCCTTGGCTGCTCACCGTGTAAGGAAACGTTCGACATTACATCCCTGTTTACCTGACTTGGCCTCCACTTTGTCACTGTACTCTCAGGGGTTAAAAACCTCAGCACTAGTTCCGAGCTTTGATTAATGCTCCTTAAACTGAAGGGGAAGGGTGCGAGGCTGAATGCAAATCTTAATCCGATAGAGATATTTTTGTCACTTACAAACAAATCAGAAAAAAAGGAACCTGCAGACGCGTCGGCCTGAGAGCACAAGTCAAAAATACGCTCCCACATATGCTCTTTTTCCTCCCTGCAGAAACGATGGGAAGAGATTAGCACAGCACACTTGTTTACACTGTGGAATAGCCCTGTTGAAGCAGCAGCGACTCTGAGAATCATGTCACAGATCTGTGTGGTCGCGCTGCACGTGACAGCACAGTTCACACAGCAGCACAGCCATATTTGGAATAAAAGCTGATTTGAGTCAAATAGAGACAAAGAGCATTAGCGGAAGCTTTCCCTTAAGTTTCTCAGCGCAGCACCACACTAACCTCTCCAGGGCAAAAGGAAATGTACAATCTGACAAACATTTCTTCAATTTGTCTAACAAGGGGCAGTACGGACAATAAGTGACGTACAGTATCAACGCAGCTGCTATCTGGTAGGACACAAATTGGGTCTACAAAAGCACATGTGCTCTTCTGAGCAAGCAGGGCTACTTTGAACTTCACAGCTGTCAGATCAAAGGGGGATGTTCCTTTGAGTTCTCAGCAAACAAACAATCCTCGTTCTGTCAGCCCAATACCCGCCGTGTTCAAATGCAATCACATCAGGTTACATCTTTATTTCGGGGTACCGAATACATGTAAATTATATTCTGCCACACAAAGGTAAAGCGTTTATGAGACACCTGCCCTCTCTGATGAATCCTAGATTCATTCAGGCAGGAGATAGAAATGGTATCCCTTTTTCAGTCCTAGACATGGACTGGTCAAATTATGAGAAATCTGGTGTGCAGTTAAGTCAAATGCTTTTGATCTCCATCCATATATACTCCACATAACCGTGAACCGCACATAAAATGGTTTTATTTCCAATGGTTCTGCAGTAAATCTCAGGTTAAAACTGGATCCAGTTGCCTCCAGCAAAAAAGTGCCTTGCTGGACTCCACTAAATAATACATGGCTGTGAAATGTGACCGTTCCATCTCACAAGTGACCTTGCATCTCCACGCCACTAACTGAGCATCACTAGTCTCCTGATTGGTAAACACCCTATTGCATGTGTCTTCTCACAAGAGAATCGATATGCCGACAGAGCGGACCACAAGCTGGGGCAATCGTTTGACCAGTCTGTGTCAGGGTCTCCACTGAGTGTCCCGGAAGGCTCAACATTTCCATCTGTTCTGGGCATTTTACCCAATAATTCTGTGAAATCTTTGAGCAGCTTTTAACAGCGTGTGCTTGCACACAGTAACTGCATGGCATGATTCCCAAGTCCATATCAAGGATGGGGACAGTTGCACGGAGTTGTGAAAGTCTTTGGGACTTTGTGCCACACACCAGAGTCGAAGGCACTGGCAGGTAATCCATCTTTGTCCCTTCTCACCCCACTCATCAGCAGATTTGCAGACCCTGTCTGGGGTGGAGGTCCTTGTGTCACTGGCTGTCCCCTGAGCACAACCCCTGTTCCAGCCAGGACCGGTATAGAGCAGGGAGAGAGGCTTGGGGGGGGGGCAAAGTAACTCCTCTGCCACTAACAGCCCAGCCATTCCACTAATGGCTGCCTCAGGCACCCTACATTGACAGCTATGTACCGTGTTCCCTGCATTCAATGTGCCTTGGATTCAAGAAAATCTTAACTACATAGTGAGAGGTAACACACTAATGAACACGGTACTGGACCAAGAACGTGCACCTGTCCAGCTGAGAATGATCTGTAGCTGTCCCACTCTCTTTGATGTTAGAACTGTATGTCGCCATAAGCGCAGCCAGTCATGTGTTTCTAGAAGTGAGTGGGAGTTTACACCTTTAAGGCTCCTGTCAGTGTGAATTAGTGAGTGCTTCCCAGGGGATGCTGGAGCCACTTATACAAGTTTCAGGCTTGCTAGTGGAGAACAAAATGACACACTCATTCACTATCCCACACATTTCCTCTCATAGCTGTTTCCTGTCTGTGTAGCTACGTGTAAAAAAAAACACACTGGGCCCCTAAGTTATGGACATGAGCCCATTGTTTTACCGCTAACATACAATATCACAGTAACTGGGTTTCATTTCCGGACATTTTGGAGAATAAAGACAGGAAACTGTCATCAGTGTTGCTGCCTATCATACT
The DNA here is from genome assembly GCA_037576975.1 of Alestes dentex. Taxonomy (NCBI): domain Eukaryota; kingdom Metazoa; phylum Chordata; class Actinopteri; order Characiformes; family Alestidae; genus Alestes; species Alestes dentex. Next base: position 7,341,999 of record JBBIGA010000032.1, read on the forward strand.
ATCTATTGACGGAATTCAAACAGATCCGTAGAGACACGAAGAAGAACATTCTGCGAAACTCATTCAGCAGGTTCCAACAATTCTGTCTTTATTTAGCCTTTGTTCCAACCCTGAGCTACTGGCAAGGCACAAATACTCTAGTATGCCTCTCCCATCTTAATGACTGTTCAGCAAGAGACACCCCTAAAGCCTCTCCCTCCACTCTGAGGTCCTTCACTTGGGAGTTCTGTGGTTGTACCACCAAAACAAAGCCACGCTATCCACATGAAAGACCAACCTCACATTTGTCATGACCCGACTTTTAAGTAGGTGTGTTTTTTAACCACAACACTAGTTGGCAACAGTTTCACTACCATGTGACTGGCCTCTAGTATGCCAACGTGCTGGCAGACTTGGACGGCATTTATGAGAGTGATTTCCGCTTCAAAGGGAAGAATTGAACGCAAGCGTGTAACTTTTCTCATCAGGCCAACTGACAGAAATTCCGCTATGGTGTATTTTTTGGAGCACCTGTCAAGAACGCTCAAGGGGCATGAAAGTCATGAACAGCTTTATTCCTTAGAAGTAATGTAACCCACAGAAAGCAGAAAACAAATTTTCAAGCAACTGTCAAAGAAGTATGTCGGGGTGCAAATTGTTTTCCTTCTGCGAAATAACCTCGAGAGAAATACATCCAAAGAAATCAATAAGCCATCACAGCCAGGTTGGATCCCTATCTGAACCTCCACCAGTGTTTGTCTTCCTCACCAGCGAGTGCCTGAGGAGACTGATCCCTGGAACCTCCACGACACTGGTGGCGAGGACTGCACAAGATAAATAATAGCTCAATGCAAAGTGCTACATTCCCACCGGCTTTTACCTATTAACAATGCATGTCGACGTCAAACACAGGCAAGGCAAACTCAGAGTTTGATATCGATTATCGGACAAGGACGATGAAATGCTGCCAGGGTGATCATGTGGGAAAGTCAAATATTCAAATTTATGCAGAGAAAATGCTAATATGACCCAATGAGATTCCTCCTGCTCTCTCACAGGCAAAGTGGGGCTAGAAATAGGGTCACGCACAGCCTAGCTGCACGAGGCAGCCTCAGAAAGGCACAAGGAGTGCTGAGAGAGTACATAAAAGGACTAATGGAGGGGAAGTGGGGGAAAAAAAAAACATTCTGTAGAGTGTGCAGAATTCAAGCCTTTGACAAGGAATAAAACTGACTCCGGAACTCAAAATTTCGCCTGGTGGCAAAGAACATCAACCGAAACCAAAGCTTGTCTTGAAGCTTCCTGCTCTCTCTCCTGGTCTGGAGAGGGCTGTTAAGGCCATATGATGAAAAATCAGCCAATTCCCCCCCGTTTGTCAGCATGGAGGAATCTGAATTTGCCATGGACGCCTGAGAACCTTGAAAGAACCATCCTGCTATTTATAAATGCTCCAGCAAAGCAGGTCAAGCTGAGATGTAATATATGTCTTTATATGGTCACTGTAATGTCTGTTTCAGAGGCTGCTTCTCTCATCAAGCAAATGTCTGAGCAGAGCAAGTGAATTCATTAAGAAAAAGATAAGGCAAAAATCTGGATGAAAGTCAGCCCATTTTTATCATCTCGCCCTTTTTTTCAAAGTTTGGAGATGTTTGACTGTTGGGACTCTCCCTGCTTTTTATGCTACTGCCTCTGACTCCACATATGGGAGGTATGTCTGTGTCTGTTACGACACCGCTCCTCATAGCTACATATTTGGCATGCCTTCTGAACGGAAAAACACCCAAACAGGTACATGCTGATTCATTCTTAATTTGCAAGTCTGTACCAGTGAAGGACATGTTACTGTTTCAAAACATCTGCATCCCATAAACCTTGTTTTAAAGACCTTTATGAAGCATTGTGATGAGACCCCACCCCAGAAGCAGAGAATTCACACATTTGACGATGTCCTCACATTTTCTGAAGTTAGAGCAGATTGTCAATATGACATAATTATGGGTAAAAGACGGAGGGAAGAATGGAGCAGGGATAAAAGAATACAGCAGGGTGGTATGTTGTTTCAAAATCTCACGCTAGCTACAGCGAAATCTTTTAAGACTAGGGATACATGATCCCACTTACTTTCTTCTCAGTGTGATACCAAGTATTCCCAAGGCTAAATGTCCCCATAAACACATAAAAGGTGAACTCTTTATGATGTATAACATAAAATGAGATATTCAACCTGGTGCCCTTAACATATAGTGCATATACACTTAGTACATACATATATATTTATGTGAAGATCTTTCATGATTGGATATGTTACAGTATAAATCCATCCATTCCTATTTGAAACACTTTCCACCCAGCTCGTCTAGTACCATGTGTCCACGTGTTCTCGCCTGCACATCCCTCAGGTGCTTTCGTGAACATTTGTACTGCTTCATTTAATTGACTCTACGTCCAACGCAGGAGTATCATGTGAGTCCAGACTGGCTAGGAAAAGTGACAAACTGCAGAGCTGTAGTCACGCTACCATTAGCTAAGCCTGCCAAGCTAAAGTTCACTGCTGAATTAGGTCACAGGCACCAAAGCAGGGCAGCAGCGAGGGGGATCCATTCACCTGTAAATGGTGCCGATCTGGTGAACACCCTTTATCCTGCCAGGCCTCCTCCATGAAGATAATGGACTGTTCGTTTGTTGCAGGCCTTGGCAACAGGCCCAGCAAGTCAGGAGTTCACAGAACTACTAGTGAGAGAGAGGGACAGAGAGACCACTGAAAGACCTCCCTGGATTAGCTATTTTCCCCAACCACAACACCATGTAGAGGAACACTGTGGGGCTTTGTTGCTGCGAGAGCCGGAGATCCCCTTGCCCTTGCTCCTCTTGTGGTGGACGGAAAGTTTCTAGGAGGTGCAAGAGTAGCTGCCTGCACCCTTACGAGCGCTGCCAGTTTCCATAAACTCTATAGCAGCGTTTAGTAAATCCCTGTAGCCCACAGCAACATGTTTATCTGACAACTCATGATCTTCACTCCCTGTTCCTGCCGCATTCCCTTGGATGTGAAACCTCTTGGTCGTAATCTGTTGGGTGAGCCTGCTTAAACACTCCCTAAAAATCAACAGTGAAGTGGACTTTAATGTTGCGAATTCTAACGATACTAGTGCACTCATAAAACACTTCTATACAGAGTTTAAGCTGTTGTGTTTAAGGCATAACATCCGGAGTAGCCGCTGGACGGGCCTGATATCTAGCGTGAAAGCATAATTCATACAGAAAATGTTCCCAGGTTGTATTTACGCTTGAACGTAGCTTTGAAAAATACATGAACTAATGCTCTGCACTAAAGATAGCCTGCTAGTTTTCTGGGTTCACAGAATCCTGCTGGTTGCTAAGATTTGTTTGTATCAGGACTGATTAGCTCCAAGATGCTTCTAGGCAACAACTGTGAGCCAGTTTGACATCCGTTACAGACAGAATCATACATGAAACAGTGAAACAATCTGTAACCAACTCGAACCCAGTCTCTCCAGCACATGCTTTTGCGTAAATAACCAAAAAAACACATCATTTCATTGAGCATGATGCACACCTTGATCAAAACAGGGATCACAGAGTTCACAGCCCACGGTATGAAGGCTACAGCTCAGACAATACTTCCAACATGAGTTTACAGACTTTGCCAGTCTGAGCTTGCCCTCCCCTGATGTTATATGTCCAAGGCAGAGCTTCCTGCATCACTTCTCAACCAATTCAAAAACATTTGGAAATGTTCTTCCTCCTAAACTGCTTTATAAGTGTGACTCTGCATCTTTCATACGCCTCCAGCTAAAACGACTGTGATTATGACAGGAACAAAAAAAAAGGGGGCAAGTGTTCTGGTACAATGTACAGTCATCATGGCTAATACAGGTTCTAACCTGTATACACACACGTACACACAAACATTGTGTAGGCATGAGGGGGACCTACACAACGTTAGGCAGGTAGTTTTAATGTTAGGGCTGATCGGTGGCATCTTATGGATGAGGTGTGTGTGTGCATGTGTGTGTGCGCGCTACTCACAACAGTTCTGACACATCAAGGCATGATCAGATCAAGTCGAGTCCACAAGACAAGGAATGTTTTGGTATCTGGTACCAAGATTTTAGTAGTCCTTTAACTGCTGTAATTATTGAGGTGGGTATACACTGGATCACACTAGATTGTCCAGCATATTCTGCAGATGCTCAAACGGACTGAGATCTGGAGAATTCATAGGCGAAGCCATACAAGTGACGAGCCATTTATTTCACATTACGCCTGCTGCCTTGAAAGCAAACTGGACTACCTTAGTCCATGACTGACTACACAAGGACAGGTGATCAATGTGCTGTTCCATTTTTATTTCCACTTATCATGTGACTGAAACATCAGCCATACAACTACAGCAACATTAGAGTGTTTTGAACTTAGAAAGAATAATAATTTTTCACATCAACACAGAATTCAGTTTTTACACTCAGTTATACTTGAACATGTGCGTCTAAATGACCCAGAGACAAGCTGAATGCTACACAAAATGCATTTTGTACATTCATTTCACAAAATAGCAGGTGGTAAACTATACCGTCAGGGGGATGGTACACCTGTGACCTTGTTTTGATTGCAAATTTGCTGTCCCAAGCCAGTTTGGTTTTGCAAATGATGACCACTGCAAACAATGACCTCAACAGCGTGGCTAACCCCAAGCAGGTTCAACTCAGTGCACCCAGTCTAAACAGCGTTACTGGCTTCTGATTATTATTAGAAATGATGATGATTTTTAAAAAAATAACATTGTCTTTTATCTACAGAAACAGTGTGCCAAAAAATAACCATTACTGCTGCATTCCACCCTTCAAGCAATACAGAAGCTCCACTCTGCTGATTATTTGGAGAAAGATGAGAAACATTCATGATGGCACAACCCAAGGCCAGGTCAGCCGAGCAGCAATAAAGGACTAGTCGTCTATTACAGTCTACATGGCCTCTCACGTGACCTGATACATCGCTCTCTGAGAAGAGTGTAGCCTACATGAACTCTATTGTGACCAACACAAGCTCAGTAACGCCAAAGCACCTGCCGAAAAGCAAGGAGATATTCAGATTATCTCTGAGAGTGTGTTATGGGAGCCTAATGACCACAAAATACGATGCAAGGAGGGGATTTCTCACTCTAGTTTGCGTTTAGATGCATGCCTGGGGACTTAAAGCAAAGGTTAACTTCTGATGCCCATTGCGAAATGGTGATGATGGATTAGTTTGTATTAATCATTGATATTTGATCCCCTCGCCGGTCCATTTTCCCCCCACGCAATCAGAAATGGATACAGATCCATGACAGTGCATCCACACACGTCCCCAGAGGCTCTCCTCAAAGCTGCATGACAGGCCCCTGGGGTACTGATGGGAGGAAGCAGCCATTCTAATAATCATATTGCTCCCTCACCAAGGAAAGAGGCGGCTTGTGCGTGAGAAACATGCAGCAGAGTAATTGGGGTGAATTCAAAAGAGACCGACAGATGAGGTGGAGGCGCAGTCCTGCGAGCTGTGTTACTAACTAAAAGCAATGCAATCCAAATAAAATTGTCTGCGCCAGTGGCGACCCAGTACTCAATATCGCACTTATTACATGTGAATTACAAATTAATACACTCAAGGATATTGGATTTCTTAAAAATGAAAATCAAAGTGAAATTGGACATAATGAGCCCGGCTTCCCGACATCGTATCGAACGCAGCATCTTAAGCATGCACATCTCTTTCACCGCTTTTCTGAGCAGCTTTGATTTTCCAGCTAAATGCTGCTGCGAGGGGGAATAAGATATGGAAGCGCTTAAGTAAACACGCATACACAGAGAGCATTGTCCTAGCCCTCTTTAAAGAGCATGTCAGCTCTGCATATTTATAGTGACGAATTAGCATAAAATTATCAGCGGCCATGTGCAGAGGAGCAGTTGGGTGACGCCGAGCCGTGTGGGTAGACACATTTTAAGGTGTAAATACATTTGCCTGTCTCTGTCAAGACAGGTGACTCAGCCTGTATCACGGACGCAGAACACATAGCACTGCAGTGCTGCACATCACGACAACTCTCTCCATCTAGGAAGCCTGAGAGCTGGCGCAGTACAACGTCCACCTAAATCCGCATCTCTCGGACCCTCTGCAGTCATTCCATCAAAGCTCACACAAGACACCCTGTGTGTAGATCATACACAGCATGTAACCTGGCAGCAGGGGGGGTTGTGTTACTTCATATGGGACATGCATGTCACAGGCCATGAATCCTAAAGCTACTCCATTTACTACTAAAGGATAACATGCTCGTTCTTCTAATTGGCCAATTTACACTAGGTCAGTTTGGTTCTTTGGAAAGAATACACTAATAAACACTTGTCTAAATTGGCATAAACAAGAGTTTCTCTTTGCACAGTGTGCTGTAACACCTGGACCCAAACTCCTATTTGCGTCATGTTAAAACAACATGCGTGAAGGTGGTGGAGTACACTGATTAAACTTAAACCCCTATCTAGATGGGGTTCGGACTGGCCAGTGTTAACCCTTGGAGGGGTGAGTTCTTGAGAACACTGCTGTTTCCTAGAGAGTGACTTTTTCCCTGCTGTTCTAGAACTCCGTATTAACGCTCTAGAGTTTCCTTATTTGTTAATACAAAGTCCCTGAGGGTGACTGTTGCGTCATAAGCATCGAACTTTCTGTTCTCTAACGTTCTAATCACACTTTTATGATCGTAGCTCACCAGAGGAGCCAGTGCGTTTTTGACGCACAGTCGTTGTTGGGGAGGGGGGGGGATAAGTATGTTCATGGGTGGTCAGAGACGAAACAATCTTGTTGGCTGGCGGTTTAGATTTACACTTCAGTAAACACGGGGAAAGATCCAGGTCTATCTGAGATCCGAGATATTCATAAAACATTCGGGTCCATAAGATCGGACACCCCTGGTGCTCCTCAAATGGTTCATGATTCCTTCAGGGAGCTGATAAAGGTTATGGAAATCGGTCGTATGTGTTAGTTAAGAGGAGCAGACAGTGGGTCTCTCCGTTCCTCTCCAGAGTAAATGGCCGGGCGTCAATGCGTTTTGACGCACAATCTTTGTTGGGGGGGGGGGGTAGAAATGGAGTAGGACGTAATTAAGTTTTTGGGGGAGGTAATAATTATGTTCACGGGTGGTCAGCAATGAAATAATGTTGTTGGGGGGAGGTTTAGATTTACAGATCAGTACACAGAGGAACAGATCCAAGTCTATATGAGATCCGAGGCTATTCATAAAACATTCTGGTCCGTAAGACCAAACGAAGCCTCTGGTGTTCCTAAGGGAGTCCATCAGGGAGCGGATAAAGGACGAGAAAAATAAGTCTTAAGTTGTTATACGGGACGAGGGGCATGCGGCTCCTCTTTCCGTCCCTCTCCAGAATAAATGGTGACTTCTGAGTCGTGATGTAAGGCTCTCGTCTCTGCGCACGCGCGCTCCTGTGCGGGTCCGGAGGCGGGCGGGCGCGCGCGTCACCGGACCCACCCCCTTCCTGCTACTACGGCCGCGAGCACATGACTGCAGCAGCGGCGCGCGCTCGGGCTCCGGTCACGAGGATAGAGTACTATTACAGCCCGGACGGGACGGTCAACCCAGTAACCCCCTGGACATCAGATAAAGACGAGCTCGATCCCGGCCAGCACCGAGCAGCAAGAAACTCTCACTACGGCACAGTGATGAAGACGCATCACCATCATTATTATCATCATCATCATCATCATCATCATCACCACCATCACCATAGTCCTCATTCACACGTCAACTTTCTCAGCGTGTCAACTTTTTTTGCCCACGCTGCACTCACTTCCTCGCGCTCGTTACTGTATCAGAACCGACACGTGCCTCCCACCGCAGTGTTACAGTAACAGCGCGAGCACTTCAGTGCAACATTTTTTATATTTATCATTATATTTCATCTCACACGACTTGATATGATCATGAACAGCCAAGTTCAGCTCAGCTCCCCGTCTTGTTACCGAACTCTGGCCGTTTCGCAAACCCAACTCTTCCACCGTTACGCAAACAAATTATGTAGCTACAATTATAGCCGCGCGCCACCTTTCCCGTACGAGACCCCCCCACAAACACACACACACACACACACACACACACGCCGGGTCTCAACATCCTCAAAAGTTCTTTCAACTTCATTAGTCACCACCACTGATGATGATGAAATCAGGTCTGCAGAGACTCCACGCTGCACAAAAAAACATCCCATTAAAAATCACTAATCACACTAATCACCTACAGTGCATTTTATTACAAACGGTAAACCAGTTACAAAATAATTAAATAAAGTGCGTCGATGCGTGTTTTAAAAGATGAAAACGGGTCGATTTCACCTCTGCAGGAGTCTGGTAAATACCTGGGGAAAATACATGGAAGCTTTTTTTTGGCAAAATCTGCTATCTTGTATCTTGATTCTCTTTTGGTCAAACATCCGCGCGCGACTACAATAGAAGAGCAGCTTCAAGTTCACGCGGCCAGCACCCACGTGTCAAAGTCGCCGGCGATTTTTTTTTTTTTTTTTTTTTTTTTTGCTCAAAAGTGTTATAAGTTTTCACGGTCGTTAATTGTGCAGCATTTTTATGCACCGCCTTTCTAAATTCTTATATCGCGGTTATGGGTTTATAGTTGCTCCTCTGTAGGTCAGACAATCCAACACTTTTAGGTACTGTGCCAGTTTCCTTCAAAACTCCACGTGAAGCCCAGACGTCAGGGCTTCAAGACACACCGGCTGCTGAGTCTAAGTCCCAGCATCGAGCTCCAAACACGCGCCTCTGCGCCGAGACACGCGCCAGAACGCGTAAAAACGCAACCCGTCTGGCACAGCCACGGCCCCGGCCTGCTGGAAAATGAGCATCCCTTACCTGGCTCCCAGAGTTTTCTGTCAGGTAATTGAAGACAAAGGACGAGAGCTCCTCATCTAACAGGGACACGCAGTCCGCCATCTTCTAGAGAATGAGATCCGAGAAGTCAGAGGAGGGGGGTATACAGGTTCTCTCTCCTGCAGTAACCACGTCCCACCGCCTGGAGGCACCATGCAGACCTCACTCACTCTCTCATAATCACTGTTACAAAACTGTTACCAAACGTTGGAACGTGACTAAATGGTATTTTTTTTTCGTAACCAAGGACTCAGTTTTCAGGGATGAATGAAAAAAGATGGGAGAGATGGGAAAACTGTGCACTGCATGATGAGCCGAACATCAAATCCTCCTCTATAAGCATTAAGCACTCTCACTACAGGGAGTCCAACTGCTTTTGCTGCTTCCAACCGCTCACAAGGTCTATGACTCATTTCTACGGCAAAGCTTCTATTTCCCCACGAGCTCCAACTACATTTAGACCAGGAGACGTTCCCTGCAATCACCTGCAGCATGTATACATCTATACATTTCACACATAAGCATTTAGATTTGCCTTACTACCCCACTGAACCACACGTATCATGGAACACCAAATTTAGTTTTCTTTATATATTTTTTTGTTTTCTTTTTGTTCCTTGCACACATGTTTAAATATAAATAGGCAATAAACAAAACCTTGAATCTTGAAAATGTATATTTTGTTAGGTTGATACTTTCTTGAACTTGAACTTGAGTATCACACAGTACGGAAATATTGTCAAAGTTTCATAACATACAGTGCACTCTTCAATCTGTGTTCAGGTCATGTAACCAAGCAGTGAAAGTGATATTAAAGTGGTATGAATTCATACTGCATCACAAAAACCAACACATTTACATAGATCCACCTGTTCCGCCTGCAGGAGTTTAGCCCCGCCCATTCAGGTTTCAGCTTTGCTTTCTTAATGATGCACAACATAGAGCATGACAACAGAACAGGGGTTATTAACATACGTCGCGCTTAAAGACACAGTCGCAATCACCGACTGTTTAATTATAAGAAATAAACAAGTTTTTTTGTAAAATGGTCCTTTTACAAAAGATTCCAACAGCTTTTGGTGCAAAAAAAACACAGAAACACTGCAAGCGATTCAATTAAATCGAATACAAGACAACAACAGATTATGGGCTCTTCATGTCCATGTGTGAAAATGACAAAAGTCCTATGAGCCAGATGTAATCTGAGCTTTCTAGAGAACAAATCTAAAGAAATGTTTCAAATAAATAAAACCACGTGGCTAAAAACCACATCACCTAATTTCTCAGAATATATAATGTTATGGTCATGGAAGCACTCATTATGAATAAATAAATAAATATAATCCAGATTCTTTGAAAATTTCATGTAATCCGATTGGGTCTACTCGAAATGTTATCACCTTACACTAATCATAACCATAAATGTGGTTGCTAAACATGAGTGAGTTAAAATAATTAACATTAACTTTCTCATGAGCATGAATAGATTAGCGCTAGAAGTTATTAACTACAGTAAACAAAATCAGTATTTAATGTTTACATGTTTTATATGTACATTTTCTCCAAACTGCATTGCATGAATTTGAAATTTTGTTTGCGTGTTTGCTGTCACCATCTTTTGGGAGCCGCTGAAAGGTTTTCGGTTGTGATGCTGGTGCGCGACGCCATTTTCTCATTGCCTGTTATTTACAGATTTTAAGGATCTTGAGACATGCTGTTGATCTACTCATTGTCATCAGAATGACTCACTTGTTTACTCCAAACGCGGGCTTCAGCATAGACCACAACAAACAATTCAGCTCCGTCTCCGTCAGTACTGCAAGACTTACACTGCTGCAGAAACTGACATTCAATCAAAGCAGATCATCTTGGAAATAATAAATGAACAAAAAAACCCCACTGTATGCGGTGGAACACAACAGATCTGAGTCAACACGCCTTTAAAGGAGAATTACACCTCCTCAACTAAATCAGAAGTGCCCTCAGGCCTGTAGTCTATTGAACCGCACTCTGACAATCCAGCTATCGACTAACTCATGCTGTTTTAAGGTCAGGGGGAGTAATTCAAAGACATGCTTAGGATAGTAAAGTTATTCAAACAGCCCTGAATGAAGGCCGTCAGTTCAGCAACTGAAAATGATGTCTGACCTGTTTTTCAGTTAAGCATATAATCGTTCCATGACCTGTTTAAGTTCCCTGATGATCTTGTTCACTAATAAACGTTGTCGAACACTGGAACTAGATCGCATTTAAATACCTCGCTGTCGGATACTGTGTGAAAATACTATTAACTGATAGAAATGATTAAGGAGATGCAAAGTGATCCGTCTGTGATCTGTTTCAGTTGCTTGGTGATCTATTTCACCAGTGAACACTTTAACACTGTTAAACGCTGTCAAATATCTGATCTGCCAGCCCCGAATGTAGCATGCAAACTTTGATCTGGTTATGGGGACAAGAGAACCGTTGGTCAAGAGATGAAGAGAAACAATAGTAAACCAGACGAGTGAGAGTCGAAGGATCAGATGACATTAATTGGCTGATGCAACTGATTCAGAGAGAACAAAGGGCCAGTGACAGGCAGGAACTCAAGATCCTTTTAACAGCCCACTGCACCAAAAGCCAACACGTGTGTGTTACTTATACATGCCACCTGCTACTACAGTGTGAAAGGTCGGCGGTGTGAATTCTTCGCTCCACCATTGGAGTACAGAACTCAGTGCTGTCTGTAAGTATCCATCAGTGGAATACCCCATTTCATCAGTCACATTATCTTATTGATTAGCCCAGGAGGCCTTGACTATACGAGGTCAATAGTGTTGTGCGTCGAGTCCTAGTTGTCCATAGGCAACAGTCAATACAATTCACACTTTGTTTTCCGAAGCTGATGCCCACACACTGAGTACAGCACATGGTTTGTTTTCACCTAATGTTCTGAGGGTGGTGGTGGTGGTAGTGGTGAGGGCACAAGGTGTGTGTGTATGGGGGGGGCACTAATGGGCATGATGTGCTGCTTTTGTGAACTTTTTCTCCCCCCCCTGTCAATTTAAGACTCCTATTCAGGAGCAGAGCTTGTCAGTTTGAGCAGGTTTAATAGAGGCTTGGACAATGAGAGATGACATCTATCAAAGAGACGTTTTGGTTCTTTATAATCAATTTAAACGGTATTAAATTGCCACAGCCAGCACCGCGGGCCAGTTTTAGCTGATATATGGCAAAGCTGTTCACTTCAAAAAAAAAAAAAAGGAAATGTTAGGTCCTTCCTTCAGAATGAGAACGTTGCAGAAGTGCAGCAGTTGACTGGGATTTTCCTAGTCATAAGACAATTCTGTTAACACACAGAGAACAAAAACAAAACCACAATTTTTTTTTTGTCTTCTTTGTGTTGTACTGACCTAAAGAATGAGCCGTCATGAGAATCGTGTCAACACGTTACTGTAGTAATGTGGAACAAAGTCTGAAAGCGTGTACATGTTTCATATATTCACAGCCCCTTTTCAAAAAATCAATTGAAAACGATACGACCACAATGGCGTTTCTGGCTGCCAAATTTGAAAGGTGTATTTAGAGATTTCTGCATTGCTGTGACAGGATGTAGCTGACCATTAGCACCATTTCAGAGGATATCCATTTGTGTCAAGCCCACAGTGGTCACTGGAGGCTTGTTTTATCAGCTGGTCGTGCACAGTGCGGTCTGTAACTGTTATGGTTTTTGTTCTTGCGGCTCTCCACCTTAACACACTCTGAATAAGGCAATAAGAAACCAATATACAGATTTTATACCAATAGATTGGGTCAGCTTCAGAGGAACTACATTACTTTTAAATCATGGTTCTCCCATTTTAGAGGACCAAAAGTAATGGACAGTTGTTTCTTGAGCAATTTTGTAGTTTTATACCACTTGCTAATGAAACAGGAGCCATACGCTTACCTGCACCAACTGGCCAGGCCAATGATTTTAAATGGTAAGGCTATGAGAAATGGTGTACAGTCATGTTTTTCTTTGAATGGCTGTGGCAATGGAGGGGGGTCCTGTTCTAACGAGTGGGGGGCAATTAAGGGAGGCCAAGTTTTAACCAGGAGGCCCATTGCCCGTGGTAGAACCTGGTGGGTCACCGTCACGGACGACTAAAGAAAAGGTCCCTTTCAACTGATTTAGCTTGCAATGTTACGAGTTGACTGATAAAAATGATGACGGTACTCCCTTAATTCCTTTCTTAAACGTTCATTTTTATCTGATAAATGAGCAAATCTGTATTTTAAATATTGTGTATATGCATCACTCTGGGAAGCACGATATCTTGTGCAGAGCTTCATGTACCGTAATATAATATAAAAAGTGTACGAGCAGTTCTGAGGTTAGTAGGCAATCAATCATGTGACTGCTGACAGGGTAGTCTTGGGGTAAAAGCTTTTCAGAGTAGCTTTATGGAAGCTACCGCTTTATCAGGTTGTTTCTGTTTCCACACTGAATCTCATGACAGGAGATTTTTTTGTTTTAAGAACTAGGGTCTGTGTCCTCCGAGCTAGCAAAGGCCATGCCCAGATTTACATAGACTGCCTTAAGGAGAGGAATACACCACCATGTTCCCAGAGGTGAAAATGACACACTGATAAGAATCAAGAACAAAAAGGTTAAGTTACAGTTTACAAATAAGGACTTGAGAATGCCTGAAGTCTGGGATAGTCTTCAAGACAGATGAGAAGCATATTAGCCTGAATAAGATCACAAGAGAAATGGACTCACTTGTCTTTATTGATGATGTGACTGCAGCAGGACTGATAGCAGCAGCAGAAGCAATTCTGATGCAACTTAACGACAATGGATTCCAACCAGATGCCTCAAAACGTGTCAATAAACGCTTCACCTTGCAGCAGGACAATAATGGGATGATGCATAGACCTCGGACTGTCCTGGGCTGTAAAACATTTACATAATTTTATTTAGGATTATCCCCAAAATGAGGGGAGTACACATAAAAATGGTTCAAATCCAATAAGTCGGATCAAAAACAAAACAAAATTTGGGTCATTTTCCGAATAGTACGCCGCGTGTTGCTCTAGATGGAGCACCCTGCCATAACACTACTCAGCGCGAGCGATGAAAAGGAACAGAGTGTTTATTTTGACTTGTCAATAAATCTAATTGCCTGGTAATGTCTCCCAGTGATCCAAGCAGAAAGTCCATTAAAAACAGACCACAGCAATAGCTCTGTCTGTGAGTCTGAGACAAGGACAGGTGGTAAATTAACAAGTTCTTTTAGAAAGTTTAATGGCTGATTTCCTGATTTAGGTCATTTTTCACGGCCACTGACAGTCCGTCTGCAGCCAGACTTTATTAAAGCTGCTGCCAGGTTGTGTATAAAGATTTAATTGCTTGAGTTATCTGACTTAACTGCCCTACGTCCTGCATTGTTCTTGGATTTATTTTTTCATCCCCCTGAGGTTCACTTGTAATGTGTTGTATGTACTAGAATGGTCATTATTCAGTTTACATTGAACACTTTATGACTTTTATCTCTTGGGATTGGAAAGTGTTTGTTGCTGTACCTTTAAGACAGTCCTCTCCTCTGAATGGCTGTCCTATATTAAATTTACTTCAAAAACCGGTAGGGCCTGAAATACTCCATTTAACTGAAACTTGAATGGGCGGGGCTAAAGTCCTGTGGGCTGGATAGAGTAATACACTATATGGACAAAAGTATTGGGACACATCTCTTACTTGTTGAATTCAGGGGGCTTCCAGTGAAGGGCAATCTTAAAGCTTCAGTATATCAAGCTTTGTGGACACAGCTTGGGCAAGGCGCTTTTCTATTCCAGCATGACTGTTCCCCAGCATAAAAAGCAAGCTCCATAAAGACATGGTTGGCCCACACAGAGCCCTGACCTCAACCCCATCCAACACATTTGGGGTGAACTGGAACGAAGATAGCTAGCCAGGCCTTCTCATCCAACATCAGTGCCTGACCTCAATAATGCTCTGCGGAATGAATGGGCACAAATTCCCACAGAAACCAACTCCATTTTTTAAGGCTATGTATTTGAATGCAATGTCATTGAAATCCCTGTTGGTGCAATGGTCAGGCGTCCCAATACTTTTTACCATATAGTGTATGTGTATATACATTAGTTTTCATGTGTAAATACAAAAACTGTTCAAAAGATGCTTTTGCAGGTTTCCACTTATAGAATGTTTTAGACTGTACTTACTTAAGACTGAAACTTTAACAATGTTTACCTAGCCTATCCAAATATTTTAACAAAAAAGGTGAGAAATATTCGAATTTCCAATATAGGAGATCTTGATTAAACACTTAAGGAGAGTGTACTTCATTTTAGGACCAGAGAGGGTTGTTTTGTCCTAACCTTGTCAGAATTACACTATCACCCCCCCTGAAGGACACGCTGAGTAAGCTTGGAAAGAAATGGACCGTTTAACCACAGAAATACGTGACTTTATGGCACCCCACGGGGTGAAGTTTAACTGAACAGGACGAGGTAGTTACAGTGTGTCACTGTGATGTGGGGCGCCTTCAAAACACACTGAACTAAAGGAGGGGGCGGGGCAGAGAACAGGCCGCGCTCTGATTGGGCGAGCAGACAGGCGTACTACAGATATGCAAAGCACGCAAGGCTGGCTGGGCTGTGATTGGCCAGGGCTGCTGCTATCTGAGAGACCGGAGAGAGAGTGTGCACGCTCGAGTGTGTGTGTGTGTGTGTGTATAGTAGCGCAGCCAGTATAAAATGCAGCTTACTCGAACCAACACGTGCGCGTTCGTCACATGACTGGTTGCTGTCACGATAGTGAAATAAATGCACGGTCAGGCAGGTCACAGAAGCTTTCCAAAGTCATCTGATCTCACACAGACTTGCCTCAGACGGAGCACAGAGGTCTGGCACTGGACATTTCTTCACGCGTGCCCACTTTTGATTGCCCCCCCCCTTTCTTGGTCAAGATAGAGTGAAGGGCAGAGGGAGAGGATGAAGGGTCAAAACTGAAAAAGGCAGGAGGCGGTATAGTGGGTATAGGAGAGAGAGAGAGAGAGAGAGAGCAGAGATA
>JBBIGA010000032.1:7362092-7377887 GCA_037576975.1 Alestes dentex
TATAGAGAGAGAGAGAGAGAGAGAGAGAGAGAGAGAGAGAGAGAGAGAGAGAGAGAGAAAAAGAGATACATATGAGAGAGAGATAGAAGACAGAGACCGAGAGAGATAGCGAGAGAGAGGAAAAGCGAGAGAGAGACAGAGCTGGACTGAGCTGATTTATGTAGCGTATCTCCACACTCCCATCTGCTTTCCCCTCTGCTGTTTGATGTGTTTATTTTATTCCAAATTGAAAAAAAGGAGCCTGGATTACTGAAGGATTTAGAACAGTAGGTGCACACTCAGACAGAGCAGAGATTCTACGCAGTCACATGACGAAGATCAACATCAGAGATCATACAGTTTTCTTCTCCTTTGAGAGACATTCAATCGTACAAAGTTTGCGATATCAAAGCAGATCGGTCCCCTTGGGTTCTGCACATTGGCAAGTGCGCACAGCAAATTTAGGATGTGAAACGAGCTCCCATCTGAAACTGATTTCATTCGGCTGCCTCTGCGCTAGTTCAAAAACAACTGGAGTTATTACTGTGCACACAGGCAGGCTTTCCTAGAAAGTAAAGGTCAAACCACACTGAGGTTACGGTACACACACTGACGTGGGGGGGAGTAGCATTTTTGTGAAACTTTTACACCGTCTAAGAAAAGGTAGAGGTCCATCTGACTTAGACTTTGCGACTCAACCTATCTATTGTTTGTCGTATCCATGAACCTGACCGCTCAGAACCATGAATTCCCCTCTCGCTCTCCAGAATTTCCACTTTCATCTTTGACCTAACCAGGAATTCAGTGTTACCTCAGTGCACATCAAAACAAGGCGCTGGTTAGGACAATGGCCGGAGGCCTCTCCGTTGGAGCCGTCTGTGGGCGAGTGACCTGTGAGGCTGTGTACAAAGCCAGAGAGTGACCGCATCGCAGTGGCTACAGCGTGTGTGTACATTGCTGCATGTGTGGCATTCCTGTCTTTGTGTCCTCATTTGGTGGACTTCATTTCCCGCCAATGCTGTCCACCTCCCGCCCAAGGGCTAAACCTACAAAGGGCCCTCAAGGACTCAAGCCTTAGCAAGAGCATAACAAGTCTGCATAACAGAGACGGTGGAAACAGCAATCGTCATCTTTCATTGTGTGAACAGCAGTGCGAGAGAGGCATGTGATTATTCGCAGTACAAAATCACCCATGTTAAATTACCACCTACTGAAAAAGTGATTGATGCAACTAGCCCACACTGTGTACAGTGGAGGCTGGATCAACAATGAAAGTCTTAATTTTACAAAGGTCATTTTGCTGCGTGCATTCTGTGGTGCTCCTTTCATTCAAGCTCGCAGAGATAAAGGCGAGCCCTGGTGTCTCCTCCGGCACATTCCTGTCTCCATCCGTGCCAGGTTACAGTTACTGCGCCTGGCACACTGTAATCTGATTGTGTAAACCACCATGCTTTGTATCAGAATGGATATAGTAGATGCCGCCACTCTTGAGAACCACCAGAGACGAAATGTCTCTGCTTGCAGACACTAAGCTTTAATGTATTCCTGAACTGATGTACTGGCTTGCACATGTGGTCTGGCTACAAGTCAGAGCTTTGGAGACCTCACAAGCACGACAAGGTCACGGGAAGAATTACACATGTTTAAATACAAGGTTCCTTCATGGTATGAGCCTATTATTGATATGGTATCAGTGTCCACTCATGAGTAAAGATCTGCTGAGGTGGCTGCAAGGTTTTTGACTGACTTGTTTATGCAGTTAGCCTCAGCCTTTAAAGAACTGATCATGTGTGCTCCTGCTATGCTGGAATGAAAACCTGCAGCCCCACCAACCGTTTGAAAATAAGATTAGACATCCTTGCTTTATGTAATGTGGTTGTTTCATTTCCAATTGGCTCTTTAAAGAAAGAACCTTCCCCTGAAAGGTTACTGGAGGAACCAAAAGTTGTTCCTCTTTGCTATTTCTCCAAAGAACCATGGGTTGAGATTATAGACAAGGGGAAATGGTGTCGAGAAGACTGTAGCAAAATGTTGTTGTAGAACAAAGTGAATCATCTTGGTTTACACTTGAGGTGCTTTATCTTTTGAAATGGAGGAGTCGAATAATCTCACAAGCAAGGCTGAAGTAAATTTTAGGTCAGCTTCAGTGAGAAAAAGGTGTGAAGTTTGTCTTTGTCCTCAAGAGCCTTTCTTCTTCTGTCTGCGTCTTCGGAATCTTGCTGTTGTTAAGGCGTGGGGCCGGTTCAGGTCTCAGCTGGGCCTTTGTTTAGCGTGGGATTTAGTGATATCAGGGCATGGGAGAGTTAGTTCTGGAGTGTGTGCTGACAGCCCACCTGCTGAAATGCTGAGTGCACTGCCAGATGCAGCCCAGGCAAACTAGGCCAGTTTACTACTGGAGGTAGAGCAGCTTCTCTGTGGCCTAGCACTGCGTGGCTTGGGCGTCCCCTGAGATACTCTGATTTATGGGCAGCAAGCACTGGGAGGAAGGGACAGGGCAGAATACATGTCTCCAGTTCTGACAACCCTCTCTCACACGCCTGGTTCTATCAAGTTATTGATATGTTGAAGAAGTGACTATCAGCTATTAAAGCAAATTTGGCCAGAAATCATATTTTCAAAATGTGTCCTCTAATGTCGATCATATACTAAGACACATTTGGTGTTGAAAGTTCACTTTTTTAGTTCTAATCAAAGCACTTCATGCTTGTCTCAAACTGTGTGGACCTGCGAATTATTCTCAAATAGACGATACTGTATTGTATACACTGTCTAAGCATTGATCAAAAAAAATTGTTTTAGTAGTAGCAGCTGGATTTGAGCAGTTCCTCAAATGTAGTGTGTAAACATCGCCGAAGGTTCTGATGTCACCAAAGGCAATTCATTTACATACATAAGCTTAATAATTCAATAAGAGCTTAGCACCCATTCAAACTGAGGTAATAAAAAAGACTGCAAGTCTTTTTCCCGTCTTTTTTATTCTTAGCCAGTCAGAGCAGATGCCATTTACATATTTCAGTCTTAAAGGCACAGTAAGAAAATCAACAAGTCAGTTCTTACGGATAAAGACAGGGTTTGAAAATGACGATTTATTGACTTTTGGGTACATGTGAACCTCATGGAGAAAAATATAATTATGATAGAAACATGTAAATGGGCCCTTTAAATACTTTAGTTCAACCATGTTTATAGATGTTTCAACAAATATCATAATATGATCTACAAATAATAAATATATGAAATGTAACGAAAGGTGACTCAAAAGTAGCATGCCATGTTACTTCGTGTTACCTCTTGTTTAGACACGCACAGTGACAGAAATGATAATAAAAACAGCCCCTGCGCTTTTTATCACTCGTAAATGTGCCAATACCACTGTGATTGTTCACCCTTCAGTAATGCTGAGCAAAGCTTTAGCTCGTGACATTGATCTATAAACACAGTGATCTGCCCTTGTTCATGATTACGTCACTCTGGGACATTTACAGATTAAACCAGGCTGGGCTCCCACAGTAAACAGGATGTTCAATTAATGTTAAACCAAGAGTTAAAAAATAATGTTATCGAAAGTACTGCATGTCGTTGTTTGTTTATGTGGATCAATCCATTTGGAATGTACGTACTTTACTAGAAAGACATGGAACAGAAATGTTGCTGGTACTTTTGTCTGTTTTTATTGATAACAGCATGTCATGGAGCGCCAGAAACTGCATAAGCTCTGCCCCCTCACCCCCCATGCACTTGCGTGCAGTCACTTGGACACAGATGGGCACGTGAGCTCACACTCAAGCACGAGGGTCTGTAAGCACACACACAGCAGAGCATCTACAGAGCACAGAGTAGAAGCTTTATATACACTGCCTAGCCAGACTCAAGAGCATTAAGTGGGCGTACCATAGCTAAACCTGATCTGGTGAAGCCAGGTAAAGGAGGTCTTCCTTAAAGAGGAACACAGAGAGTAAAGCGATGTTTACTCGTGGGTGCTTCTTTTCTTTCTGTGTGCACCACAGAAACCCATCGTTTCCAAATATTTGATATTTACAAGATGACCGAATGTATTGGAAAGGAGCATGTAGGGAGTATCTCCACATGTGACATCCCCACAACCATTCCTGCGGATAGAGAGGCAGACCTGGTCATTCCTCACACCAGCATTCAGCACAGCCCAAGCAGATTATATCCAAGCTGCCCACACAATGACCAGCGACAAACTGAATGCGTGCCTGTCCCAAAAGGACAAAACGGTAATCATGGATATGAAGGCCCTAAACCATTTATTCCTCTATTCTCTAAACACTCACACAACCTACAGCAGTGTGGAGGTGAGTTTGTGCCCAGAGACATAGGATGTGATAAGACAGCTTGCTTATCACAGACACACACTCCTTCAACGGTGAACCACTGGGTAATTGAATTATGCACAGGGCCATTTTCCTGATTATGAACAGCATTGCATGGACGGTTAGGCCATGTGTGTGTGTGTGTGTGTGTTTTCAGGAAAAGACTATCTTTGTGGTCACCGAGGTAGAGATTAAGATTAAAAAATATTGTTACACACAGGTATAATACACACGGGCGATGAGTATGATGAAGAGGCCACGGGTTCGAATCCTACCCTCAGCATACCACCCAAGCAAGATCCCAAGTTGCTCATGCCATAAAAATGCAAAAAGCCATGAGCTGTGTTCGAAAAGTGCACTCGTTCACTATGTAGGGCACTATGTATTGAATCAGCCATTTTGTAGTGTTGTTCGAAATTCCAACTGTCAGTTTCACCCACCAGTTAGTGCACTACCAAATCACAGCGCGACGCCAAAATCCAGATACTGGATGTCCAGATACTGTACACTACATGAATACACATATACCATCATGCACTGTGGGTTTCTTTCACTGTGCCCTACACAGAGAACGAGTGCACTTTTCGAACACACTCTACACTACTGTTATCCCGCAAAAGTCAAGAAGAGGAGCAGTAATGGAGATCATCATGCACAAATGTGAGTAGTGTTTTGTTGTTCAAGTTTATCACAACGTTATGGTAATGAATTAAGTCCCGTGGAACCAACAGTATGAATTCTTTTGTCTTTAGACACATATTGGTCCACATGGAGAGACCAGACGTGTGTTTATGCGACAGAGGTACATTGCCAAGATCCGGTGCACTATTTAAGCAACAGTTAGTAAAAACGTAACATCCCGAGTGTCCGAAATGAACTAAATGTCACCTGCCCTTGTTCACTAGTTAGCCCCCATATATAGCAAACACTATGTAGTGAACGAGTGCACTTTTCGAACACAGCTATGGTGTTGGCCCGGTGCTTGCGTGTTCCTTAAGGGATATGATGGCACCAGGGTGCTCTCTGAGAAGAAGGCAAGCTCACGGAGGCAGTGTGATGCTCTAGTTCTGCTGGGACAGACTGGGTCCTGGCACTCATGTGGATGTTGCTGTGATACATACCACCTACCTAAACATTCAGACCAAATACCCTCCTTCATAGCAACAGTATTCCTTAATAGCAGTGGCCTTCCAGCAGTGGCCTTTCAGAATAATGCACCTTGACATACTGCAAAAATTCGTTAGGAATGCTTTGAGGAACCTGACAAAGAGTTCAGGGCATTGATTTGGTCTCCAAATTCTTCAGATCGCAATCCGACTGAACATCTGTGGGATGTGCATAACAAACTAATCTGATCCGTGGAGACCCCACCTTGCAACTTACAGGATTTAAGATGTGCTTTGATGGCTGGTTTGGTGACACGATTTGGATTAACGATTTATCTAGTTTATTATAGAAAAATAAGTTCAGAGCCACGATCGTAACATTATAGCAGGCACCTTCCGAGCAACAGCAAGGTAATGTTTATAAATGTGTTTTCTTTTTTTTTTTTCTGAACAGGCACCGGCAGAAACATGTTTCCTTTATCAGGGAGCAGCATAAACAGTCTATGTTCAGTAGCGAGTGTTCCTGTTAGAGTGAGGTGAAGTGAGCACAAAAAGGCAATGAACTTTCAAAATGATCGTAATAAAAAAACTGTGATAATGCAGTGAGTTAAAATAATTGTCGGCGTTAAGTAAATAATGTGTTAACGCGATAATAACGTGTTAACTTGCCCAGACCTAACATGTATTTATATATATTATATAATATTACGCTTGGGATATATGCCACGTCCTGACATTGTATGAAAGCAAATAAAAGCACGCGTTCGTGTCCCTGTCAGCCTGAACCCCATCTCTTTCTGAACTGCTGCTGTAAGTCTCTGCTGTGCTGCAGTGGTTAGTCATATGAAGATTATACAACTACTAGTACTCACTCCATTCCACCACATGCTCATAAATGGGGAAAAGAGCTAAATATAAACACACGCAGCAGCAGCAGCAGCATCTCTCCTGCAGTTCCCTGCGAAGAAGGGCCAGTGCCACACTTCCGGCGAGAGAGGTTTTCACGCGCAAACATGACTTTCACGGCATGTACTTCACAAAAAAAGGGGGTAAATATGGATTCTTTCATAACTGGGTTGCATAAGTGGCCCTACAGATTAGTTTTTCCCTGAAGATTTTTTTTTTTCTCCAACAAAATCTTCATCAAAGAGCTGAGTGGATCTTTTGTAACAGTTGAAAGTAACCACATTATGGTGCATTTGCATAAAAGGAGGATAGCAAAAGTTGAGACGCGGTTTACCGAAGGAGGTGATCAGGTTGGTTTTGTAAGCGTTAGACAGACGCGGTCTTAGAATCTGCAGTTTCTGTGCACGGACAACAGAAAAGGGGTAATGAAAGAAAGTCGGTTGACTTATCGCTATTCCTTTTTTCTTTTTCATTCTGCAGCAAAAGATTCTCAGCCCTCCTTTGAAGATGGCTTTGCCGGAACACCCAGAGTAGGCTTTTCTTGCCTTTCACAGCGAAAGGAAAAAAAAAAAAAAAAAAGGATGGATCAAGTGAGAAATGTGTGCTTCACAAATGACATTTTGAATCAAAATTACTTTGCCATGTACTTTGCCGCAGGATAATCTTTGTCAGTCCAAATAAAGCTGTTTCAGCGTTCAGTTCCATGATGATGTGCTTGGTGGACATTCTGCTCACATGTTCAAGTATAGACACAAGAACACATACAAATAATACATAGACTATAAAGTATGTTAGTGGGAAGTTTCTTTCATTTTTATTGCTCGCAGTAAGTAATACTGAGTCTTAAAACACACTGCATAGCCATAGAATAGACCTGGATGTGAATGAAGCAGGTTGAGAGCAAGTTTTGAGGATGCATTTTAACACAAAGGATATTGTTAGTCTTTCTGTGGCTCAGGACACGCCAAGCTGAAATGAAAGAAATAATTATGACTGATGATCATCCCTTGTGAACACTTGCACTCAATCACACTGCAAAGACAAAGGCTAATGGCCGAAAAGCAAGTACATAATGCATCTGTGTGAAACAGAACGGCTCTCCTTAATACGAGCTGGCAGTAGACTATAAAACTGTAAAGCCGCAGCTTTCAAAATAAACAACAGGTAAATTAAATGTCTCACTAAACCTGAATAAAGTGAAAGTAAACTACTGTTAGCTTATCACTGGGTGGGTTAAAAAGGCTTCAGTGTGAATGTTTACGCACTGAACAGTGAAATTAAACACAATCGACACATACTCCTAATGATACAATGTGAAAAGACCCATGAGTGAAATGAGTGAAAATATCGTGCTATATTTTATGCGTATGTTATCGGAGCACCATCAGTGGTCTTATGTGTTTGTGTTTATTCATATCAATGTTAAATATTTTCTCATTTGGAACACAGGAATCACTTTATTCACTTACAGATTTAAACACTCAAATAGTAAAAATAGTTCAGATGTCCATGCCTAGTGATAAAATCTTGCTATTTGAACTGGTGTTGAAGAATTAGGCTATTTTCTGTGTGCCCTCTTGAGAGTGCCGTTTCCTGTCCTATGACAGTGAACCAGCGCTGATTCAGCATGCTAATCGTTCGACAAAACAGTGCCGAGGACCAACTAGAGTCAGTGGTGCAATGAATATCGTTAATGTTCGGGCACCAGGACTCAGCTTGGTTTGTTCCAAGCCTTGGCAATGTGAGTATCAGAGCTCCAACTCTAAACCAAGGAAGGGAAATTTGAACTTCAAACAAGTCTTGACGAATTGACCACATCTGAAGTGAGCGGAAAATTTGATTCTAACCACTCCTTTAACCTCGGTAACCAGTAATGAAAAGGAAATCCTTTGGTTGGCTTTTGGTTAAAAGCACACATAGTTTACACATTCACATAGACACAGGCAGTGCATTTACTAAAGGCGAGCTCCTTCAAAAAATTAAGTTGATGCAGCACACATATACTGTATACACACACACACACACACAGATGCATGCATACACACACATAGCCAGTGTTTTTACTAAGTGCTTGTCCATCAAAAATGCAATTGATGCAGCACATGCGTCTGGCAGCTTTAGTGCCAGACTACAAGGGCACTGATCGAACCAAATGCCTCCCACTCTGTTGACTCAAATGTCAGCCTATGGGCTTTCCACTGGGAAGCCTCCTACAGGCACGCCATGCCACCAGACAAATGACTTCAGTTTCTCACTGGAGAGCTAGACGGCAGACAAGAACCTTTTCACAACCTTTTTCTGTGCTACAAATGTCAACTTACTATGTAGAAAAAATTCTAATGAAGCCCCTTCTCACGCAGCTGCCCCACCACCACCAATCTCTGTCTAATTTCTCTCTCTCTCTCTCTCTCTCTCTCTCTCTCTCTCAAACAGCTGTTGTTGGACGTGTACCAGAGCACCAGCTTACTGGATCTGCTTAATGTGAGCACAGCCCTCAGGGGGAGGGGCTTCACTGAGCATGCAACTGTTATCGGAGAATCCCCCAACCATCACCATGCACATGCTAATGTGTTAAGGTCTCCCCTCCATTCACAAGTGCATTTTCTAAAAAGGGTTCCTTAATGGTTCTTAGTCTAGACATACGATTCTACACAGTTAAAAACAAATGTGTCTAAGCTGTGCTTGAACTGATTTGGAAAACTGGAGAGGTTCTTTAAACCTTTAAACATTCATCACACTTGTACAATTCATCTACAAAGAATGGTTCTTTACAGGGCAGTTCTTTTACTTCTGCAAAATACAGTGCATATATATAGTCATATAGGGATCCTATATTTGGGGCTCCTACAGTCATATGCCTTTTACATGTCTTCCTACACATGGGATATTTGCCTAACAAAATACAATTTGGACCAGAAGCACCACAAAAGCTTTAAGGCATCATATGTTGTATTAATAGCCATTTCATTTAACAACCAATCTCGCTGACTTTGTTTACATCTTCATTATTTCTTTGTTTACATTTAATTAAGGAACAATCCTCCGAAAGGTACTTAAGGGAACTACTGGTCGTTCTTCTATGGCATCACTATATTTCATAAAGGAACAATCCATTGAATGTTTTTTTTTATGTAGCTAATACAGGATCGCTCCAAGAAACCCATTTAACACCTTTATTTTTAAGAGTATATGTGTATGCTGAGAGCTGTGAAGGCGCTGTGGAGAACTGAGAAGAGAAGAGAGGGGGAAAAAAGGGATAAGATGCAGCCGAGTATGCCAATGAGGCAGAAGAAAGGAATGGGCTTGTGTAAGATAAGGATTAGTCATCTGCTGTAACCCTGGACACACACCTCCAATGAAATACTCCTCTCTGCTGCAGCACTCTTGGTGACCTTCTGCTGCAAAATAGCAGCTTGAAAATGTCAGTAGAACAAAGATTAAAAAGCAGAAGACCACAAAGAATTATCAAACTTTTACAGGCCTAAAAAAACCACAGCATGCTGCCATGAGATTGCACCAGAAAAAAAAAAATCTCCCGCTGTGGTTGAGTGATTTGAAAAGTGAAGAGTGGTTAGGAACAAAGCAGCAGTGGAGATATGAAAACCAGGACTTTCCCTCCAGAGACCAGCCGCAGAGCTCAACTGGGCCATGAAGAATGCGCAGTGCATGCAGTGCCTCGCTGAGGGCTGTGACACACATTCCCACAGAGGAGGAACTGAACATGATTCATAAACGTAGGAGGAAGTGCTACAAGTCTGAAGCTTCTCACCGTACCAGACACTCACATGATGCAATACTCCACAAAACTGAACCAGATTTGCAGTGTCTTCCATCTACACATTTCTCAATTATGCCATTACCAAACCCAAATTCTCCATTTAAGCTAGTGGCTACCAGTCATGGTCCTGGAGTACGGCCTCCATAATGTTTCCCTTTTTCTAATACACCTAATCCACTCTACCAACGATATAACAAACCCACCCAAATCTGAAGTGGAATTTTCTGACTTCCTACTTCCTACTCTAGCGCATTCAAGCAACCTCAGCTGTTTGAGGTTGGAAAAAAGATGGCTGCTCAAAATCAGCCAGCACTTGTTTTGTTATGCTAGTGTGAAAACATAAAACACTCTCAGTTAGCTCACAAACACCCAAGAAGCATGAGGTCAGTCTAATCCTTGTTAAAAGGTAAAAAACAGTATTATTAATGGTTCTTGCTTTCATTGTTCTCACAGAACTGTAACTCTGAAAGACTTGACTTTGAAAGATGGAGGGGCATTCAAGATGACTTTTTCTGCTCTGAAATTTGAAACTTCCCAGCAGCCAAACAAACACTACTTTATTGTGAGCGTCCATTGTTTTTCTCACCTCAAACAGTTCTGAGTTTACTCTGAAGCTGGGAAGCAGCACGTTCTGAGTTAGAAAACTCCAAGGTCCCAGTTGTCATGAACACTGTGCATTAGATGACGGAAATCTAAAATGTGCAGAGGCAGGGCAGCTCTCAGGTCAAGATTGGGAGTCGCTGCTCTGAGCTATTTTCTTCTACCAGTGAGTGAAGTTTTAAGAAATCATGAAGTGTTTTCTCATGGAATGGAATAGCTGGTCATGCTTAGTAGAAATGTTTTTGTGTTCATTTCCTCTTATTACTGTCACAATGATAGTCTGAAAGGCTTAGGGCACTGTCCTGCAGAGTTGCAACAGCACACTTGGCCAGTATATGCTTATATCTCTCTCGTGAAATCCCTGTGGAGCATATTGCCTGGCTTCCTGCCACTCAGGATGACAATCAAAAACAAGGGCAGACAATGAAGATGGACACACTGTTTTTTTCAAGAAGTCATTCAAATTCCAAGTGCTGGTCCCATGCTTTGCGGAATGCTAATCAGTCAAATTACGCAGGCATATTTCCCAGGAATACTAAGATAAGGATTAGATTGCTACAAGAACGGGGCCAAAGGCTAGGAGCATGTGTACCAGGCAGGAAATGGACATAGGTATGACTGTTTTGGCGACATGTTTTGTTAGTATTATGACCAAGCTATCAAACAAATTGCTATAACTGTCATCATTCATCATTGACCAATGAGGAAATCTGCCAAGTTTAACCTACCATGCAATACACAACCTAAGATAATGCAATAGAGGGTTAGGTCTTCACTAGTATTCACCTAAAATTGCAATACTGTCTAAGGCATTGTTGCTCATTCTGCATTTAGCTTATTGTATAAAGTGTAAAAAGTGTAAAGTGAACCAGATAGTCACGCATGAACACACCATAGCACAGGGCAACACACAATGTGAAAATTGTCCTCTGCATTTAGCCCATTCACCCGTATAAAGCAGTGGGCAGCTGACAATGCAGCGCCTGGGGAGCAGTGTGTGGGGACGAAACCTTGCTCAAGGGTACCTCAGTGGTGCCACTGGCAGTCCTGGGGTTCAAACGTACGACCTTTAGATCACAGGGGCAACTCCCTAACCACCAGGCCTCGCTGGTGACATCCCAAAAAGTGTGAGGCTTACTAAGGTGTGAGAACAGGATCTCAATAATATGTGGCCACAAGATAGTAAGGGATACAAATGATTTCTCAATTCCCATGCTTTACTAAGTAGTGGCTGCAGTTTGTCTAGAACAGGAGGGAAGGCCAAAACAGTGGTAGACAAGTAGATTGGTCTCTAGCTGGCTGATGCAACACTATTTTACTGGTTACAACGGCAGTGCCTAAGCTAAGCTAATGTTAGTTATTCATAGTTTTTTTTCCACTCCTAGTGTTTTGTTTTGTCATTCATTTACTTAGTGGTCATTGCAACTGGTCACTCTTCACCAATCATAGACGGCGTAGTCCTGACACACCTCCCTCTGATGCACCGAACGCGTTCCCCATCCCATTCGATTTGCTCAGAATCGGTAAACATATATTATTGAATGTCGCAGTTGTGACGGCTTTTGTTTTTTTTGAGATAGTCCAGGATAGCGAACCTGTTGACCCTCGTGTAACGTGGATCACTGACCTCTCTCTCACAGGCAGTAAATCTTATCAGTCTCTCAATCCAGAGAGACAAAAGACCCGCCCAACCCACACAGGTCAGAGTAAGCTGTCTAAATCCTGGGTGACTTTATTTGGCTCTGACTTCTGTGTTGTGATTCCATCCTCAGCAGAACCCATCTCTCAGCCTGTTATTAGCTTATCGCTAGCTTAGCTTTGCCTCCGCTCTGAGTACCTCTCCTTCTTGCTTGTCATTTGAAGAAGCTAGCTGTCTTGTCTGTATTGGTGGGTACAGTTTAGAACCATTACTAATACTCCCCCAGTCATTTGCATTCAGTCTCTTTTTTTTTTTACGGCTGTATTTCTCCGCCTTGTTCTCTGCAGCTGTGGCGTGACAGAAGGGACAGAGTCCAGTTCCATGGAAAACACAGAGGAGCCAAACCCTGCTGCCCTTTTCACCATGCTACTATGATCTGGAATGTTTGCAATTAATTATCTTATCTAGCCCGGGATAAACGATAAGTTCTGAGGCCTTAAGGTAATGTTTCTTACTACATTGCTGCACTTCAAAGAGAGCTCATAAAACATTCGTTTTATTTATTTTTTCTTTATGATAGTTAGAACTAGAGCATCTCAAAGGTCTTTCTGATGGGGTCTGATTCAGTCTGCTTGTGATGTGAAAAAAAAATTCTCACTTTATTAAAGTGAGCTTTTCTCATCAAAGCACAGTGTGTGCATTTAAACTATAGCTGCTATTTGAACCCTGCTATATGACATTGCCATAAACAAGTAAAAGCGTATGTAATAGTTGTCATTTGATGTCATGTTTGATGTCATAGCAGATAACCAGAGTGTGCTTAACAAATATTAGCATGTGATCAACTGGCATGACATCAAACATTGCCTATCTGTCATGACAGTTATCGGTATTAGTGACA
Organism: Alestes dentex; assembly: GCA_037576975.1. Classification (NCBI taxonomy): domain Eukaryota; kingdom Metazoa; phylum Chordata; class Actinopteri; order Characiformes; family Alestidae; genus Alestes; species Alestes dentex. The sequence continues at coordinate 7,375,339 of JBBIGA010000032.1, forward strand.
TGACACTGAGGCGTTACTGGAAAAAAATCTTTCTCATGACAGGACATGACAGCGGTCACACCTGGTTAAATGGATGTTATGTAGCAGTAAAGTGTTACAGCAGGTGATACTTTAATGATAACTGAAAACCCTGATCGCTGACACCTCCAAAAGTGGTGATGCTGAAAGCGTGCAATGTTTACAGCATAGCGTGCTTGACCTTCTTTTTCTACTTAGAAATCCCAGTAGGCCTCAGTTGGTCAAAGGTCACATGGTACGTATTCGCAGCCCAGTAATAAAAGCATTTATCAGCAGCTCCAACCCAACCAGAGGAACACTCTTCATTCAAGGGCAAGCAGTGTTTGGTGGAAGGTTAGTTCCACATCAGTGCCTCAACATTCCAGGGGTGTCGCTCCATATCTAAGAGTCAGCGACTTTGTCGAGGTGACCTCCAAGTGCCATTCACATCCGTGAAGCATGCAAATGGCACACACAGCATGTGGTTTGTGCGCAGACCAGGCTTAGAATCTCTCTTTGAAGACACCTTCTGCATCCTTCCAGCTCATTCGGCACTCCCCAGGGACAAACACTTAGTGGGTCCTACCTCCAGGCCGATAGAGGAACATTACAGCCGTTGTTTCGGCGCAAAGAGATGCTGGTCCACAGATTGATGGCTGTGCTGGGTTACGGGAGGAACGAGAGAATGGTGGAGGTGATAAGCTCCCATCTAATTACACAGCAAGGCCGTTTCAAGGCCATTTACGCTCTTCTACAGTGCGGCTTCCCCTTAGGAATCAATATACATTCCTTCGCGGTGGAGCCTAAAAGTCAAACACAGTGCTTTAAGTGGAATGAGAAGACAGTGAAGTGGAAATTGAGAGCGTATGACAAGTGAGAAGTGTTTTTGTCCTGCATCTCTGACATGTTTTTGCTAGGACAGTGAGTTGTTTGTGAAAAAAAGAAAGACCATTTCACACCTCCATGTCACCCACTTATTGGATTCTCTGCCCAGGGAAGGCAAACAGTGCAACCACCTCAGACCCTGCGCTTCACACGGTCCTGTGATGAGAGGAAATTACTTCCAATAATGATTCCTTTTTAAATGCGATTATACATATTTAGGAGTATACATAGACATAATATGCATGTTCGAGACGCACGTCGAGACACAAGGAAATATATTTAGCTAATGTAACGCATTCATTTGGAAAGCTGACGTTACGTGGGGGGTAAATCAACATCCCCACACTATGGTCGGTTCTGTGTGTAGGTTCAAACTGCCCAACAAAGCCATGAGCTTAGCAGAACAGACTGAGACAAGATGAAGAGCTGACAACCTACAATTTTCTTGTATTTTTATTTTCGTCCCGAGCTCCTTTTATGGCTTGTATGAGTATATGTTTCATTTCCCAACCTCTTTTTATCCTGAAAATTAAAGTCTGGTTTTGTTCCTCGGCCTCTAAAACTGGTGCATGTAACTGGTCTCTGTTCTGATTGGCTGCCCTGTATTGTGCTTCATTCGAAGAGCAATCTGGGCTGAAACACTCCTTATAACTTCAGTGTAAATGGGCGGGGCTAATTGGCTATAAGCTGAATTGGCGCGAAATGGGCTGGTTATTGTGATAAAAAGGTATTCAGTACAGGTTGTTTACGTAGTTTAGTCCCTTTAAAAAGAGTGGGATGGGGAGTGATTGTGACATTTTTTACACTTGGGTAGTATTTACACACTTTATTTAAAAAAAACACTTTTTTAAAAGAAGGTATGGCAGTTTGGATGTCCAGGGTTCCATGGTACCAATGAAAGGGTAGAGAAGGAAGAGGACCGTGCTGCTTTAAGCCAGTGGAGACACTAACAAGGACTGCTTAACTCGCCCAAGGCTCTGCCCAGCCCTCGGATCTGTCATGCTTGTACTTTTCCTTAGAGCTGGTCTTCCAGCTAGAGCTTGGACCCAGCTTTCATGGGATATTTGGACAGTTGGAGTACCGGAATTCAAAACAAGAGCGTGGTGTTCCATCACCAGGCTCATGTGATTACTCCCCCATCTCTCCACACTACCCTGTACAAACCCCCCCAACAACTCTACCAAGCGCGCCACTGTTACTTGTTTTCATAACAGCGTGCAAAGGTTAAATCCGGCTTTGTTTGTTTAACATATACACAAGGATCATATCGTGGAACTCAAACCTCCTCACATGCTCTTTAACCCTTTGCAGGTGGGTGCGATGTGTGTGTGTGGATGTCTAGCTGTCTGAGGCAGCTGTGCTTGTACTGGGCTGCTGTTTTGACCCTCTCTGTTGGTGCAGAGGTGAGGGAGAGCCAGCCCAAATCCCGACCCACCTAGGAGAACGAAGTTTCCATATCTGGGCTCTGCTCAGGGTGTGCCAGAAATTTTGGTATTTACATTTGCTGGTGTGTGTGCGTGGCAGGGGATTCAGCTGTCAACTGTTCCGCTGTCAGAGACCAAGTTACAAACACACAAGGAAAAGATTATATATATATATATATATATATATATATATATATATATATGTATATATTATGTATATGTATATATGTGTGTTTGTATACA
>JBBIGA010000032.1:7393254-7406127 GCA_037576975.1 Alestes dentex
TCTTATTTTACTTATTTGACTGATTAGGATGTAGACGATTTCAGTGCATAATACATAAACCTCTCAGTGTGCTGTGCTTACATTCATCATTCACAGACTCATCTAAGTGGCTGACTGAGTGTCTCAGCCTACAGTCAATTGACTCCCACAAAGCAAGAGAAGGCTATAAATCATATCTAAACATTTCCTGCTTGTAATCTTCACTGTCGGAAATGTAATTAAGGAACGGAGGTCAAGAAAAACTGCTGAAGTCAGGTCAAGATTTAGAAGACTAAGACTAATCTATGAAAAAACTAGGTTTAGATTGGTCAGGCATTCAAGGTAGAACCACCACATCCAGGACCTTCCAGGAAGATTTGGCTGGCATGGGAATAATGATGCACTAGCAGTGCAGTGTTGTTGCGCAAACATCATCTACATGGAAGGGTCGTCAGAAGGTACCATTAACTGTGACCTCATCACAGAAGTCAATCCTAAGTGTGGTGTGCAATCACCAAAGGTATGTTTGGGAAAAAATGAAGGAGAATTTCAATGAAAGGACACCTTGCCAATGCCTAAGCATGGGGGTGGATCTATTATGCTCTGGGGTAGTGTGGCAGTCAGTGGTCACAGGAAATGTTATGGGTTTAGAGAAAACAGAGGATTCTACTAAAAATGTGGGTTGTTATCCCCCAGGCAGTGAGGAAATAAAGAAGAAATGAGGTTGGATATTGCAGTGGAACAATAATCCAAAACATACATCAACCTTGAACTCCTTTAAGGAATTCGCAAGATTAATATTATTGATCTTAAATGTATACACGTATGACCTGTTCAACCAAGACAGCCAATGAACGTTTCTGAAATAGAAGCATTCTGCATGGAAAAGTGGGTGAATAATTGTTAAATAAAGAAGAAAAACAGGTTTTATCCAATGTTTGGTTTTATCCACTTTGTAATAACTACTCTCTGTTAAACATTTATTAAGCATTGGTTAAGTCTTAGTTAATACTTTGTTAATCATTTGTTAGTAATTATCTCTTAGTTATTTCTCATCAGTTAATCATTAATAAACATATCTATTAATGTTTTGTGTGTGATGAACAAGTCCATCTTACGAATGTATTATTTTAACTTTAAATAATACATTAAGCATCTGTAAGTAGCTTTACTTAAGTACTACTCATCATTTATTATGCATTTGTTAATATCTTTGTTCAGTATTTGTTAAACATTGTTTAACATTGTTTTATTGTTACTGTTTAGGCTTACGTGACTACAATACTGAACAAAGATATTAACAAATGCTACTTACAGATGCTTAATAAATCATTTTCACTTAGAAAACCAGTGATATGTGTCATTGGTATAGAGATGTCCATACTTTTGCTCACAATTCATGCATGAATGGCAAAGGGCTCGTAAAAATAAAAGTAACTAATGTATACTTATAATTAGAATCTTAGGGATACACGTTTTGCGCTTTAACAGCAGAACTAGCTGAGAAAAAGAAACTAAAAGAGGTCAGGAAGTCTGCATTACCTGAACATCCCACTCATCTTGGCAAACATTCACGGTTTATTATCACTTTTAACATCACGAGTTTATCATCCCTATCCAAGCTGGTGTTTTTATTTTTCAGTATCTGGTGCGTGGATTGTTTACACTACCAACACTGTTTATTGCATTACCACTGTGAACCCAGTTTACATGTAAGCATTTTGCCTTGAGGGCAAAACAGTCACTTCCCGCATTTTCCAGTTAATGTCAGACTACGTGGAGGAGAGCTCTTTCACCGTTTTGAACCTGGATCAGGCTCCAAAATCCGTCTGCCATTACTGTGGATTGAGCTGTGGGATAAATAACTGTTTGTAATTTGGCATGTTTGCTTCAGAGTGACAGGTGACACTTCCCTAAGAGCACAAATAAACTCAAAACGGATCCACCATTGAACACCTATATTCAGCTATGGAAACATGGAAGCCTCTAGGCCATTTGAGGTTGACCCCTGTTAAAGCTGCAAGTCCAGCCCTCTGCCATTGACATACAACATTTTTATCCTGGTGCATTCCCTGCCTGTCAGCGCTATTATGGAAGTGACCTTGAACAGACACTCCTGTGGTCTTGAGGCAGGTGGTGGCTGAGGGACAGTAGAAATTGAGGTCAATATCAGAAGGCAAGCAAAGTGAGGAGGTGAGGACAGTAACAGCATGAAGAGCAATCAGAGAAAGACAAGAGGGCCCAGGTGTGTGGAAACAAGTAATCTCCAGATTTCCATCCATGTACACTCCTGAGGGCAGGCCTGCAATTACCGATTACTTCTCAATTCGACTAATCTATTAGTCTTTTAATTCACCAACTAATTGAGCCATTATGTCTTTTGTGGCGGTCCTCTCGCTTTGCCCCATCACATCACTGCCATCATTCAAAGTTTCTTCAAGCGATTTATTCTTTTTATGGCACAATAAAACAATAGCTGTTTATTGCCCTCGATGCTTTCTGCAGTCAATTACATTACAATCTGCCAAATGACTGCGTACATCCAATAGACATTATAAAACACTATAGAGCACCTTTTTGAAGCAAAATGTCACAATTTAATAATCGTTGGAACCCAACCTGAAATAATTCATCGTAAAGGTGCCATGAAACCCCATCCGACCTCCTCCATCATACTGCCTTCTATGCTAATGATGAAAGGGGTCAGCTGAAGCAGAAAGGTTTTTCAAATGCAGTATTATTCATCAGGTAGAGGGTTTGACGCGTCCGTCGTGTCTCCATGGCAGACAGCCTGGTGCGGTCTCCATGGCTCTGTTTGGGAGTCTATACTCTCTCTTCACCACTGTTCCCCCAAAACATTCCTCGAGTTCCCTCCGAGTGCATTCTCAAAGCAGCGCGCAGGGACCGCCTAAAGAAACCGCCCACAAGCACAATGTGGACAGTAGTCGAAATGTCAGCGCACATTCCCTGCTTCACCTGTCACTTCCAGGGCTGCTCCGGCTGGTGTGAGAGAGTGGATAAAGCTGCTAATTAAAGAAGGAGGCATGAGGTATGGGGTGCGGGGGCCTACAAGTCAGCATATGACAGACAGGCGTCAGAGGTGGACCGCGTGAGACCGACAAATGCATGGCCATGGAAAGTTGAACAGCAAGGCTATTTTCCTTATGCTCACACGCAAAGATTGTTTTTCTGAAGAGCAATAGGTGCCGCAGCCTCTCCCACAAGTAACAGCACTCGGTGAATGCGGAGAGAAACAGAGGCACTGGGTTCATTTACTCCACTCAACATGTGTTCTAACGAAAGTCAGGACAAAGGTTGGGCAAAAAAAAAAAAAAATCTAATTTACCCACTTTTCTCACTACCTCAAATGTAATGTCAGCCAAGATGTTCAGTCTTGTTCAGAGTTTGCTCTCGAGCTACAAGGTTAATATGAGTAATGGAAGCATATACAAACTGTGTCCATGTGTTAAGTAACGACTTAAAAATGGTCAACATATAGACAAAATCCAGGTTTCAAGATGGCTGCTACTTATGTTTGGCTAGCTTTCCTACATTTATATAGTATGCTGCACCAGACAGGCACACAAGAGACCCCCAGGGGTCTAAAGCATTTACCCTTTGGCCTTTTGCCCTGTACAAGAGCCTTCTTGGTTGGAGTTTGTAATAATTACCCCTGATGTGGCCATTCCTGAGGATCCATTTCTGTTGGGTGAGGTTCCGCTTTTCCCAGGATATGTGGCTTGGCTTCCACAAGCTTCTTAACTAGCTGTTCCATTGGGTTCAGCAGTGGTGACTTCACAGGGACAGCATAGTGGATAATGTTACAATGCAGTACACTGGGCATTTATGTTTAAATACTTTTTTGTGCTGTAAAGCTAGTATTTTAGGCTGATGTGGGAAACTTAGCTCACGATCATCTGAAACCATTTGGAATTGGATAAAACATGTTGCAATCTGTTGCCAGTTAAAGTACGTTTCTCCCCTTAGGCCTGTCACATGCTGTGCTTTTCTGTGTTACTCATGTGGTTTCTTTATTCTGTTGTCATGTTTATTTTATGTTTATCATAAGATCATTTATACAATCAACCCCTTGACCAATTTGGTTGACAGTTGGAAACACGGACACTGTACACACCCAGCCTTGAATATGCTGTAGAACCTGAACATCAGGTCTCCACTTTTTTGTTTCAACAAATAAAATGACCATTTAAATGGTTTTCTTCTGTGTTATCTCTGTCTTATATTACACTTTGTATAAAAAAAAGAGTGTTATTACTTTGAATTAATAAGACAATAATAAGTGTTTGCCACTTTGTTCTGTGATCATGTGTTCATCAGTTTGGCCCATAAGACACCAAATATCTCTGATCATCTATATCTGGAGTAATCCCTCAACTGCATCTGGAATATAGGAGAGAATAAGTGCAAGTATAAAGTTGTTTGCAATTATCTCTTTTATTCTTTACAAATGTGCCTCGACAATGTTCTTGACAAATGGCATGTACTGTAACGTGAAATAGTTCAAGATTGATTTGAAAAGAGTATTTCACGACTGTAGGCTAGAACAGGATGAAAAACTGAGCTGATGATAATTGGATTTGTGACATCCTGAGGATAGTGGTGGGTGGGTTGGTGGGGGGGCTGCAAACCCTGTTGATAGACTCTTTACGGAAAGGCCATCAGAGAGAGCTCTTCTCAAAGACATATCACCACTTACTCCTTTTATGGCCAGGAGAGGCAGAAAGAACATCAGTAAGACATGGCAGCTTTAAAGGTACGGCTGAACTTGGGTGGAATCTGGGAAGTATGAAGGTCAGTACCAGTATATATCAAGCAAGAGAGGAAGAGGATGTGCGCTGGTGTGTTTTGGTATAATTGGACAGATTTCCAATCAAGCTTTTTTCCAACTATAGCAGGTCTGTGTCACGTTGCACAAATCCTGGCAGCCTACGGTGGAAAGCCAGAGCACCGGAGGAATTTTTGTTTGGATGTGAAGGAGAAATGTGAGTGGACACAGAAGACAGTATCTCTCCAGCCTGCATTATTATGCAGTACAGACTCTGTCTGAAGCTCAGAGTGGCTCCTTCAATCAATGCTGGTGCCATTTAGGATACATTCAGCCTTGCCAACCTCTCTCACAATGGTGTTATAGACTTGGCCGCTTCATGATATATGAAAATGGAAATATTGTGCAATATGGAATCTGACAGGACTACGAGGTGGAATATGACTCTCATTTATGAAAGACTTAATATAACAAGCACATAATGTCAGTTCAATGTGTTACAGAACAGTGTTTCCCAGCTCTGGTCTCCGAGGCCCATTGCTCTGCTGCTCAATTTAGAGCTTTCCCTGCATCAACACACCCGCTTCAGCTCAGGGTTAATGAGAAGATTAGTTGGATCAGGTGTTTTGGGAGCAGGGAAAACACGGAGATGTGCGGGGTCTCCAAAACCAAGGTTGGGGAACACAATTACGGACCTACTTTTTTTTTTTTTTAATCATGAAAGCATACTGGTTTCATAAACGGAAGCAAATCTGATTTTGAGTGCACAACTAAACAGAAATAAAAAAATGGATGCAGTAAAATATAAATCCACTGGTCAGTTCATAAACCAAGTTGGGCTAAAGATAGCTGTTTGAACTTGCATGTCACAGTAAGAGACACCCTTTAACTCGGGTCTCATGTAAACGGTTGCCGTTTAAAGTTTGTTCTCAGGTTTCTAGCTATCATAGAACACCACAAACAAACACAGAGACACGCACACGCACACTCACAGTGGAGCAGAGCCTCCAACGCCACTTCTGATGGCTAACATCATTTACATTCTGGGTCAGCAGTGTTTACAAGAACCTGAGAGAGAAGCAGCACATGACACAGGAGTGTATTGCCGTGTCCCACTGAAAGACGAGGTAGACCTTCACACAGTGTTTGAAATGAGCTTCAGAGTCCCTCTATGCTTCATCTAGATCTGAGAAAGCTAATGACAAGATGCAGGTGCTGAGAGATTATCTGGAGATGCTAACATAGCTAACCAGTGCCAGACACATCTAAAGACAAAATTCAGGCTTCTAGGTGATTGCTGTTTTTATTTTTAGCTATGTGTTTAAAAGGTAAAATGAATGAATCAGTGGGCAGCAGTGTGTGAGGATGGTACCTTGCTCGAGGCTACCTCAGTGGTGACCACCAGCAGTCCTGGAATTCAAGCCCACAACCTTCTGATCACAGGGGCAACTCCCAAACCACTAGTCCAGCAGCTTTTTATTGATTCTGGTGTGTCATACACTGTCAGAAAGCAAGCAAGCAGGTCTACTTGAGATTAATACCATTTAAGATTAGTTTGCACAGTGCTTATTGGTATGGCAGAAGTTTATATTACCGGTTGACCAAATTAACCTACATTACAAAATAAAGAAGCAGACTTTGGACATCAGATATGTCTTTGCTAATCGGCCACATTTGGGGGTAAGGGTGAAATTGTGTAAAGTTGATTTTTGGCCAAACTATTGCTTTAAGCTGTCCTGCTTACTGAGAAATGCAGCGTTCTGAACCTCCCCCAATAAACTCTTCAGACAGAATTCCCACTGAGGATGAGTGATTTATTTGGCATACTCTTGAGTGGTGTGGGCTCCGCTGGTTTTACTCTCTGGCTCTAGATGGAGAGACTGATAAGATTTACTGCATGTGTGAGAAAGGGCAGTGATCCTCACTGCATGACGGTCAACGGGTCCAAAATCTATGGCTCTTCTTTTATTTGTGTGGCTTGCTGAGTCTGCCCCACAGCCCAAACATAATCACAGACAAACACACACGCACACACTCCACTCACTGCGTACGTCGGCGTGTGAAGTGTGCAGGGGAAGAGTGGCTTACATGGAAGCATTAAAACCCTTTTCATGAATTTTCAGTCGACGGTGTTTGTAAATTAAGCCGTTAGTCTCTATCTGTTCTTTAAGAGCTGGTATTCATTTTACACAACATAGAACCTGGGGAGGGCTAATACCAGCGTTTTACTGTGTTCCTTCAGTGGTATGAAGCTGGATAACACTTGTCATGGAGAGAAGAGCTTTGGAAAGACATCCTTTCATGTCTCATCCTTTTTAGTGTCACGGTTGTTTTGAATTCGTCGAATGTATTTCCAACATTATTTCGCGGACTTCAGCAACTGCCCAGTGGTTTCTATTATAAGGGTGTTTGAAGTCCAGTCAGTTTCAGTTATTTCCTATGTACAGGGAAGCACATAGAAATTATTGTCCAAGGCAACTGATGGTACAGTACAGATGTAGCAGATCCTGCAGACGGAGATTAGGTTGAAAAATGTTGAGTATTTCTTTAAGCCCAGACTAGGGCCATGGATGCTATTCTTGTACGGCAGCCCCCAGCAGATGATCTCCTCATGATTGCGCCTCACAGGAGTTCCTTAGAATAAGCAACAGCAGCAGCAGCAGCAGCAGGGCCACTCATCCGAGCGAGACTAATGCTTCCTGCTGGCTACTGAATACAGATGTGCCGTCTCAGTGCCCAGACCTGCCCCCAAAATGGACAGTAAATTCAATCCAGCGCTGGGGTCACGATAGCCCTATAAAACCTCGCTGCACAGCTGATGCCCACACTGCACACACACATGCACACGCCTGGGGCTGGACCTAGAAAGCATAGGGGGTAGCAGGGCCGGACGCCTCGCGCTCTGAGATGCACTTCATAGTATATGCTATTAGTGAGGAAGTACACAATCTCTAATTACCTTAGTGTGTAATCCTGGCTTTGGGATGAGGGTTAAAAAAACAGGGGAGGCACTATTCACTGTTACGTGATCCACTCTCCTTCCCGCAGGGGTATAAGTTTGTGTATGTGAGAGCGTGGGTGACAGCGCCAGTAGGGGGAGCTCTGCGTGGCAGAGGAATCCTGCTGACGAGAGGCTATTTTTAGAGCACTGAATAGAAAAATGTATTTATAGAGCATCGGGCTCTGCCACAGTGAGAGAGCAGGGGCTGCGGGGCGAGTCAATGCATCAAATCACTGCTGACAAGCGGCTCTTAGCTGAGGGAGGAGATTCTGCCAAACGCAACATACACAAGCATGGATGTGAACCCATCCACACACACACACACACACACACACACACACACACACACACACACAGTATCTGTGCACAGCATGCGCCGCGAAAAGATACAACCATCATCAGCAGAGCAGTGACATTCACGCGCTCTCTGAGGAATAACGCTGCATGAGCTAAAGGCAGCATCAAACCCATGCCGCTGCGTTCCACAATAAACCACGTAATCGGAGTGAAAATGCCAGGAATCGTGTCCCAAGTGGTCAAAGGCAATTTCACTCCATGTCCATAGGTATCCAGCCATCCCTTATAAGTGGTGAATACACCTGCTTTAAATGTGCAACCACTGCTGATGTTCAATTGTACACCTTGTGTAATCTGCATAGAAAAACAGAGGCCTAAGGTCACCAGTCCCTTGGGAGCTCTACATTTTCCGCTGTGGACCTCGTATAGATACTGCGTATATGTGACGCACAGGAAGATTCAAGATTCTTAACATAGCCCACCACAAGTACACACACAGCCCTGATGCCTGTATCTCCTATTCGTAATGCATTGTTGTAATTCATGGCAACATATGAATTACAATGATGACAATGACGCAATTTTGGCAAATTTGACATTTTTAATACAAGATCAAATCAGCAGTCTAATCTCATATTCCTGTCCACAGCATAGAGACCATTGCAGGGCTTTGGCACGATAAAATAAATAAATATAAATAAAAATGAAATTCACTCCTGTAGTACAATACTCACCAGAGAACAGACGGCAGGTGCTTGCTTCTCACCAGAGCCCTGTAAGGCACAGGTGAGAGAATACAGAGAATAATATGGCCTACCCAGTAGGTCATTTGTTATTTTGTATTGTGGGAACAGCCTAGTGGAAGCACCCCCTCTCCCTCACCACCAATCAACACACACTGTGATCACAGGTTAAAAAAGGGGATGCATTTTGGTTATTGTGCTGAATACACAAAAAAAGGGGGGGTGGCACCCACCCTCAAATCACCTACTGAGTCTGCCGTTTTGTATTCTGGGATTAAGCTCAATACTGACTGAGGTAACGCTCTGGGCAAAAGCTTGTAGTGCAGCACTGCTCAGTGCACATTCGAATATACTTGGTCAAAAGGGCAAATTCAGTATAGAATAGGGCCCATGGCTATCAGCCAAATTAGTATTTACTGTAAATAATGAGTGGACGGAACAAGCTTCTGGCCAGTGATGCTGGAACAGGTTTTGCGGATGGAGCTCTGCTGCTCCTAGTGGTGAGCCACTGGACCAGCAGGGAGGCTCTCCCTCATCCTGCAGTGCACACACTGCAGCAAACCAAATGAAACCTCAACATGTAATGCAACAGTGCCTTTTGATAAAACAATTAGGAACCAGTTTCACTGGTAGGATCTTTTTCGGTACTGCAACAAATGGGGGTTTCGGGACAGCAAAGATATCACAGCACCACCGCACCAACAAATACGTGCAACATTGACCACGATACCGTGCAAGTCAAATTCAAGCTAGGCTTGCCAACAGTGTAACAGTATGTTGATCATTCTTCAGTGAAAGTTCAGACAAATATTTACGTTTCAAGCTAAATTCACATGAGTGTAGCCAAGCAGGCGCAAAAACTCCTTTACAGAAATACACGACCAAAGTGTCATGCAACTGGATAAACAGTTTTCTCCAGTACGTTTTTTTTCTTTACAGTCAATAAGACCAAAAGAACAAACATTTTTTTCAGTCGGAAACAAAATCATTTTAAAAACATTCCTCCAGTGTTAAAAACAAAAAACAAAAAAAAAACCAAAAAAACGGTCATCCAGTTTTGGAGCTCATCTTTCCTTCTGCATGAGAGTCACTGCTGAAGTCCACATTTGACAGCAAAGATGAAGGATCTCCGCTGCAGAGTAGGGCATGACGCCTAAAGTTTGTCCATCAGACCATCGGATCCATTGCTCCACCCTGAAGAAGGGTCCAGCCACACTCCTTTGCACAGGGCGAAAAAAAAAAACAACAAAAAACAAAAGTAGCCCAATCCCATCCACACAGACAAACAAGGCCGCCGATGAGCCTTTTAAACACTCACACACACGGCTCATTTCCACCCGCTAGTGTCTCCCCTTGTCGCAACTCTAAGCAAGCCTGAGTTGGAGGGTCTGAATGACCTCTTTATGGTGGGGCACAAGCACCACTCCAGCTCGTGCACCAGTCAGTAGAATCATTGCCCACCCCCACAGATGTGGAGAGTCCTCCAGTACGAGTGCTCATGGAGGTCTCTGTGTGTGAATGTGTGTGTATGTGTGTGTGTGTGTGTGTGTGTGTGTGTGTGTGTGTGTGTGTGGAGAGAGCAGGCAAACACAGAGGTTCATCATCAACAGCAGCAGAGTCACAGTTGCCATGGCGATGGTGCACGGAGAGAGACGCTAGTGGTACGGCACGGTGGGCGAGGCGACCACAGAGGGCAGCATGGCCAGATAGTTGGAGGGCACATAGCCCCTCTGCCCACGGGCCTCCACCAGACTCCACTCGGTGTTCCCCCGTTTATCATGCGGCTCCACCACCCGCACCGGCTCGCCTGCCCGCAGAGAGAGCTCATGACTGCTCCGAGCTGTAAAGTCGTACCCTGCGAAAACCTGGATAGACAGAGAGACAGACCAAGAGAAGGAATTTTTCATACTGTCAAGCTTATGCAATGCTCATGCCATCCTAAAGACTTGTATGCTGACACCAAACCGCATGCATCCTCCACCACACGTTTACCAGAAACCACATCAAGTCATCTCCAACAGACTTTATGTGGGTTTTTAATGATGTGTGATACAAAAAAAATCTTATGGCAAGTCTTGGGTCCGTACTGAGTATGAGTATGCAAATCTAAAACAATGCCGTCCTTGTTTATCAGCTACGTTCTGGGAAAGGTGAAAATTGCACAAATCTACATCTATATATCACACCCATAGTTTTGCAGACTTTGGTAGGCTAGAGTATCTCTTAGACCTCATTTACATTTGGTCACTTCTTGAGTTTCAGAATTATATGTCAATGACACACCCAGGATGCATGAACAGATCTAAATCTGATCAGTCAAATCACTTCCAGAAGACGCATTTGAGCCACGTTATAGCAGTGTGAATGTATCAGTCTCTCACGAGTCTCTCATCAGTCTCAGTCACATCAAAGGACCAAGCGTAACCTTTATAAGAGTGAGGTGGAACAGAATGTTTGGCAGATGCTGAAGTGGAGTGCACTCAAGAGTACTTTAACACGGCCATAACTAAGCCTGCTTGCTTTATTCCAGTTAACCAGTAGGTGGTCTGTTTGTGCCACTGCACCCATACATTCCCCCCCACACAACTCATCTGTCAAAAACTCTTTCTCTGCAAGCAGTGCTGACCATCTCATTCAAGAGACATGGTGCTCTTTAAGCTGACAGGACGGCTGTGAATTGTGATTGGTTAAAACATTTAACAGGCAGAACTGTTTTACACAAGTCCAAAGCAGAACTAATAAACAAAAAGTTAAAAATCACTGGGTAGAAAGAGCCCTCAAATGATAAAAAACTACCAGATTCCATTACTGAAGAAAAGGATTAAAGACTTTCATATAACAACAAGGATCAAGCACTCCCCCATGTGGCCGACACTGGTAAAGTCTATTCTACAGTATAAACACAGAATCTTTTTTTTTTTTTTTTTTTTTTTGGAGCCAGACTTCAGTGCCAAATTACAAACCCCCTACCTGAGCTTGTAAAAGGTGAAGGATACAATGCATCTGTGCTAGTGGATGTCAACCTGGCTATGTTTTTCTGTACAGGAAGGATTCTGCACTAGTGCAATGATTAATGACCGTGAAAGGTCAGGAATAAAAATCTGTCACACTTTTTTACGATCACACGAGCCATATATCTCATCCTCCCACCCACAGAGACGCAAAGCAAACTGTCTTGGCTTCAGCCGTCTCACCGGTACAAGCTGGCCAAAATAATATGCCACAGTTTGACGGCTGAACCACATCCGTGAATATATCACTGTGTAAGGGGAACTGTAATCCAACACCGTTGACAAGGCTAGGAAGCTCATTTCTTTGTTCATTACACCGCGTTCTTTTACACTGCGTTCTCACGTGCTGCTGCAACTGCCTCACGTTTGTCCTTGCTTAAACATGTGCACGAGAGTGTGACTGATTGATGCTCTGGGGGCGGTACAGCATCACCATCAGTCTCTTCGTATTTCCCTCTTTCTGACAGACACACCAGTCCAGATAACAGGCCTTCAGAACCTGTCACTCAACCCTCAAACACTGAATCTGACACTCACCTGGAAGCAAGGCAGGGCCATGGTGACCACGGGCTGAGCTCCAGGCGTGTAAGAGTGCCTCCTGGTTCCTGGGCCGACAGGCGTGGCAGTCAGGTGAGGGGACGGAGGAGGCGGGTCTGAGGTCAACTGCTGGTAGCGGGTCAGCTTTGAGGCTGGAACGTAGCCCCTCGGACCTGAAAATACATCCACAATCAATCTCGGCCCTCAAGGCGATTAGATTCAAATACAATCTTTAGGAAATGCATGAACTTTGTACACAATTGTGAAATAAAGACACTAAAAACAAAAGACCAAGGGGAGGGGGTAACATCTGAAAATAAGTCTTTATTTTGGCCCCAAAAAATACCTGACAGATTACAATAATTTAAATCTATTCTAACATTTAAGAATTGTCAAACTTGAATCATCACTCTCAGAACTCTACTTAATGTAGAGGGTTTTTTTTTTTCCACATCTGTACATGGGTACCAGAACCATTATGGCGGGGGGGGGGGGGGGGGGGTGTTTTCCCCCCCCCCC
>JBBIGA010000032.1:7420518-7435518 GCA_037576975.1 Alestes dentex
GAGAGAGAGAGAGAGAGAGAGAGAGAGAGAGAGAGAGAGAGAGAGAGAGAGAGAGAGAGAGAGAGAGAGAGATGTGTCTCAGCAGTTGCTATGACTTCAGGAAACCGAGAGGCAGTGTTAGTCTACATACCGATCCTCTGCCGTGTGGATCCACCTGCCTGGAGGAGGAGAAGGACGGAATGCCGTAGTGCGATAGGAACCGTCAGGCCTGAGATTAACAGCATGCCCTCCCTCCTGAGAGCTCTGTTCCCTGGCTGATCAGGTGTGGGTCTCACTAACACTGCAGTGGCTCCCACACCTGCAGTCCATAACCATCGGAACTGCGCCTCTGAGAGTTAAATTAACCACCGCTTCTTAAACTCCGAGGCCAACTGTTGACTGTCACTCCCAAGCAGTGTCGAGATAAAGGTAGATTTATCCCCAGGAGCTCCTTATGTCCACATGTCGCCCAGTTCAGTCCTAAACATTGAGAAACAGCGACATCGTGTGGTTGTTTTGTAGTAATGCAGGACGTCCATGACGTGGTGCTACTGCAATGGCTGCGTTGGAGTGGTGGAATCGAACTTGCTTTTCAGTCCGCTTGATTTTGTCTGATCTATAGCTCATACCCTCAATACATGTAGCTGCAGAGCTGTCTAAGATGTGGATCCACATGACTACAATATCAGGCAAAATCAAATCGCCGACAGTGCTCAGGCCTGCAGAGTGTCTGCAGGAGCAGGGTTGAGAAACTCTGCCCTAAAACACCCACTTCAGCCCAAGGATGGCATGTAAATGTGCTGACTGCTGTATCAAAGCATGGAATACACCAGAATATCCGGTATATGTGTCCTCCAGGAGCAAGGTTATGGTAGTGCTATAAGACTAGGGTTGTAGCCCATGGCCTTAATACATATAATGGCAGTGCTGCCCAACATGTGGCTCCACATGACTACAGTATATCAGGCAAAATCAAGAAAAGCAGACTATTCAGACCTGCAGTGTGTCTCCAAGAACAGGGTTGAGAAACTGCTCTAAAACACTCACTCCAGCTCAGGAAAGGCATATTGCTGCATCAGAGCATGAAAACACCAAAATGTACAATACACTATGAAACACAATGTACTTAAAATGTGCTTAACCCTACCTTAGTTTACCCCTGAAAATACACCAAACCCCTTCGTTTGAATTATGTGGCTGTTAATTTGTGAAACCAATCCCTTAATTTTACCTTGATATTAGATTTAAGGCATGAGTGTGAAACCCCTTAATCTTATATTTAAGGCGTTAATTCAGGAGATTCTATTATTTAAGGGGCAAATTTGAAAAAGTAGGGGGAAAATTCAGTAGTTTTACCCCGTAATCAGCCTCAGTCTGTGCACTTTTCCCCTTAATTTTCCTTGAGTTCCTGTATGGGAAATGAAGGTCAAAATGAACATAGTTTTAAGAGGTAAAATTAAGGGGTTTGGTTTCGTAGTGGTACAAGTGTCCTCCAGGAACAAGTTTAGGATAGTGGCATGAGACAAGGGTTGTGTTTAACTGGCATACTAAATAATGTCAGAATGGAACACCCCAGCATGTAACTTTAGATGCAATACAGAAGTGAGCTTCTTCAGTACTGGAGGGCCAGAGTTCAGCACAGTTTGATGATTTCCCTGCTCAAACACACCTGATTCAACTCTGCTGTTAATTAGCAAGTTTTGCGAGTATGTTTGAACAGGAAAATGACCAAACAGTGCTGAACTCCAGCCCTACGGGACAAAAGACGAGCTTATCAGCTCGAAGAAAACAACCAACAACAGGGAAACAGTATGAAGACAAACGTTTGTTTCTATGATATACTATTAGCACAAAGCTTTCTATACTGTACCAAAAAGTTTATTTGACTTTGGCGAATGGGAATGATGGACCCCTTTTCGATGCTGTGATTTCTACAGCGGTTTCTCCATCATGGAGAAGACTCAAACTATTCGCTGCTATGGTCTATATTTATTAAGGCCTCTGTACTGACTGTGGTGAGCCCAAGTAGTAGCAATAGTGCTGGAAAATGATGTATAACATGGCTTTGTGTGTCTCTAGCCCTAACAAACTTTGATGACTGTGCTAAAAGTGCAGCTGTGTATTGTTTGTGGATCCTGGTTAAAGGACACACTTCTGCATATGATACACAATGCACAAGGATTTGCACTGAACATATTGTGAAAAAGATATGAATAATACACGCATTTTAAAGTGGCACAGTTTATTTTTATTTATTTGTTTGTTTGTTTGTTTCCAAACATGTTAAACTCTCAGAAAAGGTACACTAAAATGTGCAGGAAATGTGTGTTGTGTTTAATTGGCACTGTGATGGACTGATGATTTGTCCATTGTGCTTCTCTGCCTTTTAACCCATGAACTCTGGAATAACCCCCCTGCCCCCCCTCCCATGTGACCCTGGTTCAGTATAAGTCTTAGATAATGATTAAATTGAATTATCCTTGTAAGTGGATCAGGGAAGAAGATCAGAGTCATCCAATCCTGATTTGACAAGCAAAAACATTACAAATTCTTTTTAAAAAATCATTATTCCTTTGGAATTACATGTTCTCCATGTTAGTATTTCTAGATGAAATCAAATTAAGCATTTATTTTCCTCTCTAAAGAAGTGCGAAACAAATGTGGACTATGTTGCCTTGATAGACTCAAAAGGACTAAAGAATTTATTGAAAATGAGATGTAGAGTTCTATAGAGCAAAAACAACCTGTTAACGTGGTGAACAACATGACTTAATAGAAATTCTTGAAATAAGCAAACATATCTAGTTACATCTTTGTAAATATCTTAATACTAGTCAGACAACAATATGTTAATACAGCACTTAAACATGACTTCAGTCACAATAATAAGATACAGGGACTGAATAAGACTGTATCTCTCCTAAATCTCTTACACATCTGAAACTTAATTGAGTATGAGGTGTAGCATTTTAGTATTTTTGTGGTAGTTTTAAGGAATTCAATTGATGCAAAGAACTAGATTAATTACTTATGTCACAGAAAGGTTGGTAAGTCATTGTTAAAAGCCCTGTTGCACAACATTCTGCAAAATACAAGCCTATAACTGGCTTTTTGCAGGGCATCTTAGAAAAAGAGCAGACTATGTCTTGAACCGAATGAAAAATCATTCTTGTTTTCTGTCTTTGTGCCATGAAGGATTGACAATAAGGTCAACTTTCTGAGTGGGGACTGATGAAGGTGATTCTTTGTATAATAAACAGGATAATCTGGCACTCACAGTGATTCGTGAAACAAGTGACCTTGTCTTGAGAAAAACAGCTTATGGCCTTGAAGGGAGATCATTTCGCTTGCCAATGTGTAGCATTTCTGCAGAGCATTCACAGTCACATATTAACTTCATATCCTTCTTTCATTTCCTTTACTTTCATTTTAATGGAAACAAATCTTAATAGTTTCCTGATGTGAATATTTTTGAAGCATCTAAAAGGATAAATACGGATATCATGAGGATGTGACGAAGAATCGGCTTTACAAAAAAGAATCTTCATGTGATCTTTTGGTTAAATAGAATCACTTCATTTCCAAAGTCAGTTGCGTTCAATGGGTTGACTTATTAGTCTGCCCATCCAACTAACTGAGGGACTTAATCCATGACATTACACTTCAGATATGCGCTTTGCTCCTCGGAGACAGAGACCGAGCCATTTAGTGGGAGTTACAAAATGTAAAATCGTGGCTCTCCACACATTCTGTCTCCTGGCAGTGCGATGCATTTCGACATACGTCCTCGAACATAAGTCCTCCATGCATGCTTGACTCTCGTCTCCAGCTTGACTCTCTGGTTTCTGGGTTATTCATACAGGAGAGGTAAATTGTGGACCATTTCTGTGGAAACCATACATTTTGACACAGCGAGAGAAGCTGTGGGCCCTCACTCTCACACACTAGGGCGACGAATTAGGGCTCAACCTGCAAAACAAATGAGAGCACCCAGAAACAAGAGTCTGTCATTTCGCAGCCCGCCGAAACCACAGCTGCAGTCGTCTCCAGACGAGGCTGGCTTGTTAAGAAGCTGTTGTCCTTGTTTTTAAAATCAACATGCATTTTCATGCTTTCAAAAGAAAATAATAATCAAATGGTCTATGGTATATAATCATAATAATGCTTTCCAGACCGAGCAACAGGCCTGCTGGAGGCCTTTGAAATAAACATATGGTTATAATTTTTTCAACCCGGTCTTGTTTTTTTGTTTTTACTCCTTCCTCCTATTATTCAGCCGCGATATATCACTGAGATTATATATTACGATAGGCCGACCAACTTCACTCAGCAATTATAAGCTCATATAGCTTTCAACTATATGAGCGTTTTTCACACCATGTCGTCTGGGATTTAAAATGTGAGAGGAGACTAATGAGAAGAAAAACAGAATGCATACACACTTACACTTCTATTAAAGTTAAAATCGAGACTTTTAGAGCAATAAAGTGGCAGCCCTGGTACCTTTGAACAGTTAAAACAAGGATCCTGGTCCCGGGGCTCATCACCCTGCACAGATTATTAGATAACCTCCATGATCAGGTTACCTAATATTCAGATGTGCCAATTATTAACCTGGATCAGGTGTGTTTGTTAAGGGTTGGAGTTAAACTCTGCAGGGTGGTTGATCACCAGGATCATGACTGAGCACCCCTGACCTGAAGAAATACTTAATCACAGTGTTTTCCAACCTGTGGCCAATGCTTGTACTTCTAGGTTTGCCATCAGTTTTTTTTTAATTTATTTTATAGCAAAGGTCTGTTACAATAGATACATATTTAACCCAGACACAATTTTAAATATGACAATTTTATATTATCAGGGCATGTTAATAGAAAACTCTTCTGTTCAGTTATATGGCTTTCATTCATCATTGATTAAATGACCACAAACTTTTCACTTATTTTTGGTCTTTATTATGTTTCGCAGTCAAATGAAATCTAATAGACAGCATTGTTTATGGTGTTAAATAAGTTCACATTTGATTCAGCTGGGTTCAGTCTTCGTTTGGGCCGCAGAGGCTGTAGTGATAGGACGTGTGGGCTGTGAGGCGCAAAGGCTGGAAAGTCCCACTCTCAGCTGCTTATATGTATATCATTCATTCAGTTACTTGAATGACATTTATAACAGAGAGCCAGTGGGAAGATGCTGAAGCAGCTGCATATTGCTTCTGCTTTAAGTTTGTTTTGAATCAATTGGGTTTCTTTTTTTTTTGCTATGTTTCCAAGCACAAAGGATTGCACTGAAATTGCTGTTAAGAGTGATACAGATGTGACACATAGAAATCAGGTTGATGTATCGGAGTAGTGCTGGAGAATTCTTTCCAGCGGACAGTAGGTGCCACGACTGTCACTTTATTTTTAAAAAATGTCTCAAAAAATGTGAGTGCACATACAGGATTCAGCACTAGAATTAGACTGTCTACGATCTATACTACGGAAGCATATCAGTATTCAAATTAAAATGTACTATGAAAAATGTGTTTGAATTTCAATATCTCATTCATATCTGCAAGTTTGAAATGGTTCCCAATCCCATTCCTGGACACGCCGTGCTCTGCACATGTTTGTGTCTTTTCATGTTTGCCTCTTTTCTACTGATCCAACACATGAGGAGCTTGTTAATTAAACCAGGTGTTCTGGATGAGGCAAAACCCAAATATCTGCATAGTGTGGGGTCCTGAGGAACCCCAGGCCTGAAGAGCGACCTCTCCAAGAAACAAAAGGGAGACTTTCATGTGAACAGTCGTCTCACCTGAATGATGAATGAACTGAGGAATGTTTAGTGATCGTAAACGACCGTTTAAAGCAAGGGTGTCAAATCTTATCCACAAAGGGCCGGTGTGGCTGCAGGTTTTCATTCTAAACAAGCAAGAGCACCTGATTAAAATTTTGAAGACTGAAACCAAGTGGAATCAGCTGGACTCCTGATTGGTTGGAATGAAAACCTGCAGCCACACCAGCCCTTTGTGGATTAGATGTGACACCACTGGTTTAAAGCATTTAATCAGAGTATAAAGAGCCGAGTCTGTGTTCTGCAGTGCACCTCTGTGTGTGTACTGGTCGACCAGCAGAGGGCAGTGCAGGCAAGCAAAACATCCCTACAGTTAAACATAGGAGACGCTCATTTCATCAGCTAGCTTGGCTTTATGAAAGAAGAAGTCAGGAGTATGGTTAAGAACGCCCCATTGATTTTCATACACTGTGACAGGCACAGACTGGAACTCATTCTGTCCTTTTTGTGGAATGTTTCTGTTTTCTGTGTGAGTGCATGCCAGGTCCAGTGCGTCAAAAGAAAGGCGGCTGCATTTAAACGTTGGGCAAAAAATGAAGGAACCTGGACTAATGCACACCAGGGCTCACACACATGGTCCAGCGCTGGTCCATACACACACACACACACACACACACGTATATATATGTATTTAGAATTAGCCTCTCTAATTATTTGTAACATAAACTCCATGGTCAGGTTATCTAGCAGAAACACTGGGGTTTTAATCCAAAAATCTGCAGTGCCAGAAATTAACAGTAAATTCAACAAATACTAACTTGTTTGTTATTTTGTAGGATAACACTTACACACACACACACACACACACACACACACACACACACACACACACACACCAAAGCACATGAATAAGGCTCAGCCTCCAACATAAACACTCCAGCCAGAGTGAGAAGCATGTGCTGGGTCTCTTGTTAATATGTATATTTCCTTTTCACATTTGATTCCCTCAGAAGTTTGCCCACGCGCTGCCAGGCTTTAAACAATGAGCTCACGAGGCCTCCGGGTGGCCGGTCCCGCCTGACTGCCTGCCTGACGCCCTCTGTGTTCTCCATCCTCACCAGGACACGCTCCGCATCCAGCCGCCCCTTCACCTTCACCTGTGCAGGCACGGCAGAAGTGAAAAACACACTGAGAGTGAGATAAAGAAGTGAAGCGCAGATCCCGGGCCTCCACGCCTGATCCCCCCATCCGAACCATGGAATCAGTGTGGAAATCTGCTCCTGATAAGGAGCCCGGGGGAAGGAAAGAGGAGCCTGGATGGCAAACCAAGTTAAAAAACAAAAGATAAAAACAACAACAGAGGTGGGTAGTACCATCAAGTAAATAAAAACTATCACTGCTATCAAATGTTCAGGGAGGCACAAGTGTGCAGAAGACTAGAGAAATATGGATAACTAAAGACAAATACTTATAGAACTGAGGAGGGACTCTTTTTAGGTCATCCAGCTTCTGTTAATGTAGGGAATGAAGTTTTTTTTTTGTTTGTTTAAAACAAAGTGCTCATAAGCAAAAGTGAGAGGTGCAGTAAAGCAGCTCAGCCCACAGAACAGTGAGGTTAAATCAACTTTATTATTCAAAGACAGCAAAGTATTGTGCAAATCCAGTAATTCCAACAACCTAAAGTAAGAAGTAATGAGGCAAATTAAAAAGAATTCAATGAATAATGAATGAGTGAATGAAACAATAAAAAGTAAAACCACAGATGACAAGACAGAGCTACAAATCACATGGCTCAGTAGACCTCAGGGCAATACAGCCTCAAACTATGGCTTATATGTTGTGTGCAATGTTAAGCAGTAATTATAGCATTATATCCCTCAGCCTCAGTTTGGTTTGATAGAACGCAAGATCCTAAATCGTTCATGCTTTGATTCCTACGTGTTCTCTCACTATGGTACCCAGAGTTCATTACACAAAATGCATATTACACAAAATGTAACTAGACAATAAATACAACCATGTTAGCGTTAAAGTAATTCTTACCTCAGTCACTGCAGAAAAAAGCTAAACTGTGCTAAGACACCTCGCTGACTAAAGACCTAAAGCTTCTTGTCCTCTTCTGATGAGCAATTCCTATGATTGGAGTAATCCATTCTTTGTAACAATGTAACAATATGTGAAAAAATACACCTGTGCATAAACCACTGTTACATCTTTAGCGAAAACCCTTGTTGAATTTTAGAGTGGCATCAGAGACAACAGCAAGTCAGGAGGTTCCCATCTTTACATATATATTTGAATATAATTTGTTATTTTAACCATTTTTTTTTTTCACAATTGTCATTATCAGTTGATGCCCTCTAGCTAGGTTTCTCACTCTCGCACAGTGGTCCAAGCTGAGGGTCAAGATGCAAAACCAGCCTGTTTTACATCTGCTATGAGTAAAGTCCACTTCAAAGTATCTCCTGATAAATGGCTTTGATTTGAGCCTATATGAGAAAAAGCTTAAAAAGTTATACAGATAGGTGCAGCAGGATTGGTATCCCAGTGTCACCAACCTTGCTCCTGAAGATCGACCTTCCTCCACACTTAATTAAACACCCTTATAAATTCTACCTGACCCTTCAAATTTAGTCTATAATGAGCACTGAGTTGCTGTCCCACCGGTTACTCAGAGCAAGAAAATAAGACAACAACTTTTCTGCTAAATGTTAAAGGTTTTGTTTGAAATATGTCTGTAGAACTGGCTGGAGGGTCTAAAGAACGAATGCCAGTTTTTGACAGTATATTTACAACGCCTAGAAGCTGTGGCTGAGATCTCTGTTTGTGCGGCAGCCAGGCGCCCTGTGGATTCTCTTGCTTAGATTCAGTGTATTGCTATTCCGAGTTATCAAGTCAACAGTGCTGTATGAAGGCACTGGAGAAACCGGCCTTGACCAAACAAGTGGGCATTGTTGAACAAAATTATGAAATTGATCGGCTGTGTTTTCTACAGTGGGTAACTTCAGCAACGTACAATACCCTGCTAATACAGTTCATTCATTCATTTTCCAGTTTATCCTTAAACTGGGTCTTGGGAGGTGTTGGAGCCAATTCCAGTATTCTTGAGGCAAAGGAAAAAAAAACCACCTGGAGGGTCACCATTCCTTCACAGGCTTTCACAGTTGAGATGCTACTTTTAATTCCTTTTGAATGGCCCTATGTTAAAAATGTCACGTTATTTTCATCATAATTCATGGTTAAATAAGACTAAAACCAGGTTGGAGTATTTATAATTGGATGAAACCGTGTGTTCCCTATATTTGTCTGGCGAGTTTATTCTTGCTGCGTATATTCCTGGTTGTTCTGATCTTTAACTCTGTGGCTGCAGGTCTGTAATTTTGGCATGGAATTTTACTTGACTTGCTTTATCTTATTTTGGAGATTTTATATTTTTAGTGTTATCTGTTAAATGCCGTATTTGTTGAGTGCCGTGTTTATAGCAGGTTGGTTGTGACAGTATAGAGTTAACTATATGCCGTTTATCTCTAGGTGGATGTGGTCTAGGCGGATAATACGGCGGTATTATCACGTGTTTTAGTCTTTGCACCTCATGGACGTGGCCTGCAACCAACACTCAATCAAGTTTGGCAGGCTAATAGCTCTCCAGAGAGGCAGATTTTGTGGATTTTGATCATTAGAATGGAGGAACTTCGAAAAGTAACAGTTTTGGAAACAGTTAAGGTGGTCATATAAAGAGCAGTTTAGATGGCACAGACAAAAAGAGCGGCAGGAGTGTTATATAAAAAAGGAACTTAGCATCAGAGACACTGTGTGAACAGAGCAAGGCAGCAGAGTCCGGTATAAGACTGAGCCACTGTGTTAGAGTGATGAACAACAGCACCCCAGCTGGCAAAAGCACTCCACACCACTATGAATGAGGTGTGTTTCCTTTGGGCTGGAGGAGAAACCTGCCAAGCGGCTTAGACAGTTATCGCTTGAAAAATAGGCAGATTCAATAAAAAAGTACTCTATCAAAACTGTCCTTTTGTCAATATAACCGAATGATTGTAGCTGCCGCGTCAAAAGATCCGGCACTTATCAGAACTAAACTAGACCCAGAAAAGGCTGGTAATGTCTCTGGAATGGCGTGTCTCAAAGCACAGGCCACATTACGTCCCGTCAGTTCCAGATCAGACCACACTGATCAGCTGCTAATCCTGAGAAACAGCGGGCCACATTTGCATAGCTGTTCTTCCTATTTATTAGTCGTTCTGGAGCAGTCTCTGCTGAATGATGGCGGTCGCCACTCCGGGCTGAAGAGAGCCAGTTGTGGTCTGTTTGCAGCCAAAGGGGATCAAATCCCCCCTCGCTTGCTTGCCAAGGTGGGGTTTGCTTATATATGGCAAGTCACACGTTTATTGCCTTGACTAATTGTATGATGGATGTTCAGTGCAGCAATTAGTGTCTGTGTCCAGATTTAGCTCGAAGGGAAATGTGGCTTTTTACGTTATTATACCACAGCTCGGCAGCTGTAATGATTATGCCGCTCCTAATCATAACTCTCATATACAGTATATGAGCTGCCCCCTAAAACCAGAAAAAGGAAATTGAGAAAAAAATAATGCAAATGAAAGAAAAAAAAAAGGATATTTGAACATCATGGATGGATGATATAAATGTTTTAACCAGTCCCGTGTACCGTATGAATAAAGAGTGTCCGTTTTTATTTCAGCCTCGTAAACAGCTAAATTGAAAATAAATGAAAGCTGTTCCGATGGTGTTTAAGGGCTGGACGGTTGCTTGCGACACGGTATATTCATTCGGTGGAGGAAATAGCCATGCCGGAGCATTGGGCAGGCTTGCGTGAATGAGGCCGGCCGTTTATGAAAGAATTCAGTCATTTCTGCTGTGGTTTGGGCCCTGCTCGTATTTTACAGCATTTTTAGGGCACAAATAATCGAAAACGGCTGCCTGCACACTTTTTTCCCCCTAGAAACCCAGAGTCTTGAGCGTCAGAGACATTTCTCAGAGGGCAGGGTTTGACCTTAGCCACCCCTGACAACAGTGCTGTGAAAACGGACTTGCTGAGAGCGGGCTTGCTGAAAGCAGGCTGTCCTCCACTGTTCCCACAATGCACCTGGAGTCGGGCCTGCTAAATCCAGGTACGCTCAGAGGCCTGGGCCCTGTGAGTCGCGAGAGGCTTGTTAAGAAAGAGGGAGACATTTAGCATGGGCTGGGGAAATAAACCTGTATCAAAATGTAATGGGCCAGGTTGTAAAAGTATTAAATAGTACACGATTTAGCCAGGGGGTACCTTGGCCGACCCTGGAATGAGTGCGTGCGGCCGCGCGCTCTTAACCATTTCAATGAGCAGTCAGGCTGGCTGTAATCACAACCGTGTGGGTTTTATAATCCCCACTGAAACACCATGCTACGTGTAGCCCTCACTTTCTGTCTGACCCAGCTCCAGTGTTACACAAGGTGTCTACATATGAAGTCATGCAACAGAGCGGGATTGATATGTCTCATAAGGGTGGCCCTCGTGGTGGTACTGTGTCAAGTCTGTGATAAACACGATGAGGTATACGCATACGCAATCTCATGCAGGCCTATTTTTAGGTGTAACTGGACCTGACGCAAGAATATCCCATTCTTCTGAACAGGACTCGCCCCAGGGCCCCCCACTGAGAATGGTGATGAATACGTGCACATCCTAATAGTGTGAGGACAGGGCCCCGATAACTCACACACTTGACAGTACTAACGACACTCCTTTTACTTATAGTTCAGCGAAAAATCAGATGTATACAATTGTCCTCTTATTTCAAATGTACTCGATCAGCCAAGACAGGAGGTTAAGAAAATTCATTTTCCACAAAAAAATGGATGTGCACAGGAATAATACAGGCTTTCTATGGGTTATTTCTATGTCTCGTTTTACAGAAGGTAGAAGGCACTGGAATCTTTCCTTCTGCATGAGTGCGCAGTATGTTAAAATGACTGAACTGGTGGAATCGGACAGGACTAATATCACTGAGGAACACAGATAAAATGACATTACCCCTGGAAAAGGAATCTCATCTGAATAGTGCTCTAGTTAAGCAATACTTCACTCCCAGTTTATTTGCTTGTCAATTTTTAGAGCAGAGTCAAAGATTAAGCCAAGTTTTTTTTTTACTATGCTCTTCAACAGGAGCCCTAATTTGTCAGTTATAGCTTTTGCTGAGTCAGAATTGATTGTATATCAGGATGGAGAACGCAGAGGTGAAAAAAGGTGAATATGTCACCCCCTTTATGTGCTAATATATTTGATTTACTTTCTTTTAATTGTGTTTCTCTTCTTCGTCTGTGTCTCCTGTACAGCTGATAGGTCAGATGATCCAACAGATGCTTCAGACCAGTGTTCAGCAGCAGGAAGTCACTCAATAGACTGAAACAGGTCTCCACTCAGGGCAGCCATAACCATCCTCTCCGAAGCGGGGAATCTCGGCTGCAACGTACACCTGAACAGAGCCACAGAGGGTTGTTTTTGCCCACTTATTCTGGATGGCAGAAAATTCCAAGCCCTCATGCACTCAGGTAGTCCCAAAGCGTTAGACTGCATGTTACCGGCCCCCTGGTTGACTTCCATAGCTGTTTCCTACATGAGTGGTGATGTTTGGCAAATTCCCATAACCTGAGACTGGATCGGGAATGGCCTCCTAATATTGGTCTGGTCACTGGTCACTGGCCCTGGCTCTGCTTGTAGGGTCCTGGGTTTAAAGCACATTATCTAGACACCAGCAACATTCCAGCAACTGATCCGTCTTATTACGACCCCATCAAAGGTTTGCAGCAGCATATCTGGATGATGTAATTATTTATTTCGAGTTTTGGCCTGAATATCTCCCCCACCTCTGGAAAGTCCTGTAGCACTTATGTGGTGCTGGTGTAATGGGAAACCACAATAAATATTATCTGGGACTGAAACACACTATCTGTGGTACTGTATTGGGAGATGTATCAACCTACACTGAGCTGTCCTCAACCTACACTGAAAAAAGAGGTACTTGTATTCTTAGGATTGATCGGGATTGGTTATAGTCAGAGATTTGTTCCCAATTTCTTTTCTTAAGCCCCTCCCCTCACAGAGGTCTAAAGAGGCCTCCCAGACAAGGTGCTTTGGACCACAGAGGTTGAGACAATTGGAAACACCACCTCACCTCTGAACTGGTCCTCCGGAACCCCAACTTCGACTGGCCATTCATCATTCAGATGGATGTCTCAGAAAAGGACCTGGGAATAGTCCTGGCCCTTGACTTCGAGGAGCATATGGTGCTGTACATCGGTTGTAACTGAGCAATACCATACTGAAGAGTGAGGCTCTGGCACTCAAGTGGGCCACTGAGGGCCTTTTGATTCTACTTAACAGAAAATTCACTCTCATTACTGACCACGCCCCTCTACAGTGAATGGCCAGGGCCAAGGACACACGCTTCTAAATTATGTGCTAGTTTCTTTCACAAAGGACTTCTCTTTCCACATGCTGCATAGGTCAGGGATGCTGAATGAAAATGTGGATGCTCTCACATAGTTGCTGGCCCTCTGGTCTGGTGTTTAGTAACAGCCATGGGGGGCGTGGCGTGGGTCAGACCTGGCGTCAACCATCTCCAAGCCAGAACTGGAGCTGTCCAAGGTTCAGAATGAAGAAGACGCCTCTTCAGCACCTCTTCTATTGGACAGCAAAAGCAGAGGGTCTCAGGGGGTGGGCCAGCCACCCACACACGGCTGGATCCCACCCATCAGCTCCCTTGACCGCACTCACCGGCTACGAGATGGACATTTAAATGCCACCTACAGTTGGATGAGTGAGTCTTGCTGCTCCACAGATCCCCTCTCTTGCCTCTACCTGTCTTTAGGTGACGGAGGTGGCATGCAGCTGGGTAACCATGGGAGATCCGCTACACATTAAACGAGCCTGTCCTCTGCTTCCATTCGTTCAGTGACAAGCTCACAGCCTCGTCGCACACATGAAAGGAGGGATTCACTGGGACCAGCCTGCCCACGCACCACACACTTCGTTTGAAGTCTCGAACTTAAATAAAGGAAAACCAGTATGTATTCACTTCTTTATTTCTGTGCTTTGGCTGGGCTCTTCACAAGATGTGTTAAACTTTCTGACAGTAAAAAGAGTGATTATTTTGGTGTAATAAGCAGGCTCTCACTTATCACTGTCTGTAATTTTGTTGGCGAGGCAAACACTGCACTGGAAATGACCAAATCCTTTCGGGGTAAGATGTAAATTCTGTAAAGTGCGTGCAAGCCACACACAGCGGATCGCAACCTCAGGAATCCCAGACGCTGAGAGGTGTTTCTCCGTAGACGCGTTCAGCAGAACCACAAAGGGCAAAGGTTTGCTCTGACGGCTGAGGTCACTCACAACTCATTCCTTACTCACTTCTTGTCTAGTTGTTGCAGTCTGAGCGTGCTCGGGCCCTGCCAAGACATCCTGGAACACTTCTGCTTCTCACACTCGTAAAGATTATGTTTACCAAAACACTCCACGAAAGCAAGTGTACAGTTCATTAATTATAAGCACACAGAGGCCAACCACATCAGTATTCCCAAGCTAAGCACATGTGTATAAATGGAAAAGGAGAAAATAAATACACTTCTAAATACGTTCCAAGTGTAGCGGGGTCAAACTGCACAGCTCTGCCAGTGTTTTGTGTGCAGTGGTTGGAGAAAAAGCAGTGCAGAGGCTGCGCCGAAGATTTATAGCTATGCCCTTGTCTAGTTACACCCATCCAGTTGGTAGGATGGATAAATACAAGCTACTTTTATGAAAATATTCAGAGGAAAACACAATAACCACTTCTGAGTTAAAATACATGTCAATAGCTCGCCGGCATTATTAGAATTAGAACGGCCATTTGTCAGCATTTGTTTGTTTTCTGCCAGTCCAGATCAGGAAGAAATTGTCTTCTCATCTCAATTCCCTCTTTTTTCCCCTTATTTCTTCTTGTGGAAAGGTTACGGGCAGCATTATTTTCACCTAAATCATCTGTCATAATCCATATTCATCAGAATTAAATGGGAATTGTTCCTTAGCTGTGAGTGTTGCCTCATTTCAGATACATTCCACAGACGTGGCGTAGCCATGACTTACAGGCCATTACTTTTTAACATGCTTTATTATTGTACAAGCTCAACTGCTGATTTAAAGCACCATTTTAAAGATACTTTTGTGCTCCCTTTCGTGAGATTGTTTTCCTTACGTTCTTTACC
>JBBIGA010000032.1:7437350-7453813 GCA_037576975.1 Alestes dentex
CTCTCTCTCTCTCTCTCTCTCTCTCTCTCTCTCTCTCTGTCTCTCTCTCTCTCTCTCTCTCTCTCTCTCTCTCTTTTGTGGTCAGATGCCAGCACTGATAGAAAGCAGCTTGTTGAAAGGGCCGCTTCTGTTCCATGACACCTCCAACAAAAAAGTTCTTTCCTCTGCGGGCGATTGTTGCTAAGTAGCAGGCAGGGTAAACATCCTTGGTGGCGTTTGTGGGCAGAGCAGCTGACAGCGGTGTGTGCGCCGCTGATGAAGGAGATTCACACACTGGTGGAGATAAGAGCAGGGAGAGCCCTCCACCCGCTGATAAGAGGCCTGGTGCTCTGTTTGCTGCTGTTGCCATGCTCTGGCCCCTTTGATGCACCCAGGATGCTGATTTATGTTCCCTGCTCTAAAATCATTCATCCCGTGTCACCCAGCCAACTGTGTTTACCCCGTTGCTATTGTTGTCGTTGTTGTCGCTGTTGTCTCGCATTTTAAAAGCTCTATGATGTGAATGAATGAGCACTTTCATAAGATTACAAGTGCTGGCATGCGCTGCCTCAGCTTTCCGCCGCTGGATCCCGTGTATGTGATTAGAGGTGTGATGGCTTTGCTTTTTCTTATAAAAGTGATACTCAGAGATTAAGAGTTCAACACTCAGTCATATTGCTGCCACGTCGCCTAACTCAGTGTTTATTTCCTGACAAACCACTCTGGTAAGGGCACCTACATTCACCTCTTTTTTTACAGCTCCACTTATCATACGGGGGAACTTTTTGGATTTGCAATTATATGCTATAGTTTTTTTTGTTTCTATGGATCATTTGTCAGTCCCTTTTACTCTGGACAGCACCCCCACAGGACCACCAGTGAACAGACAGGGAACAAGTTGAGGGAAACAATTTCAGTATGTAGTGCTGGGAGGCAGCAATAAAAGTGAGTGTCCCAGTGTTTTCCAAATATGGAAAAGAAACATTCTATTCATGTAGTATTTATGTACATTAAACTGTTCTTTTAAATAAATATAAATCACACAGCAAATAATGTACAGTGCTAACTGTGCAATGCGTTGTTGTTCTCTATTAATTTTGTTAAAACTATATGATGTTTTAACAAAATTAATAGATCATTTTGATAATAGATCATTTTGTTAAACCTATATGATGTATTTGGTTATATCGCAAATAATGTATACTACTAACTGTTAACTATATTGTTTATATCGTATATATCGTTCTCTATATTGTTAAAACTAAAAATTATTATTATTTTTTAATCCTGAAAGACCGATACTGGCATACTGATATAGGCAATATATCACTCAGCACTATCAACACGTGTAAATAATTGTGACAATAAGTAAGAAATCCAAAAAAAAAGTTTTATTTCAGCTTTTTTTTTTTTTTTGTAATTGCTACACCCATTTCACACACAAGCAGGTCTGTTGGAACTGACTCCTCTCCCTGTTTCATAAAGGCATCCAAAAGGAAGTGCCATGCTTTAGCATGTCATTTTAAATGAGCTTCTGATCGCATGCATGTTGTGCAGTTGTATGTGGATGTTCATTTTTCTTCCAAACGAATTGGCCATCTGTTTGGTCTGATTCCTTATCAGCCTGAACTTTCCTATTAGTCTTTTCAAGAAAAACACAACTCCTTCTCTCCCTCATGTTAGACATTTTCCAGACAGCCTCGCTGTGCTCGGTGCTAAAACCCTCCAACCCCGCCCTCGCATCTACAGCTGCCAGCTGCAATCTTCTAGGATCAGGTAATTCACCATGGTTTACACCCAATGATAATAAAAAAAGAGTACAGTACTAAACCCGGAGCCCTGAAGGAACGTTCAGATCCCAGTTTCCCCTACCATTTGCGGTCTTCAGTCTGTGCCTCTACAGTGTTTACATTAAACATACCACTGTCTCACAGATATTATTCTGCAAAAGTTAGTCAGTATACTAATAGTTATTATTAATAGAATTTCACAATTGATTTATATCATTGCAGAATTAGTTTTTGATTAAAACCTGATCTTGGAGCAAAAATGCATATATATGTGTGTGTGTGCGTGTGTGTGTGCGTGTGTGTAGGTGTGCGTGTGTGTGTGTGTGTATGTGTGTATATATACACACACACACAAGTATATATATATATATATATATATATATGTATGTATGTATATGTGTGTTCGTTTGTGTAATGTGGTAACGTGTGTGTCTGTGTGTGTGTTTACACAGTTTATCATAATTATGTTCAGCCACGGTGTAGTATAAATTGTAAGTACAAGCAGTATGGTTTTAATAATAAGAAAGATTTTTGAACCATTTGATATATTGATAAAACAACACTGGGACACAAAACATTAAATTTTCAAATTGTGGTTTAGGTTACTGTTCTAAATCTCAGATGACTTGTAGCTGATCCTTCATTGAAGGATTTTCATGAAATATATGTTTGGTGTGTATTCTATGGCATTCAAATTCGCCCTAACGCTCCTCTGTGTCTCCAAATTTCCATACAAAGATACCGGGTGCCAATACCTGCCCGGAATATTTATTTATTTTCATCAAAAGTGGTCTGTCTGTTCATATTTTCCCCACCATAAAATTGAAACTGGGCGGGGTGCTGTAATAGATTTGACTCTGTTTGCAAATATTATGACAAGAATGGATTTTTTTTTCACCTTTTCATGTTTAGAATGTATTTAAAAAATCCCCCCCTGCGCTAAGATAAGCAGTTTGTTTAAGCTGCATATTTGATAACATGCCAATTTTTTTTTTACTGCCTTTTCTTTCACTCATCCCCAAAAAAATACCGCAATTATTTTTTCTCCAGCTGGAATTTGAATCGTTAATCAATCCTGGCCCGCAGCAGCCGTCTCTGAGAAACTCGCCGCAGAAGGGGGCTGCAATGTTTCAAGTCTTTCAAACTTCTGAAACGTTTAATGGTCAGCCTGAAGAAAGGGCTAAAGGTTTCAGTGGCCTGAATTCCACGCAGTCTTTCATGGTGACTGTACCAGTGGGAATATAGCAATTACAGAGCTTGGGTTAGAAAGCTAAAGGCTGCATTGTTTAGTAATTGCTCATATTGACAAATGGAGCTGATTAGTAATGAGAAAACCACATGCATTGTGAAAGCATCTGAGGCCTGTCAGGTTCTGACTGCATCTCAATGCTGATATTATCTTTTGTTAATCTGACAGATATGACAACACCGAAATAAGCCTCTGTAAGAATTCCAAACGAGAAACATTTGGAATATTTGCCCTAACCGTGCTCTGACAAGACGTTCTGATGGGAATGCTGAACAAGATTCGTTCAGATTGATTTATAACACAAATGTGGCAGGTAATAACACGCATTATAAATCAAGTCCACATTTTATATGGGAGTGTCGGAATTACGTGCAACCAAAACAGCTTTGTCAATTTGAGCTTCTCAATAAACCGAGGCTTCATTCCAAAATGGTGAGAGAGATTGATGACTACGCTGGAGATGGGACGGGGGGGGAGTGTGAGAGGCTTTTGGAATACTCCAGATTACTGGGCTGCTGGGAAGGGCCTGAGGAAACACACTGTGCACCGAGTGCTAGACTCCGTGGCCTGTAAAACCGCTGACCTGGTCGACTTTTTCCAAGTTATACTGGGCGAGGAGTGGCAGGGCAGCTGGAAGAGGTGACATCCTGGCCCCACTGTGTCCCCTGTGTAGCTCAGTGCAGACCCAGCCTCTGTTTCCACAGGCCTTTTATCTCCTGTCCACTTCTGTCCATTGTAGTTCGAGGGAAGCTGTTTCAGTAATCTCAGACAGGGCCGAACTGCCCTAAAAAAAACATCAGTGCGGCAGATAACAAGCATCTGGACATGACAAACTATACAAATAACGGGCACACCAGCAACACTGGGCGAAACAGTGTTTAAACAAATACCGCATTTAAGAAAATGCTAAAGTGGCTAACAGTGCATGAGGACTGGGGAGCAGTTAGCACCGCATCATCTGCATTTGATAACATGCCTCACATAACTTTCCTTCATTGGCATGGCTACTATATTAGAGTTAGTCTGTGTCTGTGCGTGGCTCAATCTGCAATCAATATAGTGTCCAACCACCAATGAAGTGCTCATTAATGCCATAAGGGGGCAGCATAACCTGTGATGGCAGGACAACGTGATGCTCCCACCTAGGCTAACACCTGGATCTCATCAGTGCTTAATTATCCAGAATACATCTGAGGTAACTCCCAAATGTATTCTGCGCTGCAACCCATGACACCCTATATGCATAATGTTCTGTCAGATTACTTCATGCAGTCTTAGCGAGGGTCTTTGTTTTCAGTTTGAAAGTGCTGAGCTCTTCTATCTGTGCTATGGACATTTCATAAACAAACACGCACACATATGGATCCCCTCACGATCTCATGGTCACGGGCAAAGAAACAAACACAGAAAAACCCTCATCTCCAGTGTCGCGGTCCAGTCGGGAGGCTCAGACCCATGGTTTTGGGTTTGAACCAAATCTCAGTTAGCACAGGGTCGTGCAATCTAGCGCTTCACTGGGGAAGAAAAACTCCACAGGTTTACACAAAGCCTGAGTCTTGGGGCTTTGCCTTGTTTAACTCCTCGCTCACAGATGTGCTCCCGCTTATCTCGGTGATCTTTCCTCGACTCCATTCACCGTACATTAGTCCGCGTCAGGAAACACAACAGGGAATTTAGAGAAGTGACACAGTTTATGTTGGACCGCTCAGGAAATCAGAGAAGCTGGACGTGACTGGGGGCAGCGAGCTCATGTCTCATGGAGATTGCACACTGAGACAAATAAACACTGTTTACAAAATAGCGTTTTGATCCAAAGATATTTGGCGGATCCAAAAATGACAAAATCATGTCAGCTACTCTTTAAGTGAATTTATAGCGATGGCTTGCATTGCAAGTCATGCTGTATCATTATGTGGTTAGTGGTTAGGTTTATGCCCTACGAGCAGCTGCGCCAGCCCCATTCTGTTTAAACAAAGCCTGATTTTCTCAGAGGCTGCGGCCCTCGACCTGCCTGTTCACGCAGGCCGGCGCTACCGGAGGCAGACGGCCAGGGAAGTTTAAACTGTTTAAACAATGCTATTGTGTCTCAATGAGAGGCTACGACATGAGCCAACACTTCTCTATGTCCATTCGTCTTAGACATGACCAGATCAGGGCCTCATTACCATATGACTTAGTCTCCATTTATATTTCCCCGAATGTGCTTCGCTACCATGGGGACTTTAACAGTAAAAAAGTACCATCAGCTTTCTTGCAAATGTAAATATATATTTACACGCACACATGCATACATATATGTGTATATATGTCTGTGCACACATGTTTGTGTGTGTGTGTGTGTGCGCACGCGCATGTGTGTTTGTGTGTGTTTGTATACAAATAAGTAGAACTTGTGCTGTAAAAGTATGTCGTTTGTGTTCTGAGAAAATATGTACAGCTGTGCGCTGTAATACAACAACATTTACGACGCAACATTTATTACTAAGATGGAAGCACTCCTAATATAAATGTATGTGACATGTTGTGATATAAGCTGTTAAAGCAGAGCAGCACTGTCAACACTGCAACTCTGTCAACTCCTCTCTTCTCTCTCTCCCTCTTCTTTCTCCACGACTGCGTGAACTCTCCTCTTTGATAAGCTCCAGATGTCGCCTGCTGCTGTGAAGGTGCTGGAGTGAGATTCACTCTCCTTCCTCCCAGTAAATGCCTGGCCTCCGCTGACCAGGTCAGAGTGTCTCGGCTGATTGTTCATGAGGGGAGGGCTGAGCCAGGCGAGTAAAACTGACTAATCACACGCAGAACCTGACACTTTGAAGGCATGTAATAAACCAAATTGTGTCGGTAGTAAAAAGCATAAAATACAATGAAACTGTACATAAACTATTACGATTTTCTCTCCGTCTCCGTTTTACATATGCTAGAGATTTAAATGTACACATATTTCTTTCCATCTGTGTGGATTGTGTTGTTTGTGTGGTTTAATAATCCATTATTACATGACTATTTTCCAACCTTCCTTCATCCTTTACAACTTGTAACAGCTCCTTAAAAACTGGTGTATGTAACTGACCTGTGTTCTGATTTGCTGAACCTGTTTGAACATGTTTCCAGTCCAACAACTCAGTACCAGCACTCTGCATTACTTCAGTGTGAATAAGCAGCTAAAGCGCGGCAGACAGACTGACAGGTCATGTGTCGCGAACGGGTCAGTTTCCGTGTTTGTGATGTCACAACCGTGTAAAATTTAAACAAGCTGTTTTTGTCGCTTCGTTTTTAGTTTTTGTGGTGGACTCTGTGGACTATACATCTGCAGCAAACTCTCTTACTTCAAAAAAGGTTTCTCCGTTACACTGCCCCTTTAATATAAGAAAGGAGCAGAAGTGCAAGGAACAGAAAACTAATATATCTTTGCGAGGCATTACATGGTTCTGTTTTAGTTGAGCGATGGTCTCACTAACCTGTGACAGATGTTCTTGCACGGTCACTTACCTTCTAAGGCACCTCTCCTTCAGCCTCTGCCTGCTCACGCTGCTTCGCTCTCTTTCTTCTCTCCGCGGCCCAGAGTTCACGGTGTCTGAAGCCATGAGATCCATCACTCCGTTGGGCTATCTTGCCTGTGGTTAGGACTGACAACGGCTGGCTCAACCCTCCACCTAATTGCGCTCGTACGTGGAGCTCTCAAACGAATGGCAGAGAGGCCAAACCAATCAGTGGCTTCGGTGATGGCCTCGGTGATGCCCTCTGTCAACTTGCTCTTACTCTGCACTGGCGCTCCTCCAATTCTAAACGGATTAAGCGACGCAAATCTCCGATCTCTCCTGTAACACAAATTCACATGCAAATAACAGACTTCCATCTAAAGCTATGGTGAAACTGATCCCACTTTACCTCGGATTATGGGTGTAGGCTGCACAGTCAAATATGTCGAGAATAAACCAAGAGCCTAGTATTTTAAACGAATTGATTTGTTCAAAAAGAGGACAGTCCGAGAGCTGTGCATGGAAGGTAGACTTCGTTTAGCTTGGTGGCTCACCGGCCTACTCGCTCAGTTAAATGCAAGCTACCATAATTGA
The DNA here is from genome assembly GCA_037576975.1 of Alestes dentex. Classification (NCBI taxonomy): domain Eukaryota; kingdom Metazoa; phylum Chordata; class Actinopteri; order Characiformes; family Alestidae; genus Alestes; species Alestes dentex. The sequence continues at coordinate 7,444,442 of JBBIGA010000032.1, forward strand.
AGGAGGAATTACTATATGTTGATTTCAACCTGAATGATGGCTCTTTACATTTATTCTTCCAGAAATCCTTCCAGAAACCAGCTGGTTTATGCATTTATCTGCATTATGTACAGTCAAATGCAGAAGTTCGAACACCCCCCCAGTCAAACTCCATACCTTCTACGGAAGAAAACTCTATTACTTACTTAAACATATTGCGACAAATATCCAACATAAAAAACAAAATGTGTCATTGCTTTTGACACATTTTATTGCACTGGCCACATTTTATGTTTTTTTTTTTTTTCCAAATCAAGAAATAATCCGTGCATTAAAGTGTGCGAACCGCGTGTTCTCAGTAGATCATGATCACTTACAAAATCAACATGTCACTTGACCAGGGACGCCTCAACTTTTGCCTACAACAATACGTTGTTAAGATTTCAAGGTTTATTTACGTGTAAAGATTTTGTGAACCTGTTCTGATATCCAACACAGAAGCTTGTTTTGTGAACTGGATAATATCTGTTTTACGTCAGCATCTTTAGATAACATCTTTGTCTTTCATTTTCTAAATGAAACTGCTCTACCTCGTTTTTTTCTTTTTTTTTTGAGAATGGCGCATACCCATCCAGACCCTGGCTTTAGCAAAATCGTTTCTGGGACTGCCATCATGTTGTAATCCTTAATTTAATATGCAGCTTCAGTTGACGTTGTACTTGCAGTAAGTATGGTCACTTTTGGTATTGGAGTGGTAATCAAAAGATCTTATGTTTCATAGTCAATGGAAAATGTTTTATTTTGCAACATTATAGCTTTTGAAAAGAGGGGTTTTAGTAGAATTCAGCCGTTTTTATGGTTATGGCCCACGAAGGCAACCCACCAGTTGCCAGCACAACTGCAGCGTTTTAGTCACTGTGACAGAAAGGTAGCACTGACTTGAGAGTGGCTGTGGCGTTTGCTTGAACTTTGACAGTAGTTTCACGCAGTGAAGTTTCCTTTGGTCCTTCTATGGCAGTGTGCAGACTGCAGTGCTGCCTGGCTACAAATCGGCTAAAACTCGTTTCGGCACTCAAGCATCACCTAGAGCCAATATAAATAAATCCTGCCATTTAGCAAGGTCTTAAATAAGTCGTCTGCGGTTTGTAAGCCACGCACTGAAGTGACTTAATAGGATCAAATCACATGCAGGTATATTAGATACACACGTTATTTTGATGGAGGGAAGTCTTCTGGCTCCTGAGTGATGTTTCAGTCCGGTGACCTGTAAATCAAGTTGTTTTTGTTTTTTTTTTGCCTTAACCTTGCCTTAAAGTTAAGCAGTGCTGAGATGACTCACAAATGCCCCACAATTCATTCATCACTTCTCTGATACTGGTTTGCTTTGCTTATTACTTCCAGGAAAAAAGTGATCTTACTACTCTTTGCACGACCCTGCATTACTCATCTAAAACCCATACGCATCTGTACCGACTGGAAAATAGAAGGGGAAATTCAATGTTCTCTTTTTAGTGCTTTATTTAGAAAGAAATATCCAATCACAATAAACTAATTTAAAAGGAATGCCACTACCCCTGCCTCAGTCCGAAGAAAGAGCCAGTTATGTTTGATGAAAATAATGAACAGCTGATGCAAACCCCCGAAACCAGCCAGAAACAGCCCCAAAATAAATTCTTCGTGTATAAAATCCATGGAAATTGGATCAGGGCTCTTTCTGCGAGGTTGGGGGTCTTTCTTCTTCACTTTATCCGTAAGTTTCATATTAGCAGGATGAGATGCTCGATGAGCATCTGAAGTCTTTTGGTCAGCTGTGGCAGCATGTTCCTCGAGCAAATTTATGGAAAAGGACAGACCCAGATAATCTACACAGAGGTAATGTATGTTTTAAACGTTATTTACCATCATATTAAAGATAAAGGATGTCACATTATTTTAGCACACCGCCTGTGCGTGATTGACTGTACAGCCCAGAATCTGCAGCAGGCCAAAACAAAGCATTTTTATCACCAGTTCTAAATTTACTGAATGAGATCTAACCGTCATTCAGTCCAAAACGAGTCTCTGTTTTCTGCGTTTCCTCTGGGCTGAAGGCGCTGTGGCATCCGATGCTGGTTAACAGCGAGTGGAAGCTGCATGCGTTTGCTTTTCATGCCACTTCTCCCCTAACTCAAACCAGGCCACCGCTCTTGCCAAAAAGCATTTTCGGAGTGGTTATGGCCCTCTGAATGGACCAGAAGTGCTGGACCTCATGGAGACTACAGGAAGAGAGTTCTAAACCAGTCCTCGGGAGCATCTTAAAACATTTTTATTGTCATTTTAGGGAATGTGTGTTTTTCACTATCAAATGTGTTTTTGGCATCCTGTGTCCCTGTAACACCACCGGGCAATTAGATGGGTTTAAAAAAAAATAAAAATTTTGGTTTTGGATGTAGTAGCAGAGAAAAGATTTCATCGATATGGCTTGCAACGGAAAAAAAAAACAAAAACAAAACACACACCCATCAGCAACAAGTTCTAACCTTATTTTAATGTACCCAGCTAAACTAAAACACTACTAAAAAAACTGGAAGGCTTTTTTTTTTTGGTGTCATTTTGTTGACGTGAAGCCCGGTGACTAGGCAGACGGCTGTTTATCAGGCTCACGAGCGTCACAGTGTCTTAGTGGACCATTAGAGTGCTTTAATGTGGGCCCCATACTGAGAGGCTTCTGGGAAAGCTCAGCAGGTGTGGCACTGATTATGATCTGACACCCCTGCTGGAGCTAACAGGAATCATACCAGGCGGTGCCATGGCGCACTTCTCGTAGCGTTTTCCAAATCCTCCTGCATTCTTACGACCACTCTTGCATAGTTTCTTGCCACGCTCATCCCTCACCGGCCATGCCGTACTGCGCTGGTGTAGTTGTCCTATAAGGTCAAAAAGTTAACTGTATTTATCTTTAATGTGTTGCATTTGAAGTGAGATGGATTTGTCCATAAGCATCACCGCAGTCCTTGGGCTACTGTGATCACGATGCGTTTGCTCTTTCCGAACACCATCGAGAGCATTAACTACTGTTTGATGTGGATCAAAAAAGAGTTCAAAGCCTTATTTTTGGTCTCATACTGCATTTAACCCCCCTCCGCCGAGCCATTAATCTCTCTCTCTGTTGTCCACAATCAGATAAGGTCAGGCAGTTACACCCATTCTGCATATAGCAGCACAGTGCCAGTCTTTCATCCCTAGATCATTCTTAGATTCCACCCTCTGAAATCTGGAAAAGACCGGCGTGATATACTGTCATGTAGCTCTGGGCATGCGGTGACTTGGAGTAATACGATTTTGTAGTGTGATGGCAGAATATTTCATACATTCTGACCCCCCCCCATTCAGCCCCAGTGCTACTGTAAGACTGTCATGTCAGCTTCCAAATGTGAAGAGACAAGAGGTTTTTTTTTTTTTCTTCTTCTTTCTCTCCAGTCCACAGAAGATACCTCAAGAACAAAAGCGGGTACAACTGCCCCTAAAAATAGTTCTATCAGTAACTCAGGCCAGATGAGAGAGGCACTGAGAGAAGAAAGTGGTTTGGCCTGATGGATTTAAGAGCCGTTTACCCGTGATAACGCCTGTCATTTGACTTAACCAAAATCAAATTCAGCCATCTTATCTGGAACAAGGCCTTTCTCTTTGATCAGATTTCAGATGGATGGCCCCTCCTTCACCAGGACGTTTATACCCCCCCCCCCCCGGCATGGTCCTCTAACCTCCCATTCTTAGGAGCTCTTGTCCGTAGTCTTGCTAGGTGAGCTGGCATCCTCAGCTCCCAAGCCCGACATGCACATCTGAAAGCAATTCCATGTCTGTGTGTGGGGGCTGCCGGATTCCAGTGAGACCCCCTCACCAGGAAAGTGGAGGGAGGTAAAGTGTTGGGAAAAAGTGGGAATGGCTATTAAACGATCCCTGGCCTTTTGATGGAATTCCCGGCGGAGTTTGTCAAAGCAGGATTAATCACAAGCCTGATCCCGGTGATCCTGCATCTTTGTGTCTGCTTTTCCCCTCTTTTTTTTTCTTTTTTTTTTTTTTTACAAGCTTGTGTCATTTCCTCATTAATATCCTGGGAAAGGAAATCTACAGCAGTCCTCAAAAACGTTCAAAGATCAAATGGCTTTTTAATGTCCATGTGATAAAGCTATAGGTTGGTCCCTCAGGATCTTAATCAAGAAATCAGCCAGAAATGATTGTTCGCCTAATCCCAATCGAAAACCAGACAGAGCTGTGGGATAAAATATACTGAACAGCCACAATAAATTCCACTGTTACACACGCCCCTGTTACCAGCACATGTCTCTGTAATACAACCGGCAATTTAGTTTACATTATGCCTTGACAACTGAGTAATTACAGAGATTTACATTCAAAATGACTACTTTCTTCTTTGTAAAGTTAAGCTAGATGCATTTTTTTTCCCTCTACCAAGCTGAGCACAATCTGCTAACTCCACATATAATTTTTGCCCTGAAAATCCTCTACTTTGTGTAACTTTAGTGAAATCTAATAAACATTAGGCAAAAAAGAGTTCTCCTTTGCAAGATTGCCATTATTCTTTTTGCAGTACCCTTTAAGACAATGGGTGTGCGTAGGTGCCAGTTTTGTCAGAGCGACAGAAGGGCAGACACATATAGCCTCAAACACATGTGCGTGCTTCATCAACGGATTAATGGGGCTATGATTCACCCAGCACTGCCAATGGCTTATGATATAAATGCTGCACAGCCAGGCCTGGCACAAGAAGAGAAAGAACCGCACTCGGGATGAATGCTTTACATCATAGGCTTTACAGGCTCATTTGCAGACAACGACTTATAGCGTGACCTCAAGACAAACATGACTCCAGAGGCTTGAACACAGAGTGCGAGATTGCGAGAGAGAGAGGGCCCTAGTGAAAAAAAAATAGCCACACAACGGACTGAGATACCTCTCTTTCCACTGCCGGGCTGTTTGAATAGATGGGGTTGCTTCTGGTGTCCTGAACATGCCCGTAACTTGAAGAAGGTGGGGAGAGCCAGTAGCCTAGTGCTGGGAGCCCTCACTGTCGCGGTGTGGGACAGTTTAATTGGATAAAAGGGGTTGGAGATTAAAGAAGACCAAAATGGAGATCCTGCAAAGGCAGGCTCTGATTTATGAAGGCAGCCGACAGAGGTGGCAGCATGACGAATGGCCTGCGGAGGAATGGGAATGTCATTTCTCTTCTCTGGGAGAAAGGGTGAATTCGGAATGAGACTCTTTCGGATGGGGCTGCAGCGAGGGCTTCCCGAGGACGGCAGGGCGGTGTGGATAAAATAGCAACTCTGTGCACGTCTACTGCGAAAAGGCGCAGGAATGAACAGCCAGGTGTCATTTTGAGTGGTTCTGATGTCCGTGTGGTTTTGTACATGTTCACGTACGACCCTACGTCCTGGCAAGGTATGAAAACGTGATTGTGGGAGGGGGTCACTTTATGTGTCAGGGCGTGTGTAAAAGAACAGAAGTTTGATCACAGTCCAACATCTCCCCCTTGGCTAACCCCTAATCAAATCTAAACTACAATGGTGGCCCGCCTGCTGCAGGTGCGCGTCCCACGCAGAACACACACGTGTTGAGTTTCATTCAAGTCAGCCCAGTGTTTGGAGTCCTTCAACATTCCAGCCTGACAGAGCGCATTACATTCAGCTGAATTGTTCTCTTTTTTTTTTTCGTGTCTCTCGGCCGGAGTCTAGAAACTTTTCCCTGTTTGGGTCGGACTTGCGAGTGTGTGCATGACGTGTACGGTTAGAATCTGACGTGTGTGTGTGTGTGTGTGTGTGTGTGTGTGTGTGTGTGTGTGTGTGTGTGTGTGTCAGTCACCAGCTACAAGTGCACGTGCGTGCGTATGTGTGTTCGGAGATGTGTGTTGGGCCTGAATGGAGGTGGGGGTGGGCCGGTGGAAGGCGTCTGGCAGGCCTTGGTGGCTACATTCTTTCCCATCTGATAGAGGCCCTTATCGGCCTAAGACGGAGGTGCTGAATAGGAGATGCGTGTTGGGCTTTACAGTAACATCAACACATTCCTGCACACATTCCTCATGGCCAGTGAAAACACTGCCGGCCCGATAACAGAAGTGCAATCAAAACAGCGATAAATCGCGCCGGATATAAAGCGCAGCTAACCAAAACGCCGGCGCTTCAAACAAATACTTTCCCTGCCCGTGCTAAATGCCTGTAATACCCTCGGATGGAGCCATTTCAGCTCCACTGGCTGTATTGTCACGGCTCTTTGTCTCCTGGCCCCCAGCGCCCTGAGTCCTGCTGCAACACCCCTAGCCAGGACGCAGCAAGGAGCTCCTGGCTGGACTGTTACAAACTCGGCAAACATCGCATTAAGCTGGGTACACCGAGTTTAGAAAAAATATGCAAATAAGAATGTACTGTTTTTTGGTTAACCATAATATGACATTAAAAACTAACCAGGTTCATTTCTGGTGAGCAGTATCACGTGTGTCTCTCTGTCTGTCTGTCTCTCTCTCTCTCTCTCTGTCTCTCTATCTATAGTAAGAGGTCAAACTTCATCCTCTTGTTGTGATGTCAGCACTCAACAGCTCTCAAACCTTCCTAATCAATGTTTCAAATTTTTCTTGCTGCAAATAATTATCACTGCAAAACCTGTTATTCATACCAAGGAGGATCTTTGGATGGGCATGAAGCTGAGTGCTACGAAATACACTTAAAACCTCAGATAATGCTTATTTTAAAACAGCTTGTTCTTAGTTAATGCTTTGTTTTCTATTTGCAGCTATGTGGCCTTAAGAATCAAGCATTAAAAAAGAAAGCGAGTTGTCTCCAAATTTTTGACCACATGCTCATTTAGTGTTCCCTGCATCACACCGCCAGGCTTAATCAGTGATGACTTTTACATTTTATTTTCATGGAAAATTGGCATGCCTGATGGTTGGAAATTGATGAGGTATGGATTTAGTGTGTTTTTTTTTTTTTTTTTTTCGACTAACATTTCATCAATCAGCATGGCCTCTGAAAAATGTGCTTTCCCTGTGGTGCTGTGTCACTTTGTGCTCATTGCGGTTGGCTCGTAACCCAAGGCAACAATCAGGGCTTGCAGAACAACAAAGTGGCCCCGGCACTGAATTTTGTAAAACACCAGAGAAAGGGGTTGTAGGGCATTTTCCTTGAGTCATGGTGCAGCAATTTAGTCATTTAGCTGATTAAATTACTTTGACTTTTCTCCTCTGAAAGCTGAACTCTTAACTAAGAGCCACTGACTTAGAGGAAGCATTAAAGTCAAATCTCTGTCTATTTTGACTAAGAATGGACAGTAATTTGGGTGAGACCTTTATTGATGAGAGCTACTTTTTAAGCTTTATTTCTGTTAACCTTTGTCACAGTTCTGATACTTTACAGTCTCTCCAGCCTCAGTTTCTCAGCAGCAGTTAATCAACCAAACCATTTGGAGTGGGTGACCATGTTTAACAGGCAAATTCTTTTCCTCTATTGAATCAAATAATCACAGATACTACTGTTTGGAAGCGACACTAATTTAACATAAAAAACATTTATCAGCACAGAATACAAAGGTTCAGCCAAATGTCTGGTGTAGTACGAATAGTGTACAAGTACAAGCAATCCTTATCATTTTTAAATTCATGAACCAAAACTATGTGGCCAGGTCAATAGACATTTAATCAAATTAATAGTAAAATATATTTGATATCTTGATTTTGTACAATTTAGTATGTTCCTCCCCTTGAACAGGTCTCTTTTGTTCAGGATGATCCTAATATAATAACATCGTACTTTAGACCGCAGTCCAAATATTTCACAACTACATATAAATATATGACTATATACATTTATTTATTTAACTATAGATGAGTAGCATTCATTTCCTTACTCTTATTGAGCAAATTTGCTAGACCAGCTACAGAGTGCCTGGAGATTGTGGGTGAAATGATTCCAGTTTGACTCCAGTTTGGCTCCGAGAAGCACAAATCAAACTCACAGACTTTATACAGATTTTTCCTTTAACCTTATCTTACCCATCTTGTCATCACTGATACATTCAGAGACTGAGAGCTGGTACTGGGCCCAGTCATGTCTAAGAGATTTACTCCCAGAATAGCTGAGAGCTGTGTGTGAGAGAGAGAGAGAGAGAGAGAGAGGGATAGAGAGAAAGAATTAAATCTCCCACATTACATTACTTACGTTAAAAGTTTCCTTTTCTGTAAAGCTGCTGTTTTTGAGATGCAAGGTTTTTTGACATGTTCGCTTGCTCTGAATGATATTTTGTGACGAAGTATAAAAATAAATAGTTAAAACTCCATTTTAAAACTCCAAAAAGAGTAAACGAAAAGAGTGAAGGAAAAGTGAAAAATGGACACTTTTTTGTCTGCGGTCTTTAAGGGTTAATGAAGTGCAGGAGGCCCGCGCTACTCTTGCATTTCCTCTGCGCGGTGCCATGCTGGTAATGTGGATGATTGGGGGAAAAAGCTCCGTGGCAGGAGAGGGCAGGCTTATCGCTGATCCGCCATCTTCCATCCCCGCCTCTCTCACTTCAAAGCCCCATAATGAGAAGCACCTGCCCTTGCTGGGCCGGAGGAAGTCTTTAGTGAGAGAGGGAGATGGAGATAAAGGAAGGGAAATGCGGAGAACTAGGAGCTTTATATGGGGCTCAGCGGCGGGATGGGGCCTTGGCGGGACGGGGCAGCTTAGAAAGAGCATGCAGGCCCAGCAGAGGCCCAGCAGAGGCCCAGCAGAGACCCAGCAGAGGCCCGACTTGCATTAGCTCAGACTGACTCTGGCGCTGGCCCCCACTGAGCTCTCTGATCCCCCTGTTCAGTCCATGAGGGGCATGCACTATCTGCGGCTAATCTCCACAAACTCTCTCTCTCCCTCTCTCTCTCTCTCTTCTGCTTACTCTCTGATCTCCTGCTCTAATCGAAAACAACTCGCCCTTTCACTCAGCTGTTTTCTTTCCTTCAGACTGAGATTATAAAGGAAACAGGAATCTCGCAGGGATACGAGTTGGATTTCATCATGTTTACTATCACAATATTCCTTGTATAACGCATTTATAATTTAATCGCTGAATGGAAGTCTGAGGTGTACACAGGGAGTCACACTGCAGCTTATCTTGTGGAAATCAGTGGTTGAAGTGCCCTGGTACTCACCAGGTCTCTGTACCAGCATTTTCATTTTGCTCCTTGGAGTACAGTGACTTTTTCTTGCATGCCACCACTTCTTACAAGCTCTCGGCACTCTGGTTTACCTTGGCTGATCAGATTCTCCCTAGCGGAAAAAAACCAACTAAGAATATACAGTGAGGAACATAAGTATTTGAACACCCTGCGATTTTGCAAGTTCTCCCACTTAGAAATCATGGAGGGGT
>JBBIGA010000032.1:7453913-7467510 GCA_037576975.1 Alestes dentex
GAGTGTATGAGTGTGTATGAGTGTGTGTGGGTGTGTGTGAGTGTGTGTGTGTGTGTGTGTGTGTGTGTGTATGAGTGTGTGTGAGTGTGTATGAGTGTGTATGAGTGTGTGTGAGTGTGTGTGAGTGTGTATGAGTGTGTATGAGTGTGTATGAGTGTGTGTGAGTGTGTGTGAGTGTGTATGAGTGTGTATGAGTGTGTGTGAGTGTGTATGAGTGTGTGTATGTGTGTGTATGAGTGTGTATGAGTGTGTGTGAGTGTGTGTGTCGGTGATTAGTGTGTTTACTGTAACTGATAAACACAGGGAGGAGAGGGTGTGTGAGGAGTTCAGTCTCTCTTATTATTCCTCCATCTCGCTGCATTAACTCGCACTCAGGCCACACGTGCACTGGTACAGCCGCGCCCGCCGCCCGTCTGAGCCCTGGCACCGCGCCCACTGCCCGTCTGAACCCTGGCACCGCGCACGGCGTGTCATCTGCTGCACAGGCTCTGAGAAATCCGAGACTTTTAGATGCGCCGGCTTGTTTATGGCTGTGTGTGTGTTAACATTTATCCTGATAGTTTGTGTATGTAGTGTACATTCTGTATACACTGCAAATGCAAAGTGTGTGTGTGTGTGTGTGTGTGTGTGTGTGTGTGTGTGTGTGTGTGTGTGAGACAGTACAGCTGTCTCAGAGGTCCTGAATAGTGGGGGGTATTTTACCCCCTCCTGCACGGCTGTAGTGATGCAGGTATTCAGCAGAACACACTTTTCGCTGCATTTTTAGTAAATACTAAGTGCGACATGCAACTGAAGGAAAAAATCAGTGTGTGCCAAAGCTTTGACTGGTATTAGCGAAAAGCTGTTCATGTAAAAAAACGTTCACACAGCAGCGGAACCCCTGCGGGTCGATCGAGGGCGGGGCGGCGCTGTAGGACCTCCGTCCGACCGCAGACCACTTCCAGACAGGCTCCTCTCCAGGACCTTTCACTCCGTCTGGGTTTGGACGGCGGTTCGCTGATAAGAGAGAGAGAGAGAGAGACAGAGAGAGACAGAGAGAGAGAGACAGAGAGAGACAGAGAGAGAGAGAGAGACAGAGAGAGAGAGAGAGACAGAGACAGACAAAGAGAGAGACAGAGAGAGAGACAGAGAGACAGAGAGAGAGAGAGAGAGAAAGAGAGAGACAGAGAGAGAGACAGAGAGATTACAGCGGTGCCCTTTTGCTTTGATCTGTGCAAACGCTGTGGTTATCAGCTCCCATGACCGGGCAGTTTAAGCTAGGCATGAACCCACACTGTCATGGTGCTGAAATTTGGAACTGCTGTAATGTCACATTAAATGCATTGTTTTCAAAGAACTGAAGAAACAAATTTACAGAACGATTGCATTTTTGAGCCTTTAACCCCCTAAACCCGAGGGTCATAACTCAGATTACTCATTACTTAAGATTTTGGTGACAACTAAGAATTATAACAACAACAACAGTAATAATAACTATTATTATTATTATTATTATATTATTATTGTTGTTGTCATTGTTATTATTATATCAGTTATAAAAACATATGTAGGTCATATAGTTGTGAGGGTGAGAGACTGAAGTGTGGGTGGCTATATATAGATCACTGTTTGAGGTTTAAGGGGTTAAACTGCGGTTTGTCATTAGACTTATTATTCAGTAGCTTTCATATATCAACACGCCGGTTATGCAAATCTTTGCTGTAAAAGTACTTAAAATATTAAATGGATTTTGGAATAGGTATGAATAAATAATCAACATAATCATCTACAGACCTTCAACGTCTCTTTTATTTAATAACTGTTTCTGCACAGTTCATTTGCATGGTCACAGCAATCAAAAAATGACCTAATATGCTGAGGGAAAAGTGCTTCAGCAAGAACAGTGATAGAACTCAGTCCATCTAGAAGGTGCAGTTTAAGACAGTGTACATACAAGCACAGGTGTTCTGATAAATTATGCTGCCTTGTTGAAAAATGCTACCTTGAAGCTTATACAGTTGATACAGTCAGTTTAGCACTGGTAATGATGAGAAATGGGCAAATAATAAGCATAATCATAAAAAATGTGTTTAAATGAGAAGAGCCTAGAGAGAGTGATAGATCTTTAGAGGTGCATAGAGCCCGTTTATACAGTCAGGTTCTAACACTGAGAAATGCCACCGAGAAGCAGGGTGTTCTGATGATTCATGCCACCCTGTGGAAAAATGCACCCTTGAAGCTTAAACAGCTGCCAGTGTCCCAAGGTAGCACAGATTTATGAGCGCGGCACTGCACATGCGCAGAAGGGCCCGGTAGCACATCTCGATGGGTAGCATGTTTCGACAAAACACCAGACCGGATTAAAGTCACGTGGTGCGAAAAATCAGCATTCATTTTTTACGCGTTATTTTTTCTATGATTGACTGGATGGTAAAAAGGCTGCTTTAGCGCTGTCTGGCTCCGTCACTGCACTTCTCTTTCAAAACCCTCTGTGTCTTTGTGTCTGTGTGTGAACGGCAGTGAATTATTATTTTTTTGCATCAAAGACAAATCTGGAGTGTAAGGAGGTGCATTAACATGCATGGAATCAGTCAGATACTTCAGCGTCCTTTGGTGACCAATTAATAGCAGCTAATATTACATTTCACAGCTTATATTTAATAAATACAGTATTGAAGGGCATGTAATGACACATTTCTATTCCTGAGGGTGGAAGAACAGTTTTATATCAAACTAATATTGATGAAATGAATGAAGAAGTCAGTAACCACACTATCATGGTGTTGCTCAGAGGAATACTGACAGCTCTGCATGTTTGTTTAAATATAATTATAGGATTGATTTAAATATAATTTTATTGAATATCTATTTAGCTGCATCATTTACATTAATATTTAGTATAAATGATTAGCATAATGAGAACTCGTCATATAATGGATGAGCAGTGTCCCCCACCTAAAGTGGAAATGAAGCCAACACTCAGGCCACAGAAGTTTACATAGTTAAAACAAGTACGTAGAAGATGCAGTGTTAAAGAATGAAGTGAATGAAAGGAGAAAATAACATGAATGATGGCCTGGTCACAGCCTTTAAATGCTGTGGAAGAATCATGCTGGTGTATGAAGGAGTCAGTAGCCTGTTGGTTTTTTCCCGCCTGTGCAGCGCTAGCCTTCTGTCCACGTCCCACTGTGTCGCTGATTTATCATCTCCTGGATGTGCAGTGATGTCAGTTCGTTAAAGTTCGTCACTGCTCCCCTCTTTATGGGGCAGGGTCCTGTGCTCAGACCGCGCCGGTGGAGGATGGCCAAGAGCCGTTAACATGACGCTAACCTTGACCAGGCTGCTCTGTAAATCACTGGTGTCATCACACAGTGGGGATCCAGCACATAATACAACAGCGACCGTGCGCCACAGCGGTTCCACGAACAGTAATGTACTGTAATTCAGGGAGGTTTGCTTGCGCTGTATGCCAAACATGTCTGAATATGCGTGACTTAAATACACGATGGAACGTGCTGTTGGGGCCAGAATTCCATTCTGACATAACAGACCTCCCAGAGGCGTTATTATACATTTAGTATTTACATATCTGAAGGTTTTGACTTTAACGAGGAAGAAAAGCAGGGAGGAGGCGAGGTGCATAAACACCAACTGTGGTCTTGATGCCTTTTACTTCCATCAGCAGAACAGTCTTATCTGAGCAGCTGGTGATAAGATAGCTAATCTGAGCTGAGCAGAACAGCAGCCTGGCTCCTTTTACCCACGGCCACAGCGGCTTCAGCCCCGTCACTCCAGCCCAGTTCTCGGTGCCATCGTTGCGGCGTGTTTCTGGGGCCTCCCTGATAAGCGTGGGAGGCTAACGGCAGCGGTCGGTCACCGTGCCGGAGCAGGAGTGGGTGGGCCTGCTGTGGATATGTGCGCTGTGTAAATACACAAAATACCAGCCCCACACTCCATCACTGCCCACTACATACATAAACTCACCGGCTAGTTAAACACATTTAAAATGTCAAGTGGGTAAATGGGCCCAAGCAAACGAGTCATTGGGCCCGAGCAACCAAGACGTTTCCCAAAGACTCCCACAGCAACGTTGTCAGATATAGCCCTGGCACTGGAGCTGATGCTCTTGACTGGACTCAGTCAAAAGTTCTCTGGCCACAAAAAAAAAAAAAAAGCCTGATCTGCTTAGTCTACGCCCGCAGTTCTCTTTCCCAAGGGACATTTTTGCGTTCTGCCTGTTTCCAACATGCCTCAAAAAGGACTTCATAATTAATGACCTGTATCAGACTGAGTGAAGTACTAAATGGTGCAGTGCAAAAGTCTTTACAGAGCAGCGGTCCGTGCACACGGACACTGTGAAAATATGTTCACATCCTCTAAAAGGAACATAGGGCATCGTCTGAAATGTTAATGCATAGTTTCTATTTTTGAGCCAAGCTGGAACACAAATAAAATGTGAGTAACTTACGCACAGGGCGTGTATTTAGTTTGTTTCATTCAGTTAATAAATAGTAACTGGGTACTGGACTGTGTAAAAATGTGTTCTCTGTAGTGGACACACACACTTATTTTCATTCGGAAATCAATGAAAGTTCACTTGATGAGAGGTGCCCAAACTACTGCATATTTCTGCATGTTTGTTAAGATGAACAAATGTTCAGTTCACGTTTGAAATATCAATAAATGATGGAATCCACAACGTACCCTAAGACGGTATAACACCCCTTTATGTGTGATATTCTTGAGAGCCTCACTGATGAATCTTTATCATTAGCTAGCATAGAAACAACTGAAAATGAAAGCTAGTCTAGTTTACTATAACAATAATATAGGCATATAAATATTATAGGCTCTTAAAAATGTTGTGTTTGGGTTCCCCAGAGGCCCGGAGGTATAGAGGGGCATTTCCACCTCATTCAAACCATCTAAGCATTTGCTTTATCATGCGGAGTTCGAGAGCATCACTGGCCTCTCTCTCTAATGCTTTCGTAACTGGACCTCCCTCTCCCTGCCACTCAGCTTGATGCAAGCCGATGCGGCGCCTGTTAACTGTTCAGCTGACCAATGATGTTTCAGTAGTGGCGGTTCAGAAAAGTTCAGAGGCTGGTATCACTGATTCAGAGGAAGGACTTGTTATCCTTCCCCCTCCAACACTGGTAGCTTTGCGTGAAAGTGTGAGATCTAGCCAGCGGGTGGGAGATGCACTGACTAAATGATAAAAAAAAAAAAAAGTCTATCAAATACTTGTGAATAAGGAATGATAGTAGATAAAGCTAATATAGCTTAGATAAAATGATTTTTAGCTTTATTAGCTTTAAATAAATAAATGAATTAACATGAATTCACGATTTGCCTAACATACAAGGATGAATTTGTGGCTGTCCCATTGTAAAAATATCAGGTGGGTCACTGTCAGAAACCTTAACTGAAATGCCGAAAGACTGCTGGACATTTTGCACAGCATGTCTTCTTGTCTTAGAGGATATCTCATTTACCCTCTCCATTATTTACTCTCAGATGACTGCATGTCCTCCCCACAGGTTCAGTCAGGCATCGCTCAGTGCAAGGCTGTCGCGAGTGATGCTCTTTAAACCATCAGGGCCTCTCGGCAGAGCTGCACATGCGGGACTCCGGAGGGCCGGCGTCCCTCAGAGGCTCGGCCATCAGACTGGCAGGGGCCTGAGTGACTCTGGCAGGTCTAACATGGAAAGAGCCACTTTGCACTGACCCCTCATTCAGCTTGGACAAAGTGACACGTGGAAATGCAGTATTAGACCCTCTGTTTCCATTCTGTCCAGCCCACTCCATCCTACTGTCATTCTTTTGCTTACTTGATGGAGAGAGCAAGAAGGAAACATTGAAAAAAAAAAGAAAAAGGAAGAAAGGTAAGAGGTGTTCTAATGTTTCCAGTCAAGCTTATCATGTTGAAGGTCCTGCCCCAGCCCTGCAAACTTGATCCAGCTTTGTGGGTCTATTCTCCATCCAACTCGAATAAAACTCCCGCTGGAGCTCAGGACTGGAGGAAGAGAATTTACTTTCATAATAAATCATTCAAGTTGATTGAAGGTGGTTGTATACACTCGGGGGGCTGGGAGAAGGGGAGGATCCTGGCAGTGGGACTGGTCTCCTCTTGGAGTGTTTGTTGATGCACTTTAAATCTAACCGTAATGCATCCCGACGTGCCGAGGCCGCCATAGATAATCATTTCCTTCACTTTACCACCACATCCAGGATACCTCCCATATCACACAATCCCTGGTGCAGTCGAAGAATGAGAGGGAGGGAGAGGCCAGTAGAAGGAAAGGGGAGCCAAAGGCGCTGCAGTGAACTGCAGCGGTAGCAGAATATACTGTAACCTACAACAACCATATTTGGGCAGGTGGAATAAATTAATGAAATCAAACCTGCGGATCTTACCAGCAATAATCAAAAGCATATAGCCCAATCTAGGCCTGCGGGACTCCTTTTATAGGCCACATTTTGAGCACCCGCGGAGAATTGGCACATTTAACATCTCATGGAATCCTGTCAAATTCCTATTTCCACATTTCGTCCTGTAACACTAGCACCATTGTTAAAGCGCAGTGTTCAGTGGTAATCACCATTAGAGTTTCCAAAGAAAGTTGCAAAAGTGCTGAGATCTCCACGCGGTGTCTCGAAGTAGGCCAACCGGTCCAGTCCAATCAGCCTCAAGACTATTACTCCAGTGAAGCACAATTGTGGTTTTATGGACTGGAGTGCTTCCCTATTCATTTGATTCACCACACAGCGTAGCGTTTGCTCAGCTCAGCCCTTTCCTGTCCGCCGTTTTCCTCCTCTTTGTACAGTGGAGCCGCTGTAAACATAATAAGGCCTGATTTAGCGAGGGCCTCGGTGCCCATGTCAGACCGCGGCCGGCTTGCTTGCTGAGGGATAGAGTTCCCACTGCCAGTCAGCCCAGAACATTGTTTTCCTTGGGCCAGGGCCACTCAGGGCATTTCCACCCCATTCAAAGCAAACAGCACCACAGCTGCTAAACTCGCTTGTCAATGAGTGAGCTCTTGGCATTCGACCTTCACCTTCTAGGGTCCTCCTCATAAAGCCCAGCATTTTTAATTTTCTCCTGTTGACAAAAGTCCATGCGAGAGAAGGAGGTCATTGTTTGGCCTGGTCGAGCCTCTGTGTGATTTCACCCTCTCCGAGTCGTAAGGCTTTCTCCAGCAACCTTTCTCGACTTCCCAAAGAGACCCCCTTACCCTTTTTGCCCCACTGCCATTCTCTCACAGACAAAAATCACTTTGTCAGGTCGGGTTAATTAAAATGCCTTGCTGGAGATTTTGAACTTTGCTGTTTTCAATGTCTGGCTAAGCATAACCCCCCCCCCTACATTCACCACCACCCCCCCTCAACCCCAGAAAACCTTCAAGTTTCTTTGATTTAAATCTGTGAAACCCTTCGAGGGTCCACTTGTGTTGCAGTTGGCTTGCAACTGCCTCCCTGAAAAAAAAGGGCTAGTGGGGGAGAATGGCGAGGCCAGCCAAGCGAGAAAGTGACAGACTTAGCAGAGATTTGACAATTAATAAAAATTTCTGGTCAGCCAGACTTTCAGAGGTGAGAAAAAAAGAGACAGGGAGGCAATCACAGCTCTGTGTGGAGATGGACGCTGGCCAGAACGAGGTCAGCCTTGTCGACCACAGCCTCGCAAGACTGAAGGCTGCAATGTCTACGGGCCTGGCTGTGATGGCTACGAATGGCTCTCTAACGGCCAATCGCTAACGGCTGCTCCCGGCCAAACTGTTTCAGCAGAGCGCGCTGGATCGCGAGTTTCCGAGAGCTGTCCCAGCGGAGGCCCGTGATGAATGCTCATAGGACACCCTAATGTAAATAGCTCAGAGCTGTGAGCTGGAGTTGGAGGTGGAGGGCAGTGCAGATGGCCTGCATGTGCTGGCCCCAATCAACGGTCTGATTTCAGAGGTTAGTGTTAATTACAGATTATTGCTGAACCGTAAACGCATCCAGGGTAGACCAGTCGGGCCAGCGAGACTCCGAATCATTTGTGATGGCTCCATTCCGTGTTTGTGCTTGTCCATCAGCCGTGCTGAATTACAGAGGGGGCTGTGAAAAAAAGCAGCTTCTCCTGTTTTGCTGTTGTTTTTGGCCACCTGAAGGTGAACCGTGGTGAAAAAAGCACCACAAGGCTCAGACTTTCTTTCTTTCTCTATTAAGTGCGTGTGCTCGTGGTCGCCCAGTCAACCAATCGCAAGGCAACGCTGCACATCACTCAAAACCCTGGAACTAAAGCGCTAACACCCCGGGAGGGTGTTACAGTAAGTTTATCCCACTGTGCTGGAGAACAGGACCTGACCACACCAGCATCACTCTTGTCTCTCTGAGTACAGATTAAATCCTGGCTCTAGGAAAAATAGTGGCAAAGGAGCAAGCGGCCGGCCGCTCCGTGCAGCCGTTTGTATTTAGGTGCATGATAACTCCCTAGTAAATTGGATCATCAATCATCCGGCTGTACCGGGAGACAAAAGTCTTACATTGTAATGTCAGGCTTAGTCCCACATATGGAACTGTTTATAGGCTAATCCTGATAGAAGCATGGGGAGTGCAAGGGCACCAGATAAACCCCCCCCCACCACCCCCCAACAGAAAAACATGAGCAATCAAATCCACCACTCCATCATCATATAAACCTTCCCACCATGGCAATGCGTCCGGTAATTGTGTTCTACCTACAGCAGGAATATAGTTTGGTGATGGCAATTACTGCTGCCCTCACTCATTAGTTTCTATTAGGATCGTAATGAATCTGACATTTTGACTCAGACACTGATGCCAAGTATAGTATCACATTGTTCAATTATAAAATGATACCGCAGCAAAACATTTGTCAGTGTGTGGATCCCCAATGTTTATCAGACTAAATACTCAAAAAATATATCATGGATTATACCTCCATCTGATTGTGTCTAGGAGCAAAATTTCACATTTCATCACTATTGCAATTTTATTCATGAATCAATCAATAGAATGGGTCCAGAAATACGAAAAAAAATGCTACACTTTAACCTACATTTAAACTTTTTTCTTCCTTCTTCTGTACAGTTACTGTTCTGGAGATACAAAGTTTTGTTCTGAGAGCGACAGTGCATTCCTGAATATAATCTGACCTGTACATTTAGACCCAGGTAAAATGTGCAGTTTGATTCACCAATGGGCACGATACTATGATAACATTGCATTAGCCTCTTTCATAAAAAAAAAAAAAAGGTAAAGTGTTCACTGGTGACACTAGACTTAGTACATCATGCCAAATTAGTCAGTATGTTTTTTGGGGTTTTTTTTGATGTTCAACTGCAAGCCACTAACAAGGTGAATGATAAATGCACTGCTCAACACATGATAAACATGCCTCTTCAAATCGCCGCGCCTGCCAGGCGGGAGCGGAGAAAGAGAGAGTGAGAGATTCAGCAGGAATGCTGGTGTCTGGAGAGAGAGCAGGACCTGGCATCAGAGCAGAGGTCAGGCCTGTTAAAGAAGCCGCCTCAGGTTGACCATAACCGATGGTGTCCGGAGGGGCTCCTGCAAATGGAATGCGAGCTTGTAGAATTACAAATAAATCAAACTACAAGGGCTGGGGCAACATCTGGCCATGGCGCGGTCCATTTTTTTCTTTCTTTCTTCATACATTTGTTTGCTCTAACCAACGGGGATGATCATTAAAATAGCCTGTTTTGCACCCTCGCAAAGACCTGGCACTTATTTTTGGGCTGTCCTTGAGCTGAAGAAGGACAGGACTTGCTCAGCTGGCTGAAACAGTCCCAGGGGTTTCTTTGTCACAGACTGTGTCCAGTGCTGGGGGCTGTTTTTCTGCCAGAATTTTTACCCCCAACCAAAACTCTTACCTCTCTCTCTCTTTACGAGCCGGGACAATGTGCTGGTAATTAACAGTTCCCTGTGGCAGTGGCGGCTCATGGGCACACATGGCCCTGGCTTTGGTAGCTCCCTGAGTCTTTCAGGCCTTCATGGTTTCTTGTTTCCAGTGGCTTCCTGCAGAGGAAACCTTCACGCACTTAACTTCACAGTTGGAACTTCACTTCAGAGGTGCTACAGCTTTCAGAATACTTCTATATAGCACAGTTTCCCAAACCCAGGTCCTGCATTACCCCCTGCCCTGCGCATTTTTTGCACCTTTCCCTGGTCATCCACTTCAGCTCAGGAAGAGCTTGTTAATTAACTAATTAGTTGTATCAGGTTTGCTGGGAACAAGGAATACTCTACAATGCACAGGGTAGGGGGTATTCCAGGACCAGGGTTGGGAACCACTGCTATACAGCACCGAAAGAGTTTCGCTATTGTTATGAGTTTAAAAAAAAAAAAAAAAAAACTTTTCAACCTAGACAACAATGCGCACTGATGCTAAGAAAAGCGGGCTGTTTCCCATTCATGTTCCATTTGGCTAGCGCTTGTAAGAACCCCTGTGGCAACAAACTAGAATCAAATAATGTGCATTTGCCAACTGTCGGTTCAGTTAGGAGGAGGAAATCAGTCGCGATCTACAAGCCGTAAAACAAATGTCGCAGTGGCATTTTATGTTCGAAGACTGATTTTCCCAGCCGTGGCCGAGCACAAAGGGAGAAATCATTTTCCACCCCGGGAAAATGAGAAATCCTTTTCTGTTCTCAGTTACCGAGTCCCATAACAAAACGACAATCCTCGACGCACACAAACTGACAAAGAGGGAGGATATATGGGCTGAGAGGAAATCTATATGAGACAGCTCTCCCACTCGCTCTTGCGGCAAAGAGATAGGCCGAAAGATTGACGTAATTGCTGGAAAAGTTTGAATTTCCCTTTATGTTTAAAGCGCTCCATTAAAAGGGCCTCTCATGTCTAATGCTATGCTAATGGCTCTTTTTCTGAGACAGGTCTTTGGCCAGGCTGCTCTATGTGCTGCCCCGGGCCCCATCCACCCAGGCCATGCCAAGTTTCCCCATGTAGTCTGCTGCCCACTCGCCTCCTGTAGGGCGTGGGACGCCTCGCATTGTGAGTTTTGGTTTAACATTGACCTGCTGAACCGATAAAACTCACTCTGTCATGCTATTCTTTTCAATTACTCTAACGGGGCGTTTTATAGGTTGGAAAGAATAAGTAAATGCAGACAATGCAACGTCTGGTTTTACTATTTATGTTTATTATGCTTATGCTTATGATTCAGCAAAGGCCGCCTTGAAGGTTTCCAACTCCGTTTGAAGGATGTTTCCAGGTCTGGCAGAAAGACTTTATTACCGTAGTGAGGATGGTTTTCTGTCGTTTTTTTATCCTGGGGTGTTGCGCTGAAGTGGGTAATAACTGGGTCCATTTATTCAGTTACATGTACTTCAAGAAATCGTCCGGCAACCAGTCTAATTTACACAATCATTCACTAACAACAGATGTAGATGATCAACCAAGACATCATTTGAATCTTTATTTGAATACGTCCCCCAAAGCTTCTCTTAACCTCAAACCACAAGCAGCTCTTCATTCTAGAGATGCTTGTTGATGCGGTTTAGGACGCAGTATAACTTACTGTAAGCTATTGAAATGAAAAAAAAAAAACTTCAGCACTGCTGACCTCCTTTTTTTTTTTGACAACACTAGAGCTGGAGAAAACTGATCTTGGATCAGATTCCTCTGTATTTATAACAGTGATCATTACAAAAACTGACTCTGGAGCTGCACTCCTACTCCTGAGTTGCTCTGCGAAGCCAGACTGTTGACAGTTTTCTGCTACTTTTTTTTCCAAGTCATTCTATGTCTTAAAACACATAGACAAGTCTGAGGAGCTGAATGTTGTTTGAGTGAGTTGAGGGAAGTTTCGGGGGATGTGTTTAAGGAAGCAACTCAAGTGAGTCTTGAGTTTTGGTGTTTGTCTGCATCATCAACCTCTGCGGTAATTGACTTCTACTCAAGTATATTTGTGAGAGAAGTAATCTGTGTACTGAATTATACTCCATGTGTGAAAACTAAACTAAACTAAAATAAAAACACAACACTATATTCAGAGCTATTGATTTGTTGGTGATGTGGAACCTGCAACAGTTTATAGTGCACCATCGGCCATGGACGTCATTTTATAAATTCAATCAATAGAAGTCATTAGAAGACCTATGTGCCATTATTGTTTATCGAGGAGGCTTAGATTTGGATTTATGTCTAATAATATTTGAATTTAACAGTGTATTAATCTGATTTTTAAAAATGTAAGATGTACGCCGGTATATTGATGCTGTGTTGAAAAATTACTGTTAAATTGATGTGTTCTATGATTTTAACATGACATACAGCCATGGCTACTGAATCCAAATTCAGGGTTTCTATTGAATCCAAATTCATGATTCAATTTTGTATATTACAATGAGAATACATTTAAAGAACCTCCACCTAACATAAAGGGTCATAAAGCTGGTTCATCACGTGCACTGATATGCTGGTGTTCGCACGTTTAAGCTTCATTTAATTTTAGCCCAGACTCATCACAAGAAGAGAAGAATAGCTTCTAATCAGCTTCAGTTCCTATGCTGATGTAGATGCTGGGTGTAATATAAGGCTCCACTGCCGTTCCACTGGGAACTCTTTATTTTTGATGGGCTGCTTTAACTTGTTCACTGAAGTAAAGATGCTTTGATTCGACTGTGGTTATAGGCGACTCCTCCCACTCCTGGTGCTGATGTTCTCACGTGTTCTGTGTGAGGAGCACTCCTTGACCACTGACAGCAAGAGAACAGAGACAACTAAACTGTTCAGGCTAAATGAAGACATATCTTTTATTGAGCATGGGAGCCTTTTTTTTTTGCTAGCATTACTGCCCGATCGTGCCTGACAGTGTGGCATGGCTGTTCGGAGG
Source organism: Alestes dentex (assembly GCA_037576975.1). Lineage (NCBI taxonomy): Eukaryota > Metazoa > Chordata > Actinopteri > Characiformes > Alestidae > Alestes > Alestes dentex. The sequence continues at coordinate 7,466,767 of JBBIGA010000032.1, forward strand.
TCAGAGCTGGCTGCCGGATCGGACACATGTAGGGCAGCGCTGCTCCTGGCACGCTCATTCTCCACACTGCAGCACAGGTGGAGCCCGGGCATGCCTCACTCCTGACGTGAACAAGTGAAAAGAATAAAAGCGCTCAGTAAAGCCAGCACATCAGCCTTATTGACACCCGCTCTGGATTTATGAGGCCACGGCCATGTGTGTGGGTTAGCCAAAGCGTGAAGCACATGGTTCACAGCTTAGCCTCACTGTTCTACCAGCAGTGTTTAAAGACAACAGCTTACTGCTAGGAAGAGGGACTGGAGCTTCCAGATGGAGCTCTACCTTCCAGAGAGGGAGAGAGGGAGTGGGAGAGAGAGAGAGAGACAGACAGGGAGACTGAGAGAAAGACAGAGAACAAGAGAGAGAGAGACTAAACAAAAGATAGAGACTGCAACAGGGAAAGAGTAAAACTGAAGTAGAGAGGGGGAGCAAGACTGAAGGAAAATTAGAGACATGGGGGACTTTAAAGAAGAGACAGAGATAGCAAGAGAGAAAGAGAGTAAAACAGAAGGAGAGAGAGAGAGAGAGAAAGACTGGAGGACTGTGACAGAGACAGAGAAAGAGAGACAGAAGAAAAAAGAAAGACTGAAGGAGAAAGGGAGAAAGGATGAAAAAGGATGAAAGACTGGGGGGAGCAAGACTGAAGGAAAATTAGAGACATGGGGGACTTTAAAGAAGAGACAGAGATAGCAAGAGAGAAAGAGA
>JBBIGA010000032.1:7470131-7481032 GCA_037576975.1 Alestes dentex
GAGAGAGAGCCAGAGAGATACAGAGAGAGAGAGAGAGACACAGAGAGAGAGAGATAGAGAGAGAGAGAGAGAGACAAAGACAGAGAGAGAGAAAAAGAGACAGAGAAAGAAAAAGACAGAGAGAAAGAGAAAGTGAGAAACAGAAAAAGAGAGAGAGAGAAATAGAAAGAGAGAGAGAGAGAGAAAGACAGAGAGAGAGAGAGAGAAAGACACAGAGAGAGAGAGAAAGAGAGAGAGAGAGAGCGAGAGAGAGAGAGAAGGAGAGAGAGATTTTCTGGCCACATCTGCTGCCCCCATACACTCCTATCTGCCTCACTCGAGCAACACTGAAATGCTTGAGATCATCATCTTTTCTTCTGGATTACCCAGAGCAGGATCTGTAATGCAGTTTGTAAACAGTTTGATTAACCGATTCGTACAGAACAACATGTATGTGTAATACATCAAAGATTTTGTTATTACAGTAAATTGAGGCAATTCATACTAATACTGAGGGAGCGCAGAGCCCCGCCAATTACAGGAGTTTATTCACCGTGGAATTACCACTGTCAGGCCTGTACAACTGTTTTTCACTAGATAAAAATCTCAGTTCTCATTGGTAATTATTTAAATGAAACACTGCCATAAATTATATCTTGGGAAGGGAACACGTCTTATGTGTAGGGAATATATCCAGTATTTCTTCTAATTAGACATTAGACTATTGAGATTAGTTGTTGAATCCCTGGACATTTGTACTGTTTTTAAATGAAAAGTAAAGGGGTTTTTTTTGTTGTTGTTTTTTTTTTTGTGGTGTAGAACCTCTCCAGGTAAAACGAATAAGTTCCTGCAGGGCTTTACTGAAACGCTGTGCAGGTTCCTCGGAGACCTCGGTGAGGCTGCACAGCCTTAAACGGACACCTGTTTGCTCGCTGTCTCAGGTGGTGTCGGGCCTGTTTTGGTTATGAGTAAGCACAGCGGTGTGCCAGTCAGCGTGTGTGTTTGTTGTGCTGGGGTTTGAGCTAACAGTCAGTGGGCCTGGAGGCTGGTTTGCGGTCTCTGGTGCCCTGCTGACCCCATAAGCAGCACATGTAAAATCTGGGTGAATGTCTGTGGTCCTGGCTGCCAGGAGGCTGGCTGCTGGGCACAGAATTCGGGGAAACATCAGCCACCCAACCTCTGTAAAAAGCAAAAAAAATAAAACTTTTACATGAATGGAAAACATTCAAGGTGCTTTGTTATGGCCAGTGCTTCAAAGCCCTGTGCTGGCGGAGAGGGCCGTGTGCCTTCAGCTTAGAGCGAGGGCTCCAAGATGGCCTTCCAACAAGTGCGGCAACCGCCGCGTGGACAGCTTTGAAGTGTTTCATGCTTTTGATTAAGGCAGGGCTGTTCTAAGGTCGTGCATTTTAATCAAAAAAGTGCTTTTTTTCAATACAATGATTAACAATCAAGCACTCCAACTTTCAACACTTTTTTTTCAATATAGGAAAGATGTACTCTGCCTATAGGCCAGTCAAATTGTGCATGCCAGTGTGTTTTGGATAGGCAGTAGATTCACCCTTTATCTAAAACATACAGCTGAAGAGTTTTATTCAGCAAAGTGTGAGATGGTGCTCTTATAAACAAGCTATGACCCATTTTCTTTCACAAACGTTATAGACTATTTTGCATGTCCTTGTCTCACTCACCTCACCTTCCCTTTAGATATTATTGAATGAGGCCATGCAAGCCTGTGCCAGCAACAGAATCTTCTTATTTGAGCACACTTGTGGGAAATAACTGTGGCAAATGGTTAAACTGGGGCTTCACAAAGCGTTTCCACACGTTTTCTCGCAACCATCCCTGACACTGAAGCGAGCGTGGGAGCAAACACAGCGATAGCTTATGAGCTGAAGTGTAATTTTTGTCCAATTAAAGAGGATAGTAATACTACAGTTTAGTAAGAGTTGTGGTTGTCATCTTGGGCAGTGCCACTAATGAAACTATTAAGAAAGAACACAATTGCGAACATGTCTGTGGCCAGCTAGCCTGATTTCTTTTTTTTTTTTTTTTGTGCAAGGCTGTTTTGCCTGTTGACAAATTGTATAAGAGCTGAGACATTGTGATGTGACAGCATTTTTATGACTCAAATATGACCCAAAGCCACATTTTCTGTCTGAAATCTGACTCTGTGGTCTTAGGATGTTCTAAATGGCACAGGCGGCTTTTTGTACTGGCATGATATCTGCATACTGCAACAGTACACAGTGATACTATTTGCGTAATTGGTTTTAGATCCTTTGACAATAGCGAAATCCTTCCTGGAGGTTTATACAGCCATTATGAAAGGTTTTTTTTAAGGCTTTTTATCGTAGAGGAGAACTATTCAACCAGACAAGGAACTCCCTTAAGTTTTACGGTTCCATATATAATCATTGCCTTCGCTAAAGAACCCATAAAAATCCCCATTTTAAGAGTTTACGCTCGAAGCCAAATTCTGACAGCCCCTACTTCAAACCATTCCTTATATCGTCAATTTGGACTGAGCCTAACTGGATGTGAAACAGTGTTTGTTCTAATTTCACAAAACTGAATAAATCTTTGCATGTTTCATGCCTTTGTCACAATGACGTAAGCAGAATCTGGGCCCAAAACACTGGGTTGCAGTTAGCAACCCAGCAAACAGAAAGATCAAGCCAGAATTCCTTATTAATCGATTGGGATTGCCGCGCCTGTGGCGTTTGCATCCGGAAAGTAACTGTTCCTTTGGATCCGAGAGCCGGCCTTTTTTGAGCTTTGATGAGATTTACATGAGCCACCCGTTGAACCAGGAGCTGGCCTGGTTTTAAACAAGCCTCCCGCTGAATAAACAGAAGCTGTGGAGGTCTGGCGGAGCAGTGATTCTTAAATATGGCCAGGACACTCAGGATTTATTTTGCTTCTGCTGTTCTCCCCTGCAATGACGTCCATAGAGGTATGCCGCTCTGGCTGCCTTTATTGGTTCCTTTTGGTGTCTCTTGTGTTTGCGCTAAGCTGCATCAGTGCTCCGCGGGCGCTGTGTTATGGATGGGTCCTGTGTGGCCTGGCTGTCATGTTGACTTTAGCAGAGGAGCGTCGGAAATGCCCATGTCACCTTTCAGCCGCCCGCTCCTGCTGTAATTTAAGAAGTCATACGCCGAGCGAGAGCAAACACGAAGCCGCCTGAGCTATCAGCTGCCAGCCCTTTGAAAATAAACGATCTTGAGAGCAAACAGACACAAAGGAAATATGAAATAATTCATTTTTGTTCGCTCTGCTTAGCGTGAAGTGAGTGTCCTCCGGCCCGGGAATGCATCCAGGCGGCGCGGTAATGAAAATATTTACTAAACAAAAGCCTCCCTGAGACAGACCCCACCAGCACTGCCCAGAAACAGCGAAGAGCAGCGCCGCTTTTTACTGGCACCTCCGCTCTCTGCCTCTCCATCTGCCAAAGGCTCTGATGACGTTGCTGCTTTTGTCTTTAAACTCAGTTATGCTCTGATCTGTCATAGTCATGATTTAGAGGCATTTATACACACCAAACGTTTCTCAGAAGTGCTGTGAGCAGTCATCAATAACCCATTTGAGCCAAGACTTGGGTATTACTCAATGTTCAGATCTGGTATGGGTTCAAACTTCAGCAGCTCACTCTTATGAGGTTGCGTCTAATTCTATTTCAATCCAGTTCCATTCACCCCAATCCTGGTCATTAACTCAACCTAACAAAGGGTTTGGGACACCTGGCTTTCGAAATGTTTATACGCCGGTTTGCAGAAATGCTGCGTATGAAATTGGACGCCGATTAGATCTTACCACCACAGCGGCAGAATGGAATGAACTGATATTAGATCTGCAATCAGCAAAAACCAACTTGAAGGGAATAAAAAAAACGAGGTTGATCCAATCCTGTGAGAAATCTAGCCTGAAATAGGACAAATATTAGCTCTGTATGTCTTCCTGTGTGGTGGTAGTCCAGTGCTTGAGTAATATGCGCACGATAGACCACTTTTAGATGCTCGTCTTAAATGAATAGCTCTGAAAAAAGACAGTGAATCATTCTGTGAGCTATGGGGCCTTCCAGCTCAATTTCTAAACTAAAGAGGCAGAATTTGGACACCAAACATGTCTTAGCTGAGAGATTACATCTGGAGGGAGTGAAACACTGTGTGAATTCATTGTTTTGCCAAAATATTCCTTTATGTAAAGTGCCTCAATTAGAAGTAGTCCGATTTAACTCTTAGTAGTAAGGGTTCAGTATCAGTAAAGGAAACGAAAGAGTGACGTCATGCCATCTGTATTTGTCCACTTTATTTGCTTACTTCATTGAAAAATTAGAAAAAGATGTGGATGTCTCTGTAAAAAGGATGGAGAAAAAGGTGAACATCATAGCGCAGGGAACACTAAAACCCAAACTAAACACTGGCACCGCCAGTGCACATCAGTAATGCTGTGTAGGACAAAGAGGTAGGCTGAAGAGAACAGGACACTGTTATTCTGACCTGTCTGTGTCCAGCAGGGACGTGTGGTGACCACATGGCGGTCAGCTACTGGCTCCAAGGAGATGAAAGACAAGCAGACGATCTTTTTATTCCTCTGACACGTACATGGTGGGGCAACAAAGCACTGTATTTGATCTTGCACAAGCGCAAACAAAAGCTGAATGCCTTCCAGTGAACTCTGCGGCGGGGATGGCACAGTGGGCCGTGCTCCACTGTGCAACATACCGAAAGTCTGATAAGAGTCATAGAACAACAGAGCAGCCCACGCCCTCCAAACTCTACATCTACTATGTGCCGTTTGTTATTGTTTTTTTAACGATCATCTGTGCAGTTATGCCTGGTGGCATTAGCCCAGCGAAGGAGATGTGAATTAACTGATACAGTCATTCATCAAGAGTGTAATAGACGGCAATTACAGTGTCCAGCCACTGACAATTACTGCGGCAAAAACCTTGTTAATCGAAATGCAAAGGCGGACGTGTTTCCCTACCAGTTATGCTCGCACTTGTAATTAATCAGTGAAGACGAGCAATTTAATTTGCTTTTATTGATGATTTCAGTACCTGCTCATTTTAGGCGACTCGTCTCAGCAGCATGTGTTCAGAATGCTAATATGCAGGGGACTGCTGCTTTCAGAAAACTGAATAGGAAAAAAAAAAAAGACATTTTGTTGCAAAGCACCCTAAAAACAAAACAAATTATGGACAGCCAGTATGGACCCTAGAAGAGCAACAATATGAAAGTTTGATACGGAACAATCCGAAAGTTTTTGATATTTCGATTTTTTTCAAGATGATTTTCTGTTTCTGAGGTCAAGGAGCAGTTTGGTTTTGTGTGTTCAAAGTGTTTCAAATGATTATACAGAGCTCTAAGATTAAGATTTATTCAACTTCATAACAAAAAGAAAATCACAGCCTCGAAATTTAGAAGTGATTTATACAAAAAGCAGGTGATTGATGCAATGGGTGCATGCATAACATAAGCCCCTTCACCTCCCTGCCCATTGTACTCGGATAGGATGCGCCCATATGGATAGTTTTGATCATTGACATTGGTTTCCAGAAAAGAGGCCCTCTGAAGAGACCAGCGGGAGGATCGATGTCAAAATTTGGTCCGTTGTTTCAACTTTGAATCTGTTTAATTTGATTATGGCTTTAACATACATTGCCCTTGCAACCAATGCATTTGAACTTCTGTACTGTTACACTCCTAACCAATATGTGACAAAAGATGAAATATGTTGCATCTACACTGTTTTAAGCAATATAAAACCTTGAAACAATTCAGTAGCTTTGAATGCACAATAAGCAAAATGTCCTTACTTTTCTCCGACCACTTTTTTTCCAAAAAAGAAAAAATAAAAAAAAAAATAACACAAGTAAGCCATCGGAACAGAGACGACCAAAGGCAATTAGATCCCTAAAATGATTTGAGTAAACTCAACTGTTCATGTTTTACAGTGTGGTTAGGCTGAGTCTTGCCAGCGTGTGAATATTCCAGAGATGAAATCCACCCGTAAGAGCAGTCCAAGCCCGAGCTCAAGAAGAGGAACTCAATTAAGATTCCAAACGGCGTTCCGAAGCTTTGCAGAGGAAATGGAGCATACCTATCTGCTTTTGCGGACCAGACGAATTGGCTTTAAAGAAAATAACAGGAGATTAGGACAGGAAACGCATTGTGAAGCGAAGCGTCGTATGGAGAGAGACGAGGGCGCTTTATGTGTTTTCAGAAACATTCTTCTCCCATGACTTTGAGGGTTTAGCGGACCTCATGAACTAATCACCTGCCGCGTCACTGCTGCAGCAGCGTGCCTCGCGACGCAGGCAAAATATCCTCCAGCGCAGTTCAGGGCTGCTTACTTTTGTGTAGCTCTGCTCTGAAGCACTCCTGCGAGATTTAAAGCTGACTTTAACCTCACGGTGTGCAGACTGGTGACGGCTTGGAGCGGGCGTGCCGGTTTAATGCCCCCTTTGTGTGAGTGCTGAGGCCCAGGGGGACGCATTGTTAAAGCGGAGCACCTGCCGTTTGGAGTGTCACTTTATCCCTTCAAGAAATTAACACAAACAATGGCCGGCGGGGGGGCTGCTGTATCTGTGACCTCCACCTTGTCAGTGTGACCACAGGCTTAATTGAGTTTCAGAGGCAACATTTCTCACTTAACTCCCTGAGCTGTTAGCACGTACTGTAGTTTAGTGGCAGTAAGAAAGATGGCTGGATTAAAGGAGAGGTGGAGAGGGCAGCTCAGAAAAGGAGACGGGAAAGACAGAGTCAGTGTAAATCAGAGGAGTTAACTGGTCAGAGGAGTCAAAAAAGGAACCAAGAGTTAGTGGGAGGACAAGAGAGAGCACTGGTGTAGGTCAAAATTATTATCTGGGATTTTTTGTTTTGTTTTGTTTTTTCTACCGGTACATGCAGTACCTCCATCACTGACCACCATGGAAACTAAACACAAACAATAAAAAAGACGGATGATTATTTGTTTTGGCTGGACTCTCTGTTTAAGGTTAGCAGGTGCTAACACGGTAAAAAAAAAAAAAAAATGTGAGAAAGAAATAAAGAGTTTCACAATGGGCCCTGAATCACTAGGCTGACAAGATGATTGGCTAAGATGTCTCTGCTTAGGTCACTTAGATAATCAAACAGCACTTTTGCTGGTCAAGCCAGAAAGTTACTCAAACCGTTGAAGAATTTTAAAACAATTGAGTTTAAACTGGCGAGGTCTCCTTCATCACGCAGCGCTCCCAGGCTGGGAGGGTGAAGACTGGCATGTGCTCCTTCCAAGACACATAAAACATCTTTTCAGTGCGCCACTAATGAAGCAACACTGTACAGCGCAACCTGCTTGAAAGAAGACTCTGACTGCTAATTCTGTTACTAACAGGCAGCTAACAGGCTCCCATAATTGCTGGCATCATGCTGAGTGATTGGGAGACTGAGGCCAATTAAGCTCTCTTGGACTCACGACCATGGATGGCTGTGGTATTGCCAGGGACCGAACTCGTGATCTCTTAATGATTTGGGCCAGCATTTATGTACCTTGATTGAAAAACGCGATTTGAAAGTCCTGTCGACCAATTTGTTTTGTCCTTTTCTGTCTTGTAAGTGTGTATTGTCTTTGTGTTTTAGGTTTTTTGCTTTGCGTTTCAGCTTTGGGAGGAATCGTATTGACATTCTACATATACCGTAACATTTTTAGTATCATTTTAATATTTTACTGTTATTTTTACTTTGCAAGTATGATGCTTTGTATTAGTCAGAAGCCTAAACTACAGAAGGTATGCTGGCATATTTGAGATATTACAGATTCATTGATGAATGGCCAAAATGACGATTATAAGTGATAGGTATATAACAGCAAGGAGAGTATATGAAAGAGCAAAAGCATATGTGGCCTGAGGGTGAGAGAGAGCGAGAGAGAGAGAGTTGGGTAAGAGATAGAGGGGGAAAGAGAGCTGGCGAGTGAGCACTGTGTCTCCTCGGTGCCTCTCCGCTATAATATGTCTACAATATGGCTCATATTAGTGCCCCTGATGTGCGTTTTGTGGTGCGGGGGAAGTCTTTTGAAATTCAATATGTCCTTAAATCAGATTTATAAATGTTTATGTATGTTATGAGAAACACACTCGCTGGAGGTAGGCTAGTAATGTGTATGTGTGTACGTGTGTGTTCTGGAGTCTTGATTCTTCCAGTGTGGTGTACAGTTAACTCCAGTAAACAGTGTCTGGAGAGGAAGTCAGTGAGTGTCTATTGGCGGGCACACCCGTTTTCGACAGTGTATACATTTGTAGACCCAGGGCGCGCAGGGCAACAGCCTGGAAACAGCATAACTGATGGACTCCGGTGGCATGTTGCTTGGCTTGGTGTAATGTGGCCGTTCAGATGCGTTCGGAATGGTTTTCCCAAACAGAACTGTCTCCATGTAATCTGTCTCTCTTATGCTGGAGGCATGCTTCGTGTTTAGCCTCATATGCTGCGCTGCTGCAGTACTGCACGCTACTGGGCCTTCTGCAATCCCTGAACGAAGACATTCGAGAGAAATTTGGAGCAATATGCTGGCTGCTTTATGTCCTGTAATCAGAAACGAAGAAGAGCAACAATGCAATCTGATCCTTTCAAAGCCACTGATTTCGTTTGCATGACAGACAAACAGCTGCCATTTTCTTCACTGTCGTATGAGTGTGCATGCGAGGGAAGTAGGGCTGTGAGAATACATCACATTATTGTATGGATTAAGACATGGCCCTGTTTTCAAAAATCCAGAGGCATCTACCAACACATTTCACAGACCGGAGAACATGAAGTTATGAAATACTGCTTATTTTGCAGGGGCTGTAATGAAAATTTAAACAAGGCAACCCACAGTGATGCCAGAGCATCCTTCCTCTGAGAGAAATGCTTCCTTTTTACCTCGAAAACCGGAGAGACAGGGGGCTGGGGGATGGGGAAGGCATACACTTTGTAAGCAAACTTAGAATAACAGCTAGCATATTAGTTCATGATCATTAGCATATTAGAAGAGGCGTTATGGTCTGCAGGCACTCATACATTAACGTCCTCCTTTCTTGGGAGTTTCCGGGGTCATCTTCCTTGTAAGGTACGACGCTGATGGCTGATAAGTGGTGTTTCCAAAAGTTATGGTGTGTCACATCTGTTACATAAGAGTGGCACTCTTGACCACTGCTAATACTGTGAACCTGTCTATTCATCTGTCCAGGATTCATTTATCTAGTCCACATTTGTGGGGAGAAAAAAAAAACATGGAACAGTTGAGATGTGATTAGATGTTATTTTTCCCATATTTAGGTACATTTTTAGATGTAGAGTTTCCCGTATTTTAGGTGGTGCTACATTACAAAGCACATCTGTTTTATGTATAGGCTAGTCCAGTAAAAATGGATGACAGTTAATAGGCTTACATTGTCTTGCCTTATATGTTTTCTTCTTCTGTAAAATTACCATTTTACACTCCAAATGGGAATGCATGCATGAATGAGTGCATGGTAATATCTAAATCATTCATGGCTGGAGACTGAATAGGCCTTGCTTGCAGTAGGAGCAGAGCAGAGAATGAGAGTTAGAGCAGTCTGCTCAGGTCCAGACTTCAACATTAGAGCACTAATGCACTCTGGCAGATGTAGACCTTCAAAGGAAGGAGCCCCATGGGCATCTGGAGCAGGTACTGAATCAAGCCTGGAGGACTGCAGCCAGGACCTTTCACATTTTCACATTGACTCCTTATTGTCAGCGGATGGGCATTTGAGCCATTTCCCAGTTAAAAGTTGACATTTTTAAACATGAAGTTTTCAATTACAACAATAAAAGTAATTTAAATTGCTTTGAATAAAAACAGAAGCACAGAGGCGTTCATGTAGTTCATGCAGTGTGTACAGCTAGGTGATTCATCTCTTATTTATTACAATTCAAATTGCATGTGCGTTCTTCAAGCTCACAAATAAGTAAATAAACAGAAAGAGTTTTGATATTTCTCTTCCTAGTCGTGACAGGAGCAAATGAGTGCACTGAGAGACTGGTTAATCTCTCTCTCTTGCTTTCTCTCTCTCTTTCTCTCTCTCTCTCTCTCTCTCTCTCTCTCTCTATTTGTCTACCTCGTCTCACAAGAAAATTGTCTCTAGAATCTGTAGAATCGTTTTTAGATTGGGCAATTCCATAGCCTGATTGTATTTCCTTTAGTGAATCCCTAAAGGAGATCGTTCTTTACTGGTACTGGCCCAGTATGTTAAAAGAATTTTGTATCTAGCTTGCTTAGACTGGACTGCTTTTTTTTCCCTTCTCTTCTTTTAAAATTGCACCAAAGGGAACCTCATATTCTGTTTGTAAACATGAACCAAACAGCAAGCATATATTTTTTGATAGGAAGTCTCTTATTTATTTCATTTTTATGGATCTTAAACTGTTTTTTCAAAACAGTCTGAAAAACCAGATGACACATTGCATTCGAGCACACATAATGCTGTCACTAGACTAATGGCAAGCTGCTTACTACTAATTTATAGGGAATATAGAATGGATGCGGTATTGATTGTATGTCAAAATATTACCAAGATATTGTTAACTGAACTGAAAATTAGTACCACAGTATGGCATTATTGCTGCGTGTTGTACTGACAATGTATCAACCCATTCTAATTAAGATAAATCTTGAAATATGTGTTGTACTGATGAACCGAAGTTTGTCATAGTCTTATGTTGATTCAATAAAATTCTCTCTCTCTTTCTCTCTCTCTCTCTATCCATCTATCTCTCTCCCTCTCTGTCTCTCTGTCTCTCTCTCTCTATCTATCTCTCTCTATCTATCTCTCTCCCTCTCTCCCTCTCTGTCTCTCTCTCTGTCTCTCTCTCTCTCTATGTCTCTCTCTCTCTCTCTCTACCTCTCTCCCTCTCTCTCTCTCTCTCTCTCTCTCTCTC
>JBBIGA010000032.1:7483354-7542164 GCA_037576975.1 Alestes dentex
TATATATATATATATATATATATATGTGTGTGTGTGTGTGTGTGTGTGTGTGTGTGTGTGTGTTTGTGTGTGTGTGTGTGTGTATGTGTGTTTGTGTGTGTATGACAAAACATGGATTAATAGCCGTAATACAGACCCGTGTACAAGCATTTTGCTTTAAAAGGCAATTTATGGCCCTGATAGAGATGCCAAAGCAGAATTCCACTTTAGAGGCCCTGGATATTTTAGTCTTGCTTTCCCCCCCCTTCTTTTTCATTGCTGTATCATCTAGTGCTAGAGTATCTATCAGTGGCTGTCTGGTGGGCTTCTCCTGAATGTCACTGCATGTTGGCTATAATGCAGAGAGACACAAATCTAAACAAGAAATGTCCACAGAGATGTAGTCCCTTTGTAATGCATCTGGAAAACCTTAGGGGCCCAGAAACGTGTTCAGAGCGGAGGGGAGCACTGAGCGTGCCCACTGGGACCTCACAGGCATGTCCTACACGAACGCTGTCCTGCCAGAGCCGACCACAGGTTCGGGAGAATCACAGAAGGAAATCGTCTCTGGTTTTCATGAAGGGAAATCAGCTTATCATTAACTGTTGTGACAAGATGAATTCACAGTGAGGGAAGCTGTTCTTCGGAGCCTGCTTTAACCAATCAGACAGGGTAATCAGTGTCAGGGAGTAGCTGTGGCATCTATTCTGATCAGATAATGAAGCTGCTCTTCTTCCTCCACAGGCATCTGGAGAACAATCAGATCAGTGTGATTGAGCGAGGAGCTTTTCAGGACCTTAAACAGCTGGAGAGATTGTGAGTATCTGCACCGTAAACACTTTTAACGTTCAGCACTTTGATGTACATGTAAGAAAATGAAAAGTAACACAACTGATCTGGCCGGTAAGTGTGTATTTGCTTGGGAATACATTGGAATATGTTCACGATACAGTGTGACTTTATTTCTAAATCTCTTCCCATGGCAGTGCAGTATTTATAGTTTCCATCCAGTACCTAGTTGGGCGAATCCGTCCTTTATTAAATTAAATCAGACTGATCTAATTGAACAAATCCATGCAGTGCACTGAAGAGAAGCAACCAAATGCTTCCTATGACTACACTGTTCTAACCAACATGTCAGTAATGTTTTTGATTTAAAACAAAAGAAATGCTGAAGTTACTAGATGTTTGTTGGTATATATATATATATAAAAAGCATGTACCACCAAGACAGATATTTTAAAAAATGTTTTATAAATGTTTGATTTTTATAAATGTCTGTACTGAGCAATGCCTGACAATGGCTGGGGACACTTTGCTTTTTTATTAAATTATTAACTGGTAATTATAATGTTTTCAAAAACATTTCATCAATGAAGTATGAAAACAATACCTGCGAAAGTTTGCCATAAAACGGTGATTTACTCGTTTTTTGATGGACTATGTCAATGGTAATTGTACCTAAGCACCATATTATGTTAATGAGCTGGGTCTATAATGCTACTGGTTTCATCAGTTCCTGCTGCCTCAATTCCTGTGAAGGCTGGTGTCACATTCATGTGCGTGCGTACTGTAACGTACGTTCTCTGCATTTTGACGCGGATGTAGCAGCAGTTGTGACAGCAGCTTCGAAATCACTGAATGACAAATACGTTGAATCGACAAATAAGTTGCAAACAAGATGCAGGGAGCTATATCACTCTGTAAGGCATCATCATGGTCTCTCGTCTCATTAACATCATTAATGGCTCCATAATGCACTACACCCTGTTTAGAGCCATCTGAGTGTCAGCCACATGATACACCGTGTCCTGTAGATAGTATACTGCATTATTTGTGTGTATAAATCACACTATTGCGATCTCATGAGTGACTTATGTAGGTAGCATTCGCATAACGTCATTTATGGGTTTATATCAAAGCACGTAATGTTTTATTTTTAATCAGTCACAGTGGCAAAAGAACTACTGAATTAACTGTAAGGGCAATGAAGGGGGGGTGTGTGACAGTTTAACATTACATTGGTAGAAGAAGTAGATATTCAGTTTAGGGGAAGGGGCCCCACGTTAGGTCTTGCTTAGGGGCACAGGAAGACTAGGACTGTCTGTTAGTACTTAAAGAACACTAATCACCTGCAAAATCAGTCCTGGTTAAACAAACACTTCATCTTTTTTAGATGATAGAAAAAAAAAAGAAATATCATGACATACACTGTCAGAATATCTTGTCCTGTAATATTATAGTTGCCCCCTTATTTGGTTTTTAACTAGCAGGAGGAGTTGATGAGTGCCGATGTCTCAACAAGGTGATATAAAAAAATGTGTGAGATAACATATTATTCTCCAGAGAATATATTGATCATTTGTTCGTTCCATTTTTGGAGTTTTTTGCAAGAGACCAATTACAAAATCTTAAAAGCTTTGTGTATAAAACGAACCTGACAACTGAAATGCTCATTCATCACAGTTTCAAAAGCTAGGTGTCCCCAAACCTTTGAAAGGCCGTGGGTCCCTGCACACAGCTTTTCTTGGATCTCCATGGAGCAGATCTTTGAAGCGTGTTTGCATGTGCATGGGACTGAGTGTGCAGAGTTATTTTTATTTTTATGACTGCTAAATTGACCTTGTCTGTCTCACTCTAAAAAGGTTGAAAGAAACTTGACAGAATCTGAAGGTGCACTCCTTCAGCTGCAAGTTCTCATTTGCTCATTAACTGTCTGGCATGACACAGACTTCCATTTGCCCTTCACTGGTGAGAATCCTAAGACCTCTGAGTGAAGTTGACCAGTGGGGTCAAGCCAAACAAGCAGGCCGTTGCTACATATGGGCAAAGTCAGACCCAGACTGCGCAGCTGGCTGAAGACTGACTGTGTCGGAGACTCGGAGTTTGTGTGTGAATTGTTTGAGCCACTCTCTTGTCTGGGGAGATGTGTGCGCTTCTGTCGAAATTTGACCGAATCCGTTACCCGCCAACAGTGTGTTAAAGAAGGAAAGCAAATTCTGAATGCTATGTGACGACATGTGTGCACTTGGTGCCAACCCGAAAAGCTTTTTAGTCAACATCTGCCTCGTAGGGTGTGTGTTTGCCAGAGTGTTATGCTTTGCATTCCTATTGCTGTCACTCACGCTCGGAATTTCACAGTGTTTTAGCCCTGCTAGTCCTTAATGAATCAATGTGACCAATATGGCTGTGACTCAGCATGGCCATTCCCTCAAGCGTAACATGGACTTGCTTGAAGCACTCACTGCTTTTTCATACAGGACTCCCAGTGGAGTAGGCATCAGTTCCTACACTCCAGCATCTACACAAAAAGTCTTCTGAACAATTCAAACCACATGCCCTAGAGGTTGTGCTGTAGAGGGCATTAATTTGCATCAAATGTGTCAGCAAGAGGCAGCAAAATCGCTAGCAGTAGCTGCACTTACAGTGAATAATGTTGTTAATTGCTACATTGCAGTTTCTGAAAAAGTGTGGGCAAAAGTTAAGACTGGAATTGAAATCATTAACAGCATTTTTTTTTTTCCTGTGGGAAACACTTCAGTTAGATTTACAGTGTGAAATGACTGAAGTCTGGCCTACTCAGCATGATAGGTTGTGATTAATGTTATGTTCATTTAAAAAAAAAAACAGGAATGATGACAGCGTTTACAGACTGCATTACTTAATGGGAAGAGTGAATAAAATAATTATGCATGCAAACAACTCTGACTTTTACATCACTCGGTAATGAGATGTAGTGGAGTGCTGTAGAATCCATGTTAATCATTCCTCTCAGAACATAATCTGTTAGAGAGACAGCCGAAACCTCAGGGAAGACCTTTCTAAGGGCATGAGGTTTTTAGATCGCATATTCTTCACATGGTGCCCAAAATAGACTAGGCTCCCGTCTATGGGACATAACTACAGTTCAGCAAGGGGCAAAAGTCTAGACCGAGCGAGCCTAATTTCAGTCTCTGAGTCCGACATCAAAGCCTTGCAAAACAGCATCAAATTTGTCTTCTGTCGTTAAAAAAAAAACTGCAACTACAAAAGCAAACTGCTGTCTCTACTGGGCAAGTCTGTCTGGAAAGGGCTGAGGCTATCAGCTCTAACTGATAGTGACTCCCTGTGCTGAAAGCTGAGACTACTCAGAGAATCCCTTTCCTCTGTCTGCTGATGTCATGAAGGTAGAGGGAGTAAAACAGAGAGAGATGACAGATGCACTCCACCAACACATGCCTTCAGCCTGGCCCGTGACCTGCTGGGTCGCCATTATCCCCTCATCTTCTGATTAAAAGCCCCTTCTCTGGTGGTTAAGGGTCATCCTGTGAAAGCCCTCAGCCAGCCTGGGGAGGCTCATGCAGCCTTTAACAGCTTTCCGTGGGAGATAACCTCGGCCATCTTCAGAGGAAGTCAACGTCTTTCCCAGCAGCTTTGGTGCAGCAGTAACCCTTGATCCCAGGACGCTGCCTCCGTGTTCCTGGATCTGATGACCAAGCTGACCTGGCTGGCCGCCATAATCGGAAAGATTGATTGGGTTCTTTGTGTGTTGTTCCTATTTGCCCTGTCTTGTCATCAATCTCTGTTCTCTGTGCCAGTGCAGATGTTTGTGTGTGTCAGCTTTCTATCAGTGAGCTAAGTCAAACAGTGCTAAGCTTTTCCTGCCTCGCACGCTCATGCCTCGTCTCGGATATACTCATGTCTCACTATCTCTTCGACAGATACACACAGACCGCTCTCCGAAAGGTCATCCGCACACGACTCCTCGCTGCCTTTAATGTTCGTCTTGTGTTTCACTGTTGCTCTCATGACTGTGCTTGTTTTGATTACACTAAATCTCGTCCTTCCCCTGCCCTCTCTCTCTCTCTCTCTCTCTCTCTCTCTCTTTTCCTCTCTTTCTCTCTCCTCGCAGGCGGCTGAACCGGAACCGGCTGCAGGTTCTGCCGGAGCTGCTGTTCCAGTCCACACCCAAGCTGGGTCGTCTGTAAGTCCCTGCGCTTCTCTTTGATATCCCAGCTTGGACAGAAAAACAACAGAAAAATAGGCAGTCAAGCTTTCCCCGCTGTTTAAATTTTGATCATTGTCCTGGAAAGGAGCTTGCTCAAATATTTGGCTTTCCCCAAAAAACGCTGCTTAAAGAGGACACTGTCAGCGCAGGGCCGCGTTGCCGTGTTATTCCTCGTCCAGATGTGGCTCTTTTATATGGGCTGAGGGCTCGGCCAGGCGTAAGGTGACACAGCCGTGCTCTGTGCTTCTGACAGTGAGGTGAAGGTGTGTTATGGGGAATGTTTTCCTTGGACAGGCTGGATTCCTGTTCCCGAATATCGTTTCCCTGCCCCGGCTCTGAGTTGTAGCCCAGGCGACGCAACCTCCTCTGGCCTAGCTGCTGGAGAAGACTTCATTTAAAGTTTACAGTCTTTCGCGAAACAAGCCCACTCGGGTTGAACCTTGAGTCAGACCAGGGGTTAAGCTTTATGAGTGCTGCTTTCGGGGTGTCCTGTGCAAGTGGAGGTGAACATGACATGGACGGGAGCCACCCTGGGGCTTTTTAACATCTCTAGGAACCGCTCTCAGCGGCGTTTTGTTTCGGAAGGCTTTCCACAAGGCCGGCAGAGGTTAAGCCAGACGCACTTTCCCTTCTCTTCTGGGAAGATACAGCGGACATATTTGCGCGCCACGGAGCTTGATTTTGCGCTGATGTTTGATACATGGCTGATGGCAGCGATTACAGACGTGAAATTCTCCTTTTATGTCAGGCACGGCTCACGAAGCAGCTTTTAATATTTCCTCGCTGGATACCCGAGCCTTCGCAGAAACAATCAGCGGGAATGATGGTTTCATTTCCTCCCCATTGCCAGCAGTTTCATAAAAGCATTATTGGCAATGATATCCTTATTTATCATGACTTAATAAGCGTTCTCTTGGGTTGTAGACAGTTGCGAAGGAGTGGAAAAGATGAGGGAAAGCCAGACATACACACTAAATCCACCATTCTTATCCCCTCACCATCATTTTAAATTATAGTGTTTGATGTTTTTCCCCCGTTTCTTTGGCGTTTGCTAAATCTAAATTAGACTCTCGGTAATGAAGGTCGTGCAGGGCGGGGATGGCTTATGGGGAAGCTCGTAACCTTCCCTTGTCAGAGTTGGTTATACTCAGTGATGATAGTGTGATATGAATGGCCTCACCCCTAACCCTCCCATTAAAAGCCTCAGGCCTGGCCAGCTGGACAGAGCAGTCTGAACACGTCCCACTCAGGGTAGGGCTGGCCAGACCTCGGCCAGCCCTGACCATAGGGGCGGGAGCACTGTCAGGGGTCAGGGAAAGGTAATGAGTGTGTTCCCTTTGAGGATGACCCAGCTGGGATGGGCCAGGTAATTTGATAGATAGATAGATAGATAGATAGATAGATAGATAGATAGATACATAGATACATAGATACATAGATACATAGATATATAGATAGATACTTTATTCATCCCAGAGGGAAATTGGAACATACAAACATATAAAATTCGTCTTGCCATTTTTTTTCGCAATCAGATATCCCACAGAACGTGTAGTTTTGAATTTGTTTAAAAAATGAAATGAATGTAATGTACTCTGTTCTTAATTAAGTATGCGATGTGGAAGCAGGGAAAATGTTGGGATACAAGCAGGTGATGATGCCTGAGTGAAACTGTATGCGGTAATACATTCGATGAGCGCATAACAAAGTTGTGGGACAAGTCATGGATTAGTTGGTAAACGAAACCCAGAGATAAATCACCAGGTTAATCAAAAGGTGCGGATGATCCCATATGCTTGAGTGTTACACTTATTAAATGAATGTGTTTATTCAAAGGAAAAATTCCGTATCTGGAATTTTGAAGTACGATTCATTTAAAAACTGCTGATATTGAAAAGTGCTGAAGCCTAGACAGGGATGAGGTAAGAGTAAAGGGCCTGGATGGATGATAGAGAAAGCAGAGAGGCTGTGGGCAGAGCAGACATGACCCCACTGTGGCAGGCCCAGGTGTGGGGAGACAGACCGGGACATGTGGGTCTGTGGCCCATGGGCTGAAGGCAGAGCAGGCTGGCGCAAGGGCTGCTGTTAGAGGGCCGCGATGAGTGGCGTGGACTGTTTGTGGTCAGTGCTCTGTGTGTGCGTGTGTGTGTGTGTGTGTGTGTGTGTGTGTGTGTGTGTGTGTGTGTGTGTGGAGCGCTGCTCTGCCTGGAAGGAAAGAATGTGGTTGCAGTTATAGATCTTACTCTGTTTCTCTGTGTGGGCCAAGAAATGTGCCTCTTACACACGCACAGACTCACAAACACGGACACACACACTTCAGCTTCCTCCTCCCTTCCCCACTTTCAAATACTGATGGGTAATGGAAAGCAAATGAAGAATTAGAAGGAGGCCATGAATATGCCTGCTCCTATTTATTAATGGTGGCACTGAGCGGGCCTCCATATGAACGCTTTTGGTGTGCAGTCAGGCACCTTCAGTGGTAGCTATGGAGCTCCTCCACTCCCTTCCATTATACTGAGCTCAGATTGCAGGTGATCGGTATGATTTTAGGAGAAGACAGGAGGCATGATGCAAGGAATCACTTCTTATTCAGACAGTTCAGCGCCCTCTCTCTCTCATTTTCTGAGCACACTTATTCTGACAGAGGCAAGCTGTTGGTCTGTCTGGGACTGATGATGGCCTGTCGTGACCACTTTGATAGATTAGGCCTGCAGTTTGCCTGACGCCTGCCATGGATGTAAACGGCTGAACCCAGGCCAGGCTTCCCTCTGGCTTGTGTGTGCCTCCTCTTGTGAGAATGTGCATAATTGTTTGCCCACAGTTTGTTTTTGTATATCATGAAGAACTCCTTTGTTCCCCCTGCACCCCCCCCCCACTGTGGCGAGTTTGTTTTCTTTTCGCAGCACTTATTTATTAGAAACAAATCGCCCTCCTCACACGGGGTGCTGTGTTTTGCTCCTGCTAGCCTGACGTGCTGGAGCTCTGAGCTCCAGATGGAAGGCAGCCTCGGCCCAAGACACCAAAACCCCATGACACTCCGGCCTGTATCACAGAAGTGTGACTCCGGCGCTCTCTGGGACAGCTCTAGCGTAGCTAGTTGGCTAGCAGAACGAAATGCTCAACATCGCTTTCCAAAACTCTTTTGTACAACTGTAGTTTGAACTAAATTCCATGTAATATGCAATGTAATTACCTCTTAACACACTCTTGAAACTTTAGGGCAATGACCAGATGCGCAGATGGCACTAGCATTTGCATGATAATTACAGTAATTGTATGTTGCTGTGTAAAGTAGTGCATTTTTTTGCCGGCCGCAATAGCTGGCTAATAGTTCAGTGTGTCTCCAGCGTATAAACCATGGAGCTGCGGCTCAGAGCTGGAGCAGCGGCCGACTGATTGTTTTCAGAGAAACGAAGCCTCCCAGAATCCAGCCAAGCTTCTTCCAAAATAGGGCTGGGCTCAGCTGGTTTCAAAAGGCCAGACAGCTTTGTGATTTACTCCAAAGACATATTTAGATAAATATAAGCTACAAAGACTTCGGAGCACTGACGGAGAGCCAGCTCCATCCGGAGAGCTCAACCGAAAAGCCAAGCTTGTTTTTTCTTTAATAGCGCTGGTTTTCTCAGCAGTCAGCCGCCTTGTTTGCGTGCTGTGGGGAGCTGAAAACCACTCAGGGCGGCAGGTAGAGGGTGGGAGATCTGCTGTCCCACAGGAGCAGATCAAACAGTGAAACCTAATGCTCTCAATTAAGCCCCAGCAGGAATGCTGTCAATTAGCAAGCCCCCGTCCCCCATGACATTCGCATGCAGGTGTAGTTTCATCTCTAGCTGCTTAACTTCAGGTCAGGTTTGGGAAAATCAAGTCTTTATAGGTCATACACAGACTGCAATATACATAAGCCTCCAACTGCCCCCACCCCATCCCTTAACATTTTGCTCACATGTGCAGTTTTTTGTTGTTGTTGTTGTTTTCTGCAGACAGGAGGGAGGAATAAATAAAGCTGTTTACACACATTTTTGAGTTTTGGCATGAGAGGGCTGTTCCTTCACCTACTCATGGAGCGTAGAGAGAGAGTCAGGGTTAAACGCTGTATGCAGATGTGAGTAGCCTGCTTAGAAAGCCAAGGTCTCAAATGCTTCAACACAGAAACACCTCAACCTCAGTCTGCAGTTAGCAGCTGAGGGCAAACTACGCTTTGCCAGGGCTTTGGCTCTATATTTTATAGAGCAAGAGGATTTACATGTATGTAATGTGTGCTGAAATAGCAAGCAACACATGGAAGCAGTTTAGGTTTCCAAATAAAGGTAAAGCATGTAAGGCAGAAAAAATGTTTCAGTATCAGTAATGTTTCTTCCTTGTTTTATTTCAGCCGGCAAGAGTGCATGTGTGGATGAGTTTGGTCTTGGACCGATATGTAAAAACTGGAATTTTTCTGTGTGTAATTTTTTTTGGAGCTGTGTGTAATTTCATCCAGCATTGTCTTTGCATTCAAGGGGGGGGGGGGTTTCGTTTCCTTTTTGAGATTTTCTTATTCTCATAAATATTTTTTAATTCTATTCAGTCTCTAAAGTTTCTACAAGGTTTGGAGAGTTTCTGCAGAAACTGGGTGGGGCTGGCTCCTCTCCGATATGTATGGATACACGGGACAGCCGTAGGTTATGTTAGGGTGGCCTCTGGGAACAGGGTTTGCTTGATTTATGGTAGGTATTGGAGGAGAGTGCAGTGTGTATAAATCTGAAGCATAGTGTGGGGCCCACAGAGCCACCCAGTGTTCTAAACGCTGCACTGCTTGTAGAAATGGACCTCTGTTTGAGTGCTATCTTCCTACCGTGCAGGGCTGGTTTATAGCTTTCAGTGCCTCATGTGAGGGCTACACAACCCCAAAAACCTAATCTGAGAGGGAACAAGAGAATGCGATAAAGAGAGAAAGAGGGAAAAGGGAGGAAAGAGTAAAAGCTCTCCTGGGTCACCGGATTCCACAGGCTAAACCAGTGATTTAATTTGTTTAATCAAAGTCTGATTGTTACAAATTAACTGAACATTTTTTATCACTTTTGTAATTACTTACCCAGATGCTCGTTTTCAAACACACATCTGCACTCCACCAAACAGTTATTATCAGAGATAGCCATCTGCTTCTGTGGTGGTCATTGAGGAGTTGCTGGAGGGGTTTTTTTTTCCCCCTACTTTTTTGTTTTCTACTATCACTTTTCCTTCCTTTTAAATCAGACTTCAGTTTAACTTTTCTTCTGGGAACTTCATAACACTCTTTGAAGAATTGCTCAGCGCCTCACGTATGCTTTACATCAGTGACATGCACGTTTGTATAGGTTTTTTTTTAGATTTTTATATTAAAACTAATCAGTGCTGTTGGCAGCGAAGCAGGGCTTGTGAAATATTTAAATAGTAAAAAATGATTGTTGGTGATGTTATCGGACTATAACTCGACTCAGACTCAGCCTTAACTGACTCATGACTTGACTTGGACTCCAGATTTAAGACTTGGGAAATTTCAGCCTGAAACACAAACCCAACTGATTAGACTAGGACCACCAACCTAAAAGTGGTAACTGATGCTGGGAATACAACATGTGGTTCCATGCTTAAGTGTGTGACTTTGTCTGTGTACAGTCATCGGTTTGACGTGGCTTCGAATTATGAGGCTCATAATGTAAAACCTTCAGTGTCAGAATGAAGTGAATGGACAGAATGAAGTGCTACATTCAGTAAGTGAAATGTTTAAAGGAAATCCACCTAGGATGTGGTTTGGATAGCAAGTTTTTTTTTAATGTAATCTTAGCTAATGAATTTGTTTGCTCCAAGAGGATCTCAGATGCCTCTGTATCACCAACTTCTCTCAGAAGACTGATTATATGCTTCAGTGGAGATGGACTTGCATAGCATTATCTTTTGGGAACAAAAAGCTTATCTGAAGCCTTGTCAAGTCTGATGGGTTTTATTGGAAGTTCGTCAGTAAATTTCTCTAGTAGCGAATCAAGACTTCTACCTCAGAGACTGGACTTATGCTTGCAACCCAGAGATTCTGACCCCCATGAATCAGCTTGTGATCATCTCTGGAAAAAAACACAAAGGCCTATTTTTGTCAGAGCAGGTAGTCCTATGATGCACAATCCAGTTGGTAAATATTGGGCTATGGTAATTACTTCCAAGAAAGGGATTTCATTACATGAAGGATTTCAGCCTCAGAAGCAGAAGGGTGGGGGGTGTTTAGAAAGATCACTTTGGAGGTTGAAAGGAGAGCTTATGCCTAGGGTGTATCTAAATGTTTGAACAGAGTTTCCGGTAACAGAGGACAAAAAGGAAAAAATTCCCTTCTGTCGACTTCTGTTTCAAGATAGCTCCTACTGGGTCCGGTGAATTTTTACAATAAATAAGTAGTGTTGTGAGAAGGAGAGCCTTCTACAGCTTCAGTAGTGAGAGAGGGGCAGATTGGACAGAGATGTGTGTAATGAAACTCAGAGTGAGTCTCAGGGAGTATATTAAAAGCACAATAATGTCCCTAATGCTCCATTAAAGGATTATCTCCAAGCATGGGATTTTAGCAGGGAACCCCTTTCTAGAGGTTGCGCAATGAGACATGATATGTAAGAAAAATACGACTTACAAGGAAGATTTGTATTGCTGTATTGAATAGATATCATTTTAACAACATTGTAACCCTAAGCTATGCAGAGTGGGACGCTTAGGTAGGTGCCAGTGGTTGTTCTGGAAGCTTTTTAGAGTGAATGCCTCTGAGTCAGATCCTGCTCAGACGGTGAACAGGGGCTTCTGAGAGAGAGAGAATGGGACAGAGAGAGAGAGAAAGAGAGAGAGAGAGAGAGAGAAAGAGGGAGAGAGAAAGAGAGAGATGCAGGTAGCATTCTGCAGATAGAGTGTCCCCTGCCCCCTTCGGGGCTAGGAGAGCGCTAAGGTCTAATGCGGCGTGTTGATTGAGGGCGCCTGTAATTTGGGAAATAGTTCGGGGCCATTATGCACCAGGGTGTTTATCACAGGTGGTTCCCATGACAACAGTCAAGATTGTAATTGGATTTAAATGGGCAGAACTGCTTGCACATGTTCCAAAGGGCCAGGAGGAATGCACTGTAACGGACATACGTCCTCACTTTCTCTATCTTTGTCATCCTGTACTGTCCTCTACCTCTCTCTACCTCTCTCCCTTGCTCTCTCCCTCTCTCTCTCTGTCTCTCTCTCTATCTCTCTCTCTCTCTCTCTCTCTCTTTCTCTCTCCCTCTCTGTTGCTCTCTCTGTCTTTCTCTTTGTTGACCAAGCACTTAAACTAATGTTTTGTCATCAAGCTAAACTTAGAGTGGTCCAGAGCAAAAGTTAAGATCCAATCAGTTCAGGTCAGTAAGAAGTTATAATATTGCTTATACGCCCCCCCAAGCTCTGGCCCGGGAATGGTGGGCTAACACTGGTTTATTCTTTGTGTATTCATGTTTGACATGCTGTGTGGCAGTTCCTGTATCTAAAGCATGCATGCTGTAAACTCCCGTATGGAAAGGGCTGAACAGGTTGGAGGTTGAGGGCAGCATTGCAAGTGAAACCTTAAACCCAGTGATACGCACTAATTCAGGCGCGGAGACACATTTAGAGGCATTAGGGGCAAACGAGGATTGTGTATGTTCAACTCGAGAGTCACGGTTTTGTTTAGGTTTAAGATTTCCTGAGGACTGTTAGGCCGTTCGGCCTGTCCCAGCTCTCCAGCAACCTTACTGGAACTCTTGGCCGTGCTGATTGTTTTTGCAAGTGTGAACTAAGCACAAAAGTGAGCTTAAGGAATGTGCTTTTTGCGTATGAAATTGCGCATCTAGGAACAAGGCAAGAAAAACAAACAAAGCCACGTTAGACCGGCAGCACTCGCCCCGACTGGATTTCTCACCCCTGCCAGCAGCGCTGTTGCCCTTCACACAAGGTTGAGGAGGAATTCTGACAGGCCAGCACATTTGCAGTGTGCTGCTATGTTTGCAAGAACATCTGAGCCCAAGGCGCTCAGTGCCTGGATATCGCTGCCTTCTCTCACAAGGCTGATTTATACTTTTGTGAAGGTGCACATAAATGTATTCGCATGGCAGCACAAAGACGTTTATGGTTAGTTTGAGCTTACAGAGGAGCCTTACACACACCTCAGAAATCTCAGCTACATGTCATGCATAACAGCGGTACTGCGCGTCAAGCGAGCGCTGATTGGTTGAGCAGGGAATATTCAGCAGGATTAGGACCGAGCCAGAACCAGAAATGAAACCGCACAAAATAACTAAACAGTGCAATTCTCTTATTTCACATGCACAATTTTGCTTCTCTCTGCTAAAATGCTTGCAAGTCTTTTTTTTCCCCTGAGGTTGAAATGTCTGTACATCCTGGTTCTGCTAAACATGACACTGCCCACTAATGCGCATGTTAACACACAACTATGTTAATGTTCCAGCATGATGCTCACACATGTTCACAGATTTGCAGTATGCAGAAGTGTAATCCACCCCAAGGGAAAAGAGCCTGCAGTGACAATGTATCCAATGTATCCACACCCACTGTCTGCTCCGCCCAGCATCACCCGTCTGCGTGATGAAGAGGCTGCATCAACTGTATTTCGAATCTTCAGAGGTGAAATTTCAGGACAGTCGATGGTTTTTAGGTTTGCACACAGTAGCAGTTGTGTGAGGGTTACCTGGGCTGCCTGCTTGTAGCTAAAGTTATTGGCATCAAGAGAGCTAAATGTATTAATAATTGTAAACTTGCTAATGGCTCATGTTTATTCACCGTCCTCATTTATTACAAATGCTTATAAGCAATGTCAGAGTGTCAGCATGTTATACATTATGCATATTACCCAAGGCATTATAGGCTCACGTCTGAAACTGATGTCTGAAGCTCTCCCACTCTACAATGGGATGCATCTCATTCCACCAGTAGGCCTGTGGTCAGGTGCCAGTCAGTTTTCATTCAGAACAAAGCGACACGGTTCAGCAAGCCACTCGGCAGTGGGAAGCTGACTGCGGTGAGTGGACAATTATGGGCAGGTTAGTCAGCACCCTGGCCACCCGGTACGGGCCGTGCGGAGAGGACGGTTTACGGCTGGGGCAGCCTGCAGAGCGAGACGCTCTGGTCACTTTATGAGAGACACAGAGAAAGCTGGCCGTTAAGGTTCACTTCCAGGCTGCCTTTAGTCCGCACACAGTTGTCACTTAGCTAATTATAGCTTCTTTTTTATGTTCCAGATCCTTGCCCACAGCCAGTCTCCTTCAGGCAACAATGGGAAGGTTGTGGAACTAAGTGGAAACAGACCCCTCTTTTTCGGCTTCTTCGTTGTTGTTTTTCGCTTTTATCTCCCTGTGCGTCTCCAGAAAGAGAGTTCAGATATTCAAGCCTCTATTAGTCATTCCGGCCACCGCGTGGTGAGGAGTTACTTGGCTGAACTCTGGAGCTGGGTGGTGGGATATTATGCACCCAGAATGCATGGCTCGGCACTCCCAGGCGGCCGGTTGAATATGCATGGCTCATTGCTATAGATACCGACATACATGGGAACTGCAGCGTGTCTTCATGAAACAAAAAGGCTGGGAAATAAGCGGATAAATTGTTACATTATGTCTTTCTTTCCTCCCCGGCCTTGGCTTCGTTCAGCTCGGCACGGCATACCAAGCCAGGCCCCAGAAGAGTTCATCGTAGATTGTGATGTATGTGTGCGCAATTGTGTGTGTGTGGTATTTTTGATGTTATTATTGGGAGGAACAGGATGAGCTCTGTGAGTGAGAGCACGTGATGTGTTTTCAGTGTTTACTTAGGGATGGATAGGGACTGGTCGAATCAAAGGAACAAAAGAAAGGGCTGAGTTAGAGGGCCAGCTGGGATGACTGTACGGAAATCATGAAGACCATCATACTTGTGGGGCCACCCATGTTATATGTTGCACTAGATGACTAGAGGGCTTTTTACACATGAATGGCAGGTATTTTCGCTATAGGTTGCTCTTTAGTAAAACAGCGAGTGTGAAACAATACCAAAAGCTGCCCGTGTTCTGCTTGTTCAGCTGATCTCATATAGGTGACCCCGTGATTTCTGCCCAGGAAACCTGAACGAGACTTGCTCGCCATCAACGACCAGAAAAGCAGAGTGTATGTATGGGTTTTATGGCCTTGGTCTACCCTTTACAGCCAAACGGTGTGGAAATCACTATGGGGTGACAGGCGCACACTTCGGCCAGAAGAAGCAGGCCGGAGGGCCCGGGGTCCGCTGTCGTTTATTATAGCATGGGCCGCTGAGGCAGGATACTTCACATTGCTTCGCACGGAAGGAATAACAGCAACAGAATAACACAGGCCCATATTAGCCACGGGAATCTTTATCAACAGTGGCTTAGAGCAATATACAAACAACATGAATGAAAAACACAGTGGGAACAAGGAGAAAATGGACAGCCTCTGCGTAGAGGTGGATAATCCCCACCGCAGCTGTGACGCGAAAACCAGGATCCTTCTCACACTCGAATGACCGTTGCTGCTTTGTGGGCTCCAAACAGAAAAACAACGATCGCGTTGCTGGCGAATGTGTTTTGCTTAAGAGGACCACATTTAAGAGCGACGACGTCGCTTTCGTGACGGAACAAGAGAGAGAGAGAGAGAGAAAGAGGAAGGGAATGAGAAACACAACACATGGCGATACGTGCCAGTGCCATGTCCTATCCAGTATACATCTTATTTACAGAGGCCAGCACTGTATCACGCCAAGGACGTAATGGGAAAAACACACTAGTCGGTTGTGGAAAAGGTTCAGCAGAATCCTTTGCACCCAAAGACTTTGAGCAGGGGGCATGTGCTACCACAAAGAATCGGCTGCCAGGGGAATGCAGCGTTCCAGAACGACTTGTCTCTTATTTGACTTGGGCACACATCATCACATTATTTTTCCTCCTATTCTTTTTTTTCCTCACTCAAACGATTTTTGAAAATTGGATTTACTTGCAGCTATTAATCACAGAGAGGGGGAACAGTAATGTGGAGGGGAAACAGAGCTTGCTAATTTCCAATTCCCTCTGATGGCAGCGCTGTAACCTTACAAGCCAAAGAAAATGGGTTTTAGGCATCATTTGATTTTGCTATAAGCCATGAGGAAGTATTGCACAGGGAGCTCCTTTCACAGGCCACACCCACTGAGGATGGTGGGTAATGGGAAGAGGCTGGGAGTGGAGAGAAGTTGCATGTGTGACAGTACAGTAAAAAATGGTCTGTCATATACTTAATCTGCTAACAAGCAGCTCAACTCATGGGAATTGTTATTGCAACAAATGTTTTATTCAAACTAATCATATATGTTGAATAAAACCATTGTAACTGCTTGTTATAAAGTAATTTGTTTTAGGTTGAACTGACAAACCATTTTGTTGAGTTCAGTGCATGAAGATGATTAAATTATTTTAAGAAATGTGGGATTGGGGTGGGAAGCTAGTTAAAGCAAACATTTCCAATCAATAGCTAAACACCAGCAACTGGTGTTATTAGCCATATCATGTAATTTTGTCAATTTTGTCATACTTTTTCTAGACAATAGAAAGTGTGTTTGAACTTACATTAAGAAATGGTTTGGGAGAAACACATTTTTACACATTTGTACTTACAGCAGTCGCAGTTGATCGGTCAAGACATATTTGGAGTCCAAAGTCTGCTTCTTTACTTTCGCACTACAAGGCTATATGTTTACTAGAAGCGAGTAGTCACCCAAAGTCTTTCCTTGAAGGAATTCCCCAAACTCACATCATGCACCATCCACATCCAGCTCTTTGTTACACTCTCACAGATTTATCAGTGTGATTTAGGATACCATATGACTTATTGTGAACTACGAAAATTAGCAAGACCACGTGGCAGATTGCTGGGAATGACCATTTTCCATTCAGTGATGACTTAGACATGTAGTTTACACGATGCTAATTCTTACGCTGTTCAATTAGTATCTGAAGTTACGAAGAAGGGTAACTTCAGATACTAAACATGTCTTGGCTGAAAAACTGCATTTGGTATAAGAAGAAAACTGTATAAACTGTATAAATTTTTTTTAAACAAACTATCACTTTACGCCAGAAGCAGGAGCTGGTCATGGTTTAGTGGGAAAAGCCCCTTGATTGAATGGGTGTTCATGCCTCACAAGTGCTCCTGCCATGGTTTTATCTTCCTCTTAAGGCCCCCCAAACCCGAGAAGTCTGTGCATGAGAGTTTTATTAGGTGAAGTTTAATGTTGAGTAACTGTGGTGTGAGGTGAGCATGCACATCCCCCACCCCCCCCACCCCCGTCCTGCTGGTGGGGTGTCCCTTGACCCCAACATTATGCATGTCACTCCACATCTCCAGCTAAATATTTACAGCGCTACCTAAAGGAGGTTAGGAGGATCAATTACTTTCTGTTTTGCTTCTCCTTTAATCCCGCCAGTGTTTGCCCCTGCAGGCTCTGACGTGAGCACTTTGCGCTCATTCGGCGTGTTGGCGCTCCTCAGAGTGTGGTTGAAGGCATTTTTTAAATCGTTCCCATTTTTTAGCAGCAATGCTTTGGCTGTGAGTCACAGAAAGTTGCATGTGAGATTGATTAAAGCGCCTTTGTAGCCTGGTCCGGCCTGGCCACACACTCTCCAGGCCGTTCTGCCTCTTATGGTCGTACAGGTTTGCAGAAGGTGTCTGGGCACTGTCATCTTACTGGATGTTTGTGAATGAGTGCATGCGTGCAGGGAGAGACTGTCTGTGTGTGGGGGGGAGTGCTTACGTGCGTGTGTGAATGTGTTTGTGTTCATATGTTTTAAGGCAAAAATGTTCTGGCTGTGTATAAAAGCCGGAGTAAAATGTTGATTAACTACCTTATCCTGTCATATTTCATGCATACTTCAAAGTCAAAATGGTTTCTTTTTGGGTTGTACTTAAAATAAGGTTAAGGTTAGAGTTATGTTTAGGGTTAGGTTTTTTTTTTTGGTTTGTTTATACATACAAGGTATGAAAACAAATGTGTATGTGCGCATGTTGGTGTATTTGAGTACATGTGTGTGGGTGTGTGTGTGTGTGGGTGTGTGTGTGTGAACACCTTTAAGGAGTTTGGAGAACACAGTCCATGTGGCTTTAATGGCGCGTGGAAGAGTGTTTGGGCTGCAGGCTCTATAATCACGGCTGACCCTGATCCGCAAAAGTGTTTTTGCTTCTTGCAGCTCAGCTGACCTGTAGAGCAGCAAACCCAGCTTCCCCGCTGGACCCCATGCATTTGTTTCTGTTTGGAATTGTATAAGTATTAATAATTGCCCTCGATTAGCGCCAGCCGTGAGCCATTTGTGCTGTATATTTGCTCTGCGGCAGTTGACCTGGCCTTTTGCATGTCTCAGTGCTCGGTCACACGGTCACCTCCGTCTTCACTGCTTCCTGAGGCCTCCGCTGTTAACCCTTTAGATTCTGGGGCTGTTAATTGACTAAATGATCTGCTGGTGAGGGTCTCCTAACGAAGTCCACACGTGGCGCCTCTGAGCCGGCGGCTGCACATGCGTCTGATTCATTTCCAGGAGTAAAGTGAATGGGACCGTTACATGTGAGTGCTGAGAGTTATAGCCTTCAGCCAAGGCTTTCCGAGCTAAGTAGTGGCAGAAGCTTTTTTCCTGTTTTCTCTAACAATATGCCAGTGGAGTCTTTGACGGAGTCTCTGTTTTGGGACCCTCATTTCTTTCTTAATCCTGGATTCATTCATCCATCCTTCCGCCACTTAAAGTAAAGATTCCTAAATAGTCTGTAATTCTAGGAAAGGCCTTTAATTTGTATATAACCAGCACAATTTGTGGAGGTTCTTCAAACTTTTAAAATGTTCATTTACAAAAATACTTCTCTACAGAGTCATTCATTGAAAGTTTTTTAGGGAACCAAAAGTGGTTCTTCTATGAGATCAGTTTTTGTTGGCACTTTTTTAAAAAGTGTAGCAGTCGAAGCCACCCTGTAAGTAGCCATTCTCCTCTGGGATCAATCCTGTCGTTCTGGAATGAAGGCCTCTTTAAGATCTTCCCAATAAATGTGAATCAAGGTGGTACAGACGTTAAGAGATGGGGGAGTCTTGTGATGTAACATCAGCGACAGACACAAAGACAGAGGGTTGCTTCATCCCAGTGACTCACTGCACTGCAATCCACAATGGGCAGAGAGCAAGCCTCTGTGGGATAAACAAGTCACATTAAATGGTGTAATGCCTCAGATTTTGAACATTGCTAAGCAAAGGCATCTCTGATTCTAATTATGACATTCATTAACGCATTAACGGCAGAATTCCTGGAACAGACATTTATTTTCAGAAACCGTCCCCAAGCAGCTTTGTTCAGCAAACGACTCCATGTCTTGTTTCCCCAACACCATCAACGTCTCTGGGAATTAAACAACTCTGGAGAAGACCAGACTGCTTCAGTTCTTTCTCCTCAACACTATCAGCGTCTCTGGGAATTAGGCAACATGTGGAAAAGACCCGAGACCGTAGTGCCTGGATTCGCCCTGTGAATGATTTTGGAGTTCCTTTTGTCGGCCCCAGCAGTTTTATTTATGTCTAACACTGGTAATAGGTAGCAGATTAATGCTATAAACCATTTGATCCAAGCGCCGGTTTGATCTCACACCAACATAAGGCATTTGCCGCACTCACCAGATTCTAAGACTGTGTGATGGATCTACTGCAAAAGCTGGAAGTTCATTTTGCAAAGTGAAGATGCATTTAAGGTCCCTTCATATCCTGAGAAAATTCGCAGCTCTAATCACTAAGCAGTGTAATGTGGCAAAGCCGATGTCTCGAGCAAACCAAAGCAGCGTCGTAAATCTTCAGAGAGGAATCTCTACAGCAGTAAATATGTCAGCTCCATACATTTCTGCGTGCCCTGTGTGTGAAGTGTCTTCCATGGCTCCGGGATACTCAAACATGGTTGCCAGGGGAACCCAGAGGAGCGCTTAGCTTGGTTGTTGGCTCTGGTGGCTGAAACCATCGCCTCGGTTTTATGATGACTCGTCCATTTCATAATTCGCTGCTGCATTCCGGAGTAGGAGCAATGGCTCATAAATTTGTTTTCCCCATTTATGTAAAGCTTATGTGCTCAAGAGAGGTCTGCTGTGGGGGCATTCTTCTAATTCTGCAAGAAATGGCCTCCTGTGGCGCATTGGACGTACAGCCAATGCTAGCGGAGAAATCTAGGTTTGAGTATGGGAGGGCTGGACCAACTCCAGAAATGCGTGACACCATTTGCTTATTTTAGTCTGAAATATAGGATAGCAGTTCATTGGCTTTGTTAGTTTATAGCTTAGCATATACCAGTTCAAGAGAGCTAGGCCACTTTTGTTTATATGGACGTTTTCACAGAGGTCGAGTTGTGTTTTTCATACTTTACTGACACTGAGATGAAGTGCCCAGCTCTAGCCATTTGATTGGCACTTGTGGCTGCTGGACCTAAATGCTTGAGCTGGTGGAGTGGCAACACGTGTGTTTTACGGAGTGCCAGTCCTCATTTGAGGCTCAAGGCCTCATTACCTTCAATTAGCCTTCTGAGTGGCCAGGGCCATTCCGCTCGCAGATGAGATACATCTCAGGCTAGAGCCTATAGCATTTCAATCCATCAGGCCACGAACCATTTCTCACTCGCAAAGCCCATTAGCTGGCGTGGAGAGTGACTGCGGCTATAAGTACTTATCCACAAGAATGATTCTACCTGATGCTGGTACTTTGTCCTTCAGGCGTGTATGCACACACACACATCTATACACAGCGACAACCACACACTTCAATCACCTGAAAAAATGCCTCGAGTTCCAGTAATAACCAAAAAGCGACCTTAAACAACACAGGCTCGCTTCACAGTAAATGAGGCCGCTCAGGCCGGAAGGGCTTTTGGCCGTGGAGATGAAAGGCCCTTTGGGGAGCCCGCATTAATGAAATTTGCTGAGTGAAAGCTGAGCCGCCCCACTCAGACCCCACCAGCCCCTCACCTGCTCAGAGGCACTCCTGGTCCAAGGTCAGAGAACGGCAGCCCCGACAATACTTCCGCTCTTCCTCACCTCTATTATGCACACAAGCATAAGCTAACACACGCGACCGCGGACACAAACTAGCTCATCAAAAAGTAATTCTACACCACTCACTCAAGCCTGGCCGCAAGAGAAGAGCGAGCCTCATTGTCAAAGTGGGGACTGGCAGAACTGATATTTGTAATCCAATATTCATGGCTGTGCGTGCATTTTATCCTCACATCTTGGCTAATTATGCTTTGCTAGCCTTCAGAGAAATGTGAACTAAGAAGTAAAAAACAAATGCCTGCTGTGGTAAAATGACTAGGTATTAAAACATTACAAATGTAGATAGCTGTTGGCCAGCACCAGCATAATTAACTTGTGTTTAGCAAAAAAAATAAATAAATAAATAAAAAGAGCCCATTTGGAAATGAAATGAACATTTAAGCAAATTACACTAGTGACATTTAGTTTTTTGTCTATATTCCAGAGCAATATAGCCAGGATCTTTAGGGTCACTCTGTTTTTCCAGCTGATGTGGAAGTCCATAAAGCCCTGGTGGAAAAGCTTGGGTTTTTTTTCGGCAGAGCAGGAGCTAGATTGCACTCGCATGCAGCCCTAGCAGTGGGAGACTGTAAAAGCATTTGAGTATAAATACATCCTATAATCTGAAAGGGCAATTACCCTGGAAGCCTAATTATCTAAATCACAACTTGCAGTTTGTTGTAGTGACAGTCGCTGCCTTCGTCAAGTGGCGCGGCTCCGTCCGCCGTGATGCTAATTGTGTTTGGTTTTGTTTTATTCATTCGGCGAAAGATGCGAAACATCACAGGCTGTTTGGAAGTCTCCAGCGGCTCCTCTCTCCAGCATGCACAATTCATGACCGGCTCTCGTCGAAGCTGTTTCCGCTTGTGTGAGCCTCCTATAAAGGTTGGCGGATGCTGACACGTGCCCTCGCTCTCTATACTTAGAAGTGGTCTCAGGTGGTCACCAGTGCCATACAAATGCGTGAGAGAAATTAAAAGTCATTATATAATCCCAGGCACGTGAATACCTCTCACAATCTTAGCTCGTGCTTTATTGCTTTAGTGCTTATTACTGGTTTTTTTATGAACCATGGGGTACTAAGACCACAGTAGCTTGCATAGAATGTGTGAAATGGTCTTTTTCGTCACACAGTTTAGAAAAGTCTTTGGCAGTTTTAAGTGGCTGAGTATATGCTAGCCAGCGTTAAGCGTGTCTTGGCTAACTATCAACATCTAAAGTGGGGGGGGGGGGTTTGGGATTGTATAAACTGCATTAGGTACTCTCTATATTGTGGTGGATGTAGTCACTTACTAAACATGAAGTACCTTTAGAGATGAAGCCTTTACTCTGACTCTGCTATTGAAGGCAGGGATGAAAAAAACATCTCCTGCTCTCCCTCTGGAACCGTGACCGTTCTGCCAAAGCGGGCAACAAGCTGGCGGTGCTGAAAGCTGAAGAGGCCCACTGGAAATGAAGTTCCAGGTGCCATACCTTGAGCTACCTATGCTTGGCCCCAGGATGGCTGTGGAGGAGAGCAGAGCTGTTGAAAAGTCCCAGGAGGTGCATTTCCTCAGCGGGGCCCGGGGCAGCCGTGCGGAAAGGCTGGAGTGCTGTTTTAGGAGCAGGGTCAAGCACGGACTCTGGGCGGTTTGACAATGACTGAGAGCCCCACAGAGGCCTCTCTCCGCCCTGACCCACAGAGACATTCGAACGGAACAGGAGTGTGTAGATGTGTGTGTATATTTGTGTACTTGTTTTTGAACATTTTCAGCAAAACGTAACAGAAGAAACAAGAACAACTAAAAAGAAAATTCACCATTAAGCTACAAAGTCAGCCATTAAGCTACTAAGACAGTTCGGTTTTGGGTTCGTAAAGCGCTTTTTTACAAGAGGTGCATGACTGAAAGAGCTTTTGGCTGCTTAGATTTGAAGTATCAGTAGTCTTGAGTACTATCTGATGAGCTAGAGCAGAAGCATCTCAGAGGCTATATGAGTAATTCAGCAGACTATGCTGGACAGTGCTCGCAAGAGACATGGATACATCAGCAAATGAATAAAAGCTACAACAGAGTGCAAAGCTCTGGTTCTCTAATAACACACACACGCACACACACACATACACACATACACACATACACACACTTGTTTGGGTGAAACATGCAGCCACTTCTTAAGTGAATTACATTCTGATGAAGCCTTTTCTGTCCATTCCAACAACTAAAACAAAATGTGCCGGATTTAAATAGACAAGATCTTTCTTGAGGGTCACATCTTGGCAAATGTGATTAATCGCAGTTACTAAACAAATTAATGCAGTCAATTGCTATAATAATATATATTACGGATACATAATATCATCGTAGAAACAGTGTGTGTGCGTACGCGGGTTTTGGACGGGATCGAGTTTAAGGTCTCCCTTTTTTTTGCATCTGGCTAGCCAGACAATGGACGGCACAAGAAACAGAAAGGCTGTCTTTAGTGTGTTTACTTTTGGCTCTGCTCAGGGCTACTTGTGGTTGTTAAGTTGTGAAATTTTTGCGCGAGGGGAGCTTTTTTCAGCCTCGCTGTTGTGTTATTTCTGGAATCCTTTGTGTATTTGATCAGGTGAGTGCTGCCATTGTCCACACTCTCAATTACCGTCTGTCACTGCGACGGAGCTCACTTCGCAGTAAACACTTCTGATTCTGCCGAGGAGATAAAATGTGTGCCAAACACAAACACGTACACACATACATACACACGCACACATACACACGCACATACATGCACTTTTTGCAGACACCCTGTCTCTGATTTACTCTGGCTGTGAGAAACTCCTTCCTCTTCCCAGCCAAACCCATCTCCCTTGACATTTGTTTCCAATCAAAACTCCAATTCCCTGTTTTTTCCAGTTCAGAACCCTGCAATAATAGAGTTAACCTTTTGATACGTTTCTCTCCGCCCTTGCGGGTTCTGGCTTAATGCTGAACCCTACCTGACATCAGCTCCCGCTAACCAATTTACTCAGCTCTAAGCCTGCTGTATTACTCTTGAAGGGCACTGCTCTGGCTCTTTCCTGTCCTTTGTGTCTTTCTTCCGTCCCGCTCTTTGATAAGTGACATTGTTGTCCCCCAATTATGCCTTCACAGTAGCCAAAGGGTCATTTGGGACAAGAGGTTCGCTCAAATTTCAGATTGGAAGAGTAATTTCCGATTCTAGGGGCTTTTCCGTTTCCTCTCGCAAAGTTCTCCACTGTAGCCTGGGCTGTAATCAGTGTTTTAGGACCAAGCAGACTGGCACTGGTGTGTCATATTCACGCATTTATAAAGTGGCTCTCGGAGAAGGATGGTTTTAATTATCCCAATAACTTTTATCGGCGTTGCTGTCAGCCGAGCACTCCGTGTGGCTGGGTCACTTGTGGTCAGGCGTATGCATTTGGGCGGCTATAAATTCGACCGAACGTAATACAACCCCCTCAATTAATTTCCTCCCCGAGTATAACTGTCAGGTAGGATTAATCTGATGTTCCACCTCGCCGTTGTGAGTTTAAAATATGCTGTTTTCATTCCGGCCGGCTGCTGATTTACATGCGGCTCTGCTGTACGTTTGTTCATTGCTGTGCTGTTTGTTATATGGACGCTAGGGATGGGACGGTTACCGGTTTTTATGGTATACTGGAGTATACTGAACTGCTAAAAATGATGATGGAGGGAGTTGAATAAAAAATACGAGAAGTTTATTAAGTCTATTGCTATAATAGGTGCTAATAATATAAAACATAAATTAATAATTACTTCAGTGTAATGAACAATATGATCACTTTGACCATAACAGAAAATTTCTATCCCACCCCATCCCCGGTGGATGTTCTGCAGCGGCCTTGCTGGTGTGACTGCTATTAAGGAGTTGAGGGCCATGTTTTTATTGTAGCCTCATTGTTTCAGAACATGAGGAACAGGGGTGGTTTTGTCTCTCCGCCTTTAGGCTCAGTGGGCATGAAGTGGTCCACAGACAGCAAAAGCCTTGCAGGCCGAATGGGCTGTGCTAGGAGGTCTCAGCGTGTGGGATTTTTGGGGTAAATGACGTCTCAGCTTTAGCCGCTGAACTGTGGTGCCCTGCGGCTTTGGGAAGAGACACTGTGCTCCGTTTAGAAGCTTCCAGATGACAACACTGTGTGTTTAGTCCTGCAAAAAGCAGCTGTCCTCATTTGGCTTCTAGCACGAGTGTGAATATGTGTGCGTGTGCAGTATTTGAGGGGTCTGTGCACAAAGAGATGACATTCCCTAACCCTTAGAAGTCACAATTTGTGTGGTAGTAGCCTAGTGGGTAAAACTTGCCTGTGACCACAGTGACCACAACGTCACAGGTTCAAACCCCCACTTTCTACCATCCCGTAGACACTTAACCCTCAGTTGCTCCAGGGGGACTGTCCCTGTAAACAATAATTGTGAGTCACTCTGGATAAGGGCATCAACCAAATGCCTCTTCACTTTACTTCACAGCTTTCACCAGCAATAACAACAGCATGGGGTAAATTGAAATGAATTATTTCTCCCTGAAACAAGACTCAAAGTGTTAGAAGAAGAACTGAGTTTACGAACATGAATTAACATAAGGTATAAAATGTGCAACTCAAATATATTAAATCGAGCATAAAACAGTAGCTATGCTTTGAAATGTGCAGAAATGTAAAGTGTCCAGTGGCACCCAAACTTGGTTATAAAACTGTATGTATGTATGTATGTGTCTCCACTGGTCCATCCTGAACATCTGAGCATGTTCTTAAACTCAGGAGTTCAGCCTCTCCTCTCAGTTAAAAGCAAAGCGTTGCTGGCTCCCTCTTTCTCTGTGTCTCTCTCTGTCTCTGTGTGTGTCTCTCTCTCTCTCTCTCTCTCTCTCTCTCTCTCACTCTCTCTCTCTCTCTCACTCTCTCTCACACAGTCACTCTCTCTGCAGTAATCACAGTTTGTGCAGGTTATAATGGAGGGGTATTGTAGGGAGGAACACACAGGCCTGCGGTCCCGTGCTGGACTCCCCAGCCAGGCCCGGCCCGTAATGCTCACTTAGCTCTGCAAGCCCCATGTGCTTCTACACACAAACACAGGGCCTGGCAGAAGCATGCACACACACACACACACACACACACACACACACACACACACTCACACACTCACACACATACACATAGCACTGCCAGGGAAAGCATACCCACATACAGGGGAAACATACACACACAGGCCCAAATAGAGGAGAACCATACATGTACATACTAACAATACATCACAGCTCACGTACAGCTGCATATATTAACGCGTGTGCATAAATATACAGAGGGCTGCACACAATCACACACACACAAACATGCACACACATACAGGCACGAGAGCAGACTCTCATTTGAAACTGCATGTATTTGTGCAGATATATCCTGCTGAAAGAGGCCACTGCCATTAGGGAGTACTGAGTGTACTTGGTGTACTTGCTTGTTTGGCAGGTGCTACATGTCATCCACATGAATGCCAGGACTCGTGGTTTCCCAGCAGAGCATTGCCCATTGCCCATTTATACACATACATGCACACACAGAGGCTCAAATCAGGAGTAAGGACACACACACACACACACACAAGCATAGACTAACGTCATCTGCAGCTGCGTGTATTTATGTATGTCAATTAATATCGAATTATCCATGGACATATAAATGTAAACCTATTTTATGTGCTTTAAAATGCAGGCATTTATACACACACACACACACACACACACACACACACACACACACACACACACACAAAGGATGGCAAGCCACACAGCTAGAAAAGACAGGACGCGTGTACAGCTTAAGTACACACACACTCGCCCACTGCTTCCTCTGCTGTAGACCGCATGCTGAGAGGGCCTCTGATTGGATAACCTCCTCTTGGCTTGCAATCAGAGCCTGGGGACAGGCAGGGTGACCAGCAGCGGACTGCAGCATCTTGGAGAGAACAGGAATGCTCTGTTTTACACATAGTCTGAGAAAAAGCAAAATTTAGTACGAACAACGGCAGTAAATCTGCAGCAGGAAACTCAGCCATGGTGGCCAGGATTAGCCCTGGGTTTACTGGTGGTTTAGCGGACGCTGCCTCATGGTGCTGTTGTTGGAAGGCATCCGCCACAAAGAGTGCAATTCACATTACTATTTTAGCCTATGTGGGAAAAATCTATTTTTCAGGGGTTTTTTTACAGACTTCAAAGTGTCATTTACATAAGTTCCTACTCACCCAAAACACGTTCGGTGTCCGACGTGTGCTTCTTCAGTTTAGCACTGGCGCTACAAGGCTAGTGTAGACGGCAACACTTGAAGTTTATATCTTGGAAGTATCTAGGATATAAGCTTCTAGGTTTCGTGGAAATGTTTGAAGCAAGTGTGTGATGTTCTAGGCCCGGGGTGTGGGTGAGTAATGCCATGTCATGTGGCTTTATAGCTTCCCTCCATTTTGGAAGGGTTAGTTCTTGCACACATGTACACAAGCTACAAACACAAATTCTGAGAGACCTTAATTATTGTATTCATTACCATGCTTAAAGGGTGATTAAAGGAGATGTAACAAATTCTACAAACTGGCATTAACAATAGTGTGGATCCATACAAACAACCAAAGAGTACAGTAAAGAGCTATTGGCATTCTAAGCTTTTTGTGACTTAACAGAGTTATTAGTGTACTGTGTTATATAACCCGCAGCCCCACCCCCAGTTGTCGGTTATCTAACATTACTTACCAAGTCACCCTGTAAGAGTTCTGTCTGCTTTCCTTGTTTTTGGCTGGTAGCTGTGTGGATCCACACCTCAGCCAGAAGATTTACTGAGGCCATAGACTACAGGTCAGGAATGAAATAGAAGATTCTATTCTATTAGAAGCCCTAGAAAATGACTGACTAACCCTGCCGATGAGGGATCACCCCATAAGACACTGGATCATGACATCACATTCCCAAATCCTATTGCAGTACAGACTAGAACAGATTGTGCATGTTTATGACAGAGAATAGGGACGGGTACAACAGAGACAGAGACAGAGACAAAGAAAATGCGAGAGCTCTAAAAAAGCGGCCAGTTTTGTGTTGTGTCGTCCTCGGGCTGCTATGGAAACACAGACAGGTCTGCGAGCATCTGTGTGTGATTCATTTCGGCCCGAAACACCCAGCGTCCACACCTGCTACCAATCAGCTCAAACTAATAGAGAGTGGCCAATCAGGCTACATTTAATATCATCTGGCTGTATTTCTGCAATGACTGACACTGGTCTTCTCCATATGTCTGACGAAACCTCCATTTAAAGCCTCTGTCTCACTTCTCCTCCTCACAAATCTGGGTCATCTGCTGCCCAGACGAGTGAGATGATGGAACGAGAGATAATATTGTCATCAAAAGATGAGAAGTGATGAAAAGGTTATGAAAGCCAGCCAGGGATTCTCATTTCCTTCAACCGTGGCTGGAATGTTAATACCAGCATGGATTTTTACCTGGTTCTCGAGGTTTAGCACTCGCTAAATGCTCCAAACGCTTAAGGGACAACCATAGGAGCCCAGCATGGTGGAGGCCAATAACAGCATGAGCAAAAAAAAAGGCCTCCATGCTGTGAGGGAGAGTTATTGGATCCTCACAAAGGCATTCGATTGAACTTTACTCTTAACACCCTTTTGTTTAAGGTTTTGCGTCCGCCCTCCCCTGACGGCAGGGTGCTAGTTACACAGCTAGAGGACAAATCCGCTCGCTAGAGGACAGGCGGCTTCACGTCTGCAGCTGAATCCACGCTTGGGCCTGAAAGAAGGACCTGTATGTGTACTGAAGAGAGCATAGCCCGTTAAAGGGTGGGGGAAGTTAAGTGGCTCCTTTGGTGGCTGCCTTTTTTTCCCCCGCTTCTTCTTCTTTCCCACTTGTTTGTTTTTGGGCTTTGGTGCTATAGAGAGGCTGGTGGGCCTGTTTGAGTTTTCCCAGCTCTAATGAGTGGGGGAAAAAGGCCGTGTGAGGGCCTGGCAAAGAGAGCTGCTCACCTTGCCACTCAACCCTGCAAAAATGTGCATTGTTGCGTTGCCCCCTGAAAGTGTCCAGCCCTCAATGGCAGCGCTTTAATCTGAGAGTAAACATTCTCCCCGCAAACGATTTTTCCAGGGAGGAGACGCGAGAGAGAAGGTGAAAGAGCAGGAAACCTATACAGAGAGAGCGAGAAAGAGAGCGAAAGGGAGAGGGGGGGAGAGAGAGAGAGAGAGAGAGAGAGAGAGAGGACAGAAAAAAAGAGCTTGAGACCAAGTGAAAAAGTAAGCAGGAGGGAGAGAGAAAGAGAAAATGAGCAGAAAAAAGGGAGATAGAAAAGAATAAGGATATATACATATATGTGAGAGAGAAAGAGAGAGAGAGAGAGAAACCTGCATGAGAGAGAGAGAGAGGGCTGCAAAAAGAAAGCGGTAAGAATAAGAAAGAGAGAAGAAGTAAACAGGATACAGAGAAAGAGAAGGAAATACAAGAGTGGGAAGAAAAAAGCAAGAGATATGGAGATACTTACCGAAGGAAGACGTAGATACAGACGTAGAGAGAGGCGGAAAGAAAGAGGAAGAGAGGGGGGGGGAGATCAAGAAGGAGAGAGAGACATAGAGAGGCGGAGAGAGGATGATGAGACAGAGAGGAAGAGATGGAAAGAGACACGGCCTTGTTTGCTGGCCCACTAAACTTCTAGGCCTCATTGAGGTGGGCATGCCTTGACAACCGCTGGCCACGTCTCATAAATACTGATTGTGTTAAAGCAGTGTGGCCCAGGTGTGTTCATTGTGGCAGTAAGCCTGCTCAGCGGCACCCTGTTGTTTTGCTCTAGTATCGATTTGCCTCATACAAAACATGCACACACTGCGGTTAGGTCACACAAAAAAAAACGGCTCAATCTGTGTGAGGGAGCATGGCATAGAGAGTTCGTCTGATGTATGATCTGTTTCCCTAATGCACTAAGCAGCCACACACACACACACATCGTTCCTTTCATAACCCCCAGAGTGTGAGGGAAAATAAGGGTAGCCTTTTTGTGTCTCATTACTCCTCTACTGTAATACACACAGTGACACGAAGTCCTTGAAAAGGCACATACAATGAACTTCCATTATCTGCGATACTATTGAGTCGTGGGGGGGGGCCGTGAATATGTGTATATGTGTGCATGTGGTTTTGTGTGCACTGGTTGTGCAGCAGTACAATGCAGTGTCAATGGGTTGGCTTGCTGCTGAGTCGTCAGTGTTTGGTGTTGTGGGAGAGTCGAGCGGAGGAGGCGAGTGGCCTGACGGTGCACTTCCGTTGACCTCAGCTGAAGCACTTTTCCAAAAGTGACCCACAGGACGGCCGTCCTTAAGATCAGCACCCGCAGTCATTTCGGGAATGCTAGCGGCCAGGAGAGATCTAATATCTGCTGTTAAAGAAGAACTGCTGACTTTGTTCTAGTGTGCTTGTCACCTGAGACAGCTAAAGTGATGTTTTGGTCAAACCCAAATGTAGCGCATACACTTTTGGTGTCCTAATCTTGTTTCTCTAACTTAACACCAAAGCTTCTTACATATGTGCCCCAGGCCTTTTGTGGCTTCCATCACCTGGTGATATACACGGTGTAAATTACAGTGCAGGGCGAGAAACAGTTGCAGTCTTAAAGTCTGACTTGTCTCCATATTTTTGAACTTTTTCATGAAAAAGTGTGTCAATTTGATCTTGTTCTGGGCAAAATATTGCAAACAGCAACATAATCTGGACTTCCGTTAACATTCCATAGCCACATGCAGGAAGCAGTGATGTGACATGGAGAAGGGCCTTAAAAGCTTGAGCTTGCAGAAACACAGAATGAAGCTCTTTCCAGGATGTGGTATCATGAAGTGTCAAAGGCTTTATCATGGTATTTACAAAGCTCAAAGGCTTTACAGTGTAGTGAGTTATGGGATTTGGGTCGGGGTGTGTGTGTGTGTGTGTGTGTGTGTGTGCGTGTGTATATGTGGGGAGCCGTTGTGCCCAGCAGTGCGTGGCGTAGGCAGCTGACCCCAGATGCCCTGCAGGTGTGCTGGGGACGGGCTGACTGGAATGTGGCCCCACGCTGAGAGATTCCCATCAGCCCTGGCATTCCACACCCAGCCAGAAGGACAAAGGCCACTTCTATGTGAAGCTGATGTGGGACGGTCCTGTCTGAAGGACCCCCTCCTACCCACCTTGACTGATTGCAGATTATTGGTCTGCGTTGAAGAGAGACAGGGGCATTTCCCCTGAACCCTGTTTCCACAACAGTCAAAGTGGAAACAGGTGTCTTCTTTCACAGAGTGCTGTGTGGCATCTGGAAGGCAAGCAATGATCCATGACCTTCTTTTTGGTCAACCATCGAAAGCTATTTGTTGGTGTTAACGATCGCCAACGGTGCATCCAAAGCTGATGGGGATCCAAAGACAAAAAAAATCAACAGAACGCGATGATATCTTGTTAGGCAGAGAAAATACCTTACCACCTATAAATAACGGCATGCAGCTATGAGGTTCCTGGGCTCCGAGGGGGAAAGTGTTTGTAATTTATGTATTTTTGTGTGTCAGAGTTATTTATGCTTTCTCTAATGAGATTATCATACCGGGTGTTTCTGTTCTGCTGTCACACAGAGCAGTGGGACAGCACGAAGCTGAAGCACAGTGGTGCATCCAGCCAAAAAGATGAGCCGCCCAGCTTTTCAAGCACCGCTCAAGTGGCCCCTTGTCTCTTGTTAAAATTAGTGGCTCCTCTCTTCTTGCCAAGAGTGTGGTCATTCCACTAGCATTCGCATATTCATTCTGGAGTTGTCCTTCTGTAAAATGATTTGAGAGGTGTTCTGTGTGGAAAAAAAAAAAAGAAATCTCCCACGGTGGCAAGGCTGGCCTTAATTAAAAGCAAGAGGATCTCGGAAACCATGCTTCACTCCTTTTTTTTTTTTTTTTTTTTTTTTTTTGCAAGTCGTCAACATTCACCCAAAAGGTCAGGAGTCTGTGGAGCGGAATTTTGCCGTTCCGGACATGCAGATTACATCTGGATTTAAAATTGCAGGAAGCCTGCCTGCTAAGCAGCATTTGATTCGGTGAGGTAGGAGTGCATCTCCATGTCCGGAGTGCAGATCATGCCTTTGCTGTCTCATTCCTGTTTGACCAGGCTGACTCAGAGCTGGACCACTGCTATTTTTCCTGTGCTGGAGTTTCTGATTTAAGTGTCCAGGTGTCAGAGGCAGCCTGGTTCAGTTTGCCCTGGAGCGGCGTGAATGCATGCTGTGCCACCCGTCCACCTCTCCTCCAACAACAAAAGAGTTCAACGGAATGTGAGCAATGCAGCTTAGGCATTGTTTTACAGCCACTTGCGCTCATATCCCCACTGTTTGTGGAAAAAAGGAACATAAACCCGAAGCGGTTAGGGGGGGGAAACAGCCAGAACATTCATTAAGTTAATGAATAAACCATGATGTATTTGTGGAGCACATGCGTGATTTTGCAGAGAAGTGTAAATAATAAATAGGCCTCCTTCCAGGGCCCAGAGCAGATGCCGAAGGCTCGGCTCATCTTGTCTCAAAACGCAAACACACATCACGGAGGCAGGAAGACTGATCGCCTTGTCATGAGTAGTCGTAGCGTGTCGCTGCCAGATCCCTTAATTTTAGGGTCAAATCTAAACATTTGCGCTTTTTTTTGTTTTGTTTTGTTTTGTTTTTTGTTTTGTTTTTCTGCCCTGAATGGATTTGTGTGCAATATGTAGGAGATACCCACACATGATCTCTCATTATTTCTCCAAGGGCGCCGTTTAAATATTAGCTTTGTGTAAAAACAAACGCGGTGTCGGAGAAACAGGCCCCCTGTTGACTGCGGAGATGGGCGGCTTTGTGAAGACGAAAATATTTTGGCGGATGGTTTATTTTCCTGTGAGAAAATAAATACGGCGCAGTGTTGCTACGGTGAGCAGCCCTTGGTGAAGCGCGCTGGCAGCAGACCCAGCGGCTGGAACAAAAACACCATGAGAGTTTTTCATTACTTCAGGGGTGGGAGAGGGGAGAATGAGTGTGTCTTGACC
Organism: Alestes dentex; assembly: GCA_037576975.1. NCBI lineage: Eukaryota > Metazoa > Chordata > Actinopteri > Characiformes > Alestidae > Alestes > Alestes dentex. The sequence goes on from JBBIGA010000032.1 coordinate 7,516,416, forward strand.
GGAGCACGGTACTGAATCACACCGCCGGAGCACTTGCATTGAATGCTGATAGGCAGCAGGAGCACATAAAGGTGTCGGACTCGCAGCCCTTCCAAGCGGGTTAATGGTTTCATGCTTAAAGGTGTAACGTATACCGCGGTGGTCATATGGCATTCGAATCTGATGGATTACATGCCAAGTCTGCCACTGTAGTCACTACCCATTTTTCAGTCTCTCTCTGTCAAGTGTGTTCCCATTGTCTGCTTAATGTTCCGTTTTCATCCAAATAAACTATTGTTACTCAGGGGCCCCGCGGACATCTCTGTTCCCACAAATCAGCCTGTCTATTTCTCACCCTGAGCCACTATCGTTGCCAGTTTTGCAGGTGCCACTACAGCCCAGCCAGGGCATTAGTCATTATAACCAGTTCTAAAGTGTCAGCTAGCCCATTTATTTTTATTGTGGCAGGATATCAGCGCCGTTTGCCTGCGCGCAGTCGTTTTTCCAGCCTTTCGGGGTTGACCGAAAGGCCTGGCTCAGTGTGAAAGACAGAGCTAAAGCCTAACATAAACAGTTTGGGCAAAAAAAAAGCGAAAGATTCCTGAGAATAAGCTATCTTTGGCTTGTTGGATTGTTAGGAGGTCATTGCAGCTTGAGGGAATGGGGGGTTTTTACCATGTTTTCGACTGTTGAAAATGACTCTCACCACAATCTGGAGAGAACCATTGTCTGACCAGAGTGAGTCAGATCAAAATACCAGCATGAGTGTCTCCCATAATGCTGTTATCTATCCAAAAACATTAAGGTTTTTTTTCAAAACATGCCCGTCTCTATCTAAAACATTCCCTTTTTTTCCACCGCAGTTTTCGCACACAAGTTAATCTTGTATCTTGAGAATACTCTGTGATTCAGTTTCCCTGGCTTGGACTGTTTCCATGGCACCTGGTCCTGGAAAGGAACTCTGCACATACAGAGTTAATCACAATAGGGGTCTTACCGAGAGAGATGTGATTTAATAGACATTCTAGCCAGAGTAAACTATCAAATCGATGCAATTAAGGTTTAATTTGACCCTGGATTACATTTAAAAGTCAGTCAGCAGAACACCTCAGTGTTTGCCACTTTAGGTGGGCTATAAAAAGCCGGAGGCGTTCTAAACGCACGGTCTACCATGAGCCTGCACCCCTGTCTTAAATTCAAAGGAGAGACTTTACATTCCAGCCGGTAAGCAGCATTCGCAGTTAATCATTAGCTAGCCACATTAGCTTCTGGCTTTATTAAGGGTGTAAAGCATTGAAGTGAGGCTCTTCGCTGAGTTATGTCATCCTTTTGAACTTCGCGATGGAGTGCAGATGTTACTCACAAAACATAAATACAGCATTTTGAGTTTAGTAATGTCTGCACCGATAAGATGAACAGCCCGCGCAGGAATATCGAGAGAACTCTGGGTGAAAAAGTTGGCAAAGGACAAAGTCTTGTTCTAATCCAAGATGCTTTGTTCCCAGTAGAGGCCTACTGATTTATTCAAACCCAAGATAGGAGTTGAAGGGGTTGCATAGTTCGATAACAGATTTTCCAGACGATAAATGCCTTTAAACTTTCACTAAATCTGTTCATTTGAATTATACCGGACAGATTCATGCTGCGCGATGCCTCGTGCTATCTTTGCTCTGCGCTTCTGAGCCTTTCGGCGCACAAACACGTCCTGCAAGTGTGAGAACCCACCCGGGACTGATGTGTGCTGAGGTGTCGACATGTACGCAGTGGATCCTCTTCCATCAACGCCTTTCTGTGTGCTCCTTCGAAACACTGATTGCATTTACATGTTGGACGTCTTGGCTTTGCCTCTCAGTGTAAGCAAAGTGGACGACTCAAAGGCATGGAAGACTTCCCCGAGTGAAGAAAAACGACTGTACGAGCACAGTTCTCTTTCACGTTTTACATTCTATAATTAAATGTCAACAATTTGATGGAGATGGAGGTGATCCCACTGGAATGACTTTGAGCTTACAAGGGTTTGGAAGTGTACCTTATATTGGGACTGTAGCGTGATTGACATTTTTTGTAGTTTTGAAAGTATAGTAGCTAATAGAGGACAATTGTGAACTCACCCAGGACTGCGTGTGCGGTGAAGAAGTCCCTCTCATCACTAGGAGTGTAAATTAGCCCCTTGTTTAATTAGAATGGCCGAAAGTGACTCTTGACTGACGGGTGAGGGGGGTAATAGAGCAGGCGGGGCTTTGAAGCTGTGCTGACGGCTGCCTGACGAGTGCCTTTGCTCTGTGGAGGTGACCTTTGACCCTCCAGGCCCAGCTCAGGCATAGCTGAGCGTCACTGGGCAACCCGTTGCCAGAGACACTCTCTGGTATCTGTATGCATGAGAACAAACAGGTTTGACCCCTCAGCAAATGGATGCCTTGATGTCGTGACTAATGTCAGATTAGATATTACCGCCCTAATCTGCAGTCGAGTGGTTCGTGGTCTGCAGTACTTTTGTACCCGGGTTGGTTTATCTTATCTATGACATATCACCCAAAATATAATATTTCCCTGACTGGCGTGGATATAATTAATCTTCCTCCAAACCAACTGTGAAAAAGACTAGCGCAAGCCGTAACAACCGTGTTCAGATGTTCTGCATTCAGGAGGCCGACTGTGCTGCTCAAATCAGGTTTGTTTTTCTTCTTTACCTGATCGGATTTGTTTGTTTAGACAGTCAAAGCCGATCGGCGTGTGAGCGTTTACTGAAATGGCTGTAGCAGTATGGGAACAGGGCCCGAAGCGGAAAAGTTCTGGTTCCCTGTGATTTTTGTTGAATATAATTTTTTTGAAATTTCAGGATAGGATATCAAATACATTTTGTAGAAGGCGGGGGGGGGGGGTGTCGTTATTTGACAGGCTGTCAGCCATAGTGCAGCACCGCTGCGGCACAGCGCTGACAGTGACTGCTTACTATTCCTTATTCATTTTCATGGTGGGAAAGTCCCCCTCATTCTGTCAATTCCGTGTTGTGTCATTTTTTTTCCCCCTCCTCTCTGATATATCATGGTTTTGCTTTGGCTGGGGCCCGGCAGCAGCCTGATGTTGGTAAGAGGCCATCAGCAGCAGTAACTGTGGTGGCTCGGATTGATGGATGGAGCTCGCTACAGCGTCTCGAGCCCCTGACACCTCAGCCGCCCGAGAGCCGATGGAAATGTTTACTTCCGCAGTGACACATGTAGCACGGGGATTTTGGGGATGCTGCGGCGTGCTGCCGGGCTGACTGGTCATCAGTTTGACTGCAACACGCCCATCACGATCCCTGGCAATGGAAGTTCCTCTACAAATGTAATGGTTCATTTGGTCCTGTAGGGAGACAAAAAAAAAAAAAGATGTCTGTGGAGGCATTACTTTTCTTTCTGGAAGAACAGTTTACCTTCCAGTTTTCATTCCCTTGCTGCTTACATCTCCAGATGACCACCTCCAACATGTGTCTGAGCTGTAGCGTCCAGCCCAGTTGATTACGGCAGCAGAGGCTGTGCTTGTGTGTGCACTGGGCCTGAAATGGTCTGCCTCAGGGGACTGCCGCTGAATGTGCCCATCTTTGACAAGCAGACATGCTTATAATGACAAGCTGATTTACATAATTGCCTATCCAGATTCAGGCGAAGGAGGGAAGCTGTGTAAAGCCCACACTGCCAGGTTGAGGAAATTAAGCTCCTCTCTTGCAGCTCCACAGAGTGATCAGCGGCACCTGACTGGCTGGCCGGTCTCGTGGCCTCACCTGCAGCCCGCTGTTATCCTTCAGAGCAGGGAGATGAGGGAATGCACCCACTTAATTAAGAATTTTAATGAGCTTAATCAGTTGTTCTTGGAAGCGTGCAGTCCTCTGCCCGGCTCTCATTAAATCCACCATAATCACCACAGCCCAGCTTCTACATGGCTGTGCCTTCCTGCATCTTTCATCTCCTAATAAGGGGATAACGCATGGAAATTGATTCGTCTTTTTTCACACTGTGAAGTATTAAGCAGATTATCATTGTTGTGATAATGACCTCGCTGTGCCACTTGTACTTTTCCTTCTTGTCATAATGTGACACGCACACACACACACACACACACACACACACACCCTACTACTTAATGGTAATGAGATACATTCCGTGTATAATGAAATAAAAGATACCAAAGAATTCCCCCACAAGATGTGGAAAAAAAATGCTGAAACAAATGGTTAATTTTTTTTTTTCCCGATCCTTAATTAGATGTACTGATGTATTCAAGTGAAAAGGGAGGAATCTTTGGAATTCCTTATCTACATTCCATACCCCAGAAATGGGCCAGTGGAAATGAACAAAAGCTGTGACCTATTTTGATACATAAACCGTGGTTGCTCAATTATGTGGTGTATATTTCCTTTCTTGTAAACACATCAACTTTTTTTTTTTTTTTAGCTTTAGGGGATCAGTGGGGTTTGGTATTTCCCACAGAAGAGAGAGAGAGAGAGCATATTTTTCTCTGCAGTTTTTGTGCAGTTCATTTGGGCCTTATTTGTACTTGATGGGTATCAAATGGAGACAGTGTCTACCTTATTCAGAGACCTTGAAAGCTCCCCATTTTAAAGCAGCGGGGCGGTCCACCGCAGCCTAATGTTTCACCGGCGGACGCGGGCTGGTGGCAGGCGTGGACGTTTTGAGTAGGAGCAGCCTACTTTGATTCCTAAACACCTTGTCTTGGAGTTCGCTGCCCCTGTCACAGCTCAGCAGCTGCTGCTTGTTCACACCAACTCTGCGGCTCAGAAGCTGACCTCTCTGGATCCAGCCGGCGATGCCGCACCTGAGCGGCGCTTCGAATCCGGCCAGAAGGGCCGACTGATTTGTTAAGTGTGAGAATGGAGTCAGAGACAGCTTATTTCCGCAGCGCCATTCTCGGCTCCGCCGACTGGCCGGGAGCAGCTCCTAACTCTGTCCTGAACGGCCCTCCAGCAGGCCTTGTGGGACCACTCTCTGTAAAATGGATATTTAGTTGAACATTTCAACGTATGGTTTCGTTTCTCTTTTGTCACTCCTCAGGGCTCCTCATGACTCGCAAGGTTTCTTCTGGCATGCCGACATTAGTCACTGCTTCAGGTCTGTTGCAAAACATGCCAGGAGCATGATGAAATATTTGTGTTTAATTTTTTTTTTTTTTCTTACATTGAAATGCTCACGAGCGTGTATCGTTGAATGAGAAACATATGGGCCCTAAAACGTACTCAGAAACAAATGTTCGCTTTAAGCTGTCGCTGGGTACCTACTTTTATGGGGTAATAATTTACAAAATAATGGGAGCTGGGTGCTAATATTTGGCATTTCATATGAAAAAAAAAAAAAAAAACTCAGGGTAACACCTGAGGCAACAGCAGTGGAATTTAAAAAGGTGAGCTGGAGGACCACCCAGGGGTAGAAGCCACACCTGTGTGAAGGTGCTTCTGCTGGCCAGATGGATGAGGAGTACCTGGACGAAGCTCCAGTCCGGCCTGAATTATCTCTGCTGTCTGACATGTTCTCGGACTCCGCTGAGTTGATCCAGACACATCCTTACCTCCCCAGTCCATTTTAAAAGTCAAGCCTGGCATTCTTTCTGGAGTCTAGTGTAATTCTGCACAGAGGTCCAGACAGACAAGGAAGTTGGTGGGACATGCCCAAGCAGGGAGTCTGCCGATGGGAGCCACTTTGGATTGCTTCTAACTCCAAGAGCCATTGACCTCTGACCTGGAGCGGAAGGTCTTTGGTGCTCTTCCAGTCAACTTCTCATCCCCAGAGGCAGCGACAACGGAGCCACTTGTCCATGTGGATGGGTCAGGCCTGAGCGTGTGGGGTTAGAGAAACTCACAGCTGCATGCTTTTGGCTTTTGATCTTAGTCATGGGTGTCGAAGGCAAGGTTCTTCTAGGCCTTTTCAGAAACCCTCCCTTGCTTTTGAAGCCCCAGACCAACAACGGGAGCTTGATCTTCTTGAGTTTTGAACCAGGAGGGCTGCAGTCCTGGCACAATTAGCTTCCTGTTTTATGGGTTTCCATTTAACTGTTGCCACTAAGTCTGGGTTTACGACAAGGCCTTATCAAAGAAGCCTGCAAAATATGAAAAATGTGAGTCATGTTTACAACAATATTTGCTGCCTGATACATGTGGTGGTGTTTACAGACTGTCTGGGAGGCAAGCATCAAAAGAACAAGCATTATTTGACTTTGCTGTTTTAGAATCACCCCAACAGAGCTGCTCTGCCAAGCCACTGAGATATTTGGAGGAGGCGCCTTTCCTGATAAGCTGTTTTCATTTCATCTAGCAAGTTCCTAAACAGACTTAAAAAAAAAACAAAAAGGATTCTTCTAGAAGCAATGCAGCAAAAGACTTACATGTCTATGCCTTTTCAGCACATAGTGAAGAGGTGTTGATTTCTTGAGACTAACTGTGTTATAGGCGATGAAACCAAGTCCATATACTATTATTGCAGTGGTCGCAAAGACCTGTTAAACTCATGTGAATTACACATTTGAAATGAATTACTGTTGAAATGTTTGTTCTAGTGGATGACTGTCTCTCCCTAGAACACTGTAATTGGACATTTGTCAACACTAATGTGTCAATTACTTTCTTTCACCTCACTCTGAGCTCTCAACGGGTGAATTACGAATGAACCCCGAGATTAACTTTCAGAGTGGAGATAACCTGAAAGATTTGAGTCAAGAAGGGAACTCTGTTGCCCCTGAAAGAAAACCTTGAGACACATCACCCACATAGTGAGTAACATGTGTTCGGGAGTGCTGCCAAAAACAACACGTCTCTAAACTATGTGGTGCCCCTGGGAGCGTGTTAGAGGAACAGAGGTGAAGGAGGGAAACTGAGCCCTCTGTATGCTTCATAATTACTGCAGAGCTCCACTATTTTCCTCCACTGTAATAAGTTCAGTGCCAGCGGATGATCCAATGGTTTACCCTTCGTTGCCCTTTTTCCTTGTCAACTCTGATTTTGCCCATGAAAAGTCTAGAAATAAAGCACTGAAGGAGCTTCTGTAAGTCGTTTGGCCTTGTTGGCTTCGCGGGAACACTTTTGGTCCTTCAGGTTGTGTTCGTGTTGGCACACAGTCCATTCCTCTCCAACCTGCTTAGCTGGCTACTGTGCAGGCTCCTCTTCTTGAGGCAGTGCCTGCGTTAGAAACTGGAGAGCTCTGATCCTGGACTCGAGCTTAATTGAGAGAGCTTGGAGGTTTACTGGCCCTGTCTCTTCTGATAAGTCAAGCTGGGCAACCCCAGAACCCAGCCACGCCGCTCTACCCATCTCCTCTCTTTCTCTCTCTCTCCCCACCTTTGGGGGTATTCTTGGGTATAGGCCCTCTGAGTAGGGACTGAAAAGGCTCTGCAACAGCTGGCATCCAGATGTTATTTAGCCAAAGGCACTTGACAAGTCCCATCAGTCTGCTCCCTTTTTGATGAAGGCTGCTATGCGATCCAGCTACAAAATCAGGCCGTCCCTTATTGCCCCATCACTATCTGTGCTCTGCTGAAAGATTACTGTAAGCCTATTTCCTAGCCCGACCTTTGTACTTAAAAAGCAATGTGTGTCAGTTAGTCCACCTTAACTTGAGGATAAATGAAATGCCAAGCCAACGGCCCCTTATTTGTGCGGGATGGGTGGATAGGGCACAAAAAGCACTGTCACAGTCCATATTTTCTTGATCTTGTAATCAGCCTGCTCTTGATCATACGCACTGATTTCAAAACAACTGGAACTAATGTGAACCATGGCACTGGTAATCCACTGAGCAAAAGGTACTTCATTCAGAGCGGTGATGTATTTTCCCCTGGTGCTGTTTTCTGGACAAAAAGAGTAATAATCCAAATATTTCAAAGATAGGGAGGTATTGAGAAAGCAAAGCGTTTGTGCATTTTGACCGAGCAGGCGGTTCTCATTTCATGTACAATAGAGAACATCTGTGGCTAGGTTACAGCACAAATACCTCCTTCCCCCCCATCTAACCCTCTGCCAACCGCCAGCGTCCCTTTTCAATTTTCTCGTTCTTTTATGAACATAACCGCGATGAAGCGACAGTAAATAATATGTGCAATTAACATTAAATTAAGATATCAGATATTTGGCTATTTGAAGTATAGATGGAGGGAGCTTAACTTTAATGTCCTGTGGAAAAGATATTTTATGCTATGAGCTAGATTAGTCTGCCAGATTTCATTATTTTACCTGTAGGAATACCTTTTTTTTCCTTTTATGTTTTCTTTCCTCAGTGTTGAATTACAAAGACAGAAATCCTGCTTGGGCAACCTGCTTACTATGTCCAATGAGGATTACCCTTGCAGGCAGTGTGTTGCACACTGCCGAAAGTGGATTTAACGAGAGAAATTCTTCACCAGGAGTTCCCACCTCGTTCCTCCGCTTTCTGAACACTCGTAGAGCCGTGTTTCAGAAACATACGTCTCAGTCTTGGCTTTGTACATTTGCATTTCTCCCCCCAAATGCCTTAATTTATCCCTCCTTGAAATTCTTTTGATGGTTTCGCTGCAAACCTCGCCATTCATCCCATTTCAATTACCCTAGTGTTGTGGGTAGAGGCAAATCACGCCACTGGCCCCCTCATTCACAAACCGCCAGAAAGGTTGCTGATTAGGCTGTCTGTCTCACTGTAAGCAGGATCAAAAGACGAAGGTTTGAAAGAACCCTGCAATAATGTTGGCTTTCTTTTTTTAATAGAGAACCAAGCAAATCCCCACTGATCCTTCATCATCTTATTTCCGCCCCCACCAACCCTCAACCCAGGATTAGCAATGCCAGTGAGAATGGGTCTGACTGGGGTGTGTGTGTGTGTGTGGGGGGGGTACACTCTTACTAAAATATTAACACATCACCACTGCTAAGCTTTTGCTATTAATGGTGATTAGGAGCAGGTGTCGGTGTGGAACTTGAGAATACGGAGGACCTGCCACTGCGTGGCTGCAGCCCTTACCACATGATGGAGGGCCACTCATTTGATTTATTGTCCTGAGACCTCCCCACAATTTCACAGCATATTCGACCAGATAACATATATCAAAGCAAAGACACCAAATCTGTGAAGACGATCAGTCCCAGGCCTTGTGAGCTTTGTTTCACTGAAACTTTTGGAATCATTCAAAGGACCCTTATTAAAGCGAGTCTTTTCGATGATCCCTTCACTTGTTGTTTGATTTGCAATGCGCTGCAAGGCAACAAACCTGGAGTAATTAAAACTGACCTGGATTTTTTTCACAAAGGTAATTAGCAATGGCCTTGATTGTGGTGCGTGTTACTCAACTCCTCATGCCTCTGTAAAGCCAACTGCCTTTCCTTTTTTGATTAATTACTCCACAATACTCCTACAGACAAAAAATCAGCCCTGTTTCTAATCAGCAGTGGACTGCCTTTATTCACACCCTGCAATTAAAAGCCCTTCACCAACATTTCTCCTTTCCCTGATCTGGTTGCTTAAAGAATCGGATGTACAAGATGGTTGTCCGGGTATGGCTTCCCCAGTCCTACTGAATGTAAATATGCATGCAGGACTGCAGGAAACTGCTGCTCTACTCGCATAGGAAGTAATAATTTATTTCCTAGCAAAGACATACTTTTCATGAATTCCACTGTAAGCCCACCCCCAAGCCGCATGATCGCTCTACTTGTGCCTCATGTCGAGAAAGCTAGAGGAACACTGTTTCAAGGGATGATTAAAGCACTAGATCATGCCATTTGTTTTTGAAACACTCACTCCTGTCACACACCCTTGTCCAGGGCTCCAGGCCCGAAGGAGCATGCCTCAGAATCTGCCTCCAGGGGGCTCAGTATTCTGGCAGCATTCCGTACATACCCTCAGCTGTCAGAAGAGCGTTTCCCAATTCCTCCACTGTCACTACCGGTCTACTGAAAGAAAGCCAAGGGAGGAAACCACAAGTTACGCTCTGTAAGACAATTGGACAAGCAACAAAGATCTGTTTGTATTCACGATTCCCTAGGTGGCTCTCTTACTAGTAAATTCTGTTACTCAGTTTTTCCAGAAAACGGTTTGTGGGTGGTGTATCTGCCATTGACTTCTTTGCACTACTATTGTGCTCTAAATTTGGCCTCCCCAGTTTGACGGACAGTCAAAGCCTAGCAGTTTCTTATTATGGAAAGACAGATCTCTGAAGTGATGTTCAGAGCATCTCAAGTAAGTCTGTTATCAGCGAGACCGAGAATTTCTCTGCTGGTCCGAAGAATCCCAAGCTGAATCCTGTTTGATTGGATAGCGGGGCTGCAATGGGGGGCATGTTTAGGTTTGCTCTGATGAATTGGAGCCACCTTCGCCTGTAAATGGATGTATTTACCTTCAGAGTTGGCCTAATGAGCAGGAGAAGGGCCCGGAGACATGCTGACGTCAGCGCTAATTCAAACAGCATGACAGCGAGGGAAAGCAGCCACACGCTCGTGAAGGGAGCTCAGTCTGTATCACAACAGCGCCACAATTCAGCGCCAATAGTAGACAACTTCCTGAAAGAATAAACAGCTTTTAATTTGGGGCGCCCTGAAAGCCAAGATCAGCCTGCACATCTACACATCAAGAACAGTTATCAAAGGAATGCCTTTCACGGAAATCAAGCGTTTGTTCCACATTTTTTTTCTCCCCCTGTGCAAAGACAAAATAAAGCTTCTAGAGAATAAAGCTCGGAAATTTCTATTTGAGACAATTAGCTGTGCTAATGAGGCCCTCCATTTGTTTGCTACTATGTTTGCATAATTTACAGGTCATTAATTCTTGGCTATGTGGATCAGATTGTTGGGTAAATGTGAGACTTTTGATGTCAGAATCTTGATAAAGCCTTGCCACTTGGCTTGTTTGGAATGGAAATTACAAATTATTTCTCAACACTCATTACACTCTTCTCTCCCTTCAGGGCCTTGAAGTCACTGCCAGAATGATTGTTTTACCAGAATGCAATTTTCATCCTGTATCAAACAGTTTGGATGCAGACTTAATGAGGGCAGTGCATGCTGAAGGAAGGAAGCCCAGAAACTTTAATGATGGTACAATACCCTGCTGAAGCCTCTTGTGTGCTGTATGGTTAATGGCTTTAGAACTGGACGTTTTTCTCTCTGCTAGACCATTCACGGTTCTGCGTGCCAAAGGGACGTGCCCTGCCCGCCAGCCCATCGCAACCTTCCTGCTTTAAATAGCACAGCAACAGAGGTTGCTCAAAAGTTAAGTACATAAAATGGCCAGGAGGGACAGTTCAGCCACTGTCATAATTCATGAGAAGACCTCCGTGCCTGTCTGCCGCGTCAGGCTTTTGGGGAGAATAAAGATGAGGAAGCCAGTCACTTTGGGATTGGCGGAGTCACGGCTCGTTTTATCCGCCGCCTTCATCAGATTAACAGGTTTAGCCATTCTGCTTGTTTTGCAAGGCATGGCTCTAAAAGGAGAAATGTATTCTTTTAATGAGCCTTGACTGGCGTGCACCCTCACTCTCGGCTGCTTACAGAGCACTTCCCTTGGATTGGACAGCTTGTTTTGCTTCTGCGTTCTCTGCGCCCCCCGGTGGGTCTGGCTTGAGTGGAGGAGCAGTGCCAGACCTCAGCCAGGTACTCCTCCGGGAGGGGAAAACGAAGCCTGGCGTCTCAGTCTCCTTGATAAATGAGGGATGAGGGGGCTAGTGTAATCTCCCTACTACTGTCAAATTTATGAAGATTACTTGAGGAAAGCCAATCTAGGCCCACCGCATGGCTCGTGGAGACCGGGGCTTGGAGCCAAGGTACATATTCCAGCATGGGCTGCTGCTCTGTGGGCCGGCCCTGTCCCAGCCTGCGATCGCACTAGCTTCCTGATCGGCCTCTCCTCCCTGATACAGCCCAGTGCTTTCCTGATAGGTTCATTCAGACATCCAGATAGCTCAGTGTGACCCAGTGCCACACAGATCCCTCTTGCTTAGTCTACTTCCTTCTCAAAGTGTAATATCAAAATCCCATGCAACACTATGAGTATGCAAAAACAACGTCCACTGCTGGTAATGAAAGTTTCCATTCGTTTATTCTTCTGTTTTGAAGCCCTAATGTTTTCCGACACTGTACATTGGGAAATACAGTGGTGGGTAAATGGAATGATTTGGATGTTCTTACTGAAGTTCATACATGCTAAGGGTTTAAAAGTGTGATTCATGCAGTGATTGAATCTATTTTTTATTTCAAAATAAGTGTCTTTTTGAGTCATGCTCAGCGTAAGACCACAGGACCACAGTATTTTAGGAGCCATTGTCCAACATCTGTGTAAGCTAACTGCGTAAGCTATCGTTGTGATCAGTGCTACATGCTCTGGTCCTTTTCCGTACCCAATCACTGTGCCCCGTGTTGCCACACGCACGCCCCTGGGCTCTGTGTATTCAAATCAGCTGTCTAGATAAATATTTTTGGAGCTTGGATGCAGATGCTATGGATTTCCTCCCTGAGTTTGGTGTGTGTGTGTTGTGTGTGAGGGAGCCAACTGGCCACAGGGGATGACTCGCAGATGTTTGTGGGGCTTTGTCAGAGACCTTACTCTGCCCTTTCTGTGCCCACAACAAATTCACTGCATGAATCCACTTTCACTGCAGTCAGAGTGGTGTTTTCTGTGCACCAGGTGGTCCATTGTTGACTGAAAGCGCTGAGATCAGCCTTACATCGCTCTCTGCAGTTACAGTGTCTTTTTGAGGTGTCCCACAGTCAGTGGCGAGAGTCTGCAGGCTGAGCAAAGGCAGCACCCCAGTCAGGCCACCTTAATTGGCTTCCGGCAGCTTGATTACCTGTCGCATCTTAATTAACCTGCCGGCTGGATTGAGCAGATGTAATGGCTCGCAGATGTTGCAGCGAGAACCGTGCTGACACCAAAGACGATCCTCTGTTTCAGCAGAGAACAAACATATGGAAAGTGAGCATTAATTATGCGAAGATATATGTTGTCACCATGAGACCCCTATTGACGATCTCCAGAGTTCCCCAGAGGCGACACGAGACGTTACTCATGTTGATGCTATAAAAAGACGTAATCATTCAGGCATGATCCCTCTCCACAGCTTTTGCTGTGCTGGCGAGAAGAAAGGCTTTCTGTGCCACTGACACGTCAGAAGCTGTTACGGGAGGCGTTAGGAGAGCTCCGAGTTGGCCATGCTGATAATGTCACTGAAAACAAACTGGACCAGACTGCAGCCTCTGGTCTGGGCCTGAGGAAAAGCAGAAAGCCTTTTCCTGCATTCGCCTATGTTTGGGGACTTTAATTCAAAGAGGACAGTTTGATGAGCTAGGCTCAAAACAGACTCCAGCATTGCAGCTAGAACCCAGCATGGGACTCTTTAATGTGCTGCGGTGCCAAATTACAAAGGATGATATCCAGTCCAATGATTTATTTAGCCTTATACCCTTAAGAGTTCAAAGCTAGCACATGCAAAAAGAAGACAGTTATAAACCATCTGTTGCTATTGCACATGGGTTTCCCATCATCCTAAGGCTTTTCCAATTATTTTACTATCAGGTGCTCCATTCCTGTAAAAGGGGGCCAAGGTCTTACTTGACCAGAGCAGTTTATAAAGATCCTGGAGGAACTGAGTGGAGCAGAAGCTCCTCGGAGGCCCAGTTAGTGAAGGCCATTGCTCTTGGATTAGTACTTCAGAGGATGCTAGTAAACGTACTTAGTCTAAACTTTGACCCAGCGGCTCTCAAGAGTCTAGCCAATTACGGTGGCCGGGTCCGGACATCAGAGAATCCGTGCTCTTACGGTGCTCTTAGGATGTCAAAGTGTATCAGCAGGAATATTTGTCTAAGTGTTCCTACCCATTTTAAAGTCCATCTGTCTCTCCAGTTGAAAGAGTAAGCCAAGCCTATTATTGCACATCCTTTCACATATCACGTTTGCAGATTTTCCACTTACTCAGATTGTTCTCTGGTGCGGACTTTGCCCAGAAACCTAATGAAAGTTCCCTTGGCAAGGGCAGGCACTGACCACGCTAACCAAAGACCAAATGCTGTATTTTCCCTAAGTAACACAACTGCAGTTTGATTTGAGGAAAGGACAGACTAGCATTTGTACATTTGAACATGTTACGCTAGTTAGTTCGTTTATTCCTGTGATATAATGAGAGACATTTGTAGCCCGGTAGGGGAGAGAGAGCCAGTGGATGTGGCTAGAGCTGATTGTCAAATTGCTGTGATAGTGTGGATCTGCTTGTTTCCTTTCATAAACAGCCATAATGGAAGTCATGCCTACCCTCACTTTCTTATTGGCAGTTGGCGGAGCATCCTGTTAATGTGGGCCCTCTGCTGCATACACGTTGCGTGCACAATTGCAAATCCTCTCCCTTATTGTAATCACTTATCTGTGGTCCTAATTTGACAGCAGCCAGTTAAGTGAAGACAATGAAAGAGAGATTGTTATTGTAGAATGAAAGACTATACACAAATCTCGACTGCCTTGTTGAGTTAGAGCTTTAAAGCACAAATGGGACTGGTCAAGGCCAAGCGAGTACCAGAGTTGTTCTGTTTTGCTCTCAGAGTTTCCGAGATGTCCAGCGTTCTTTATTGTACTATAGCTATTGTGGACCTCACGGCTTTGGTTATGTAAATCCACTCTTCTAAATCGGCACTCGAAAGCTTTCAATGAAAAAGGCAAAAATAGAGAGGGCTGACGTGGCACCCTGCGCTGCTTCAAGGAAGACGTGCCTTTGTCTGATGATGACATTATCTGCTTACTCCTCCGCCCCCCTCTGGCTCTCCTGACATGTGGGATGGGGTCTTGGGGAAAGGTGTCGGACAGGTCGAGATGAGAGGCTCCGCTGGGACAGCAGCATTGATGAGAAACAGGAGGCTTCAAACAAACATTTTCATCCTGCCTGTCAAGGCCACCAGGGCACCGAGGCATGGGGCGCAGGGATCACATCTGGCAAAGAGAGCAGACCACAGCTCGGCCACTTAGAGCACGCCTCCTTTATTCTCAGAGGCAAGGAGACGTCTTTTCAAAGGACCGTGATTTACACTGATTTAATATGCATTCATGCAATTGCATTTTGCACACTACGTCTCCGGTATTTGCTCGTTATAGAAGATTTGTCTCAGTGGACAGTCGTGAAGTTAGTCACTGCAGCTGTTCTAATGAAATGCTGAATTTCCTGGACGCCATGTTCCATGTTGTTTTTGTTTTGTTTTGTTGTTGGCCAAGTATGGCCTCCCTAAGCCTGTTTAAAAAAAAAACAGCCTTAACAGCAGCATTAAAGATGGAAAATAAGGCTGAAATCGAATAGCATTGTGCTTAATTAAACAAATGTGCATTTTCTGTGTAGCCAGGGCTTTCCTAATGCTGTACAGACAGACTTCCAAACCTAGAGCAACACAAAGCATGCTCAGAAGTTAGTGTGGTCTGATAATTGTTTGAATGCATATTTGTAACATGTTTGTGGTTCTTTATATCTCCATCTTCGTCACTCTGTTTTTTTGTTTTTTTTTTCTACGGCCTTAAAACATTTACTGCCTTTTCTATTTCTATATATATAAATAGTGGATTTACATCATGCATGACTTGAAAGACAGATGAATCTCGTATTTTATTTCCAAACTCCTTTATATGGCCCATTCTTTTTTTTTTCCCCCACTCTTTTCGTTATAAGGCTTAAATCTTTCCTCTCTAAAGCCTTTTTGCTGCGTCGCATCCTCAGAGCTCAAGGTCTGGGGATACTGCAGCTTTCCGCTGTGCCTTTAGAAGAATTCCATGGATCCTTTTGTTATATTGAAGATTTAAAACAAAGCATGGTGATTGAATCAATGTGAAATTGACCAGTGACAGATGGAGGGCCGATATTAAACTGGGCAGAACCTCCCCTAATCCACTTTGTCTGTCCCTCTTTCTCCCCTCCCTCGCCTGAGACCATAAAAGCATCTCCGCAGCAGATAAATCAGCCTGCCCAGCAGGCCAGCGCTCTCCCGGCTCCTCATCACCCAAATATTGTTTGGCATGAGAAAGCCACTTGGACAAGTGGTCTGAATAAAAGCTGAAACAGTGCCGTGCATCTTAATTGCTGCAGGTGTATGTCAGTTTGAGTTAGCGGGCCAGCCTCAATAAGAGTTTGTAGCGTGAATAATACGACCTCAGATCCCCCATTGCAAGTAATCAAGCTCTTCAGGGAATGCGCAGACCACAACTAAAGCAGCAGCGCGTGAACCTTCAGGGCCTTGCTAGGAAACGTCTTGTGATTTTGTTTTATTTTACATTCAACTCGTGTTCAACTCGAGGCAAGAGAATCAGTGGTTTGTTTTTTTTTTTATTCCAATGTGAATGGTCTTCAATTAAATCAGTGTCGCTGTGTCCATCACTTGCATTTTTTGATTTTTTTTTTTTTTTTGTTGAGAATATAATTAAATAATTGTCCAAACCCGCTCCCTCCCTTTTTTAATATCCTTCATCATAAAGTGGGCATTTTCATGGGGCCAGAGTTCTTCAAAACACACAGAGGGCTTTGAAAATCACACATAATAAAGATGCTGTGAGAGGAGAGGCTGCTGTGTTGCCAAAGTGTTTGAAAGACCTCTATCCGGCCAACCCAGATGAACGTGCTTCTTCACACGCTGCCTGACGCGGCCAGGCCTACGTTGTTAAAAAGTGGGCGGCTGGGCTTTGTTTGGCCTTTACAAGTGCCGCTGATCTCAGAACACTGGAACACTGTCAGGGTTCAGCGTTATCGCACGCCCCAAACTACAATTAACAGCATTAGCATTCACACAAAGCTGAGGCCCATAATACAGCACGGTGTAGGAGCAAGGCACTCGAGGCCAGAGGCTGGTGGACCACTTGATTCTTATCAGGTATTAGGTTCCAACTTGAAGAAACCCCAGCAGCACAAGTTAATTGGCAGAAATTAGACTCAATAGCCCCGAGTTCTGGACTTTACTGACAGATGCACATACTAGTGTATAATTGAAGGAAGTGCAGGCAAGTCAGAGGACCTGAGCAAGCGGTTGTAGTGGGTTTTTTTACAGTGCCCCTGGGTAGTTGTTTGGCAGCTATGTTGAAATGGATTTATTGCATGGGTTTATACTGTAAAGGTGAACGGTAAATAGCATGGGTTTATACAGAACATTCATTTGAGAATAGATATATCTGTTTTTGTGTTAACAAAATGTAAAAACGTTCCACTGAGGCCTTTTGATAGTTGGCCTCCAGAGTTCCCTCGACTCTGAACTTGATTAAGGATTACAGAGAGCAGAGAGCACGACACGCAGCTCCAGTCATCACCTGAAGTCCACCAGCTGGGTGCTATCCTGCACACATCAAACAGCGAGGGAAACAGGTCACAGGATGTGTTTATGGGTGTTCCGTCAGGCAGCTGCGCCACGCACAGCCGTTGCCTTAACTACTGGCGCTGACAGCACGGAGGGCTGGGAAAGTGGTCCGAAATCTGGCAGACGGAGAAGCCCCGGCGTGGAGGCAGGTTCGTGAGTCCGGCTAATTTGTTCAAAGGATCAGCCGATCGATGATTGGATTTAATTAGGGTTTGTTCTAGGCAGAGCTCCTAAGTCTTCCAGCCCCTTTGACGCTGACAGTAAATCCACGGCCCTGTTTTTCATTACGGTTTCCGTGCTGGTGTCTCTACCTTGAGGGCCTTTAGAGCCAAAGAGAAAGCGTCTCCTCTTGCCGAGATCTCGCTCTGTGTTGAATCATGTGGCCGGGCCTCCGATGAACATGTGTTTGTGTGTGTTAATGTAGTCCAAGGGAAGTTTATCAATGGTTGTAGGCTTCCTTCGCGGAGCGGAAGGCTCAGTCTAAATGTTCCTGCCGTGGCCCTGAGAGATTGTCAACCCAGGAATGTCTGAGCTCTCTGAAACGTGCCTCAACGCCATTAGCAGAACATGTTATGCTAATGCGCTCTCTGCGTCTAGACCGCAGGACCTGGCTTAGCGCATATCCGCGGGTCTGTTCAGCTCTGCGCGGCCGAGAGACTGGAGGCTGCCCCTTGCTCCTGGATTTCACACCCTCATGCACTGCACTTATCTCTACTATTGATTCCCGGATGCCCGCAGTCCTTGCAGGCTAGGATCGCAGATAACTTCATGGCACACTAACCTCCCCTCCCCACTTTATTTCGACAAAGTCAAAGCAGCTTTCACTCTCCATTAAGACAACAGAGAAACTGAATGCACCAGCGTAGAGGATGAGTGGAGTAATGCATGGACTGAGTCTGCGTCCAGACTATGTGCTAGCAAGCAGGGGGCCAGGGCGCCACCATCTCCACCAGAGACGACCGCAGTGCAGCCTTCCAGCTGCCTGGAATGTAAACACCTTGACACGTTTTGCACTGGAGAAGGAAATCGGGGGGCTGGAACTGAAAGCTGAAGCAGGCCTTTGTGTTCCTAATGCCCTCTCTGATTTTGTTGTGTTGGGTGTTTTGTTTCAGTCGCAGGCACTGATAGCATCTTTTGGACGCTCTCCAGCTCAAATGCCTGCTTTGCCTCTCCTGTTCTTTCTCTGTCTCTCCCTCTCCTATCCCCTCCCTACATGCGTTTTGGGAAAATGGTTGCGGGTCCGCCCTCTCATTCTTCTGCCAAGCTCCCCTCGGCCCTTTTAGTGCGCTGTGAGGAAAACGAATGGTCGAGGCTTTATGTACAATCACCATCATTTACCAAAGTCACATATACTGAGGACGCTGCTCCACGGAAAGCTGCACCATTCTTACTGATGCCATCCATCAGTGCGCATGGCAGCTTTTGGCTTATTGCTCTCTGCATTAGTGTGAGAGTGTGCAGTCCCCAAGTCAGGTTAAATGACAAGCGAAGACTCGGTTTAAAGTGATAGTTTGGCAGAACAAGTCTCAATTTCAACATGTTTCTTACCTGAACGTTACTTCAGTCTTGCACTTCTGCTGCAAATCTGTAGCTAGTAGTTAAAGAATTAGAATATTCCACCAATTAGTGCAATGTAAAGTACATGCCTAAAGCATGAAACACTCATACAGCTCTTCAGTGTTCAGTCATCTCAGGTAGACAGCACAGACAAAATTCTGATCGAACTTTCCAGATTAAGAATGATATTATAAAGGGACTGAGTAGCTTTGCACATTCCTGTCAGACGTTTCTTGACTAGGTTAACAGGTGGTCTTTCGACATAAGTGGACACTACTGAACAATTGACATTAAGTATCTTTCTCTCTCTCTTTCTCTCTCTGTCTCTCTCTCTTTCTCTCTCAATATTTGAATCCCTCTTTTTTCCTTTCTCTCTCTCATGCATCTACCCACACATCCCTGAGCTCATTAAATTGTTTGTCCTGAGCACCTAGCGGGGGCTCTTTCCTCAGGCCGGTGGAGCTGGCGCCACTGCTACAGGAGCCTCCTGCTCATTTTGCGGCCACACACACAGACTGCGGAGCTCCACTGACCTCATGCAGAGGTCACTAGTGAAGAGAAACATCACACACCTCCGCGGCCCTTTGGCCAAGTCTCACAAGGGACATCTGAGGGGCTTGGCTGTAAATCCCTCACCCTGTCTAATGGAGGGAAACCCTCGCGCACACACGTGCCCTGTCACACAGCCTTTGCACCTGAGTGCTTCACCCGACCGTGCCACCCACCCTCTGGAAAGCCACAGGCCCGTGCCACGTAACCGCCCTCAGCCAGGCGGAACCGGCAGGACATTAACGCCCTGCTGACTTAGAGCATTGATTTATTTATTTCGCCTTCCAATGAAAACTCGGTGCTGTTTGAATTGGCATCTCTAGCTCTCAGGTCTGCTTCCAGGGTGGATTACTCATCCTTTGGAGGGAGAGCGACCTGTGGTTTCAGCGGTATGGGGACAGGCCGACAAGGAGATTGATGGACTGCTGAGGCCTGGACAATGGGGCGGCGACGAGGAAAAGGGTTTCGAACCATGTCACAGAGGTGTTGAGAGGATCTGTAGGCTTTACCAACAGGATAATGGCTCTATATTCAGAATGCCTCAGATGACTGCTGTCAAGAAGGTCGCCCCCCTCTTTTTTTTCTCATGTTTTTCCAACTCGTTCTGCTCCATAAAATAATCAGCCCACTGTCGCAGCCTGCAATTTGGCTAATGTGTAGCCTAAGGGCAAAGGTGACCCCTCCCAGCCAATCGGAGTGGTGGTTTTCGGGTGCTGGGTTAAATCAGTTAAGGTACTCTGGCTTGCCTGAGGTCCCCAGCGAAATACGACATGTGGCATAAACATTGCAGACATTGTGGTGTATTCACAAATGTTTACACACCCATGCACACATGTTTGGTGCCATATGGGCCAGATACTCACACATACACACACACACACACACACACACACACACCCTTATGCACACATTAGACATAAGGCACCTCACAGCACAAATCATTTCAATCACTACAGACCCAGTAATCTGGCTTCTAATGAGACAGGGCCGAATGGCTCAATTTTCCAATGGACTGAAAAGACTATGAAAATGAGCCGAGTGTTTCTCTGGCACAATCTCTCATTATATCTGCTGGGCAGGTGAGAGAGAGAGAGAGAGAGAGAGAGAGAGAGAGAGAGAGAGGCAGAGAGAGAATGAAGGGCGGGGAGGGGGGCAGCCAGGAGTGAAGCGCACAATCTTGCAGAAACAGCACGACCACATGCCTGTTAGCATGCAGCCATTTTAATCACATCTTGTCATGCTTCATTTCTCCCTGAATATAAAGTCCCGTGCCCAAAAAAACACAACAAAATAAATAAATAAAAACAGGTTCATTATTGGCAGGACGGTGAACGCCAGGAGGTTATAATCAGTCCACTGGCCACCGTAGTCATATTCAGACACTGCCTTATTAGTACAGTCTGTCTCCGTAGTTAAGCGTGTTACTAAAACAGGGCAAGTTTTCATCACAGCCAGTAAAATGACTAACATTTCGCTTTCAGAGAAAAATGAAAACTTATAACGCAAGCCTCACTCGCAATCAAAGGAGCTCTGATGTTGAAAGCATTGTCGGACTATTACAGTACATCCCAGGACTTTAGCGTAAGCTCAGCAATCTGGTGCTTTTGAAATGTGAGAACACATGATCAAATGTTTGGCAGCTGGGTTGCCTAGATCACAGAGAAACAAATTAGTTTAATGGTTTTGAGGTTGAAGTTTATAATGTTGTGTGATAAACTAGCAACCTCACAGTGCAAGATGCAATCGCAGTGTAAAACTTTGTCCAGCTACGTGCGCAGTCAGTGAAGCTCGTTTGGTGAAAAGAATCATTGTCTAGTGACCAGCTGAGAACATAGGAAATTAAAAAAAGTGTATAAAGCAATTCCTCATGATTGCATCATGTTGTTTTATTGAGTTATTTTAAGCACATTGTAAGAAAACAAGTCCATGCTTGCCCATCTTTATAAGCGTTCCCAAGGAAGACCACTAGAAATTGTAGTTATTTAGTGAAGATAAGCTGAATTGTACTCCACTGTACAGCTGGCCTGCCTCCAAATCAATCCTGCACTGGCAGCTGAGGTGGTGCATTAGTGAAAATGACCAAAAATTGGCTGACTGGTGCTCTCCAGCCAAGACAGAAGGTCTTTTGGAGGAGATTGACTCTTTTGTGAGGAATTAGAAGAGCTAATCCTCTGGTTTGGCTTAATCAGCAGTCTCTATGGCACCACTAGGAGAGCGTCCAACTCACCTCACTCCCTCTCAGCAGCCATTGTGTGAGCCTGTGAGAGCTCATAGATGTCTGCGAATGTGACTCTTTTACTTTTTCCCTTATTAACCTGCTTTACTGCTGTTCTGGGATGCCGGAATGGGCGTAGTTTGTGGAAACACAGAGCACGATGTGATTAGGGAGGATGATCAATGCTGCATTCTCAGTTCAGTGGGATCATAAGCGTCACTAGAGCTCTGGAATTGCTTATGGTAATGATGTCTCGCTGTAATCACGTAGCTGTAATGCCGCGATGATTATTAGGTGTTTCATCGTGAAGAGTGAGTCTAGTCCATGGTAAATCTGTCTGTCAAACTTTCTCTCTCTGACATAACGGTACATGTGAGCGAGGGGGGGGCTGTTGGCAAAGGGCACTCTCCCACATGTGCTTTCCAGGCTGGGCACACTACGATTTCAGGGAAGATAACGTTTACAGTGTAGACAGCATCACTCGGCCGGCTCGCTGCCAGCCACCTTTCATTGATACACACGCCAAAAGAGGGCTGCGGTGCCTCTCACTGAAAATAATGAAATAATTACAATGGAACAAGCAGACTGAGTGATGAAGGGCTTGGCGAAGCCTGTCATTTTGTACACTCCTGACACGTCGACAGTAGAACAGTCATGTTCAAAATGAATTTGTACCTTGATAATGGGCTTATCATAGCAATTTTGTCAAACATGATTTACTCTCGCCAAAGACGTGGGGAGGATTTCACTCCACTCTTTCGCAAAAAGCTCCAGAGAAGATCTCCCTATTATTCCCTGTAGTTTCTTTCAATAGCCTGGAGATATCTGGCCGTATTGGCTCCAGAAATGAACGTAGAGGTTTCTAGTGTTTTGGGGCTATGGAGCTCGTCGGTGGAGCAGCGCTCAGGGTTCGCATAGAGGAGGGTGCATTCCTTAACATTGAGCAGATGCCAGTACTTCTACCCCGCTCCAAACTGTAACCATGTGATGAGAGGGAGCAGAGGAGGAGGGAGGCAGAGGGAGGTGGAGGACAAACCTTCCAGATGAGGTGATGGTAGTGATTCACAGCTCTCTGTGGGGCTGTAGGTCACGTCTGTCAGGCAGGTCCAGGTCCAGGATAATAGGAGCCTCATGAGGAGAGGTGATAGGATAATGAATAGGTTGATCAGGTCTTGGGCTTCACGGCAGACCCGGGTGTTGGAGAGCCAGTGCTGTGGGGGGGTGGGCCGGTGGAAACTATTAACCCTCCTCGGACCCCCATGGTTTACATGCCTTCAAAGGCCTTCTCTTATGTTTTGTTTAATTGTTTCTCACTCAGTGTAGGAAAGAAATTCAAAGCTCTGACAAAAGTGCCCGCTACAAAACTTTCGGTTTGATACCACATTTGTTTGTAAATAGGAGATTTTTGCCTTTGATTTTGTAATTTGAATTTGATTAACATTTTCGTTGTGCATACAGGCTTACTCGTGGAAAAGTAAACCAAAAAAAAAAACATTGATTACATTCATGTGGAATAAAGTCAGATGTTCAAACTTGGTTAAAACAAAGCAAATAAATGTACACTTCTATTTATAACTAACTTTGTATCTGATGGCCATTTTGCGCTTACATATTTATTATTAGGGGTGTAACAATGCAAATTTGTGACAGTGTGCATGGTGGAGATATGACAAGGTATCAGAGAACTGTCATCCTACTGCAACTGCAGTGTTTAAAGGACAACATTTGCAAACAGTTAGAATGAATCAACAAGCAGCCACAATAATGACTGAAGTAACTGGGCCGATGGATTTTTTTTTTTCTTTCTCAAGAAAACCGGTGCATCCATTTTTTTCGTAATTGAAATTATTGGATATAATTCAAATTCGACTAATATTTCAGCCCTAGTTAATACACCATCGGAGCAACAGCAGTTATAGCAGTGCTGAAAGATCAGACGAAGGTCTTCCGCGGGGTTAGGGCATGTGGGGCTGCCAGTCCTGGGGCTATTACAGGAGCGACTCCCTGGCAGACTACTCTCCAACACGTTCGGGTTGTCAGTGGAGTTTGAGCCAGCGAGAGCTCACCCTTCCAGTGATCTCCGAAGAGCAGCCCCTGCTCACATCTTGCAGCGATCTGCCGGTTTGAAAGCGCACCGAGGTGGTCCCTCAGGACCAGTTACCGTGTACACCCTTGTACATCACCTAGAGATGAAAGCACTGGCAGGGGTCGAGCTTTGTAACCCCGGAATATTACCGCTTGAACAGCACCTATTGTTCCCGCCCGAGTTTTTATTCAAAGGCGATTAGTAGCACATGGAAGAGGGCCTGCATCAACTGAGTGCCATGCACCGACTTCATTACGCGAGCCATGGCAGTCATAGGCCAAACAAGCGAATGTGTCATTTCCTACGCTTACCTCATAGATTTACTGGAGTGCTCGTCCGTAATTGCCTATAAATATGTCCAGTCGAGCAGGGGAAAACAAGAGTCATTTGGGTATTATTGGTCTTCGGAATGTTATGATTCTTGTAACCCTTAATGTTAACCATCTCTGTTTGTGCAGCCTGGGGTATTACTGTCACCTCCCGCAGAAGGAAAATGATCTCCCTCCACCACATCAATGGGCCTCCGCAGCGCATAATCCATCCATCCATTCCTGTGTGTTTCATTATCATTTCAAAGTGGTTTGAAAAATGACGCTTCGGGGCCAGCCTGGCTGCCAAGCAGTTACAGTTAAATGACTGGAAGACCCCAATTACCTCAGGTTTAAACCAGTGCTTTGTTTTAATTATTGGCTATCAAACAACACCACCCCCACCCCCCCACCCCCACCTACCGATTCCCACACACGCTAATGCACAGGTCAACTGTGTGAAAGCCAGGCAGCGGTGGCAAGCCAACAAGCTGAGCTAGCAAGCTCATTTATAGCAGCAGGCCAATTACTAGCTCCATATCAGGGCCCCATGCACTCGGCAGTTACATAAAAAATAAACGTATTTATGCTCATGTATTAAATATGAGACTGGAAAACGAGAGGCTCTGTAAAAATGGTATAAAAACTCGGCAGTGGTTTGTTCTTTTATTTATAAGCATCAGCTGCTTCGCATTTCCTAAATTGAATGGCCAAACACATGAGAGTTAAAAACTCAAAACACATTGTGTTACAGGGTGGAGCCTTCGTGGTGCTTCGGAGAACAACACAAAAGAGATGGCTCTCAAGGTTGCAGTGTCTGTTTCAGATCTGCCACACTTAGCTTGCTGGAAAGTGTTCTTAACAAATTCTATGGTGTGAAGGCACTACAAAGACGAGAACCAAGCAGGCAGCTAATGTCTGACTAATGCAAGCTTCCTGATTTGATCTCTGATTGTCTGTTGTCTAATCCAAAATTCGGAATCCGGAGGAGAGCTGCCAGTAATTGACTCCTTTTCACACCCTGTGAGGCCTGTCTGCTATGCATCATCAGACTGTGTGGCTCGCACAGCTCCAGTACGTTCCTAATGTCAGTCAGAAGAGCTTGATTTACATCCGTGCTAAATAAGCGCGATCCAGAAATGAGGGCCATTCTTTTATGTGAGAGCTTTGGTTTTAATCATGTTAAGCCATTGATGTGGCTGTATGATTAACATGGGCTAGACACTTTTTGTCAATAGTCACACAGAAGGGGTTTGCACGGGGTGTTATTTGCATGCGCCCGTTGGTGGAATTCTCCCATAAAATGCTGAAAATCTCCTGAAAACTCCGGTTGACTGTAAAAAGTGCAACCCTAAGGAGTGGATTAAAGAAATTTGCAAGCTTTTTTCTCGGCTGGGTTTTTGTGCTGTCTTAGCGAGGTACTTTTTCTCCCAATCAGAGAACAGTAGCTGTGGAAGGGGGGAATCTGGCCTTGTAAACGGTGTGGTGAGATCGTCTTGGCTGAAACCATCATGAGCTAGCAGAGCTGCGGTCGACCAAGCAGCAGGAAAGGAAGAGAGAAACCTCCCTCCTTTTTTCCTCTTGTCGGAAGACATGAGACCTCTCTGGTTCTTCGCTGTCTGTCAGCTCTCTAAAAGTAAACAGAGCCCCATTTTGACTTGGAGGGATCTGTGACGGCCATGTTGTTTTCGCGCTATTATGTAGAGGCACTTTTCCTCTTGAAGTTATTCTCAGTGAACATTCA
>JBBIGA010000032.1:7542198-7554794 GCA_037576975.1 Alestes dentex
TGTGTGTTTGAGAGCACAGCATGTGTGAAAAGGCGTGGAACGAGATTTGTCCTGGCCAAAATTGAAATTAAATGAGGCGTTTTAATGACTTTGTTAGCAAAACTCCTCGGAGCCATCTGGCATGGGGCAGGCAGCCCTGGAGGCACTACAGAAGAAGGCTGTTCAGAGTGCCTTGAGAAAAAACCAGGAGGGGAACCGTGATACAGGGAGATCTATGCAGATCTAAATTGAAATTTATGAGCACTCTTTCATGGTGCTGTTTTGAAATGTAGCGCGCAAAGACTGAGAAGATAAGGTCATTAAGTAAAGGCTAAATATGATGGAGCAGCACCACAGAAGGGCGCAAGTATGCTGACATAATGGAACACATTTACAGAAATAAGTGTTAGGTCATTAAAGCAAAGTGGTGTTGGTAGCTTCTTACCTTAGTTTACCTTCGTTTTGTTTAGCGGCTCTCAAAAACTCTTTAACAAGGCTTTTTAACTTTTTATGCGTTTTGTCCTTTAATAAAATGAACTCTTATGAATATATTATAATTTTACATGTTTAAGACACTTCAGAAAATCATGTCAGAAATCACATTTTAATGTTGAGCAGCTCCAAAAACCTCTGTGAAAGGTCATTTGTTGTTAGAATGAGCTTCCATAAATGTTAATGTAGGTTATGTTAGTTGTTATAAGAAGGCATATTATGCAGATATCATGTAGCTTTATGAATGCTTTCCCTAAGCAAAGTGTAACTGAATGTTTATTAGTTCTTGCATAAGGTTTTAGAAATTTTCATTTTAGAAATACAGGGTTTTAGTTTCGTGACGATACACACCAGAAACAACATTTGTTTCAGTGTGAGGAACTTATCATGAATATTTAAGTCAACAGTAATGGCCTGTTTTTATGATTATGTGTTTGTATATGCTGAAAGGCTGGCTGTGCCGTGGTTAGGGGCGTGCGAGGAGAGAATGCGAAGGGACAGATGGCAACACAGGGGCTTGGTAGAGCTGGAAGCTGTGTTTTGGACTCCTTGCTGGGAGGTGAGCTCTGACCTCTGCGGAGCAGCAGGAGGTTGGGGTTCTGATCACAGATGACCTTGACTTTCAACTAGAGCCCACAAGGGGGCTGACACCAAGTAGACGCGTACTCCATCTGCTGCAGTACCAATGTGCTTCAGAGACCTCCTAGATTTATATATTTATAACTAATCTCTATGGGCACGCATGAAGTATTCATTACCCTTCAGAGTTGCTGTTCCATAGTTCGGTCCCATGTGTGCGCACATACTGTATGGCCTCCCACGTAGAGTCACATACCCTCTGTGCCCGTTTTATATTTACTAATGTATACAGACGCTCCTGTCTCATTATTCATACTCGCAAATTACCCTGAAGCCCCAGGTTCGTTATTCAAAACCCGATGGATGCCCGCTGGAGCTGGATTACAAGAGCGCAGCCCTCTTCCTTTAGCAGTCAAGGAAAGCAAGTCCCCGAGCAGCGCAATCACTGGCTGTCTTCCACTCTCTCTATTGCTCTTCTGTAAAAAGCCCAGCCCTGAAGCTATGATTACCTTAATTCCTGCATTTGCTCACCATGAGAAAACGTATATAAAAGCTCGCTCTCTGCCTGGTCAGAGCATAGCACGGCCCCCTCCCCACTAGCTAAGCCACTTTCTCTCACCCGCAGTACAGCCAGATGTCCTTCAAGAGCCCGGACAGTAAAATAGACCCTGTATCTGACACCGAGAATTTCCTTAGTGTACTAACCTCTTTTTAGGGCCTCACAATGGGAATGGAGTAGGATTTAGTGTGCTGTTGAACTGGTTGCTGTACCAGAACTTCAGAAAAAGAAAAAAAAAAAAGAATGCTGGAATGCACACTCAGCATGCAGGCTGCCAAACGCCGCTACATTTCAAAATGTTAATGGTAACTGAATATGTTACATTATAGCTAACTGTCGCCTGCAGGCGTTAGCTAACTGCTAGCCTCTTGGCACAATTCACGCGGTAATTTGTCATTTCAGTTTAGTGCAAAATGGTTTAATTCCGTTGTTTTTCCAAAGCAAGTTTATTCACAGTGGTTTGATGTGAAACGGTTAATTTGGGAGCAACGTACAGACTGATTTCTTTCAAATGGTGGTGACAGAAACCAGGGATCGCAGTGTCTGCACTGCAGTTAGTGCCATTTTGTTTGTTACCTGAAATGACCAGTGAACCTACACATCTTCGGAGTTTTTACATGTAACGCTAATAATGGTTAAATAGAGGTACATTAAAAAATTTGATTTTCTTCAGGTACTGTTTTGCCACATGTACTCCTCTGCCGTGAATGAAGCTGTGAAAATTGACCTAGATGAACCCAGTGTGAAGCAAAAAACTAGTGAAATGGCTTATCTGACCAATCAGTTTTATTCATGTTTGGTGTGACCATTGATTAACACTTCCATTCAGCTCACAAAGGTCCTGCTAATTAAGTGATGAGTTGAACCAAGTGTGTTTATTAAAGCAGAACGCTAAACTCAGCAGCGTTGTGGCGCTCTAGGTTAAGTGCACTAGACAGTAGAGTACATAGTGCATAGAGTAAAAATACAGCATATAGAGACTTAATGTCTTTTTATTTAGAGCAGAGCTAAGGCCACTTTTGTGGATGCTCATGGACTGTGGCTGCGGAAGTGCTGTAGGGACACTTGGACACTTGTTGTAACGTTCCTACAGTAGGTCCCTATGGTCCAGCCCCTCTGCCCCCGGAAAGGTGGAATATGTAGGAGCTAATGGGGTCTCAGGAAGGTGGAAATGTGGCCCGAGGGCCTGCAGCCGGCGCGAAGGACGCTGATTTATGATCCCGCACGTAAAAGCGCTCAGCAGTGCCACGCTGCAGCTGAACCCAATTTCAGCCCAGGCCTGGGTGTTAACAAGGGCAGACAAGCCGTTTAGCACGGCTGCGACACCACCGACGGCTGTTGTCACCCCCCCCCCCCCCCGATATGCATACCCGATTTCACAGATTTCCTGCCCTACAGACATGCCACGACTGCACTGAGGCAGGTCAAGAAGCGATTTTCTGTCTTTTTATTTTTTAAGCAGGGGGCAACGTTTTAAAATCATTGACTTATTCTTTACCAACAAATAAATCAGCTCTGCTTTCCCTGAATCTCAGCCCTCCCAACGGGCAGCCTGTTTGTGAGCCCCCTGGGGGGCTTTTTCTTCAGCTCTGGAAAGGATGCTGGTGTTTATTTAAATGCGGCCTCATCAGTGGGCCCTTATAAATCAGCCTGATGCTGTAATCAGTGAGATCACGTAGAGGTACAGCGCACCATCCACAAAAATATTCCCTCTTTTTTTTGGGGGGGGAGGTGAAAACATGGGTACAGGCCTAAAGCTGGACAAATGGTGGTGCACTATGTACACATTCTGCTCCAGAACCCCACACACTGATCAAACCACCGACCGTGAAATCAGAGCCCAGGACGCGGGGTTGGAGGGTAACAAAATACATGTTACGGAATTACGCTTTGGATTCGCAAAAAACAATGACTGTAATCAATTACAGTTGTGAAAATAGACAAAAATCAGATTATAGATACATGTTTGAAATGTAACATGATTACTTTCTAAGATTGCACTAAAAAGTTGAAATGGGGAAAAAAGGACAACGCAAAGATTACAAGATTTTCAAGCAAGAGAAAATGTAAACGTTAGAAAATTAAAAATAACAGTGAAATGAGACACACTGATGATAACCATGACCTCCAGCAGAAAGGTTTCCAACTGATGGAAATGCAGCCAGTGCTCTGCCTTATGATTCAATGCACAGACTTTTAAAAGGGAAAACTAATGGAATGCAGTCCTCTAGGTTCCCGTTCATGAACAAAGATTTAAGAAAGTAACCAGTGCATTTTGAAAGTAAATAAGAAAATTGTCCTTCTAAGTCTAGTTTAAATGCGAGCACTGTCATTTTTAAATGTCACGCAGTATTCTCTTGTCAGACCCTTCTGTGTGAAAGATGGCCCTTATATGGCGGGGCAGCTCTGTCAAACTCAAGTGCTGAGCAACGAAACAAACCCCAGAAAAAAAGGCACATCCTGAGACTGACTGGAGTACAGGGTTTAACAGGGAAGTTCACGTCAGCCAAGGTTATATTTTCCTAACTTTCTAGGACCCAGGTAGGCTGCATAACCTTCCTTTCCTCTCTACATTCTTCACTTATAAGCCATCAGACAAGGAATGGTGAGTTATTGTTGGAATGCATTGGGTTGGAAAGAGATAGCGTTGGTCCATGAGTTCCACTTTGAAAACAAGCAACAAACCAGGTAGAACAGGAAAGAGAAAGGAGTGATGGTATGATAGCATATCTCAGAAAAGAGCCCTGGACAGATGGGATCTGAAAAAAAAAACAAGATAGCAGCAATGGAAATGTCAAAATTAAAAACAAATTCAGACTTGCTGTCTAAAGTTTGGAAACTGATCTTCGTCACATAAATAGAACTGTTGCACATGGATGCAATTATTATAATATACTGTTAATACTGTGCAGCTCCATATGTTTCAAATAACTCCATA
The DNA here is from genome assembly GCA_037576975.1 of Alestes dentex. Taxonomy (NCBI): domain Eukaryota; kingdom Metazoa; phylum Chordata; class Actinopteri; order Characiformes; family Alestidae; genus Alestes; species Alestes dentex. Next base: position 7,546,746 of record JBBIGA010000032.1, read on the forward strand.
ATATTATGTTAAAATATGTCAGATGCCTGTTATTTCAAAAGTGGGTTCCACAGATGGCTCAACAAGACAAGTAAAAATGTAAGAACTTCTTGTCCAACCCTGAAAAATAGAAAGTAATTGACGTCTATTTTAACCCTCCTATTATATTTGGGGTCAGTCTGAGCCCATTCAACATCTCATGTCTCTAATTAAATAATTGAAATCAGGTTTTTTTTGCTACATATTAAATGACTTTTCCTAATTTAATGGCAACAACTGGGTAAACACAAAATTAACCTGATGGCATGCACTACCTGACACATAAACTTGGGTAGCAATTTGAATTGCAACCATTTTCTGGTGGTTTTAATTGCTGGAGTCAAAAAAAAACCCAAGCACAAAAGATGTTAGTACATTTAAACATAAGGTGGAGGTTAATAGATTAGAATATATTACACACAGTAGATGGATAGGCTTAATTAAACCTGAAAGACAAAAAGATGTGGCGCAAAATGTAAATATATGAAGAAAAGCTTGAAAACAGTTTGTGAGTGTGCAAACATATGCTTGGGTGGATTGCAAATCTCTGCGTAGCTTTATGACTTCTTGTGTTGAATGAACTTCAGAAATATGCAAGTAAACATAATACACATGTATGCGTTCCTCCAGCTGTGATAATAGATGTAAAAAGAACTGGATTGTTAACACTTAAGAGATCAATCAGGCTATATGACACCTAAATAAGCATTTCATGATGACTAACATAAACCTTTTCAGACATTTATAAAGGCTTATTCCAGCAAGCATCAATTGTTCTAATACTTGATGACATCAAATGAACAAAAGCCACCTTCATGACAGTTAGCACTTGTTGGAGTAGGTCTTCATAAATGTCTTGAATGTTGTCATGAAAGGCTTACGCAAATGTCATAGCCGTATGAATATTGCTGTTGCTGTTACCAACATCTCTATGTGTAAGTAAGTATGTACAATATAAGTCATCTGCCGACTACTTAACTAATAGATAGGTGCCTGTGCTATATGTGATATGTATATTTATATATAGCTGTACAGTTGTACAGGAATGACATGACAGGTGATTCCGAACTTTGAATGGTATTGTGTGTAAAATGTGTTTGGTACAGTACAGTGAAGTAGACAGTCACCGAGGGGCCTGGAGTGCGATGTTGAATGCAGCTTGAGAGGTGGTAATGGCAGTGAGTAGAGCTGCTGGAGCGTGCCTGCAGCCCTGCTGCCTCACACGACTCTGAGTGATGCAGATACAATCAGCGGGCCAAATAGGAAGCGGCAGGGAGTGACGTGCGGGATAATGCCCCGCGACTAGGTGTGGAGGCCCATTAGATTTCCTCACCTCGTGCAACAATGGAGAGCGGACGGAGCGTGCCAGATGTGGGAGGGTGACCGCGGCTGGCCGGGCTGGTGGGCCAGTTTGATTTTAAGTTTTGACTTGTTGGAACGGCTGATTTGAGTGTGTGTGTGTGTGTGTGTGGCTCCACATGCCTCTGCTTTTACAGGAAAAAGCAGCATGCAGCAGGCAGCGCTGCTGATTTGATTAGGGGTAGGGGGACGGGGGCATTGGGGGTAAATTGAGTTTCGACACTAATCTCAGGAAGCAGTTTACACACTGCAGCCAGGCAACTGAGGCAACACTCGGGCACCCATAATGGAAACAATACCAAGCACGGCCATTTCTGTCACCCGCCACCTCCTCTGTATGTATGTGTGTGTGCGTATGTGTGTGTACGTATATACACTGAAAGAACCTGCCGTGACTGAAATGAGTCATGCATGCTACTCATCTCAGTCCAATGTGATATTGTATGATCGTAATCTCCTTGGCGCTCCCACTCTTTTGTGCTCGCCTCCTGATGGGGCCTAGTGTCCCGCCCGGAACGAGCATGGCCCAGCCATGCCTGGAGATGTGGATATTTTAGTTCTGGGCTGGGCGGTGCGGCGTGCTCCCCCGCTGATATCTTATTTCCAGTGGCCTGATAGTGGACAGACACCAACGTCCTTGGTTATTGGTCGACCAGAACTAGCACAAAAAAGACAGAAGCAAAAAAAGTCCTAGAAGCAATGCGCGCAATAGATTTGTTGGAAGAATTTGTCTCTGATACCAAGGTCAGCATCATAATTTCAGGCTGACACTCAGAAAACTGCACTGATGTAACCTGTGGACTTTATGTAACTTAAGCGCCATTTGAATTAGATTGGTTTCACCAGGAGAGGCTCTGTAATGTGATTTGACAGGCCAGTTCATGCAGGATACAGTATCTGTGTATTTCCCCCCAAATGGCCACAGATAGCAAAGACTGAAATGTCATAGCCGAGGTGTTTACGTCAGTGTTAAGTAACGAGGACGATGCTCAGTAACATTTACTGTGCAGCACATGGCTGCTACTGTAAGCACATCCTCTTATTACATAAGCATGAAGTTGACTCGAGCAGGGCTACTTTTGCAGAGGAAGCTCTGGGTTTTGTATTCCAGAATTGTTACTCTTAAGAGTGTAAAAACACACACATTCCATAGCTATACTGGTAAAATCATACTGGGAGGTAAAATCACAGTGTCTCACCAGGACAAACGCTTCCAGCTCAGGTAGGACCCAAGTAGCTCAGGCTGTTTACCCTTATCATAATATTGTTTTATCAAATCCCAATATGGTGGTTAAGAGATTCTATTGCACTAAAGTTTGAATTTGTCATTCCTATTATTACTATTTTCTATTCAAATTTTAACAAGAATTCTGGTAAATTCTTTACGAGAATAGATCAGTATGGCTGTAATGTATACATATGCATAGGAAAATGCATGCAGGGGGTCCTCGAGTTACGCCACAGAGCCTACAGTCATTTACCTATACTATTAGTCACTTATCTATACTGACACAGTTGTAAAATCATAAAAACACAACTAAGCCACAGAAAAAGGAAAAGGAAAACGTCGTCACGCCATGTTACTGTGTGTTCTTCCACCGCGTGCAACTAAACTAGTTCACCCACGTTCGTCCGTAAGTACGAGGCTAGCGGTGTTAGCCGAGTGGGAGAGAGCGTTGGAAACTCAAAACGTTGTATGTCGAGACTGTTGTAACTCGAGGACCCCCTGTAGTAGTAATTAATAAAACATTTTACTTAGTTATGTCTCAGCAAAACTATAAATGTGCCACCGTTGGCTAAGGAGGCTAATTTTAGTTTGTTGTCCCTGGCCAGATGTTAAAATAATGTTTAACTGGACTTTCTAACTAGAATTACCTCATGGTTTTGCAGTGGTCCTGTTTTTATTTCAGTTTTATTGAAGAAACTGACTTTCATGCCTTTCGGAAAGTTGTGTGTGCTTCACTAAGGTGTGTCACTCTTTGGTTTGCTCTTTTTGCACCACAGCCTCCTGCAGGCGGCCTCACATGTCCTGCCTCTCTCCAGTGTGTGTGTGGTTAGGAGAGCAGTTCCAGGCCCCGCTGCAGATACCAGCCGTCATAATTGCCACCCTCTCGTCGGCCCTTCTGTGCGTTAATGTGCTCGCAAGTAAACATGTGGGGAAATATTATGGCTCTCAGGGCGCTGGGCCTGCTCTTGGCCTTCTGAAGCGCTCTGCCAGCCCACGAAGAGCTGAACTTATTGATTGGTTGGCTCGAAAGGGCTGAGAGAAGCCAGGGGGCTCCATCTTGTGGTTGAGGAGGCGCCTGCAGTTTGTACTTATCATCTGTCCTTTGCTCTCTCTCGCTTGCTCTCTCTCTCTCTCTCTCCCTCTCCCTTTCTCCCTCTTTCTCTGTCTGTTGTATCCATTTATGATTCCACTCTAGCACCTCTGACCTCAGTTCTTTGTTAGAAAACAGATACACAACCCAGAAAGCTGCTGTGCAAAACTGGAAATGTGTTTCTTGCTTTCATTCTTGACCCGAGAGGGACTGCTGTGTGACCTTGTTTAAAACGACACAAGTGGCTGGAAATTTGGGGCCTAATATGGAAGCCTGAATGGGACATAGGAAGTAGCCTGGAAAAGCTTATAGCAACAGCACAGGTCTTTTCCACCACATTAGAGCCTGGAGCAATTAATCCTAAATGAGACTGTGCGTGTTTGTCTTCTCCATTACAGGCCTATGTTTGGGTGGCCGTTTTTGGAGAAGTAGAGAGGGGATTTTCTAACATGTGATAAAAGCACCGTGGACTGATTGGAGCCCCCTGGGTCTCGGCCCCCAGCTCTCTCCTCAGGTTGTTTTTTTTAACTCTCCTTTCCTTTCTCTGGATGCAATTAGACTTTTCTCAGCTTAGGTTACATGTTAATTACCGTGCTGTGTTGACCTTCGTATACTCACATGCAGAGTAATTACAGAGCTAGAAAAACTCTCTTGACAGTGGAGGCCCACTTTTTCTTGGCTCCACTGGTGTTGTGGCCAGTTGGATCATGGAGGGTTTGAGTGTGGTGAAGACTGTCTCCTTCCGGACCCCCCCCCCAACCCGACCCCTCCAAATATCCTGACCACACTTTCAAGTTTTCTTTATTAGGTTTAGGTGCAATTCTTTGTTCAAAGTGGTAGCTTAAACTGAAGTGGTAGCTCGCTTTTCATATCACATTATATGCAACGACGGCATTGAGAAATCTTATTAAAGGGCCCATTAGCTGCATTTTTCTTACTCGTTTCCCTGAGGTCCATGAATAATGTTTGTGATTGTATTCACTAAAACATGCCATAATAACAATTTTCTAACCGCTCTTCTTTGCTTAGAACTGAGCTGAAACACTTCCTATAACTTGATTATGGATAGACGGAACTAAAATCAGTGAAACAGTTAACCTCTTCTTTGCAAAAAAGCAAAGACATTTTAGTTTTCCGTGCTTTTAAAGAAGAAGAGTAGATTTTAAAGCAGGAATCTTTTTTGCCTCTACATTGTAGGAAATCTTTTTTATACAGGACCATTGTTTATTCCAGCCACTGTGGTAATGTATCGAAACAGGCAAGGCCCTGAGATTTGTGATAGCAAGAGACTGCAGACAGATTCGGTCATTTATTTCACAGAATACCGGTGGATGTCATCTTTGCACAGATGAAGCCAGTCATCACTATTTCACAGGTGGGCGTTTGCTCTTAGTGAATATCCTGAAGGCAACAATCAGGTGCTGAAATTAAATTGCATGCCGGTTGCGTTCATCATTAGTCTCCATTGATAAGGTGCAGCTTGCGTTGCGGGTTTAGTTAGGCCACAGAGGGCTGCGGCTCTTCGACACACAAAGCTAGTTCTGGCTCTTATTCGATTAGCCTGACATTTACTGGGTCTAACTGGATTACTCTCATTATAAAGAGATTAGACTTATTTGCCAACCAAGCGGCAAACAAACCGCCCTCTGTCTATATGGTTTCTAACACACCACGTTCTGGCAACTTGTTTACAGACTGTGATTTCTCCAGATGCTTCCCAAGTATTTGATATAGCTGTTTGAAATCGTCCGTAGCGTGTGCCATCGGGTGGCTCCCTCTTGTTGTTTGTGATCGTGTTGATCAAAGGACGCCGGCTTGTTTTTTGTTTTGTTTTTTTTTGGCTTTTTTTTTTCCGCTTCAAAGGTGGCATGTCCGCCCGTGCTGTTCTCTGCACAGAGACGGGAGGAGAGAGGCGGAGTGACAGCAGGGGGCCGGGAAACAGAGGTGATGTGGGTGGTTGTGGACAGGCCATGGTCATTCAGAATACACAAACAGAACGCCGCACACTCGCATGCATGAACACACACACAAACACAATGTCTTTGCGCCCACACCGAGTGTGTCAGCATACAGGACAGAGGTGTATTGTTTCTCGGCAATCACACTGTCTGCTCAAAACGCCTACGCCAGCATGCTTGCTCTTTACAGAGGCTTTCCTACATCTGCCTCTTTGTAATTCATCAGGGAGAACGTCCTGTGTACTGAAGTGTGCCAAGCTTAGTAGCCCAGCCAATTTTATCGGTAAATAATAATTTGCAACGACCCTACTACTTATTTTGTTACTCGACAGTTATTCTGTCATTATTTTAACTAGAATGAGACATAAATGTCAAGGGCATTGCCTCGAGTCTGTAACTTGGAAGCCAGGTCTGCTCTAGAGATCTGACTGCTCAGAAAACAGGTTGCCAGTGCCAGTGAAAATGCTACAAACTGTAGCACATCTAGAGCTTTTGTAATATATGGGATGCACCCAAAGATGCTGAGCTGTTTCCTTTATTTCCGTCTTAAAAGTAGGTTTGCCAAATGAGTGAAGGGCCTGGAGTGAGATTTTCTGTTCTTGTCCATTTTGCCTGCACAAGTATTCATTCAAACACCGATCTGAACCCAAGCTCATGGGCTCATAGCCGTTAGCATAAAGCAATTAAGCCATTTTTAAACCAGGTATGATGCATAATACAGCACTCTCTTATAAATCACTCATTGTAAGAACTGAAACGAATTTAACTCTGTTCAGAAAATCCTTTAATAACTTAAAAAAAAAAAAAAACATACATTGCATTTTTTAATGTTCTCCATTTTTATACAGCGACAGGATAACAAAAAAGTAGCCTGCAGTCATCGGCTGTGCGTTTCAAAGTCAGTGCACAGTGGCATCATGGTAATCTTCACTAAATCTGAACTTCTGCCACTGTCCGCTGCAGGGCAAAACAGCTCTATTCAGGTGAATGGGTGAGACACATTCTCTCCACTATAGTGTGAACACTGCTCAAGAGAAGAGCTTTAGTCGGACTACATTTCTGAGACTGCTCACACACTCGCCTGTGCTACATGAAAAGGCAGAGCTGCGGATGTGCCTGCATATGAGCGCATGGTCTGATTGGCTGCTCAAAAAAAGCCTCAGAGCTTGAGAAATGACCCAAAAGTGTGAGTCAGTAAAGGGCACAGATAAAGCTCTACTTAGGACTTCCCATCTTAAGAGGGTTGGCAGTTAAATGTGAGGTCAGCAACTAATGAAGCAGGCTCATGTTGGTTGGTGGTTGTCGTCCCTGGAACAAATGTCTCTGTGACATAATGCTCCTTATATGCCCCAAAACCAAGCAACAACAATAATAATAAAAAAAAAAACTTAACTCATACAAAACAAGATTTTATTATTTCTATGACTTCCATTTGTCTCGAGACATTTAGAAGTTTCCATCTGGCTGTGACGATATTAGCTTCACAGCAGGGATGGCATTATAGTAGATACTGAATAATGTGTGTCGCTATTAATATCGGATATGAGTCTGCAGTCTGAAGGGGTTAATTGAGAGAAGTCAGCTTCTCAGTCTGACTCTGTCACACGCAAACACCGCTGCGAAAAACCTCCGAAAATCACACACATGCTCTCGCCACGCTCTCACCTGCACCTGCACAACCAGCCTCCGAGTTAATTGGACAGCATGGCTCCTGGTCTCCGTGGCAACCGTGACCTGCCGCGAGATGAATTGAAACTCTGCAGATACACATCCCGCCTCGAAACCACCCCCCACCACCACCACCAGCACCACCACCACCTCACCACCCCCCCAGCCCCCAGCCAATCTCTTAATCTCTTCAGTATTATTTATGGCTGCTGAGGGGGCCCAGATGTGAACAGAGCGATGCAGAGATGGAGAGGGAGCTGGGCTCAGGCGCCCTGCCCACTCCTTTTAAAAGCCCCTCAAATCCCATTGTGTGATTAGCAGGTTCATCCTTTCAGCCGGGTTTTTTCCCCGTTTTTAGGGGGGCTTTTGCTTCGTCGGAGCTCTCCTCGCGGAGACTGATATGAGACATGGTACACAATCTCTCTGCTCCCATCTTTCTGAAGCGCCCCTATCTGGAAAGCGCTCTGGCGTATCAGACAGGCCGACAGTTCCGCTGTCCGCACGCGCTCTCGTCATGCCTTCTAACTGACATTTTATTGCCACTATAAATGTTCCCTAAAAGCCCGCTCTGTCGCTCAGGCCTCGTCCGGGGGAAAAGATGCCGCAGAAGAAGGAGAATTAAACCAAATGACAAAAGAGGAATAAAAGTGAATTAACCAATAACAAATCACCCTGTGTGCCCAACCTCTAGGAGTATTTTGGGGGGGGGGGGGGGGGGGGGGGGGGGG
>JBBIGA010000032.1:7554804-7564804 GCA_037576975.1 Alestes dentex
AAACAAAGGACAAAAAAGAAAGAAAAGGGAATGAACAAAAAAAAAACAACCCTGGGTGCCAAACCTCTCAGACGGTTTTGTTCCCCCCCCCCCCCCCGCCTCCAACTCATCTAAATTTGTTCGACATTTCTCGGGCCAGGAGCCAAAAAGGCTTTTATAACCATAAAGGGTATGGATCAGGGTAAATCACATTAAGCTGTCCAATTTAATTAAAGTATCGACAAAACATAATAGATACTTACATGGGGAAAAAACTATTTCCATTTATAATTTCCATACACGGACGTTTTCTTGGGAGCGGTAGAGGAATGCTGAAGCTGGAGCCGAGAGCTTTAAGCACCCAAGGGAGCATTTGAGCCCATTTACCATGATTTAGAAGCCGCCGCTTTTCTTTTTTTTTCCCTTGCCCTCTGCTACCAGCTGGACAAAAAAAAAAATGCAGGGCAGTGTAATGAAGCGAATGACTGTCCCAGTTTAGCCTGCGTCAGCTCTCAGGATGATCAATACTGGAATATTTTTATTCATAAAGCACTGAGTTAATTAAATCAAGGAGTCTTTGGGCTGGATGTAAGACACTAAGCAAGGGCACAAAGTTAAACGGCTGGAGCGGAATATAAAACCAAATGCCGCCAAGCTTTGATCGGGACACAGTAGAAACTAATGTGTGTGTTGTTCTTTCTCTCTCTCTCTCTCTTGTTCTCTCTCTCTCTTGTACTCCTCCCTCGCTCTCATATTCTCACTCTTTTTCTGTATTCTCAATCTGTTTTGTTCTCTGTTCCTCTCATTCTCTTTCCTTTGTTTCAGTCGCTTTCTAGTTCTCTGTATTATTCTATTTGTTTCTATTTTTCATGTTCTCTCTCTTTTTCTACCCCTCTCTGATTCTCTCTTTCGTGTATTGGCTCTCTTTCGTTATCTCTTTTTCTTCTTCCTTCTCCTTTTCTCCTTCATTCTTTGTTGTTGTTGGTTTTTTTTATGTTCTTTCTGTCTTCCCCACCCTCTCATTAATTATTTCTCCTTTACTGTCACTCTTCATGGGTTCTTTCTCTTTCTCTTTGCTTCCGTCCTTCTCTCTCCTTCCCTGTCTCTTGTCTTTCTCTCCCTCTGTCTTGCTCTCTCTGTCTCTTTCATTCTCTCTCCTCCTTCTATTGCATCTCCTTTCCTTATTTGCTTGTTGTCCTTGGCTTCGCACGCATTTAGGCATCAGTCAGATCTCAGTAGTTTTCATTGCCGTTGCCTTCTCTGTGAGGTTTAACACAGCCAGCGGAGCTCTGCTGAAACCTCCCCAGTGTCTTCATTTAAGCCCTCGTCTGCCCGCCGTCTTGCACGAGTCCAGTGGAGTGCATGTAGTGTTGTTTCCAAGCTGACAAGAAGTACCTTGCACTGCCATTCTGTCTGGTCCATCAAGCCTGACTGAGGGCCGTAACCTCCAGCTAAAGAGCTGTAATACGACTATTCTGCGCCGCTCGTCATGAGGAGCGAAGCTTCATATCCATTGCCAGCATGTGGTTCCTTGCTGGTTCCCTGCCACTTGCCAGAATATAATATTTGCCTCCACTTCTCCCCTGTTTTAGAGATAAATTTCAGCATAGAAACCGCAATCATAACTTGAATTAATAGAAGGGAAAGGTCCATTGTGGGGAATGCAGGCTGATTCTGCAGGCTGGTGTTGTAGAAAGAGTGAGAGAGAGAGAGAGAGTGGGAGAGATAAAGGAGAGAGAGAGAGAGAGAAAGAGAAAGAGAGAGGAAAAGACAGAAACAGGCAGAAAGAAAGAGTCAGTCACCATTCCTCAAAGAGAAAGCAACATTAGGCCTCTGCTTTCCCTCCATTCCTCATGCAGGCCAATGAAAATGTGCCTCTGCGCTCTGCTTTAATTAAGAGCTACAGTCATCCTGAAAGCCAATTACACTTTAGAGTCTTTCAAGGCCAGGAATCCATAGTGTTTTAATTTGCCTCCATTTTTAAAAGTGGCCATAAAACCAAGATGGAGACCGCCGCTAACTGCAGGAGAATCCTAAGCTGCTGTCCTCCACCCATCACATCCATAACCAGGCCTGTAAAAGGGCTGAAATATGAGCCGGCGAAGGGGTCAGTATTTATTATGCCCCTTTCTATATATCTTTATTGAATAAGTGTTAAATTAATTGCAGCCCCGGTGTAGGAGTGTCCTGACAGTATCAGCAGAATAGGATGAGAATTGACACAGAGAAAGAGACGGATGAGAGAGAGGGGGGGGGAGGGAGAGAGAGAGAGAGAGAGAGAGAGAGAGAGAGAGAGAGAGAGAGAGAGAGCACTCTGATGCAGCAGCTGGAATGGGAATGCGCAGAGATTGCAGTGGGGAGAAGGAGTCATCCGCTAAAGGCGTCTTTGGTTTCATAAAACAAAACGCTTATGCAGCCCTTGGGGGGTCCTCTTCCCCCTCTGGTTCTGGCTGTGTCTTTAATGAAAGAAATCAGAAATGTGCATCTCATAACCCATGCTCCCTCTGTGTGTGTGTGTGTGTGTGTGTGTCTGAACTTGTATTTGTACAGTTTCAGGTTATGTAGGTACATCTATGTATCTATAGGTGTAACAAAAAATGTACTTGGAATCAAATCTCATCGCATGAACTCAATTTAAAAGTTAGGAACATTTTTTTTTCTCCGTTTATTTCAGACATGCAATGCTTTGTTATGATAGTAATGATCTGGGACATCTACCACTACATTAAAACCACTGAGAGATGAAGTGCAGTTGATATGTGGGGAGCAGGAAAAATGGGCCGGCGTAAGGATCCGAGGGACTCTGTCAAGGGCCAGATTGTGATGACTAGACATCTGGGTCCGAGCATTTCCAAAACTGCAGGTTTTGTGGAGGCATGGCTGTTTTGGCAGCACGAGGGGACCTAGACAATACCAGGCAGGTAGTTTTAATGTTATGGCTAATCTGTGTATATATGACCCGACACCCTGACACTGCAGGAAAACAAGTGTGCATGTGTGTGTGAGGGAGAGAGCAGTGCCTGACCCAGACCAGCCTCTGTCTTAACCTTGTCAGTACTCGGAGCTATCACTAGTGCCTGATCTCCCTCGACACCCTGATGAAAACCAAATACGTCTCTGAAATCTTGGGCCCATGGTGCTTTTGTAATTCTCTGGCCCTGCCTATATGCCCTAGGCTCCTCACTCTTTGTAACCCACCATGCTGGACAGCGGTATGCATATGGACGTTAACACATCCATAGAAAACTCTGACTTTACACGGCGCTGGTGTGAGCTACCCTTCCCTGAAGCTGTGAACGCTCCTTAGATGTAATATGAAGGCGATGTGATTGGACCCGGTTATGAAGGCCTGTTGTGAATTAATAATGTAATGCAATATTCCTGATAAGAATTGCTGCGGGTCTTTGCTGACCTCTCACCTTTGTGTGCTTGAGGGCTCTGGTGGACAGTATGGTTTAGATGTGATATGAGATGTATAGATGTTGATGTGCAAAGGGTACAGAGAGCATACGAACAAAGAGTAGAAGCTTGTAGTGAGCCTGTAAGTACGCCTGTCTGAGCCAGAGCGTTGGGGAGCGTGTAAAGACGTCAACTGGTCTGTTATATTGAGTTACAGTAATAAAGTATGTGTGTCTGGAGAGCAGGTAATACGAAATAGAATCTCAGTGCATTTAACAAAGGCATAGACAGGCGCCTAAATACTTGAGATGAGTGATATCAGTATTTATCAGTTATGAATCAATATCAGTATTTAAATAGCCAAATGTCATTTCAGTACACGCAACAAATACCATCGCTACCTGAACATTCTTGTACACTGAAAAAAGGCAGGAAAGAGAAAGAAACACATTCTTGGCCTTCAGTGGGAAACAATGTAAACATAATTTATTCCAGGCCATTTTGGATTTTTTTTACACACATTATGAAATACTGAGTATAAAGGGCAGCTGCTTAACTGTAATTTGTCAAAGTCCATAATTTAATTCCACAAGTCAATGTCAAAGTCAGTGTCCATGATTTTATTCCACAAGATCAAAAATGTACAACAAAGGCAATGAAGGGACATCATTTCTAAGAAAGTTTTCAATAATTATTAGTAAGCAAATAGTGACAAGTAAACATATTTGTTAGTGCATTTGCATGGCAAACGCAGGCGTGGTTGTAGGTGGTGTCCTGGTGTGGAAAGGAATTACGGGGGGTGTGGAGGTGCATGGTGGGTTCTCCAAAGTGAACCGGGACCAATGACAGGCACCAGTGCCTCTGACAGGGTCTCCCACCCAAGATTCAATTTGGCTTGCAGATAACAGGCCTGCCAAAACCAAGCCCAGCAAGCAAGGCCACACTAGATAGATAGCAGGAGAGGCATGGACAGGAGACGAATCAGCAGCCCAGAGTACGGCCTCTACTGCACTGCGCTCTTGATAAACCAGAGAGAGAGACTGATGCTTGTTTTGACTTTGCGGCATTAGCAGACTTGCGTTGGAAGCGCCGAGAGAGACAGTGATTTGATCTGTGGGAAAATACTGGAAACGGCTTCCAGCAGTCTCTCAGCCCGTGTTACAGTAATATGCTCTTTATCCTTGCACGTCTTTGACAATCTCACTTTGCCTTTGCTCCTTTCGTTTCTTTTCCTGCCGGGAGAGAGAAAGCATTGGGAAGAAAACGCAGAGTGAATAATCCAGTGCTAAAATGCTTTATTCCATTTTTCAAGGAAACAGATAAAGGATGACATTTTTGAAGTGTGATAAGAAATGGAATTGACCAACACACACCCTGAATATTGCTCTGTTGTTGTGAATGGCTTTGTGTGTGTGTTTGTGTGTGTGTGTGTGTGTGTGTGTTATATGCTGTGTGCTTGAGGACGGATTCTCCTTCGCACTCCCGCTCCGTTATCCTTGTGTGTTGTTCAGCTTTTATCAGTAATATGTTTTGGCGCTGCCAGGTTGTCTGGACATGGGAGGCTTTAATGGAATCAATAGGAGATTTATGGCGGCCGTCCTGCAAGTCAGAAGGAGGAGGAGGGCGAAAGGAAAATAAAATTAATGAAATTTGCAAGCAGATTGTCAGAGGGGGGGGGACTGATGGACTCCCCCCCTCTACACACATGCTATTTGTGTGTAAGAGATTCAGCAACGTCCTCGTTTGATTGAAGTTGACCTCTGTAGGCCCAAGCATCAGTCTTCTATAGGCCTGCACACACACCAGGGATAGTTCATGGAGTATGAATTTTGAACGGAGCCACGAGCAAAATGTTTGTGTTGGCTCCTTGCACTTTATTTAGAAGTATGACCAAAGAAGATTAATACTGTGTGCCTCGCTATTTTTCCTGGCACAAAGATTCTCTGTCATAAACCTTCATTATCTCTTTACAGCCACAGCTTTGAGTTTCCAGTCGTTACTCATTAAGCGACACCTAATGCAGCTTCTTGCTGTGGTGTGTTCCCTGTTCGCCTACGAGTTTATCTCACTGTCAGTCTGGAGAAGGAGCTCTGAGTTGTTCGCCGCCGCTGAGAGCTATTGTTCCTCATAACTGCTCTTTTTTGGCTGGGACAATTTGCCTTTTTGTCAGAATGATGGGAGTGAAAAGATTCCACTGAGTAAACAAAACAATAAAACATTTATTAGCCGTGGAAGTGCAGCGGCACGCTCTCAGTGCTTGGATTAGCTGTTGGGATACCACAAGGATTGGCTTATAGCGTCCTGTGTCCTGAACTGGAATTGGTTAGGAGGCTAGGATTGGCTAGGATTGGCTAGTTCAGGGTCTGAATGAGGATTGGCTTGTAGCATGAAATGTCTTGATGTACAGTTGGAAGTCACATCAGATCTGCACTTGCACTGAGTTGTAGCATCTTGTAGCATCACCCTTCCTGTGCTTGAAACAGACAGCAGCATCACATGCCTTGCATTAAAAGTAGCTAAAAGCATGGTGTCTTATCTGCTCAAATTGGCTAGTAGCATCACATCTCCTGTGCTAGGATTGGCTGGTGACATCCCAAGGCATGCGCTAGGATTGGCTAGTAGCAGCGCATGTCTTGCATTCGCTTTGGCTAATAGCATCACATGTCTTTTTTTTACTGTGAGTGGCTTACAGCATCACATTTCTGGTGGTAGGATGTCTTCTCCACTAGGATTGGCTAGTAGCATCACATGCCTGGCAGCAGGACTCATCTTTTTCTCTCGGACTGGTTAGGAGCGCAGTGTGTCCCGTGCTAGGATCAGCTAGTACCTTTCATGATACGAGTGCATAAAAAAAGAGTACACAGAGGATTCCTGCTCTCATGCACTCGCATTCATATCTGCTTTGCATTCATGCCACGGAAGGGAGTGGGCAAGCGGTGTAAGGGCCGCAATGAGGCATGTTTGCTCGGGCTTATTTTCTTCTTTCTGGGGCCATTATGGCTAATGCAGTTTGCCTCCACGGCGCATGGAGCTCATAGCTTTTTCTGAGGGAACGCATGCAAAAAAAGAGCATGCTGTTCACATCAAGGCAACCCAAGCACTAGCAAACAAAGACGGGCAATCCAAGAAAGCACTAGGCCATTGAACATGACAGAACCAATCAAAAGCAGCCAGACCCCAAACCCTGTGTTCCCTCAGCGCAGAGCATAACAGAGTTATTAAGATTTTTTTTTTTTTTTTTTTGGCGCTAATAAAAGTTGATTGATTCCTAAAAAACACATCCATATCCAGTTTTAGAGGGAAGCAGGGAGGAGGGGGAGGCTGATAAATGCTGTTTGTATAATGCTCCTAAGAGGAAATTGCTGGCAGTCCGGTAGGTGATGCATGATTAGGGAGAACGCAGGGAGCCTGGCAGAGGGCCTCCGAGTGCTTGGAGTCGTGCCTGATTGTTTATCAGTGAAATTGGTTGTAGCAAGGGCAGGCGTTTTGACCCAAGCTCAGGGCTCTCCGTGTTGTGTGTCGCAGGCATGACTGTGAGGCAGACACTCCGATTAGCCGGACAGATATTCCATATCTCATTTGTTTCCTCTCTGGCCAGTAATTGCATTCTGGTTTTTCAAATTATATTTGCCAACATGAGCCTACAAACAAACAAGCTTAATAAAGTTAAGCAAGGCCATTGTGACATGTCAAAAATCATTTGGCTCACAAACGAGCTTAAAATAAATAAATAAATAATTGACATTTGCTGGCCATTAATATGCTGATGTCTTTGTGAGGAGTTTTTTTCTTTGTTTGTTTGTTTGTTTGTTTGTTTGCTTTCCTCCAGCTTGAGTTCTCGGGTCGTGCAAGTGTAATTTCTTCCTTTTTAATCCGAGGAATAATGAAAGGCTCGTGCAGCCGTGCTCCTCGGGAAATGCTTTCGAAATGTTTTACATTAGAGGTGCTCACACACGCACGTACTGCAGTGATGGAGGGTCCAAAGGAAAAAAGGAAGATGTGACATTTATGGTCTGTTGAACAATTTGGTTTTGGACTTCAAAGAGGAGTCGTATCATTCAAGAAAAGGCTGGAGCGTTTCAATACCCATCTGGCTTGAGATCCTTCTTCTGTAATGTGAAGTGGCTTCAAACATTCTCCTAACATTTCATCTTTCTCTCTCTCTCCCTCTCTCTCTCTCTCTCTCCCCAGGGACCTGAGTGAGAACCAGATTCAGGCCATTCCTCGCAAGGCTTTCCGTGGAATCACCAATGTCAAGAACCTGTAAGTACAGCGCCGCCTGAGCCCTCGTCTAAACAGGTGTCACCTTAAAAAAGATTTAAAGTCTCGCTCCATTATGCCAGAGTGAATGAAAAACTTGTCCACTCTGTTTAGCACAGGTGGTGAAGTATTACACTATCTACACACCAGAAAGAGAACAAATTTTCCCCCAGAGCCGCAGTATGCCCTGTGGTCTGTATCCCTTGGATCGTTTATCTTAATACTTGATAAGCTTAGCAATCATGAGAAATCAATTAATCAGTATACCTCAATAAGATAGATGTCCTCAGGATATTGCACTGAGTAATGTTCCCCAACCGCGTGCAATTACACTAATGGACTTTGACAAATTTATGCCCTCGGTGGCACATCCAGGGACCGTTCGCACCATTTTTCCATAGCTTGTTATGTAGGCAACTAACGATGCAACTAACAATTAATTCAATAATCGATTGGCTTACGGGCTGCTGTTGAGTTAATCAACTATTATTATTACTCTGTCTTCGGTTTCTCTTCGTTTTGCTGCCATCAAGTGACATGTGATCTCATTTTTTAAAGTGCCCGACAGACAACCGAAGGCGAAGTGCCCCAACACTTCCTGAAATTTACTGAAAACTTGAATGACTGTGTTACAGAGCATTATAGAAAACGACTGATCATTTTAGTGTGCCTATGTTATCATGTGGAACACTTTTTTAAACTTTTGTTTATCTTATGAATATTATGGAGCTTTATAAAAAAAAAAAAAACATTATTTATTACATGTACATTATACAGCATTATAGAAAACCTGTGCTTTTTATATGAACACTAAAGAGCATTACAAAGCACTTTTTAAAGTGAACGACACATCAGACGTCTGTATTGACCCTTCTTCGTGATAGACATTGACGACTTTGCCAGCGAATCACTGCGTCCCTTTAGAAAACCAACAAATTGACCAATAATGGACACAAAGCACGTACTGATGGGATCTTCAGCCAAACTGTCCTCCTTGACCTAGACAATAATTTTCCATGTTCAAAAGATCAGCCCTTTTCGTGGAGGGAGGGGAGGCTCTGGAAACCAGCGTCCCTCGTCTCTTGCCTGCAACAATAAACAGTGCATTCCCCGACTCCACGGCATGTTTCCAGGTCAGGACTGGAGCCCCGACCCAGCTTATCGATAATTCCTCCTAATGAATGAGAGAGTGTGATTGTTAAGGTTACAATGCATGGGCCACTTGCTCTGTTTGTAGTTAAAGATCAGTCGTGGTATGTGGCCTCGGCTGCCGTGTGCATTCCCAGGCCTGGGTGTGCGGTGCGGTTCTGGAAGGATTCCTGCTCTATCTGATGGAGGTCGCGTTCGAAGGCAGTTCAAGGGGTCGTTACAGTCCTGCTGTGTGCTGGAAGCCTGGTGCATTTTTGAATGGATCGGTATCAGCTGTATTAAACCCAGGCCATTGCCAGTTCTTTGTTAAGAACTCTATTCTATTTACAGCACTGGGGTACAGGTGACATAAACAGACATTATCCATGGCCTGCAGCAGTGAGACATGTTCTCAGAGGCTAACAGCAGTCAAGGGACTATTTCAAAGTGGGAAATGGTCACTTATGTAATCTGCAGTGCCATTGTTTTGACTGTGGTTAAGATGGCCACCTTTCATCAGAAGCAACAGTGCATTCAAAGCCCAGAGAAAGCTGTACGTGACTCATGTTAGAGCTGCTTCACATAAGAAAAACACCATAAAGTGATCCAGTCAAAAACTGTACTATAGACATCCACAAAATAAAATTGGTTATAAGTGATGCACCGAAATGACAACTGACATTTGAGAGGTACTAGGCCAAAAATGAGAAGAAAGGTGTTTTAATCGAATTAACTGTTTTGTTTATGTATCAGAATTGTATTGGATATAAGAAATATCCCAGCAAATATCTGAACACACAGCTGACATTCAGTATTAATAGACTCAGACTTAGATTGATATCAAAGAACTTGATTAGGATTTGTTATTATGGAAACCAGAACTCTAGTCTTACCATCCCAGTTCTGTGGAGATATTGACTAGTTGCATGGAGGAAAATATACTGGTCTCAGTATTAGAATGGAGAAAGTGTTTCCCTCCTGTCTGAGATTCATGGGCAAGACGATCGTTTTCATTAGCTGATAGTGAGCTTGTGCAAGGTAATTGCATTTGCGTTTGTGTGCGTGTGTGTGTGTGTGTGTGTGTATGTGTGTATGTGTGTGTGTGTGTGTGTGGGAACACTCGCCTGTGGTCAGATTTAGTTAACAAAGTGTCACTCCCAACTCTGACCTGACTGACCTCCGTCAAATGATTCCCTGCCTGTGGGCCCATCCTCCGTCATCTACATGAGTCAAT
>JBBIGA010000032.1:7567304-7569649 GCA_037576975.1 Alestes dentex
ATTGAATCTGCCAATATTGATCTGATCCCTTATTTTCATTTTTGGACATATGCCCTCAGAGTTCGCGCGTCAAATGCAATAAAGTGAGTAAAGCCCATCCGTTTTAGGAACAATATGTTGCCAGTTGCTTACAAAGGTCCTGTTTTCAACATGTGCATAGTAGAACACACCTACTTTTTTCTATTTTCTTTCTCTTTTTTGAAATAATCCTCTCATATTGATAGCAACACACAGTTTTGTCATGCAGCTAAAATATGTAATGGCCTCACACTCCAGTTTAACATGCATCTGTTTAAAGGACCATTTTGTCGAGAAAAAAAACCCAAAAATAAACAGAGATCTACGGCATAAATAAATTGCCTTATCGAAAGGCTAATACAGTCCATACTATTGAAATACGCTCTAATTGACTTTAATAATGATAATCAATAGACTGGATCAGGGCATCCCTACACACAAACATCTATAAATCTGAACAGGATGCCAGATGTTCCTCTGCTCCTGCATTCGTTTGCGAGTCTTGGTGCTTACAGCCACGGCTTATAGCCTCACTGGCCTTCAGGATCAGTCATGCTGCACGGGGAGCAGAGCTCTCATCTCCGTTTTGCTGCTTTAGCTGATGGACCCTGATGGCGGCGGTCCACGAATGAGTTAGGAGGTGCGGGACTGCTGGTTAGCATCAGGAATCTTTGACAGATTGATGGTGGGGTGCTGGGAGCGGGGGCCCGGGACGGCTTCCTCTCTCGCCCCCTCTCTCGACCCTCTCCAGATGGGCCACTGGCAGTGCAGGAGCATCAAACTGCCAATACGGCTCATGCTTGCGATGATTAAAGGCCAATGTAATTAGAGTGAAGGAAATTAAATTTGGGACTTCCACTCCCCACCATGTCCCACCACTGACACACACGCACACAGACACTGTACGTCTATACGCATACGTACACACGGCAGGCCATCAGCCACGCATGAGCGAGCAATGATTATTATCTTTTTTTTAAATATGGAAATGGCCTGTTGTGATTTCATTACTCTTCTGAGCATTTCGGCCTCGTTATTCCAGATAATGATGACATGGGGCATTACAGGCATCTCTTACATCCGCAGTGCACCCCAAGAAAGAAGACCTAACTGGGAGACACAAGAGACCAGAAAAAAACCTTTACCTTACGCGCAGGTTCTTTATAAAGAGTCGTCTTAAGGTTCTTTCGTGTTTCAGGGCCGTCACTCATCGCTCCTAAGAACCCCCTTTGGCATCTTTATTTTTAGGAGCGTTAAGAATGGTATAATATTGAGATACAACAAATGCCATTCATTCTAAGCCAGCAGTTTTCACTGAAGGTCTTGAAGACCCCCAGGCTGTCTACATTTTTTAAAAAACTGGCTGGGGAGGTCTTCGTGGACTCAGTTAAAGGCCCTTGCTGTAGGCCAAGTGTCATTTCAGTTGCAGTTTCAGACATTCATTTCACTCAAGTGGGACGATTAACTGGATGAATCAGTCTGCCCATAATGGAATTACAGCAGGCATTACGGCAGACCGGCGTTTTAATTCAGCTCCTTTTTATTTCATTTCCACCGTTATAGATAACATTCCTGTTGTGAGTGGTATCATTTGAATTGGCTTTGAGAAACTTCGCTCTGTGTCCCCTCTTGTCTTATGGAGACAAATGGGTATCTTTTCAGGGAAAAAAAGAGGAGGATGGAGGGGGGGGCACTGTTCTGTTTTATTACCCCCATCTCTAAAGTGGTAAAGGCACCGGGTCTGCAGCAGGTCAGATGTCACTGTTTCCTTTAAGCTGAACAAATGACTCAGGAAAAGCATTCAGAAGTCTCAGTTTTAGTCTTGATCTATCCATCCCCTTTTCTTTGGCTGGAGACGACGAGGGGCTGGGTGGTCATGTTTGGGGAGGGGGGGGGCACTTAGGCCTGCAAATTAAGGTAAAAGCAAAGAGAAGGGAAGAGGAACGAGTGTGCGAGTCCAGCGTCGTGACCCAGCCTGATTTACCAACCCCCCTCTCCTTTAATGAAATTGTTTCAGTGACAGAGCCGGTAAAAGCTCGTAATGGATTGGGTGCTCTAATGTAATGAAATTACTCCCTTTCTGACTTAAAAAAAAGAAAGCGAAAGAGAGGGGGAGGATGGATGGAGAGGGGGGGGCAGTGGGGGAGAAAATGCAATTAATATTTACAGAGAGTTGACAGACGGGGTGGACTGCACTATAGCCAGCCTGCTGTTCATTCTCCTTCTGTCTCGCTATCTTTCTACTGCTCGATCTCTCTCTCTCTCTCTCTCTCTCTCTCTCTCTCTCTCTCTCTCTCTCTCTCTCTCTCTCTCTCCCTCCCTCTCTC
>JBBIGA010000032.1:7571945-7590357 GCA_037576975.1 Alestes dentex
AGAGAGAGAGAGAGAGAGAGAGAGAGAGAGAGAGAGAGAGAGAAAGAGAGAGCAGTAGAGAGAGAGAGAGAGAGAAAGAGAGAGCAGTAGGCAGTGAACGCCGCAGCACCATCCATCAGGCCGGTGGCAGAGTGCTAAGTGCCAGCCTCATCCCCCAAACGAGCAGCCCTCAGTGGATGGTTGGGGAGGGGGGGTGGGAGTCCAGCCCCCATGTCCATTTATCCCCAGCACCAGAGCAGACAGCAGCATGGTGGCACGACACTACATCACTATTAGGCTGGGAGAAGTTTTTGAGGCGTTATTGAAGAGCAACACAATCAAGAGAGACTCGGGGAGCGAAGACTGGACAAGAGAAAAAGAGAGAGAAAGGCTGAGGGAGAGAAAGAGAGAGGGAGAGAAAGAGAGAGAGAGTGAGAGAGAGAGAGAGAGAGAGAGAAAGAGAAAAGAAAGAGAGAGAGAGAGATGGCATAAGGCTCCTTTTTAGGGCTTCCACTATAAGATTATTCTAAGAATTTGAATAATCTAACAATTACTTTGACAAGTAAATCTGAGTAATCAGAGTTGTAGAAAATGTGACCAATGTAAAACGGTGTGGTATTTAAAACAAATCTAAAATGCTTTCATGGAAAAAGAGAACCTACTGAAAAAGACTGAAAACATAAAAATAACCAAATAAAAAAAATATAACACGGAACAAAGAAAAATCATCAATGAGTGGGTTTGTTAAGCTCTATGTCTTATTCTAAGCAAACTGGAGCAGTAGGACTAGTGGGAGAATCTGCATTATTATCATGCAAACAGCTGGCTTATCATTGCTAATTCATGGAGGCGGACTTTTTTGAAAAAACAAATCAAGTAATTGAGTCCAATCAAGTTATCTTAACAGGCCTTCTGTTTTTTCCCCTTTTAGTATTTCGCATATCGTCTCACACTCAAAGCATAAAATGGCCTGATCAGGGAAAAAAAAAACAAAAAAAACCCAGGAGTACATGAGCGGAAAAGTGCGAGTGAGTCAGGAATCGATTTTCATTAATAATACAGAATACCCTCGGATTCCACCGAAGCCCATTACCAAATGCTTAGCCATGGAGAACAGGAGAATATGAATATGCGCTGCTCCCCCACTGATTGAGCCATACATCCAGCGCGTATCTGGGGAATATATTGGTTAGCCAATCATGATGTGTTAACCCAGTGCATTGTAATCACTACCCTCCACGCTGTGTACCCTTTATGCATAATTTTAGAGTCTCCTGGCTGGAGCGAGAAGCGGCCGCCTTTGACGTCTACTTAAGCGAATGCTGGGAAGTGTGGTGCTGGGGACGCTTCTCTGAGCGTGTCATAGATCTAGTTTAACGATGGCGAAAATGAGGGACGGCTCGTGCTTGTGCACGACGTCCGCAGTTTTATCTTCCAGATTAATGCAGCGGTGTGTCTCTGAGGAAGCTTAATGAGTCCTTCCTCTGCCCAATGTCGTAAGCACAGCTCTGGTGCAGCTAAAGCTAAGCTGCCCTAAAGATAGACTTATCCACGAGGTGGCCTCATACGGAACATTAAAGGCCTCATTCAGAAACAATTCCGAAATAGCCAGCGTGGTCGGGAGGCCTAAATAAGACACAGCCTCCACTCTAGTGATCTTCCCGACATGTTGGAGGCCTTTTTCAAACAGGTGCTTTTAAAAAAGAACACCCCAACACTTTCCAGCCTAATCTCTCTCTCGGTGAACTCCATCAGGAGGGTCAGGCAGTCTGTGCAGAGGGTCTCTTTTGATATCTGAGACCTAAAAGGCTAAATGCTTCAACTAATCACAGCCATCATTAAAGATCTGGTTAAACAGATGACGCACTGCAGCGCGGATCGGGCCTTTGTACTGACGGGCTGGAGAGTGGTGTGTGTGATCATTCGAGAACTACAAACACCGCAAGGAGCCAGCAGCTTTAAAGATGCTAAGCAGCCATGAGTTGATCAGAAGAGAGCCCTGATCAAGCAGGAGCGGCACTTGTCAAACGTCCTGGGCTGCCGGGGCCCGCACCCAGAGCCAGTGCGTGATTTAACGCCTGCCAAGCCACGCAAAATAAATGATTGGCTCTTTCTGGTGATGAATTGTAATGTATATTTAACATAACTGCGCTAATGACTGAACTAATGACTTCAAAGCTATCTCGGACCAAACTCCCGCCCCCACCCCACCACAGAGCATGCCTTGCATCCTAATGAAGGAGAGAAAGTGCTGCGGCCAGCACAGTGATGAGTATAATACTTCATCTGCAGGGAGCGAGCCTTTGAAAGGCTTAACCTATGTAAGAGGGAGCGTCTAATGTCGATGATTATTCATTACACACTGGTCTTTGGAAATATGAGCAAATTCAGGGAAATAAACTCTAATTTGCTGCATTACATTACTTGGTTCTTCAAACTTTAATAAGGTTCTCTACACTCATGTATCTTCTTTTCAGAAATGTGAAGGACTTTTTTTTTTTTTTTTTTTTGAGTAATCAAAAGCGGTTCTTTAGTGGCTTTGCTGCGAAGAAGCTTTTCAGCAAAGCCACTAAAGAGCATGTATGCCTATATGCTACAGACGTACATGCTCTTTATTTTTAAGAGCATGTATGTCTATAGCATATAAAATATCATGTATATAACATTAAATGTATTATAGAAAACATATAATATGCATTGAAATTTGTCGTACTTCATTTATTTCTCATTACATCCAGTTCTGCTGTTACACGCCGTATCAGACCACCCACACTTTCTCTCACTGACCCTGGATGAAAATATATCACATCAGTTGCAGTTTATATTACCATACAACTACATTTACATGCGTTACAGACAGACTCATCATTAACATGTAGACAAGGATTGTTTTAAGACCCTCAGTGATGACTTAAAAAAAAAAATCCCTCTTTTTGAACTGAGGCTGAAACTGAGTGCTAAGAAGATCTTGAAGGTTTGGGATTCTTTTTCAAAGCCACAGTGGTTGGCTCTTTCAGAAAGCAGGCCGAGTGTCTGGTCATGTAAAAGACACTGGGTCAGAACACAGGACAAGGGCAATGCAATACCTCCCCTGAGTTTACTCTCCAAACAGGCATTTAACACAGAAACTGTAGGCTTCCATTCCAAATATTTACGTCCTGTCGTATTATGGGCATGTTTTTTTTTTTTTATCATTTTTAGTTTTTTGCTTTCTTTTGTTTTTTGGGTTTTTTTTTTTTTAAGGAGAAGGCCTTGCCACTGACCACAAACCGCACCAAAGCAGGAGAGAGTCATGCTGAGTGAGACACAGTGGGAGTGTTTTGTTACTTGTGATCAGACTGCTATAAGCTTACAATGATCAGTTTGTAAGAAACCAGGATCATAATTCCATTTTGATGCTACCGAGTTGCTGACATTCACTTTCTCAGGCTTTACCTTTTGAGAGTTTTAGAGAGAAAAGATGTTAAAAGTGTTCAAAGACTGGGGAAGAAAAAAAAAATTCACTGCTGTGGGTAACTGCCCCCCAGGTTTCAGACTTGCTTGTACACACACACACACACACACACACACACACACACACAAATATAGACACACACGTTTGCCCACATAGACACACTCACACACACCACTCTGCAGAGCACTGGGACCATTGCATATTTTATAAGCACTTTTGTACAGAAAACTCTGGCTCTGAATCAAATGTCAAATCATGTGAAATTTTTTTGCCAGACTGTGTCATTTTTTATGAGGAGGAAAGTGCAGAGACGTTTCCGCACCCGTATGCTGAAGGTGACTTTCTCCCCCCCCTCCACCCCCACCCCCACCCCCACCATGCATTGATAAGAGGCACCAAATTTTCACATTACAGCGATCCTCCCGTCCTGCCAAATGCCGTCATTTGTCAATGTGTGCGCAATGCATTTTCTTGACAGCTTGGCACGCGGCTCCGTGTTTGAACCAGGCCGGGTTTATTGTGATAGCGTGGGCTCCGGGCCCGACGGGACCGCTCCGCGACCTGAGCAAGGCCGTTCGATAGCACACCACGCCATGCGTCGCATTCACCAAAGGCATTCATCTGCTTTTGATTCCGCACACGCACTCTGAACCGTGAGTGTATTTTAACGATGTTTTCACTCATTTGTTTAGAGTTTGCTCACACGCAGTCTGTTAGCACGCCAAATTAAAGCAAGCAGGGTGGCCTGCAGTTGCTGTCCTTCTCTGAGAGGGATTTCAATGTGAACTGTAAAGGAGAACATTGCTCGATAAGAAAACCTCATCTCTGACACTTTCTAGAAGTTTGCAGTGTAATGGCCTTAACCTAAAGTCCTGGAAAGAACTCATGGTCATATTAAACCAGGCTTTATACTGGGAGAAATGTGCCCAGCTCTGAAAACTGAAGTGTGGTGATGAGGAGAGGCTATCGCGTTTCTGTGGTCGCAGTGGAGTCCGGGGCCATGCTTGGGAGAGACAAGTGGGCGTTAGATCGAAGCCTAAATCTATTAGCCATGAAACGCGCTGTATTTCTTATTGTGAGGTCAAAAAAAAAAAAATCTTATCTGTCATTTTCAGTTTGGCTGTTTATTTATTTATTTATTTATTTATTGGTGGTGGTGCTGTTTTTGTTTTTTTTTTACCCCACCAAAGCCTCAGATTGTGGCCTTTTGAATGCTCTCCTATAGGCAACGGGAGAAATGGACCTTGCTCTTTTTCTTTTCTTTCTTTTTTTTGGGGGGGTCCTGCGCCCTTTTACCCTAATCATTTCTAACCTCAGAGCCCATGTAAAAAACATTAGCCCTGTTCTGCTCTGCCTAATGCCCTCCCCGTTGATAGTTAGAGAGTGATGGCCCCACTGCGGTTAAGGGAGAGAGAGGAAAAGGGGGAGAGAGAAAGCGAGAGAGAGAAAGAGGGAGAGAGGAGCCGGGATTCGTCGCAAATCAGATATTCCATGCATCTTTAATTTCGAACACCAGTTTGCCTCCCACAGGACAAATCAATCTTACTTTCTGCCTGACCTGATTGAAAGGTTGCCTTTCAGTCAATAGAAGGCTTTATGTGACAGACAACAGGCAGGCGAGTGGCAGGAGTAGGCCGGTGCCTAAATGAGGGAATGGATTAGAGGAGCGGGGAGGGGGAGGTTGAGGGGGTGGACCCGTCATTAGCTCCCAAACAGCACTTTCCTGCACAGGAAATTGCCTTACCAACACTCGTGCCCGTGTTGCCTTATCTTTCCTCAGTCTGCGCCAAAGCAAGGGGCGGGGGAAGGTAGAGGGTGGGGGGAGGGGGGCGGTTGTGGACCGGCAGCATCCCAGCAGTAGGACCCCCGCACACAATTAATCATTCGCTCCTGGGCGGCCAGCAAGACCTGGGAGACGGTGGGGGGGGCAGCTTAGATTCAATCTGTCCTCATTTAAGCTGTAATGGCCTCATCAAGGGCCGGAGCAGCACGTCTGTCTTTGCCGTAGTACCTGTTCCTTCTCTCAGCCTCCACACTCACACACCTCAGTCTTCTTCAGAGAGAGAGCACAGCGTGGATTTCCTGCAGCCTTAAATCTTTCAACTAGGCTTATTATTCAGTCATGAGTCTTAAAGGAATACTCTGTCTTTTCTAGAGTATGTCTATCTGCAGATCTGTAGCATATGGTTCATTACCGCAGACAATAATCTCCCTGTGCTTGGAAGAGAACATTAAAACCCTTTGACTCAAAATTCACTCATAATGGGAGTCAATAGGCAGATGCTTCAGCGTCTCCTTCGGGTTTTTGTCAGGGAAATGTGTGGAAATTATTGCCTGTGGTAATCTTCCATATTCAGCAGATGTGGCAGATGAAAATAATGTTGGAGTATTAAAAGCATGGACTTTTTCTTTACGGCTTTTTCATACAATAACCGCATCAAATTACACACAAACTACTACCAAACTAAGAAATGTATTTACAAAAGTGGTGGAAGGGATGAATCCTGCCTTTATATACATCCATAGAGTTTAATGGGTTATTGAATTATTTATCTTAGGTGTAATCTTCATAGTAACAGTTCATCTTGCTAATCATATAATTGCTCTCCAAAACCAAGAAGAAGGCACCCGAAAGGAAAAAAAAAAAGGCAAAAATAATATTTGACATTTTAGCCCAAGTCATTTTTTCTAGTGGTCTATTCATTGTAAAAGTTTCACACAATGCGAAGGAAATCTGCTGTTTAGATATAGATAAAAGGCATGATTTGGATTCTTTGGACAATGACAACAGGAGAGTTATGAAGTTATAAGTGTAAGGAACCAAACTGCAGGTCACACACAGATGTTACATGTGTACCTTAGTGAATTAGAACCAATAGAAACCAGAGCTTTTCTTTTTTCTTTTTCTTTTTTTTTTTTACATTTTGAATTGCTTTTGTCAAGACCTAGTGTTTGGGGGGTTTTCAGCCTGCACATAAACCACACGGGTGGGATTTAGTGCAGCAGATCATGTTGTTTTTCTGTTTACCTCCTGCCCGATTTATCTGAATTAGCGCAGTGACATCCGATTGCAGCTTTGCTCGGATGCTGAACCCTTAGTGCTTAGCCAGACAAAAGCAAACATTTCCATCCCCGGCTGGACAGATTCCGTCACGCAGCAACAAGTGAACGGGCCCAGGACCTCGTAACCAAATTAGTTTCCGTCTGGAGCCGCTCCGCTTGGCTTAAAGGGCCGACGGGGGCACACAGCGCACCGATGCTCTGGGCCCACACCCACTGCTGTGCAGCAGCAACACTGGCTCATTTGGAGCCATGGCAACATTCTGGAAATGTCACCTCACGTCTCAGACGCCACATCCGTATCCCTGCACTCGTTAACCCTCTGAGACGAATTAAAGACAGCCTCCCTACATTCACACACACTCACACACACACACACACACTCACACTCACACTCACACACACACACACTCACACACACACACACACACACAGGTATGCTCTCAAGTGTACAGAAAACAATCAATTAAGGTGAAGAAATAGACCCACTCTAAAACTTTAGACGTTTAGAGTTATTCTTTTTGCTGTACTGTTAAGATATAATTACATTGTTTTGGGTTTTAAAGTTATGGTTTTAGAGTCATATTTACATATAATTACATAGATCCATTATAAATTGTCTTTATATTTGATTTTCATTTTTGATTTGACCTTTTTTTTTTTTTAACTTTTCCACTCGGTTCCATTCGTTTCAGTAGTGTCAAACGAGTCAAATATGCTTGAGTGCTTGAGCACCCAAAGCATCCCCTCGAAACGCCTGTTGTAGTGCACGAATGCTTGTTATATTTCATGTATTAATATTAGTATAGTTCATTTCCCTCAAATTGTTAAAGTAAACAGTAAAATAAACTGTATTGGTGCATTACAATGTGCAGCGGTGTTTTCTTCATAAAGGACATGCTTGGTTTCACTTACAAAATCAACAGAACACGTGCTTTCACTGAGGTGTCCAGACTTTTGCATACGACTGTAGAGAGACGTAACAGTTCTAGACGTAACAATTCCAGCCCCTCCACACTCATGTAGTCTCATGCTCTCACTCTCAGTCTTACAGCTTGTGGGTTCTGGATTCTCGTTACAGTGGAGGCTCTTGACTGGAACTGGAGCTTTCCACTTTGCTGTTCCTTTTGGTAATTTGCTGTTTGTTGATTTATAGCTCGCCATAAGAATCATGTGAGTGCTGTCCAGCGTAGTCTGCTGAAGGTATCACTTTAAAATCAATCTGAAAGCTGTGTTTAAATGAGAGAGCTATAATCCTGGATTCCATCACAGCAACCAGTCAGAGCAGCTGGGCTTCAGCCTGCACTTCTACGGATAGTTTCAAGTGTCGACCTTTTTTAAAAAAAAAAATAAAGTGTTGTTAATTTATTACGCTGCTTTAGTATGTTAATGGGATGGCACTAATAAATTGTCATTCATTTTACCGCTGACAATAACCACCACCACAAGGGTTATTTGCCTACCCTTCACCTTTGTGGTCTGTTTGTATTGCATAAGAGAAAGAGGTCCAGTCCGACACCCGTGGGAAACTTCACCTTTGGACAAAACAAGTCACTCTTGACCTTCTCGCTTTGAGGGAAGTCCAACGAGTTTGCATGTGAACACAGGAGAGTGGTGGTCCGCCCTCACCCAGCCGTAAACCCATACACACATACAGACACACACACAAAGGAGGAGCAGGGCACTATCATGTCGCATTGCGTGCCTCTCTGGCTTCCAGTTTTCTCAGTTGCGTGTGTAGGAGTGTGTGCACGTATGTGTGTGTGTGTGTGTGTGTGTTTGGGGTGGGTGGTTGTAGAGGTTTGGGTTGTTCTCTCTCTCTCTCTCTCTCTCTCTCTCTCTCTCTCTCTCTCTCTCTCTCTCACTCACACTCTCTCCCTCCTGCTTCCAGCTGCTCTCTTATTTCTTATTTCACCCTCTTTTAAGAGGGAAATGTCCCAGACCCTCTCCAAAACCCCCTCTAATGAGGGGCTGTAGAAACGCTGAGGGCCCTCCAGACCCTGGCCCCAGCCTTTCTGCGACTGTGGGAAAGCTTCTTGACATAGTCGAGAAAAGAAAAGAACAAATAAAAAAGAAGGTATCCCATCCAGACGGTCCCATTGGAAGGCAAGGCTAGGTGAATGAGCGCCTAATAGCCACTCAATCCCATTGACCGCCTTGCCAATACTGCCTTAAATAAAATCATAAAGTTACATTGTTAAGCTTCGGCAGCGTGTTATTAGTCAAGAGCTGGTATTGATTTGATATGGTTTAAGCATGAATGCACATCTTCAGGAGACACAGAGGATCCATCAGGTCCTCCCTGCAGCATTTGGCTTTTGCCTCAAAATTTTGATTCATGATCAGCCTCAGGGAGAAGCACAGAAATGACTCTGTTACCGGTGGTACACATATCGAATGAGGATAAGTAAGCTCGGTAAGCAGACGCACTTTTTCCTGATCGGCATTTTTCTTTGTCATTCAAAGGATCCATGCAAAAGTCATTTTAGTATTTTTATGCATTATGAAGCTGTTGTCCGGAGCCATCTGACAGTTCTGCAATACCTGCCTAGACCACTCTCATTACAGCTCAGATATGTGGTCAAGAGTTAGCCATCTCTAACTAAGGCTCGGAAGAACAAAATCCATATAAGATTATTTTTACCCGGGTTTTTTATAGCTGGAAACTGGACGGTTGAAATATGGATGAGTTGGAGAGCACTGCCTCTATTAGCACAAGCCGTTAGGTGCACTTTAGGGTTGGCGGGATGGGTGAGGTTCTTATTGGCTTTTTTTTTTTTTTCTTTTCTTTATTCCTCTCAAACTGCATGTATCCATTCTCTGTACTTTTTCTATGTCCTAACTGGAGTTAGTGGGGAAACATCTTCTGTGCTTTTGCGGGCACATTTCAGTCTATCACCACTCATAAAAACTCACACTGTCCCGAAGGAGCCCCGAGGATGGTAGATAAGTGCCAATCTTTCCTGTGCAGAGGCTAGTTTTTCCCTCCACAGATGGTCTGGTATTACAGGCTTTTACCAGGGCGTTCCTCCGTTCTTCCACCGCTCTCACGTCTGTGAAACTCCACAGCCTTGAAGAGGAGATCGCGTTCCCCTTTTAAGGACGGGACAGTTCTCGGTCAGCCTCTTGCAAGGGTGATTCCTCCTCCCTGTGTGTAATATTTTGAGGGGGGAATAACAATAATTTTCCATGCCATTGAGATGTTTTGTTTTTTTTTCTCCCTTTTTTCTTTCCCTCAGTCTTAATAAAGTGTTCCCCCAGAGGCCCATGCCAAAACAAATATTAAGATTGTCATTAAACATTCCGCAAAAAATGCAATGTTTTGGAGGGATTCTCTGTTTCTCAAATTTTTTTCGATTCTTTTTTTTTTTTTTCCTCCGGTTCGGTTTTGAAGCGCCGCTGTTGCCGGGGATGGGGATTTTCCACGGGTTGCAGTTATGAGTCGGATCGCAGAAATTCTGAAACGTATTATCCTGTGGTCATATCCATCTTTCTCCCTTGTTTATGAGGAGGTTTAGATTGAATTAGCTGCCTGTGAGTGCAAAGCGAACGCGTGGTGGATCCAGTAACACACTGAGTTGGCGCCATTTTTGGAGCCGCAATGCTTCCCCAAATGGGCCTGAACTGTAAAACTGCAGGCTTTTACTGTGGAGCTTCTCTGGCTCTGTACCCCTCAAAACCCCATACACAGCATCAACAGACCCCGGACTTTGGCTGTAATTTCAATTTCAGCATTTTGAGCAACAGCAATAGCGACTGAGGTGGCGAAAAGGGTTCTTTGGAGAAGAATCAAAGAGAAGAACTACTTTTAGTTCTGTAAAGACTCTCTCAATGGAGGGATTTTTGAAGAACCATTTCTTGTAAATGAGTGTGAAGAACCATCTTAATGATTGAAGAACCTCCAAATAATTCTAAATGTTCAGTGTATTGTCTAGAACCATAAGACCAAACTAAAAACCATTTAGAAGCCTCTTTTTTTTTTTTTTCATTTTTAAGAGTTCATTACTCGCCCAGTTGAAAGCTCCCAGGCCTGTTCTGTCTTGCTTGGAGGGAGGGGCAGGGCACAGGCTGGACTTGGACCTTGCAAGCGTGGGACAGCTTTATTACAAGATTAAGGTGGCTAACTAACAGTAATAAGGGGGGCTGCAGCTCTGGCAGGAAGCAGAAGTGCCTGCTGGCTATGCTTACAGCAGCACACGCCGGCCATGATGCTTCAAAGCCGATTACACGCTGCTGTGGACACACACCAATCATGCTTTATATGCACGGCAGCGGTGCCGGGAACCACACACACACACATACACACACACACACGCACACACACTCACACATACAGTGTTTGCAGGCCATTGGGGTGGAGGATTACTCCAAATTACACTGATCTAATTTTAGGATTTGGTTTAGTTTAAAGATATCATCTTCTATCTTTCCCTACTAGAAAGGCATTCGTAATCTACTGAGGCATCATCAGTACAGACACACAACCAAATCTGCACTGATACTTCCTCCGACAAAACTGTTTTGATGTGCATCTTTGTTTTGAACGCTTTAGCTCTCCTGCTCCCACGAAAAATGTGCTCCTGCTACTCAGTCTTTGTGTGAAGCTACACCGGATCAATACAATTGTCTGATCTTGTCTGTCTCTCTTCTGCCTTCCAGCACTCTCAACAACAACAACATCACCCTCATCCCGCTGTCCAGCTTCAACCACATGCCCAAGCTGCGGACTCTGTGAGTACTAGGGATATCTCTGAATTAGAGGGAAGCTACGTGTCCACTGTGGTGTAACCACCACACGCTGGGTCATTACACTGGGTGATTCCTGTCAAAAACTTCTTAACAGATGTCATGACATAGTGCTCACTTTTGGGGTACACAGAAAAAGACTCAATACACACAACCTGCCAAAAGGATGGGGGCACTTTGCCTCTTTACAAAATTATTACAAAGCCTTGTTTGATTTTAACCGTGAGGGAAAAGCTACCTAAAAACATGCTGCCGATATTTTTTTAAACCCGAAATTTAATCAAAGATGTTCATCAGATTTTTTTTATATTTTTTTGCATACTCCTTGAAAAATGACTGTTTTTAATGGAAGCTTTAGAAGGAGAATCTAAAAGTAAATCATGGTGAATCTAAATCTAAATCATGGTGAAATGACTCTACATAAGAAGAAGTACACAGCTAATGACAGGACATCACCCGGCTTGAAGTTTTTTCAAGCTAGATTTGTTACAAGATTGGATCTTTTTTTTTTCCCCTCTGATGTCCTAAACTGCACTTTCCGATGATACCAGCCCACTAACAAATCCTGCTATCAGATCAGTGCCATTTCTAGTTGAAAAATCCTTTGGCCCAAAAGTGTTTATTCAAATGTTTCATTTGCAATACAACATTTTGACAGATGAGCTGTCCCCAGATTTTTGAGCGGTACTGTAGATATGTACAAGCTGGGATTTAGCACTCAGCGGGGATCCTGGAGTTTGTCTTCAGGAATGCAGTTCTCCGAGGTCTGTTTGTATAGGAATCAAATGAGCCCGATGAGACGGCTTTCGGGTTGAACCCGTCACTACGCCACTTTTCCACCGCTGGACTCAAACCACAATCGATACGATTAATTCTATAGCGACCAAACCAAGCCTGTATGGTGTCCCATCTGTGGCTGTGTCTGCGTATTAGCAGGGATCAGGCTAGCTTTCCTTACGATTAGCATGTGGTGGAGCACCAGGCTCCAGAAGACATAAATAAGTGAGGATGTCAGCACTAAACGCTGGTTGTGCTCTTACATTTGGGAGCTTGGGCCCCCAAACCCCCCGGCCTGAGGCGCTCTGTGGCCGTCTAGGAGGCTGGAACCCTTCTGCGGCCCTCCGGAGCCCGTGTTTCTCTCTCTTTCTCCAGAGGCCTCTGGCTTCATCAGTGGTCAGCTCCACGGTCAGGCAGTCTGGCCGTGGTCCCATCCGTCAGGGTCTGCAGACAGGCCTGCCCCCTCGTGCTGGATTGAATTTGCTGACGCTGGGCTGGCAGGGCGCGCCGCTCCCTCAGCCGTATTGAATTATCCACAGCAGAGGCTGCCCCTACTACCCCGGTTCCTTTGTATTGAATTTTCGGCCCTCTAATATCCCTGAGATCCCTGTATTGAATTTGTCGCTCGTAAAAAAACAACTTATTAAATCAAATGTTTAGAGATGTCTGTAATCCCTTTAGCAGGATAGGGATGGGTGGGAGAAAGGGCCGGGGGGGTGGAGGGGGGGGAGTAGGTGACTCCAGGTCTCTGATGAAATAGTTCAGCTTACCTCCTCCTTCTTTTCCTCCCTCCACTACCCCTCTATCCCTTTGTCCTCTCCTCCCCTCCTCCAGACTCGCTATCTTAGTGCAGCAACCATTCAATTAGATCAAATGATATCACCCCATGGCGCTTGCCATTCAATAACTCAGCCAAATAAAAAGGGCGAGGAGACTCCCGCCGCTAGACGAGGAGTCATTTTCTGCGGACACTGGTCGATACGCTAGGTGTGCTGCACTGCCATTTTGTGGGCTTTTTTGCACTCTCCTCACCTCACACACACTCACACACACACCACTCCAGACCACCAGGGACCCAGTGTCCTCGTCCCTCCATCTCCGTAATCCCGCCCGCCCATAATTAATCCGCAACAACGAGGAAGCCGTAAACCGGGCTTATAATGGGAAAGGCTCCACAAGGACCCTCGTCCCCGCTGTTATCCTCAATGAGCAATTTCGTAGCCCCCCCAGCAGGATTGTGCCTTATTATTTCACATGCAGGCCTTTGTAAAGGGTACAGCCGCGCCGTTTGATTTGCTGACGCCACTCTTTCCGCTCCTCTCGCCCCCCTCCCCACCGCGTAATGATCCGTGAGAGGTAGATATTAAGCTGGTTGTCTGCATTGGGAGCGCTGCCATATTGCTGGAGACCTTGACAAAATGAGGGTGTTGGCAGAGGGCGGCACTTTTCACCCAAGGCATCGTGGGTGTTCTGCCATGGTCACAAACAGATCAACGCACAAATGCTGTGTTACACTAATCCTGTAAATTCAACTGAACCTTCTAGATGTGTAGAACTGTTGTTTAGCTACTCTGTGCATTTACAATGTATCATTATGTCACTCCATTTATGGAATGACATATTTAATTCCATACTTGAAGGTGACCTTTACTTTTGATTCAGGCTCGGTATCAACAGGTTTGACTCTGCACTTTTTTGTGGTTTGTCCTAATGTTAAATATGTAAGATGTTAAAGAAAGTTTGCACACAAATCTCTCCTTTTCCACTTAAACACACAAATGTGGTATTAACTGTCTACAGTCTGCACTTCCAAAAAACCGGTACCTGCTTTTTTGAACAACAAGTGAATAATACTATTAAATCATAACATTAATGGTAACAGTGATTTTATGACATCTCCCCAGGGCGTGCTATTGGGATGGTAAATGTCGTGTTTTCGTTGGCTTCATGATGATTTTGATAATAAGCCAGTGAGAACACATTCCAGCGAGAGCGATTTGGGGTATTAAAATGCAGGGCTCAGCGCATGTTCAACATTAGAGAACTGTATTCAGTCATTACTCACTGTGCACTCATCCCTCACACTCCAGATAGATGGCCCCAGAAATTAGAATCTCTTCTGAGGCATTTCACATCTTTATCCGTTCCTCACTCTCTCTCTCTCTCTCTTTCTCTCTGTCTCTATATATCTCCTTCTCTCCTTGTAAATCGCTCCCCCTGTTACTTTCTCTCTCATTCTCCTTGTTTCTACATCATCTTTCTGTCTCACTATTTTTTCTGTTTCCTTCTCTCTTTACCTCTCTTTTTCTCTCTTGTCTCTATTTCATGTCTATCCATCACTCTCTCTCTCTCTCTCTCTCTCTCTCTCTCTCTCTCTCTTTCTCCAGTCGTCTACACTCCAACAACCTGCACTGCGACTGCCACCTGTCGTGGCTCTCTGATTGGCTGCGGCAGAGGAAGGGGCTGGCCCATTTTACTCAGTGCATGTCGCCCGCCCACATGAGAGGGCTGAGCGTTCCTGACGTGCAGAAAAGAGAGTTTGTCTGTTCAGGTACAGTGCACACACACACACACACACACTCACACACACACACACACACATATCCAGCACATCATTGCACATCATTCAAGATGAAAGCTGCTGCTTAGTAGTCAATAATCTTTCTGTTCTCTGAAAATATTGCTTGCCTGGCACCATCCAGGAAAGTACGTTAAATGATGCATAATGTGCCTTCATTAGCATCAGACCACTATAAATGTAAGCAAATGTGTCTTTCCTTGCAGTGTTGTGAGCGTTCTAATAGACCTTGTCGTTTAATTGGTGAAAATATTCACGTATAGGCCTCGTTAATTAAGCCCCCTCTGCCGCCCCCTTTTCATTAATCAACTGAGGAATATACTCGAAACAGCTTAACAGTAATACACTGAAAAAAAAGTTATTTCTTAATTACGCTGCAAGGAAAAACAATAAAACAACAGAAGCTCAGAGTCTTTCGATTATCTTTGCACTTTTTGCATTCCGTGTCATTTATCTGAGCAAGTGTCATGTCGACTCGTTGTTTTGGCTCATGTTCCGATGTAGCTTTTTGGTTATGTTATGCACTCAGTTCCATAATGAAGTGCTATTATCTCTGTGTTCCACGTTTCCGTTGTTTTTTTCTTCTTGCCGTGTCTATCTCTGAATGCGATCTTTCTTGAACTTCTGCTGATTTTCTGCGCGTTTCCTCGCCCGGCAGGCCCCGCTCAGTCAGAGCCAAGGTCCTGTGCTCCGCAAGCATCCGTCTGTCCCGCCAGCTGCACCTGCAACAACAACATCGTGGACTGCAGGAGAAAAGGCCTGACGGAAATCCCGGCCAACCTGCCCGAGGGCATTGTGGAAATGTGAGTCATCCCATCAGTCACACAAACCATTCACCTCTCACCTTCCATTTTTCACCTCTCCTTGCCCTTATATCTGTCCTTTCCTCTGGGAGTGGGCAGTGGAGCAATATGTTATCTTTACTGTGATAAAGCACGTCATGAGACACTTTTCCTTGTGAGTGTAATCTGTACCACTATAACACTAAACAACTGCATGCATTATTAAAAGACCAGTTATAGACAAGCTGTAAACTACAACAAACCTACTGTAGACCTTATTTAATAAACCAGTTTTTACCTGTAGCCTCTTCCCCCCTCTTCCTTCAAGAAGAGTTTAGTTTTTCTGACATTTAATTTTAAAAGGTGTTCCGTAGCTTTTTTTGAAATGTCGTTATTTCTGTGTAATATCAATATTCAGAAAAAAGAAACCTCATGGTTCCCTAGATATTTTTGCCATATTGCCCACCCTCACTTCTTTTATCTCTTCTATTTTCCCCACGTCTGCCTCCTTATCTCCTCTCTCTCTCTCTCTCTCTCTCTCGGGGTCACTGAGAGGTCAGTGTGTGTTTAGATGAGTGGGAGATGTTGTAAGCCTGATCCGGAGCTCAGGGGTCAGAGGTCAGCTCAGCGGCGGGCGGTTAGGGGTTGAGAACAGAGAACATCTGGAGAAGAACATGGAAATATATGAGCTCACCAGATCTCAGAACAGAAGAAGCTTGTACACTTTCGACCGAGTTTAAAATCATTATCAGGATTTATGAGCCGTTCATGTGTTTAACTCCTGGACGTTTAATGTTGCTGTACTGCTGAAATGTGGTAAGATAAATAATTACAGATACTAATTAGGGAGGAGACATGATTTATTTTGCAACTGTTGCACTCTCCCTCTCTACTCATGTGTATAAAAAAAATGTGTGTGTGTGTGTGTGTGTACGTATGTACATGTGTATATTTATGTGTGTGAGATACGTGTTTAATTCAGTCTATTCTTGAAAATAAATCGGAATCATCTGATTTGTTTTAAGATTTGATAATGAAATAACTGCGTCATTCATATTAGGGATCTTCTGAATCTGAATCACTTATTACATTAAGGGCTGTTTACCTTTAATAGAGATCAACAGGGACACAGCACTTACAGTGAATTTTTTTTTCTTTTCTTCTCTCTTTTTCTGTGTATCCTTTTGTTTTTTCGATCTCTTACTTTCTCCACTCTGTGTTTTTCTCGCTGCCTCTCTCTGTCAGTGTGTCTCTTATTACTTTTGTTGGCTTTTCTCACTCTTTTCCACTCTCTGACCCCCCCCGGTCACTCTCCTCTGTCCCGTATTGGAGTGTCATGCCTCTTAAACATGTGACTATTTCCGTTTTGTAAATGTTCTTTTGTGAAGCTGTCTGACCTCATGCAATCTTTTTGTGGTATGAATTTTTTTTTTATTCATTCATTTTGTTCCCATTTTGTGCTTTAAGCAGGTTAGTGACATAAACCACTACAATTGATAGAAGTGAACATTAATAAAATGCAAGGAAAATGTAGGATATGGACCTTGGAGACGCCAGCATATGCCCTAAATTATAACAGCAGTTTCTACCAGCTGAGGACGGTGTTTATAATAAACAACGGTGTGTTTGTTTGACTAAACAGACTCTTTCCCAGTGTGTGTTACTCTTAGCAAATGTTTTCTGTGATATTTGTAACATGTCTAAAGGCAGAAACAAAGTGGCACCTCACCTAGATGTTTTATTTCAGTGAATAGTTATATGAGGAATTTTATGTAGTTGATTCTGATTTGTGTCCATTTCAAAAATAATAATTCAATTTGTAAAGCAGTTGTTCAGAGTGTTTGGTGTGAAATGGTTCATTGTAGAAACTCTGCTTTCTTTCCAGTGGAGGTGAATGTATCCAGACGTCTCCAACACAAATACAGTTGTCTGAGTGTTTTCATGGGTGTTGATGGTGAAATAGTGAATCTGAACTAAATCAGTTTTCTTTGGAGACTGTTTACCTCATGACACCCTGGCTGTATCCCTCCACCATAAATGTGTTTAGTTTTAGGACCAAAAGCTTCTCACGACTGTGGTACTACAACGCCTCAGGAGTCAGGCGGAGCAACAATAACCATTTCACGGAAGGATGCTTTAGAGGCAGACTTGTGGTTCTCTTTATTCCAGTTAAGCTGTCATAAATACTAACATGCATTCATGCTCAATGCACATTGCAGTTAATGCACACGAGGACCTGCTTTATTGATCGCTGCTAAAACAAGTCCAGGCTTCAACGTGAAGTTACGTAATCGTGCCTGGTTGCAGTAACCATGGCGACGGACTGTGTTATTGCTCTTCTTCGACGCTGGCCTGGGTTTTATTTTGGCATGTGACGTCCTCAGCTGCTGCAAGAGTCCAGTGTTTTCCTCCCTCTGCTTCTTGGCTTCTTCACCCAGTGATTGTGTTTTCCCTCATTCACAGCTCGTGAAGGCGGTTATTGTGATCCTGCCTGTCGTTTTTTTCTGTTAAATTCCCCTCCCTGTGTGTGTGTGTGTGTGTGTGTGTGTGTGTGTGTGTGTGTGTGTGTGTTTTTTTAGATCGTGACCCGTACTGGACGGACATCTGCCGTGCTGTAGCCGCACCCTGGAAGGTCGTAACCATGGCGTTGTCGTTTAAGAAAGACCTGGAAAAGTACAAAGAGATCGATGAAGATGAGATCCTCAACAAACTCTCGGAGGAGGAGCTCAAACAGCTGGAGAATGCTCTGGAGGAGATGGACCCTGAGGTAAGAGAGAGATATCGTATTGTATTATCATGATTTATTATGGGCAGGAGCCTGACATGTCTGGCATGAAGGAGACGTCTAGTCTTTTTGTTCTTTCTAAAATTTCTACCTGCTGATCAACACTGCAGGTTAATGGAGATTCAGGATTACAGTCGATACACCGTCGTCTTTACACTCAGAGTTTTATATTCGTACTTTTATACATCTGACAGTCCATCAGTAACTAAATCACACTAAACTCAGGCTGCGTCCCAACAGCTGACGCACCA
>JBBIGA010000032.1:7592153-7610656 GCA_037576975.1 Alestes dentex
ATGACGGTAGTTTGTGTGTGTGTGTGTGTGTGTGTGTGTCTGTGTGTGTGTGTGTGTGTGTGTGGTGGCAAAGATGGATTGCTGAGAGAGAAGGGGACAGTGGTGGTCAGGGGGAGGGGAGGGGCCGTGAACGCTCCAGTCGGACCCATTTCTCACACAGACTAATGACTCTGTCCATGACTTACTGTGGCCTTGCCATGCTCCACATCACCAGGGCAACACACCACAACACACACACACACACACACACACACACACACACACACACACACACACACACACATACACATGTACACGTTGGCATAAACACTTGTACACAGGTTATGAACAAGAGTGGAAATGGTTTGCTCTGAAAACGTGTTGCAGTCTGTGTAATGCTGTATATCACTGTGTATGGCTATGTTCTGCTGCGTATTGCTATATACAGTTATATATCACTCTATATTCCTGTATAATACTGTGCACCACTTAATTTTACTGTATATTGCTGTATACGACTATATAGTTCTGCATATTGCTGTAGACTGCTGGATATTACTGTGTGATGCTTTATACTGCTTTATACTGCTTTATATTTCTAGATACTCCTGTATACTTCTGCATATTGCTGTAAATGGCTTTGTGCAGTTGGATTGCTGTATACACCTGTAAACTGCTGTATGCGTATATCGCTGCATATTGCTACGTGCTTCTGTATATTGTGTGCTGCTCTATATTTTTCTATACCACTTCAGTCTGCTGTATACGGCTTTATAATGCTTTATATTTCCAGACAGTGCTGTATGTTGATGTTTGTTGTTGTGTACTGCTGTATACTGCTTAATATTGCTATGCATTGCCATTTATTGCAGTATATTGCTGTGTAAGACTTTATATTGCTGTATACTGCTGTTTATTGAGATTTGTTCCTGTATACGGCTGCACATTGCTATATACTACTATATGTTGCTGAAAACCGCTGTGTACCGTTTTGTGCTCCTGTATATGAGCATATTTTGATTCAGCTGTGTTGGACATCACAGTAACATGTCATCCTGTTTCCTCTGCAGTCGTCTGGAGCAAAACCTGATTAAGAGCATTCCGCCTGGAGCTTTCTCTCCATATAAGAGGCTGAAAAGAATGTGAGTATTAGCCTCTGCTTCTGTAGCATTATTACAGCCATTTAAAGCATATTTATGGCAACCCATGCGAAGTTCAAGAACATTT
Source organism: Alestes dentex (assembly GCA_037576975.1). NCBI lineage: Eukaryota > Metazoa > Chordata > Actinopteri > Characiformes > Alestidae > Alestes > Alestes dentex. Next base: position 7,593,360 of record JBBIGA010000032.1, read on the forward strand.
TCATTCCCAGTAGTTGCTGTCTGCACTTCCCACCTCTCTCTGTATTTAACACGTATTGTCATCTACTTGGAATAAAAATACCATACTCAGCATGGTCATTTTAACCATTTTATTGGATTATAGTGTTGACATTTCTCAAATAAACAGTATTTATGTATCATTTAGTTAATATAGTGGTTTATCATAGTGCTTTATGTACTTTATGGATATTTATGAAATCTACCGTACTGCCATTCAGTATACCAGAATCTGTGCATAACCTTGATATTAACAACTGCATGTGCCGTTGTATTTTATAGGTTTACATATTTTGTTAGATTGCATTTTTGGCTACTGCATATGTCAGGTTATGTTTTGTATGGTTTATTACCATAATACCTTTAATGGACGCTGTTTTAGCGAGCCTCTTAACGCTTGCAGAAATCAGTCCTTCTGACACTGGGACGTTCTATTGATACTGTTTGTTACTGGACAGGGTCCCTGACTAATTCATTCATAAATAAATGCATTAGAGATTGGTAAATTATTTATTGCATTTCATTAAAAATGTAACTTAATTTTCAGCCTTAAAGTCTCAAGTTGCTTGTAAAGCATGGACATGCGGTCAAGGAGAAACTGTCTTGTGACTGTGGTGGGTGGTCTATGTTTTAACATCCATACCTGTGGGTTTGTTTTTTTTTTCTTTTTCAGAGACTTAAGTAAGAACCAAATCTCAGAAATCGCAGATGATGCCTTCAGCGGCCTCCGCTCCCTCACCTCATTGTAAGGGTTTGAGCATCAACACACCACCTGTCAAACCCACACACACACACCAGTCAACTGTTTGGACACACCTGATTGAATGTTCGTTTCTTAAAGGCTTTTCAATCTAAAAACTTTGTTTCATTACCTGACATTGATTTCTGAATAATGAAGTTTATGCTAGAAATCATTTTCGCTACAAAACTGAAACTCATGGGCTGGCCTTCTTTATTCCTGCTGTAAAAGCATTCCGGCTGGCTCCGCATCAAGCTGAATGAGAGATTTCCAAGAGTGTGTAACACTGCATCAAAACGAAGTGGGGCTGCAGTGAAGAACCTACAACAGATTTTTACAATGAATTGTAAATGACCACATTATCTGTGACTGTGATTTCTTTTGTTCTAAAATGTGGAAAATAATAAAAAAAAACAAAACCCCAGGAGTCAAAGCTGGCTCACAAGGCCGATCAGAAACCCCCTCATCTCCTCATCCAATGACAGAACAAACATATTGTTGAACCTCTTTAATTTTTTAAAGACAAATGTCACGTCAGTACATTTACAGCACAATCTGTTCAAATTTCAATGACTTTACAAGTGTATCAGCTGCCAGTTACTTGCAAATTCCAGTTTAAACTGCTGGAGCTTTCCGAACAAAACACCACGTGAGTAGTGTGTTTTATGTCCTTGTAAAATCCCTGGACAGATCTATTCCACATCTGCAGCGTCATCTACACTGCCTGTCTGTACAGGTTGATGTTCAGCAGCCCCTTTTTCCTGCTCCGGTTTCTTTGTAATCTCTTGAAATCCAGTCAAAGTACTGAACAACCATCCAGCAGATCCGATCATAAAAAAAAAAAAAAAAATCCAAAATATTTGACTTATTGATGGCAGTGATGTAGAAGCTAGAGATGTCGGGGGTGTCAGGTGTGTGATGTGGCTCTGTACAGCTATAGCAGTAGAAATTACCTGTAGGGGTATAAAGCACAGGGCTGACAGCCCTGAGAAACATGCTCACAGACTTTTGTGACTCTTCCAGTGACATTTATTACTTCATAAAATGGTTCCCTGTTCACAGTATTCATTCAAATTAGCTTGTGTATGTTTTTGTGTCTTTTTTTTTCAATATGAGTTAATATGCAGTTCTTGTGTTTGATAACTAATATTGCAGATTGTTTTTTTATATTATATATTTATAGTTCAAAATAGCAAGATGTGTCCACGTGGCTACTTCTAGGCTCATTCCTTACACGTTTAGATTTTTTGGTTGTTTTCAAATGCTTTGAAAATTCTAGAAACTGGCGTATCCAAACCTGTTCTTTACCTTCATGCATCACCTCACAAAGGCGTGCGTAGTTTGCACAGATCAAAATGATGTATTTTGTGCACTTCAGCACTTAGCAATCAGCGCATTTGGTCCGAAATCGGCTGCTGCAGTGTTTGATCTGGATTAAGCAGGGGGCCGGGGGCTGACACTGACAGGACAGCTGTCGGGCTGAGAGAAATAAATTAGCGTGGAGGGTGACACAACAGCGGCAACCCACAGTACAAATAGCCTCACCGCCTAAGTGTGTGTGTGTGTCTGTGTGTGTGTGTGTGTCTGTGTGTGTGTGTGCTGACATCTGCTCTGGTGTGAACACAAGAGAAGGCTTTCATTTACATCACCTGTACAAGTCAGAAAGAGGCGGTCGCTCCATCCTGTGCATAATAATTCTGATAGATCCATCTCTTAGAGCCCTCCTCTCACAGCTGGGCCACTGACAGGCCTCAGGCTCCGAGCGTTCAGCTCATTTACACACGCCGCAATTAAAGAGCCGCTCACTCGCAATGGCAGCAGAGCAACAGGGCACAGGAGATGCCATGTCCCTTCATATTAAAGGAAGACTCCAGCCCTTTCTCAGCCTGATCTCTATATACTGCGCATGTAGCTCGCAGTCCACTGTCACCATAATTTCTCAGCGCTTAAAAAAGAGTAGGAAACCCATTTACTTGATACACAGTCATAATAGAAGTCCGTGGCAAACATGTGTGTGTGTTTCTTATGCAGAAGATGTGCAACCACAGCTCACAGTTCTTTTTCTTTGATAGACGGTCTCATCTTTTACTGGGTCAAACGTCTAAACATCCAAAAAGTGTAAAAACTGCAAACAAACCAAACCAAGCCATAGCTCAGTTTGAGCAAGAAAGTCTGGTCCTTTGGGCTGAGATTAAGTTCAAACTGAAAAGTCTAGAGTTCTGAACCAAACAATGTCAGTGGGAAAGCAGCCTTAAACATTCTTAAAATGAATTTTGTCATGTGTTGATCTGTGTATTCTATGTCTATGCTATGATTTCTGATATAGTGAGGGCAAAATAGATTACACTCCGAAGCTGCGCTTTGCAGCTTCATTCAAATATACAGATGTTGTTCCAGGGCATCTCAGAGAAGTTTAATGGGACATTTAAGGATTAGTTCAACAGTGAGCACATTTCCTTTGACGGTAATGAATGGCACTCCCATTTACAAGGGAGTATTTCGCCAAACTCTTGATATACAGTGGTCACATGAGGTGTGTGTTTATCAATATAGTTGTCAAATATATCCCTGATTACCCCCGACTGAAGCTGAGCCGGTGTACTAAAGAGTTTGAGGATATTTTGTCTTACCTAATCCCACTGACAGTGAAAATCAAAATTGCTCTACAAGGCAAAATGTGGCCAAACATTTGATGAGCAGTATACACACACACGCAGAGCAACACAGTGATTGTACAGAGCTGATTTACTGATGTGTCTTTGGGCTGCATCTGTTCCTGCCTGCAGGGTCCTGTATGGAAACAAAATTACGGAGATACCCAAGGGGCTGTTTGATGGCCTGGTCTCTCTACAACTGCTGTGAGTACCGTTCCCAGAGTATGTGTATGTGTGTGTGAGTGCATTTGTGTGTGTGTGTGTGTGTGTGTGTGTGTGTGTGTGTGTGTGTGCGCGCCCATATTTACAGTATGTGTGTTGGATTGTTTGCGTGTGTACTGACGCATGCGTGCCACTGGAGGAAGAGCTATTTCATTTCTCCCCACCTCTCCCCATAAAAAGAGCTCAAGCAAAGAGAACAACAAGAAAAGAGCGTCTGGAAGCCTGCAACCTCACACAGCTCTCCAATGGACCATTTGGACGACTCGCTGGAGGAAGACGCCCTGAGATTTCTCCTGTTTTCTTCTCTCCTTTTCAGGGCGTACCTGACATCATTAGCATTTAAATTGGACGTGATTACGAAGCATATCTCTCACACCTAGTTATATTGATGTAGACACAGAAACATTGCTCAAACATAATGCCTGTGTTTAGTGGTCTAATTTGAGAAAACCTGTTGGCATTAATGGGCCTGTTTGTGCTGCCTCTAATGATTTGTGGAGATGGAGAAATTTTGATAGTTGGGCAGCTTCCTCGCTCACACGCCAATGGCTCCGAATCGAGCAGAGCAAGCGCACGTCAGCAGCGTTATTATCGGGTCTGGAGCGCGCAGCCTCCAGCGGCACAGCCCTGCACTTTCCAGCGTTTGCCTTGTCAACGGCCCTAATGAGGCAAATTACCTATGTTTTTACCAATTACTGCTCTCTCTCTGTAATGGTTCTAGTTAGTAAGTCCCCTTCCAAAGGAACGCCTTATGACACTCCGAAAAGCAGCCAGAAGCCTTCATTGACGTTGTTTTGAGTCGCTTTGTTGTGAATGGGGTTCCTTTGTTTTGCCTCTTTTTTGAAATCCCCAAACCTAATTAGTTCTCCCTGTGAGCAGGCTAACGATGCGTGCGCTCGCTTCAAGACAAAAGCTCATTAGAATGGCTTTCAGTAATTAAGCGCAAGCCCTGCGTTAGTCAATTGTCAGGCAAGCTAAGTAGGAGAGACACAGAGGTGGCAGGGTGGAGGCGAAGAAGAGGAGCGCCAGCTCCAGAAAAGCACTACACCCCGTCACCGCATCAAACAGAAAGCAAGAACGCAAAGTGCCACTGATATGAATCACCAGTGTTGGGTTAAAGTACTCTTGCTTTTTTCTGTGTGTGTGTTTGGTCACTTGCATTAGTAGAAACGAACTTCGGCTCTGGTTCAGTGTTTTCCCTGCTATATCACACCTACTAAACCTGTAAATTTACCAAAGCGTTGAATAAGGTGTTCTCGAATGCAGAAATTCCCACCTAACAATTTGTAATTGCGAACACAAGCGCTTTTGTCAGTTTCTGCTCGTGTGGGTTTTATGCCAGTTTCTTCCCTTTCAACGAGGCACAAAAAGATCTACTTGAGTTCTTATAGCCTCTCCTGATCAAGAATTTTCAGAGTCATAGGCGTGAGTGAGTGAGTCAGTCAGTCAGCTCCATGACATGTCAACAAACCGCCCTGCTGCGCAAAACAACCCAAGGTGTATTTACTGTTCTAATGAGGACTGCCCAGTATACTATAGGTTTGAAATCAAATGCTTTGTCTTAACCTGAGTGCATCTTTGGAGCATTATGAGCATATTTTTGCAGAATTATAAAAAAAATATATGCAAACTGAGATTGTGACTGTCTGATCTTGTTTACGGAGATGACTTGTGAAAGGATTTTTTTCAATCCTCAGTCCTGTTCGGCATTCTGATGGCATCCAGATTAGGAAGGAGACGAGGCGCTTGCATGAATTTACTGCATTTCTGATGCTGCTGGTGGCACGGAAATGAGACATAAAACCGCTCTGAGCAAGAGCTGTGCTTTTTGCTCATTCAGGCAGAGGGGAAAATCAGATGCTTACATCCTTCACAGGCCTTGGAGGTGCTGCCCTGGCTCAGAGACCGGACAGTTTTGATTGACGTTGGGCAGTGGCTCTCTGTTCAGCGTCCAAACCTGGACATTATAAGAACCATTTTTACTTTGAAGATCCTAAAACAATCAATGATTCATTCTATGTGCAGCACCAGTCGAAAGTTTGGACATACGCACTCGTAGAAGGTTTCTCCTTATTTTATGTTTTCCATATTCTAGAATAAGAGTAGAACTCTGCAGTTGTGAAATAACACATATGGAATTATGTGATGACCAAACATAGATATGTGGGAATCAACTTTACTAGTTAGATTTGTCTTAGGTGCACATTTCAAGTATATAATGATTAGTCTTTAAATCGAAGTGTCCTCTAGGCAAAAATCACATTCAGTCACATTTGTCCAGGCTTTTGACTGATGCTTTATGCTTTTACCTCTGATGAGAGTACAATGTGTGACGACAGATGAACCATGACTAGTATGAAGCTGTAGCTACTGTGTGTCTGGACTCCACAAAGGTCACTGTTTAATGTTGTTTGAAGGATAAATCCTCTTTTATGCCCACCCAGACTGCTCAACGCCAACAAAATCAACTGTCTGAGAGTGAACACCTTCAAAGACCTGCAGAGCCTTAATCTGCTCTCTCTCTACGACAACAAGCTGCAGACCATCAGCAAAGGCCTGTTTACGCCGCTCCGCAACATCAAGACCCTGTGAGTTGTCACACACACACACACACACACACACACACACACACACACACACACACAAGTGCACGCCTCAGTCCACTTCAGCACTCTCCAGTCTCTAAGCAACCACTGCTTATCAGATTTACCTACACGTTCCGCACCCTGCAATCACTTGGTCACCTTGTTGTTTTTTAATCAAGAAAGTTAATTAGCTGCTAATAGTGGCAAATAATTATGCTATTAATATCCCACTCCTGGTGTTCCAGATGGAATACTGGGGCTTTTATTAGAACCAAAACTTTAAGTACTTTAAGTAGTTTGGAATTGAAACGGACTCCCTTTTGCACTAACTTGCATTAATTGATTTATTACCGTCTGTAATGCCCAATAACAGGGCACTCCCAACCCGGCACTGCGTTGTTTTCCACGGTCTGACACACTTAATCCAACAGATCGGATGATTAACAAGCCCTTCCTGAGCTGACGTGGTGTATTAGAGAAGGGAAAACACTAGAATGTGCAGGGTACTCCTGGACTAGGCCTGGAAACCAGTTCCCTATAGTACAGTGATTATTGAGCACTTCCATTATCTCACTTTTTTTTTTTCTCTTTCTTTCTATTGACCTCCTCAGTCACCTTGCTCAGAATCCCTTCATGTGCGACTGCCACCTGAAGTGGCTGGCGGACTACCTGTTTGATAACCCCATTGAGACCAGTGGGGCGCGCTGCAGTCACCCCCGCCGCCTCGCCAACAAGCGCATCAGCCAGATCATGGGCAAGAAATTCCGCTGCACAGGTAGAGCCTCCCTCACACACACGCACACACAATTACACACACAATCAGGAGGGGTTTATGTGTTTCAGGGTTCACAGATACCTAACAGCATGCACACATTTGGAAGAAGGGCAAAATGAAAGGCAGACGTAGGAAACACTGCTGCAGCCACAGTGGCGGGCTGGCAGACCTCAGTCACTCAAGCAGTCAATCAATATTCACTGATCTGGCGCTTTATTACGTACATCGAACTCACTTTATCAGAAACACCTACCAGATATGCACTTAGATGAACAGTTTCTGACTATAAATCAGCACCCCCTGCCTGATCAGCCATAGGACCACCACTGACCACACATGTGCAGGATATGGTTATGGCTGTATGGGCTACACGGTAGTGAGCGTGGCTCTGGTATGAGCACATCTTGCGCTACGTGGTCCTGTAGTAAGATACTGAGCACTGTTCTATTCCATTTTGGTATTAGCGCTGTGTTTAGAATGGTCCACCAGCCAAATAATATCTGATCAGCGGTAGTCTTAAACTGGTCCTGTTGCTCTGATGGATGGGGTAGAGGGCACTGACAAATTATGCAGCAAAAGATGGGCTAAAGTCTGTAATTGTAAATCTACATTGTGCAACTCTATGGTACATATACTCTTTCTCTCTGTCTCTCTCTCTCTCTCTTTCTGTCTCTCTCTCTGTCTCTCTCTCTCTCTCTGTTTCTGTATGTGTGTGTGTGTGAGTGTGTGTGTGTGTGTGTGTGTGAGTGTGAGTATGGGTGCGTGGGTGTGGGTAAGGGCGGGGGTGTATGTTTGTTCTCCTTGGAGAGGAAGCTGTGTGGCATCCTCAGGCCTGGAGCAGTTCTACATACACACTGCCAGGCTTCAGAGTGCTCATGGGAACATCACCAGGAGGCACAGTACAATACAAATCCAGCAGAATGCTTTGAAATGGAGCATCAAGGGCTGGGGAATGCTGTTAAGTGGAACTAGTCATAACTAAGGAGTTAGCGAGTGTTAGCGTGTGTGGGTGGGGGGGCCTACAGGCTGCTCGGCCTCGTGAAGTGTGCAGCCGCTGCTTGCTTTGATATTAACCCCTGGATTTCCCTAATTACAGCCCTGCCTCTGTCCGTACAGCGACTTGGTAACAAGCACAGCAGGAGAGCCGGAATACACACTGGCTGCTCCTGGAGCCTCCAAAAGATGCTGAAGCTAAATGTGTGTACGTGTGTGTCTGTGTGTTTGTTTTGACTATGTAAGAAAACCAGAGGAAAACAGGAGCAGCCTACAATGTCAGGGGCAATCAAATCTTGCAGATTAAGGTTTGGATTAGTCTTAGGCCTCATGAGGAAATCTTGTAATATTTTAAAACATGTTTTAAAATATGCAGTTGCTTTTACAATAAATAGACTAATGAAAGCAAAGCAAGTCTTTCAAGCTTCAGGCTTAATTAACAGATATTATTTTAAGGATTTTTTTTCTTTTAATAGTAAAGGACCAGTTTGGAGGCTGCTACAACTACCTCCAAACCAAGGTATCCTTACAACATATATAGATATTTTGTATATTACAAATATTACATAATTTTGACCCATAAATACTAGAGACAAGAAAATACGCCTCAGTTATGTGCTCAGTGATTCCCATTCATAGGCTAGGAAAATTAACATTGCTGTAATACTAGAAATAGAATAAACACCAGAAATAGAATGAAAGAAGATTTTTCAGAAGAAAATAAATTATATGACAAACAATCCAGTTAATTTGCATGCGTATCATAATAAAAGTCTAGAAATCTGCGCAAATCGGCGCAAATCTAAGAGGTGCTCTCTTGCATGTGGTGGCTTCAGTAGAGCGCCATCTGCAGGCAATCTGGTAAATCTGTACTATAGTTTAACCCCTCATCCGGACAAGGGTATAAACTCAAATATGTGCGTGTGCACAGCAGCAGAGGGCTTCGCTCCACTCCTTTTCTCCTGTGCAGTGTCTTATGTATCCATGCAACCATGTGTCTGTCCTGTCTTTCTGTCCGTCTGTCTGTCTGTCTGTCTGTCTGTCCATCTGTCTGTCTGTCTGTCCCTTGTGTTCTGGGGGTTGAGCTGTTGCCCGGTAACAGAGCTATGCGGGAACGTGGCGGGGCAGCCCCGCCCTCGTGCATGGTGGCCCGGCTTTTTCCGGGTGGCTTCCTGCTCTGTTCCTCCTCCTGGCTGCTCCTCCTTCTCCTCCTCCTCCTCCTCCTCCTCTTCCTCCTCCACCTCTCTCCCTGCCTCTCTCCGCTCCGCTCCTCCACTCTGGCCCCGGGCCCACCCCGGCCCCAGGCCCCTGGTGCAGCTGTCTCTTGTGCTTGATCTAACCATGTGCCGCCGCCTACACTCGCCTCACATGGTTCCGTCAAGCACCAGGGACCGCTGGACACACTCGCACGCAGCATGGCATTCTGGGATAGCTCGTGGCGGCCACCCCTCGAAGAGGAACGAGTCGAATTTGGAGCAGCGGAGACGCCAGCAAAAACATCTACTGCATTTCAAGGCCTTCTACGCTCACCACTTGCCATGAAAAGGGCTTGTACATTAGCGTTCAGAAGTGTGGAATCACCTGTCGTATATATTTTTTTTATTTTATTCAGCAATGACTAACTCAATATAAGTGTGTTTTTAAATGTCACTTAGTATTTGCTTTTATATATGTATCGTATTATGGATTATTATACTAAGTTCATAGCTTCCTCCAAATTATTTGAAACCCCTAGACTAATGCTTTACTAATACAATGCATTCTTATATTAGTATTACTAATACAATATATTCATTATATTAGTATTATTATAACATCATGCACATTGTTTATATACTTATTTTCATTATTTATTATTACTAATATTACTATAATTATTAGCTTCAGCTCTCATGTTCATAACCTATAGTGTCCTACTGTAAACTACTGTAAACCTCTTAACTTATTGACAAATGAATTGGAATATTATCTTTATTTCCTGTATGTTTATATGCTACAATAGAATGTTGTTCCATATTTCATTTTTAAGTATATAGCTGTCTTCAGCTCCGGTGCACTTCAAATAATGTACATTTTCACAGTGTCCAACAAATTATTTAGAATCTGTTTATTTAACATTTCTACATTTCTAAAAATGAGGCACTGGGAGTATTCTTAGTATTTTACAGCTCCTGTTGAGTCTACAGCTCTTTCATTTAGAATTGTTTGAAATTGACTAGTATATGACAATGATGCAAGTGTTCCTGCAAAAAAGGGGTTTTATATGGGTGAAAAGAGTGATTCCAGACTTTTGAATGGTAGAGTGTGTGTTTCTTGGGGGGTGGGGAGATGGGGGGGGGGGCTCTGTTAGCCTGTAGGGCAGTGAAACAGTCAAACAGAGGCGTGGAGTAAGATAAACATGCCCATGGAGAGACGTCTATGATGGGAAGCAGATATATCGCGCAGAGCCAGATCCTACTGCTCCCCAGAAACCGCCTGTGTTTTGCTGTCAAAACACACATCTCTGGAGCAGACCTCCAGCAAAAGTGACCTCCTGCTGTTCAGGCCGCTTTATCTGCACATGCAGCCCCCCTTCAGAAGATGGATGCTTGTTTAGGAGCGGGCATGAGTGGGCGTTTGTGTTTGTGTATGAGTTTATGTATGTCTGAGGGAACGCAATTTGTTAGTGTGGCGCAGTGTTTACATTTATATTTCCTTACGAATAAGGGTGTGGGTGCGTGTGTTTGTGTGTAGGCGTGCAAGTGTGTTTGTGTTTCTGGGAATAAGCTGTTTTGACAGTCTCTCTTTCTCTCTCTCTCTCTCTCTCTCTCTCTCTCACTCTCTCTCTCTCTCTCTCTCTCTCTCTCGCTCTCTCTCTCTCCCTCTCCCAACCTCTCTCTCTCTCCTGTGGCGGTCAGGTTCAGAGGATTACCGCAGCCGTCTGACCGGCGAGTGTTTCCAGGACCTGGTGTGTCCTGAGCGCTGTCGATGTGAGGGGACGGTGGTCGACTGCTCCAACCTCAAACTGACCAGCATCCCTCCTCACCTGCCTGAACACACCACTGACCTGTAAGGGAACACACATACTATGCTAAAGCTGTGCACGTCTTATTGTGCACGTATTATTATTGTCGCTGACAGAACAAACAATCATATCTCCAAAAAAGTAATTGCACAAGAGAAGGAAAAATATTGGACATTAAATACTGGTTTGTTTGTCATGAAATGTTGACACAATATTAGGGGCAGCAGATTTAATAAAACTAATGACAAAATGGACATACAAGGTGTTGTTCCAAGTGTGATGCGATACGTTGGTGGCCTAGTGGGTAGGATACTTGGTTCTAGACCAAGAGGTCATGGGTTCGAATCCTACCCTTAACCCCAAGTTGCTCCAGGGAGGCTGTCCCCTGTACTTAGGGGATGGAAGTCGCTTTGGATAAAAGCTTCTGCAAAATGCTGTAAATGTAAGTACATATGTGTGTGAATGTAATTCCATTCAAAATCTCTGGGATAGGTTAGAGTGATGGTTATGATTCAGAACTACTCGTCTGTCAGGAGCACCTGCCTTTTATGATGCTCTCATGCCTGATATGCAATCAGATCCTCACAAGATTGTAACATCTGGTGTAAACCCATTTCAGAAGAGTAGAGGCTGTTACTGCAGCAAAGAGGGACAAAGTGATGATTAATACCAATGATTTTAGAAAGAATGTTAAATAAGGAAGTGTCTACACATATTACAGGTATCTACATATACAAAGTGTTACACATGCGTGTACACGCCGTACCTCTAATGCTGACGCCCTTACTTACTCTTTCTTCTGTCTGAATATGTCTGTTTGCCTCCACCCTGGATTTTCCTGCTGTATCTTCAAAGACCGTATTCAGACAATATACATCTTAAATGACCAAACAATATAAAAAAAAGGTTAGCGGTGAGTGTTTTTTTTACATTAATATTACTAAATACACTAAATAAAACTAAAAAGAATAAATACAAAATAACATTATACGGTAAATAGTGATTTTATGTACAGTACATGTACAGTAAATTATGTTCCTAGTGGAAGTCCAGTATTACTTGTAGTTTCCATCAGAAACCTGGTTTGTCCTTCATTAAATTAAATCAGGAGCTGCTAATGGAATTTCACAAATCCAAACAACAGCTGGAGGAACGGAGGAGGAATCTGGAACCGAACCTGTGTTCTCCTCGCCAGCTCACAAAACATCAGCTTTCTTGTTTGTTTGCATTTCTTCTAAGGTTAACTTTGCTACAAAAAGACACATTATCACACACTGAGGAAAAAATTGGATTTAAACAGTTTGCACAGATGCCTGCAACCTTAGCACAGTACTGTATGAGAATCTGCAGTGCACGTACAGTGATGAACGTGAGTGAATGGGCTATAATTGTCCGGATCCGAAGCTCTCCAGCTAATAGTTGTTTTGTTGACTTGGTAGTGAAGCAACAACGAAATCTTCTAATAGCAGCATCTCTTTTTGTCTAATATGCCACTAAAATGGAGCCTCACCCCACACGTTTACTTCTTCTTTTTTTTCATTATTACTGAATGTAAACAGAGCTACGACCTTTCAATCTGGGCTATCTGTGGTCCTTTGAGAAAATTACACAGATGCTGTGTCACATGTGAGTCGGCAGGTCATCTCTCAGCACCTCCTCCACTAAAACCAATCCTGCTCTCCTGTGTTCTCCTCTGCCACACTCCTCCTGCCCTTCTCTCTCTGCACTTCCTCCCCTCTCGCCAGCCTCCTGCTGAGCTGTGGTGAATGCATGCCACAGGCTGTTCCCAGGATTTTAGCCTCGCGCCGCTGTAGGCCGCTTCCCCAGACGCCACTCGCCCTTCTGCTCACGTGTAGAGGACACGTCACTCTCCCGCCTCAGACCCATCCGCTCAACTCATCCATCACACTCACACGCGTCACCCTCGCTGTCCCACTGGCCCCTCTCTATCCCTCTCTCTCTCTCTCCATCTCTCTCTTTCCATTTCTCTCTCTCAGCCCATGTCTCAGTCTGTGCATTATTGACTACAGTATCATGCGGGTCTTAGATACATGAGATTATATTTGGAACCTCTTTAGCTGAACAGTGTATGTGTTTTAAAGACTAATATTAGAATGTAAACATGGAAGCGCAGTATTATATTGTAGTTCTAATCGATTACCGCGAATGCCTGGTTCACCTCAATCAATCCTTCTTTAGATGAAATCAGTTGTTGCTGCTGATGGAGTTTCACTAATCCATTCAAAGGCTGGAGGCACTGAGGTGAAATCTGGAACCGAACCTGTGTTCTTCTAATCATCGCACGAAGCTTCAAATTAATTCGGATGTGAATGTGTGCATTTGGTGGCCCTTAATCCTCAGATAAATGGCCTTAAACAGTTCAGAGGCTAAGACTTTTGTACAGTACTGTACATTCTTCCACTTTACACTTTCAGAAACAGCTGCTCCTTTACAAACGCTGTCATTTACAAACGTTATGTTCTACAACCCCCTGTCGAGTTTTTATCTTATTTTACAGTTTAAATCATTAAGTTACCAAAAGGTACAAATGTGCCTCTTTCCACTGGGAAAGTGAATGTAGTGTACATTTTAAATGAATGAGAAAAGAAAGGCAATCAATTTCCTGACTTTTCTTTTAATAAACTCAACCTTTAAGGTTTACATTTTTGTTGGAATAAAATAGACCTTCTTCTACTTAAAGACACTATGTCATTGATGGAAAGTGTAGCATCCACCTAAAAGAGTTTTTGCACTTTCCCAAAAAAATGATAAGGACATAAAATCGTCCTGTTACAGCACGTTTCGTTTCTTGTGGCTAGTGCACAGCGTGCTCTCTCTGTCTCTCTCTCTTTCTCTCTCTCTCTCCCTATGGCAAGTGCCCTCACTTCAGCTGGGACCAGAGTGCCCATGGGAGAGCTAGCAGCGACTGGCTAGCAGCAGGGCCTTTTCTTGTGTTTGTATGTGGCTTTTTCCACCTCATGCTAGCGTCCTCACTCATGCAGCCTCTCTACACTGAGGGTCTGCTATAATGATGGAAAAACACTTCCTCCTCCACTTTTTTCTTCTATCTGCCCTTCCTCCAATCCTTTCCCTCTGTGAAGAGGTTTTGTCCTCTTTCTTTCTCTCCCTGAGCTGATTTTACGGAGGCTTTTCCTCAACAGTGTAAAACTCTGAGCCAAGTAATCGTGTCTTATACGTGATATACACTTTCCCAGCTCTCTCTCTCTCTCTCTCTCTCTCTCTCTCTCTCTCTCTCTCTCTCACACACACACACACACACAAACACACACACACACACTCACACACACTCACACACACATACACATTACACTGCTGTTGGAAGAGTGGCCCCAGAATGCTAATCATGGAATCTATAAAGCCTCATCTCTTTGTCTCGGAGCCCTCACATGCTCCAGTGAGGCCAATTCTATCTCGCCCTCTCTCTGTCTCCCTCTGTCTCTCTCTCTCTCTTGCTCTCTCGCTCTCTTTTTTTTTTATTGTGTGACTTTATCTCCATCCCACCCTGTCTTATGAGTCATCTTCTCACTGGTGAACCATTAACCTCTTTCTCTCTCTCTCTCTCTCTCTCTCTCTCCTCTAGGCGCCTGAACGACAATGAGATCTCATCACTGGATGCCACGGGGGCCTTTAAGAAGCTCCCAAACCTGCGGAAAATGTACGACCACGCTCATTCTTCCCATTTCCCTGTTAAGAGGCGAGGGTTGCAGGATGCCGTCCGGGGCGTCTGGTTGAGAGCTTTATATCAACAGTGACGCGCTGCATAGGCAGTGGCCAGAGAGAAAGCAGTTGAATATTCCATCGAAATGGTGCGAAGGCCCAGTGAAATTTACTGTCTGGCAATATCTGCCGCCCACTCTAAAGATGAGGAAAGCGGTGGTCGCTCGGCAAAGAGGACCAGTGATTTATCAGCCATGAAATTGCTTACGATCTAGCTCTGTCTGACTAGTTATAAATGGGCAACCTCTAAAAGTCCCCCCCCACACACACACACACACCTCATGTTTTACTGAAGCACAGATTACAATCAGCTAGTGAATCACAAGAACACAGCGGTGATCTCATGGTGCCAGAAATCATAAAACTGTGTTTAGTATGCCAGTATAACAGATTCTGACTTGTGATTAGGAATTAAGAACATATTAAGCACCTTTGGTAACAAGCCAGCGATGTACTCTGCAAGTTCATCATCTTGCTAAATAATCCCATTGTTTTTGTTAGCTCAGCAGACATTAAGTGGAGTCGTGAGATGACTTGGCGAATGATAAAACCAAAACAAATAAAAGTGTCTGTCTTGGACATGCTGACATCTTTAGAGGTGGAAGATTGCAGGAGCTGGGAAGGGGCATGAATTTGGTTTATTGTTTTGTTCCAGAAACCTGAGTAACAACAAGCTGCGGGACATTCGGGAGGGGGCGTTTGACGGCGCCGGGGGCGTCCTGGAGCTGCTGTTGACCGGAAACAAGCTGCAGGCTGTCCAGGGCCGCATGTTCAAAGGGCTGACCGGCCTCAAGACCCTGTGAGTACAGCCACTCTCCCATCCCCATGCACATTGTACCACTGTAACACATTTTGGGCTTGTATGTTGTCATTACAAAATACATGTGACACAGATTCAGTCATTTTAACACACTGGTTCGTTGTCCAAAACTGCACACAGCGCTGTGTTGAAACTCCACTGATTGCTTGTACTGACCTGTAACTTCTCAAGTAACTTCTCCACCAGCTTGATTTCTGTCCTGCTCACCAGATAAACCACAGCTACTCTATCCCTCAGTAAGACTACATTTTATCCACTGTAGATGTTCCGTGGATCTAAATTCTGCTAGATGCAAAAATTAACTTTATTCATTGACTGCAATAGACTAATTACATCAAAACTTAAACTTAACCTTAATTTTAATGTAGACAGGACTGTCAAGTCTTATCCACAGAGGGCTGGTGTTGTTGCAGGTTTTTGTTCTGAACAAGCAGGTTCTCACCTGATCAAACAAAGACTGAGACCGGGGGGATTTTTAGAACAAAAACCTTCAGTCACACCGACCTTTTGTTGACACCCCAGATCTGGAAATTAAATCTAATTTTAAACCTAACCTGGTTAAGAAAAAGATGAGGTTAACGAATTGACACACATACCCAATACACACAACACACACACACAACACACACACACACACACTCACAATGACATTTTAAGGACTGCTTCAGGCCACACTGCTTTTTGCATGAGGCATAATACAGGACAGCCAGTCAGAACAGAGGTCATTTACATTTCAGTCTTAAAGGCACAGCCTGTTCAATTATAAGAGATAAAGAGCAGTAGGGCAGTTTTGTGTTAAACTGATTAATGACTGTTTCTTGTGGGCCCTTTAACAGTGGAATTATAGACTACAAAATGTACAAAACTCACTAAAACGCCGTTTGGTTCAGAAACACAGATTTACTGACTACAGTGTGATTTCAGTTCAATATTTCCTTGTTGTCAAAGCGTCCAGTCTCGCTTCCCAGCACAGCCGCTGTTCCATTTATCCATTTAGCCCACGCAAAAACAAAAAAAAAAAAACGTTTACCTGGAAGTAAGGGGCTTTGGTTGCAGTATGAAAACACACAAGGGGGGCGTAAAACCACATTTGTGGTCACTGTTTCCCTGTTTCTGCACACACACACACACACACACACACACACACGTACACACATACTCAGGTTATACACTTTGCTAATTGTTCACCCAGACGTTCGGTAAAAACATACATTCTGGAAAATTCTTTCCCTGAGATGAGGATGGCCGTACAGTTGGCAAAGCAAGCAAAAGTTTGCTCATCAGGTCCAATCGAGAAGTCAACCACAAGAAGGGAAACGTATTGGTGCTGTCGTAATGGGAAGCCCACTGCACCATCAAAGATGCTAACACAATGCCTGTTCTGGAGTCTGGTCGTTAGAATGGGCCCTGCTAAGCTCTGCTGTCTGGATAATTAACCAAATTGGAGAGAGAGGAGTGCGTAGGAGCAAATGAATGGAATCATGGTCCGGCAGTATTGAATTTCGTGGCTTTTAAATCTCGGGAACATGGCGCCCAAATTGAGTTTGCCTGTCTCAGGTCCCTGCTTGTCAGAGTCTAATGCCAAATTTGCTGCTTTCACGTTTCGTCCCAGCAGCCTCTGGTTTGCATTTAGCCCATTTGTGCAGCTGGGCTTCTTTTGGAGGCCCTGATTACTTTGGCTGTTTCCCTTTTCACCGCACTTCACACACACACACACACACACACACACACACATATATACATATATATA
>JBBIGA010000032.1:7628453-7647521 GCA_037576975.1 Alestes dentex
CACTGGGTTCCTGAGCAAGACCCTTAACCCCAAGTTGCTCCAGGGAGACTGCCCCCTGTAGTTAGAGAACGGAAGTCACTTTGGATAAAAGCATCCGCTAAATAATGTAAATGTTGAATGCAACCAGGGACTGGATTTATATTAGACTGCTACAATCCAGTAACTGTCTGTCATTTTAACAATACTCATTGTTGTGGAAGATTTTGCCAGTGTTATATTCAGAGACTTTTGCTTTGTCCCCTAAAAGCCATTAAAATGTAATAATTGCCATGTTTGCCTTTAAAGTGTTCAAAAATAGCCATGCTTGCCTTTGAAGTGTTCAGAAATAGCCATTTTGCCTTTAGTGTGTTCAAAAATGGCCTTTTTTGACACTGAAGGGGTTAAAACAAACAGTTTCTGCATAAATTCTCTTTGTACTCTTTCAGGGCCGAAACTGTGAGATTGCTGCCAATGCCTGCCTCAGTCAGCCCTGCGGCAACGGAGGCACGTGCCACCTGATACCTGGCCAGGAGGGCCACTTCAGGTACATCTGAGCATTATTTCAATAGTCTAAAATCGTCTCCATTCTGGGGATCTTTAAAACGCAGACCCTGTCAATTACATCTAATGCATCAGGTTTTGATTAAATTTGCCAGGAACGCTTTAAAAACCAGAAGCCAGACAGAATCGTTTTATGTCCCTGTAAATTTCCCTGCCTTCAGATGCTCTTTGCCTCCTAAATCACCTTGTAACATTTAAACACCTGCGGCTTTGCCCTTTACATTCGATTACGGAAGGGTCTCGGCCTCTGCTGGCCCAGACAAACAACAAATAACCCTGCATCAGGTTCCACTTGACATTACAAAAAAGCAATGAAGCGGCCCTGGAGATCCAATTGGCTGGAGAGGGGTCAGAGTGTGCGTTTGTGGTGTAGGCTGGTGTCAGTGGAGGGGGAGGTAAGTATGATATATGGGCTCTGAATCAGCCACTGTCCTTTGAGGCAGAGACGTCTCGGAGCGCTCGGGCTGGGGTAAGACGGGTGTGGGCACCGGCGGGCGCCAGTGGGCGTGGGCGCTGGTTACCGAATGAGATAAGTGTTACTGGTCTCTTCTAGCGAGTCGCCATGGAGACTCAGCTTTATCAAACGCTGAGTTCCTTTGAAGCCTCGGCCACCGATGGCGCCAAGCCACGACACAGACAGCGGCGAAAGCAGTTCAGCAGTAGGATATTCCTCAGTAAGCCAGATCAAGCCAGCTCGAGCCAAAAAGTGAAGACTGTCCAATAACAGCGGCCCTTAACCCCCTCCTCCTGTGGGACAGGCTTATGTTATCTGGCTAACTAAGAAGCCCAGCTTCATGAAATACAAACCATGTGGAGGAGGCAGAGGAAAAAGAAATATATATTCAAAGTAATAAAATGCATGAAGATTTAACTTGGTTAGTAAAAACCCGAAAAGAAAAATTGGAAGGGAAATATAAACACACAAACACATTCATATAAATAATCTTCTGCCATATTGTAAGTGCGGAGCTGCTGCAGCTTTTTTTTTTATTATATTAATTATAAAGTAAGTACTCTGAAACTGATATAAAGTTCTATAGTAATGAAAATCAGAACTGTAACTGCGGGCCCACAGTGAGACTCTCAGAGTTAAGATATTAAACGCAACATTAAGTGCATTTAAAGATCCTTTGTCAGCGTGGAATGGGTACAAATGGATTGTTATAGAAGAGAAGGACAGTAAAAACAGACTTTAACTGGTCACTGGGCTCTTTTGGCACTCGTATGCTGTCGGAACAGAAGTGGTGTGTAGCTGTTGAAGGCCGTGTGTAGAGGCCTGCACTATCACATGTGCTCTCCATTACTGTAGCACGTTGCTCGGGTGGTTGTTTAGAGAGCTAAACAATGGGAGATGAAAGTGGGGAGCGACAGTGCGCTGGCAGCTAGCCTAATGAGAACCAGCCTCTGAGTACCTTACTGAAAAGCTTCACCATCCTGCACAGGTTGACCCCCCCCCACATACACACATACACACACCCTCTTATGTACACACCATGAAATCATCTTTTTTTGCTACATTACTTCTCATTAAAGGCAGAGAAATGGTCTACAGATTCTAAACTTTCAATCTACACCATAATGTCTGTGAGTGTCTGTAAGTAGAAGAAAAAATTGTGTTCTGATTTGCACGTGATGAGAAGTTATTGGTGTGCATGCAATCTTGTTTTGCACCAAGAAAAGGCATCCTTTACATTGCGACCATACGTTTACAATCAGAACAATGGGAAAAAGTCAGAAGTACAGAGCCAGACTGGTCGATATGGATGTAAATGCAATCCATCACATGACTAATTCTGTCATTAATTATGTAATCTCATTATTACAGTTAAAGAATGTAGCAAAACAGCAACAACGTAATAACAGCGGAGCCTCTGTTTCTCTGCGTCTTTCTAGATGTGTGTGTCCACCTGGTTTTGAGGGCCTGCGTTGTGAAGTGAATCCCAATGACTGTGAAGACAACGACTGTGAGAATAACTCTACCTGTGTGGATGGCATCAATAACTACACCTGCATCTGCCCCGCAAACTACAGAGGTACTGTCAGGGCAACAAGAATTGTGTGTCTGTTGATTTGCAGTTGATTTGCTGTGTGTGGCAGCTCCCACTTACTCCGATGACTTTGTTTCAAAGGTAAGTCTTGTCCCCCGTGTAATTGTCTTGTTAGCCACTTTTACTTATATTGCAATGAAGCTATAACTCTTGCCTTTATCCGTTGGCACCTTATACTGTTGAGATGGTTTTAAAAAAACACTGGGGGCACAAATGGCAAAGGGGCAAAGTCTTTTGAAACAAAACACAGAGTCTGACATTAGCACTGACTCAGCAGCTTTAGAACAGAAGCAATTTCAGGCAGGGCTGCCAGTGCTTTCATACTGACTGGCTGAGAGGAGAAGAGGAGAGGAGAGGAGAGAAGAAAAGAGGGGAGGAGAAAAGAGGAGAGTAGAGGAGAAAAGAGAAGAGAAGAGAAGAGAAGAGAAGGGTGCATCTATTTCAGCCAGCCCTGTCATTACTGCCGCAAGTTTAATTGCAGCCTCCCCTGGGAATGGGTGTGTAGTGTGTGTGCATGTGCGTGTGTGTTTGCCCACTTTGGTACCAGCGTTGGCCTGGAAGCTAAAGCTGTAGGCTTGCTCTCCACACAGCTGCTGGCTGGCCTCGTGTGAAGCTGCGCCGAGAGGTGAACGATGAAGAAGGAAAACCCCGAAGCAGACCTACAAATTAGGACTGTTAAACAAACTCCTCCCATTCCCTGTTTTTTTGTGTGTGTGTGTGTGTGTGTGTGTGTGTGTGTGTGTGTGTATGTGTGCTCGCTATCAGTCCTACTGTTAACATTCCATCGTTGTTTATGATACTACATAAAAATGATAATTACATGCACCGTTCAATATATAACAATTGATGTTGGATTCAAATTCTGTTTTGAAAGGTGTATGAAATGGCAAAAACGTTGGACTTATATTCTGTTTTGAAAGATGTATGAAATGGCAAAAACAAGAAGAAATTAAAAGGTTATTTTGCTCTCGGCAACATCATAATCACCTCCTCTTCTGCTCTGCACTTTCGACGGAATAGCCTTGTTTGTTTCACTGAAATAATTGCTATGCCACAGTTTCTTTCGACCCCGCGGTATGGCTGGCTGAGAGGCATTCTGTCTGAGAGGAGATATTGGCATATTGGATATAGCCGACCACTAACAACATAACAGCTACAAAGGTTATTATAATTAACAATCCTCCTGAAAAGTACTGTAACAAATAACAACTCGTCCTAACAGTAAGACACGCAAGTAGGATTTTACCACCCCATGCGAATGGGTATAAATTACATAGCCCCAACTTCCCTCGGAAAATGAAGCCCATCCCAGTGGTGCTTTGCACTGTCTGACGCACTGTAATCTATAAAACTAGTCAAATGTGCAAATCAGAACACAATTCAGGCTTTACATTAACTACTGCTGCTGTTTTTTTAGATTAGCAGCTCACTTTTGTGCACCTTTTTGTGCACCTGTGCTAATCGGTGTGGCTTGAAGCTCCCATTACCGCTCCAGTGTAAAACTAAAGAAGCAAGTTTGGGACACCAAGCATATCTTGGCCGATTGTCTATATTTGAGGTAAGGGGAAAAATTGTGTAAATTTGATTTTTGGATGAACCGTCGGTTTAAGTTTCCTTGAGTTTTCCAACCGACATCTAGATTTGATTAAAAACCCACAGCCCCAGCCTTCTGCCAGGCTGCAGACGCAGATGCTGAGGTGTGTGGAGGAAATGGCAGTGGCCCGCTGAGGGCTGTAGCCGCCCGGCCGCATCCAGCCCAAAGACATCCAGCCAAACCCCTACAGCTGCTGAGCTGCCGGGCCCAGCATGGGCTCTGGCAGTGGGGGGCATTTGAGGAAGCAGAACCTGGCAACCTCACTCAGGGCCTGGAGAGACTGCATCTGTTTTTGTGTGTCTGAGTGGCACTGTTGTATTGTGGAGTACTGTGCACTTGAGCAGTATGAAGTGAAGATTTTCACATAGGACGTACTGGAACAGAAGGCTTTCTGTGTTTGTGTGCGGTTGTGTGAGTGTGAGTGTGTGTGTGTGTGTGTTGGGGGGGTGTCCAGCAGCAGGTGGACAGGGACACAGACTGTATTGAAGCCTCTAGATGGCAGTGATTTAGTGCTCTCAGATGGATCCCGCAGAGCTGTGTGGTCCGATTCTGTCTTTGCCAGCACACCACACGTGTTTTTGCTCGCCACCGGACAAGGAAAGAACCCCCCCCACACACACACACTCCCTCCCCAAAATCCAAACACCAGCGAACAGTGTGAGGAGTGAAAACATCAACGGATCTCAGAGGACTCGTCAAACGCAGGCTGTGTTCTGTCAAAGTAGACCCATTCTCCACTCATTTCCTAGCCCAGAATATACACAGTGCACACTTGAGCTCTTTAGCATGTGTTAAGCCCTGTGGCAAGTGTGTAAAGCAGGGTTACACGACGTATTATTTATTAATCGATTGAGAAATAGCTTCTGTATTTCTGATATCACAGAGGACCGCAATAGGCACATAAGCCCTCTAACCACAATAACAGTGTTTACTACTGTAGACCGTGAGCTTATTGATCAATCATCGTTCCACATGAGTAATTTATTACATTAAGTCATTTTGGTCAAAATCATGGGCCCATATCCTTCATCTGTATTCATTTCTAGATATGAGTGGCACCCTTTGAAACTTTAGCAAGGTTTACATACTGCACCAGACTCTCTGGTGTAAAGCAGATACCTGAAAAGTTTGACTGTATAATCTGTGTGTGTTTTAGGGGACCTGTGTGAGGAGGTGGTGGACCCCTGCCTGCCTGGCTTTGACCCCTGCCAGCATGACTCCAAGTGTGTGCCCCTCAGCAAGGGCTACAGGTGAGTGTGTTGGATCCAGAGAGACCCACTGTGTGCGACTTCTAGGTGAAAGAACAAAGAAGAGCTTGAGCACACCCATACACACACCATATACATTCCATCACAGTCATAGGATCTCTGTCAACTCAGTTGTATTCTGTTTTCATTCATTCGTGTGTGTGTGTGTGTGTGTGTGTGTGTGTGGTAGGTGTGAGTGCTTGCCGGGCTACGTGGGACAGCACTGTGAGCAAGACTACAACGACTGTCTGGAGAACAAGTGCCAGCACGGAGCCGAGTGTGTGGACGCCATCAACGGTTACACTTGTGTGTGCAAAGACGGCTTCAGGTATGACACGCAAATCAAAAATCTTTGTATCATCAAACTTTATACGTTTGAAAATACCAGCCCTTCACCCTTTCAGTCACATAATATTAAAAAAAAAAAAAACAGGTCAAGTATGTTTGAATTAAACTCATTAACATTAAACTCATTAACAAAAAAAACAGATTGTTAGCATACCAATTAGTGTTTTACCTTCTTCTATAAAGTTACTATAGATATGAGATAAGGTTCATGCACACCTGCACGCAAACGTGCACTGAATGTGCACCCATGGAAAAAGAAGAAGTCTGCTCACTCATAGATACACACACACACACACACACACAATATACACACCAGGTTCCTGAGCTACAGATGGTGCTTTATTATACGGCGCTGGGCTGTCTCAGCTGAGGCAAATAGCAGATGAATCTCCATGTGGCTAATTATAATGCTATAAGTGCGGGACTGCCCTGTGGATCTGAATGAGTGAGTGAGTGTGTTTATGTGTGTGTGCCTGCATGCATGCATGTGTGTGTGTGTGTTTGTGTGTGTGTATGTGTACATGTGCATATGTGTGTTTGCCGCAATCAGTGCCAACCAGCAGCAGGATGGCACAACACATCAGATTCGGAGAGGCTTGATGTACTGTGTATGTGTGTGTGTGTGTGTGTATGTGCGTGTGTGTGTGCGCGCGTGTGTGTGTGTGAATGTGTGTGTGTGTGTGTGCGGCACAGTGGCTGCAGCAGCCAGATTTCTCTGCTGCTCTCTCTGCAGCGCTCAGCTCCTTACCCAGCCGCGGCTGCTAATTAAGTGCTGGTGGCTTGAGCTCTGCATTAATTTGGCTTCCCTCCCACCCTGGCACTCTATCAGTACGTAACACGAGTTTCATCTTCGCAACAACAACAAAAAAGTCGCGTTAATCTGTGAAAGAAATTAGAGCGACGAGGGAGCGATCTGAATCGGAGGCCCGCAGAAATGTCGCTTTGATGTTCAAACTGCTCCGTCTAAAAAAAGGCAATTTGGCAATCTGATCCACAGCCTAATTTAACCCTTTGAAGTCCAACGTTATTGCTGTAATTCTGCTGTACCGCTTCAAAATAATGGCGTAATTACGTAATTAATTATGGTCTTAGATTTCTGTTCGATTCACGTTATTTAACGGTGTTGAAGCTACTCTCTCATATTCTGCGTGGTGTGAGTGATTCCAGCAGGGTCACTGCTACAGGGTCACACGCATAAACTACACAAGCAGCGTTTGTGCTGTGGAGAAGTACAGCTGCGTGATTGTTACTGCTCGCAAGCCAGACGTAGAGATTTCCTTCTTCCAAATGGATAGATAGTCATTCGAAATGACTTCCTTTATTTTGCTTTGCAGCAAAATATTACATTTATATTACTTGCAAAAATTACATTAACTCAATAGTTCATTGCAGTTGAACAGCAAAAAACATGTTTGGAAATCAAACTGTTTTTTATAGTGCTGGAACTATGAGGCTTATGATGAGAACGTTAGATGTCGCCCAAACTGCTTTGTAAATACCTCTCCCAATCCCTTTAAACCACATCCAGCTCTCCAGGAGGATTTGTCCATGTGGTTTGGGACACATTGTGACAACACAAGGTCTGGAGAGAACTGGTTTTGGATCAGATTTGTCCATATTTATGATGGTCATTATCATAAAAACTACTCCTGAGGAGGTTTGTGCTTACTGTGTTCGGCTACACTTTAGAGGTTTGTTCGTTTGTATAGTCCGCAGTCACTCTGGGTCCTAAACCACATCAGCAGGTCTGGACCACCTTAATAAAGACGTGGTTTCAGCAGGTTAAGAGAAGTTCAAAGTCATTGTTTCAAAGCCACTATTATTGTTCGTTAGTGCTATCCTGTTAAACAAAAGAAGCAAAACACCAGATTTCACCATGTTTTGGCGGATGGACTACATCTGAGTCAAGTGGAAAATTGTGCAAATGTAGGTCTTTAATAAAAAAAGGCTTTTCATTTCATTGCTTTTCATGTTTCACTGCTTACTTCACTGTTTTGCAAGCAAAAAATAGGCTTGATGCCTAATCACTAAATGCCGTGCAGCACATGGGACACTATGCTCATGCAGCCTGTGTGAGGTTCAAGGTTACTTTCTTGTCATCAGCAGCTGTGTATACCTACATAATTTGATGAGACAACGTTTCCCCATGGACCACGGTGCAGCATATAGCAACATTCAACATTCAGCAGAGTGCAAGTTACGACAGACCATAGACATAGACAAACACTAAACAGACAACTGTAACAATAGTGTATGTAAACGCCATGTAAACTTTCCAGAATGATTAGTATTGCACCATTACTAATGATTATTGCATAGAAGGCAGTAAGTAGCAATGAATAAAGTGCAACGAATGACAGAAACATACAATAAATAGACATACAATACAATAAATGCAGCAGTGTAACAGCAATGTGAATCCGAGACAGTACAGGAAGTATGCTGTACGGAAGTGTAACATAAAAGTGGGAAGTGTATGTTAACCTTACAGGATGGATAATATTGAAAAATACATATGTTTCACAAGATTACAGTGTGAAGAGGATGTAAACCTTCCAGAATGATAATATTGTACTGTATATACATCTATTATTATTGTACAGGAGCATGTGATGTAGCACTGGAAACATATTCTTATTGCACAGGAGACAACAGTATAGAAACCACACTGAGTAAGTGTAAGATTATAGCGCATCAAGTGAAGTGACAGGACTTCAGGGTGCCTGTAGTGACAGCAAACAGAGGTACAGTAAAGTGCAGCTAAGTGAAAGTCCAGAGTGTAATATGAGAAGTGTACGCAGTTATAAAGTGAGGTAGTTCTCTGAAATGTACTGGTTAACCAAGGATTTGACATTTATGTGCATTCAGAGTTCTGATGGCCTGCGGTATGAAACTGCTGCACAGTCGTGCACTGTAACCTGCTAACATGAGAGTTGATGATGTTGCATGTCACTCATTCCACACAGAGGCAGTCTGGGTGAAACAAGCCTAATTCTTCAATAGCAAGTTTATTTCATCAAAAATGGCAGCGGCGTCAAATCATAATGAAAGATCTTCTTCTGCTTGAATTACATTTTATTAAAAGCGTATGAGCTGCACTTTCAGCAGAAGTTCCTTGCTTGTTTCAGCAAGATTTGAGTAAGAAATAAATAAATAAAATACACCACACTTTTGTTAATGCTCTAGAACCTGAACTCTTATGTCTCTCTATGCCTCTCTCTCTCTCTCTCTCTCTCTCAGCGGCCTGTTCTGTGAGCACACTCCTCCTATGATCCTGCTGCAGAAGACGAGTCCGTGTGACCAGTCGGACTGTCAGAATGAAGCGCAGTGTGTGCTGGTGGAGGGTGAGCCTGTGTGCCGCTGTCTGCCCGGCTTCTTCGGCAACAAATGCCAGAAAACGTTCACCGTGCACTTCCTGGGGAAAGACGCATTCATAGAGCTGCCTGGGACAAAGACCCAGCCGTTAACTTATATATCCCTTCAGGTACAGCACTTACAGCACATGCCATCAGCACATCTGTGAGTTCATTACAGACCAGGAGTGCCCAACCCCTGGAGGTCTTTTTAATCTAAGGTTATATTCACAGTAGGCCCATTTGCTCATATCCGGCTCATGTAGGTGTTTGTAAATGTGATCAGACCTGCACCCCTAAAGGGCCTATATCACGTGCATGACCCATTCAAACCTTTTTTGCTTTAGAAGTGAACAACTCCCCAGCTGTTCATGAGTAAACAATTTTTTTGTAAATGCATGTACTTTTTATAAACTAAATCAATACAAAAGTAAAAAATACTGCAACAGAATTTGCTACTATTATGTTCCATAACTCAAGGTACTGAGGATGTATCCTTGACAGTACCACCCCAGTGAGAGCATTTAGCCAATGAAAGGTACAGTTTAGAGCAGCGGTCTCAAATGCCCAGCTTGTGGGCCACACATCATCCTGTAAAACAGACTGACAGACAGGCAACAGACAGGCAGAGACAGATTGGAAGTAAGAGGAAATACACACAAATTAATATTTCACAGACAAGAAAAGACCAAATCAGCTGTCTCACTGTCCCGCCACTGACTATTTGTTGCTATAGCTGCCAAGCCACTGTCCAGACAGGATGCCAGTAACAATGATATGCACATGTACAGTCAAGTGTGATGTAGAAACAAACCCCATGAGCTGTCTGTTCTCATTATGGCCAGATATCAGCTTTGTATCTTATGTAGGACCCCATGTGAAAGTGGCTTGAATGTGATTTGAAGAGATTTTTGAGTTCACACGGCTCGACAGATCAGATCTGTGTCACATTTAGGCAGCAATCTACCACTTTAACACTGTAATGGGAACTTTAACCAAACTTGCCAATGTGAGGTATGTTAGAGTCCTTTATCAAGTCTGTGCCTTTCTCATATACTTAATTCAGCTCATCCATATCTCGCTAATTAGCAAACAAACTGAAATGAGTGTTGAACTGTTCATTGCAGGAGTAGTTCAGGGACTGGGACCAGGAGACACTGCTGTAGGTCTAATACTCCAGCAACACATGACTCAAACACACAGTCCCAGCCTGTTAAATTGCCATGCAGACAGACAACGTCAAACATCCCCCAGCATGAACAATCTGCAACATCCTCCTCCTCCCCAGCCCCTATAAAACACACGGATGTGGGCAGTCTTCTCCGCCAGGTCTGCTTTCTGAAGGGTCTTGCTGAGCAAGACCTACCCCACCTTCTCCATAAACGGCGCTCAGATGTCACCTAGCGTAGCCACAGAAAGCGATCTGCCTTCCTAACATCTGTTCCCGGCCTTTCGTCGGCTGCAGCCCTCTATCCGGCCCCGCTGACATTATTAGAATGTCACCCTTTGTCCACCCGCATGAATAATGCCTCCCCCCAAGGACATATATTATGGTAATGGAAGTTGAGCCAGGTCTGTTATCGGCCGCAATCAGGAGCGCCCGCGTCACGGCCGGATCGCATCTCCGCTATAAATGAGCTGCTCTCCAAAGGGGCAGCCTAATGTTAATTAAAGGAGGAGGAGCTAAAAATAGCCCGCGTACTCTTTATCTCCCCGCACCGGCGAGAACCGATGACTTTCAGTGGTACAGGAGAGCCGACCACATCTTTAGAGAAGGGATTCATGAGGCAGGATGCAACAAGAATAGATGCGTCTGAGACACATCTTTAAGAAAATTGTTTCTTTTTCTTAATTTTCTATCTGTTCGACTTTTTTGCATGACTAACAGTGCAGTTGGTTTAGGCAGGCAGAGGAACAGGGGGGATAAACAGCCCCACCCACATGCAGGGCATTCTGGCACACAGACAGGCAGACAGACAGACAGATAGCACACAAGGAGGATTACAGATACAAAGAAACTGTTACTATAGACCTGTAAATAAGAAATGAATGAACCTTGACCTCTAAGTCAAGTTACATGACCGTTGCTTACGATTCTATATCAGCAGGGGTGCCGGCTTTTTTCCTTCTTCTTACACTTAACCGAAAGCACTTTGAACCAGATTTCTCCATGTATTTCACCATCAGCAGTAAATGAGCAGTACAGCATGCTGTGGTTATCAGTGATAAAAGCGGTGATATAAGTGGGTTAGCGTTCTCCAAATAAGATCTGGACGGAAAATCTTGAGAAATAAAAGCTGTTTTCGGCTGCTTTTATGCTTAAGGGAAATGGGGAGTTCACGGCTTGAGCTGTGCACTCACGTAGCAAAGTGAGCAAATGATGCTTTTCAAGGTTCTTTTTTTTCTTGTGAAATGTCTCTTAGTTGAAATTCAGTGTTTGTCTGGCGTGTGGTCACGCTCGCTGCTCCTATGGCTCCGGGCTACTAGGCGAGAGGGAAAGGGCTCTGCTGGGGCTCATTTGATGTGGAGTAGGGCTTCCACAATTCATAAACCCCATTTGACTCTTTCTTTCTCTCTCTCTCTCTCTCTCTCTCTCTCTCTCTCTCACTCTCTCTCTCTGCCTCTCCCCATGTGTGATTGGAGCAACTAGTAACAGCCTCAGGTTGTTTGCAGGTGTCCTGTGTGATATGATTGACTGAGCTTCGCATTTTAAGAGCTGAGCCCTGCAGTCCTTCTCCAGTTCAGCATGGATGTCAGTTAGAAGCTTACTGTTCTCTCTCTCTCTCTCTATCTCAATAGGTTGCTACTGATAAGGACAATGGCATGCTGCTGTATAAGGAGGATCACGACCCTCTGGCTCTCGAGCTCTATCAAGGCCATATCCGGCTGATGTATGATATTGCCAAGTATCCTCCAACCACTGTGTACAGGTAAGAGGCACATATACTCACATACAAACAAAAGAATTCCAAACGAAACAGTACACAGTACTGTGCAAAAGTCCTAGGCACCTATGCAGTTTTATCTCAGCGTGTGAACATTTCTACTGACAAAGTTAGCATTACAATAGGTGCTAACAAACAAGAAAGCAGTAAAAAGTATCAGGATTTGATTTGTGTTGGGAAAAAAATATATAGTTGATATTTCGTGAGCTGGTAAGAACAACATAAGTTTGGTACCAGATCTCTCCTTGATGCCTCCAGCCATTACTTGGATTCGCGAAATTCCATCAGCCGCACCTGATTTCATTTAATGAAGGTCAGACCAGGTTTCTGATGGTAATACTGGACTTCCACAAGGAACACGCTGATATCCTGTACATGAAATCACAATTTGTACAAAAAAAACCCCACATTATTTATATTTATTCTTTTTTAGTTTTATTTAGTAAATTTAGTAATATTCATGTGGGGGGAAAAAGCACTCACTGCTCATTTAAAACGTTTTTATATATCATCCCGAGACTTTTGCACAGTACTGTTCATTCTAAGCCAGCGCCTGTATCTGAGGCAGATACGTGTATAACACATTTGTAAACTATATTTTAAAACGTTAAAAATAACTATATTTTTAAAGTGAATAAACTACAAACGTTTTAGCACAGTAGCCCAGCGTCTCCTCCACATTCTGCTCATCCAGTGTGTAGTAAATGTGTCCGAAAATATTGATTTGAACTATAGGTTGAATCTAATCTTCTCTATGGTGCCAGTATTTTTTTTTTTCAATAAATATCTGCCAATACCAGGCCGACTCAGTTTGCATCCATACTGTGCGTTATTAGTGTATATGAAATAACACGATAAATGATTCATAATTTTTGAACACTACCCTACACGCTACAAGCACACACCATTAATACAGTCAGCAACAATAGCATATTTGACACTAAACATACACATTCCAATTCAGAGTATTTCATTACATAAAACACAAACACACTCATTAATCTGCCCTAAAGACGGCTCATATAAGGCAGACCCTACCACACACAGACTCTTTTAGAGAACAGCCTGGAGCTAAACACATGTAACTGCTACCCTTGCCCTCGGTCCCATATAGAAAAGTCTAATCCCTAAAGTCAGGGTTGACGTGACCTCCTTCTGCTCCTTATAAGGCATCTCTCTCTATATCACTCACTCTCACACACACACGCACACACACACTCTGAGCAGTTCCCATGCATACACTGCGGTTTGGGTGTCTGTGTCTCATCTGCCATAAACACTCTGCTCAGTAGAAATCCACAAATAGGCTCCTGAAGTCACGTGGGCTTTTGCAGCTACCTGTGGACCTTTTTTAACTGCTTGAAATTGTTCCAAATGATTTAGGGATCTAGTTGAGCTCCACATAAGTTCTAAAACTCATTAGTCTCAGTTCTAGCACTGCTTCAGTGTTTCTGTATAACCAGTATAACCAACACGATCATAAACAACTCTCTTTACAGTAGTTTCATATTGTTGCTATTCATTATATTCAAAATACATGCATACATTTTTTTATGTTTTTTTTATATATCATTCTTATATAATATAATGTTCGTATAGTTTGAAAAATATTGTGTTGACTAACCAAAACGTTGCAAAATTTTTGGCAGAATCATCTTTTAACATTAACATAGATTCAAATGTAAGAATATTTTTTTCTGAGAAGTTACTATTTTGGCGATTGTAGATTTGTTCAGACAGTGACAATATATATATGACCGCCCTACATCTCTCTGCGGTGCCTTTTATTGTACTTCCTTCAAGGAGCCTGATAACTTCAACAATAATGGGATTTGTTAAACTGCAGCAGTCTTTATAGGTACATTCTTTTTAAAATTAAAAACAGGTCGTTTTTGCAGTATTGTTTCCACAAATAGGCTGTAGGGGCTTGGGGAGCCTTGACTACATCTCGCTTTTTAATTTCAGAAAAATATGGACCCTTTCATTCTTTCTCCCTTGTAACTCACTGGAGAAATGTTTCCCAATCTGAGTTTGACAAAAGATTATTGTTTTCTGGAAAGAGAAAAAACATTTTTGCCATGTTTTGCCATTGAAATGAGTAGCGAAAAGCTGTCAGTACAGAACATGACTTGAATAGAAACGCAATTCATTATGGCACTATCTGTGTAATTTACTGTGTAATTAATTAGGGAAACAACAGTCGTGATACTTGTAACAGAAGTCTGCTGGCAGCTTTTTGTGCAATTTACAACTCATCCTACCTCGCCTTAACGCTCCGCTACACCTCTATGACTTGATTGTCAACACTGGATAAGGATGGCCATTTTGAAAAGAGCCACGCTCCGTTTCTCTGGTGACTAAACTGAAGCTGGCTAATGCAAACACTCTTCATAACTGTGTAAGATCCTCGGCTGTAATAGCTCTACTGACAGCAAGAATGTGTTCTATCTGTTTTCATCTTGAGGAAACATCATTTGAATGATGCCAGTGGTCGATTTAAGGGTGATAAGTCCTGGTGCATTCTGGCATTGAGAATGTTTAAACCTCCTTCATTTTACCCTGTGACTTAGTGGACAGGCGGTTGCGACTGGTTCCTGTATAACAGCAGGCAGTGGAGGAGAGCTGGTGTGAGCCCTGCCCTGCCCACCAGATAGCTTATTATTGATCCAGACCGTATCTCTCTTTCTCCCTCTCTTAACTTCTGCCACCAGCTAGGGCCCGATCGATCGCTCTGTCGGGCATGTCGCAGCATGTAAAAATAACACTTCATCCAGGATTCTCAGGTCTGTACCATATAATAGCCTAATATGCACTATGATCAGATTCTTCCAAGGTTAACACTAGCAGAAAGGAAACAAATTATCTTATTAAAGTGCATTCAGAAGTGCACTTGTCGGTGGTATCTAGCAAACCCACACGGTTTAGCAATGTGCAGCACATAAATGGTACCAGTTCAGTGGCTGGACACATCTACTCATAGAAGGGTCTTTACTTGTTTTTGCGACTGTTTACATTTTAGAATGACAGTGAAGACATTCAAACTATTAAATAACTCAGGTCTTAAATGGATTAGATCAAAATGTACCATTCGCTATTCAGTCCATCCAGTCTATACATGGATACTATGCTCCTTTGTGATATATAAAAAAAAAGAGGCACAACACAGGATAGCCAATCAGAACTAAGATCATTTACATTTTTCATTAATGAAAACAGCCTGTAATTTAAGAGAGGGATTAAGAGTGGCTGATACACAAACCTACACATACATAGGAGGACCTCTGGGACAATAATGAAATGCAAATAAAAGGTGTGATATGGATTCTTGTATATATTTCAGATTCCTTAAAGCCTCCTTCGTCTTGACCTTTTCACAAGCATCTTTACGAGAAGCCACAAAGGATGCTTTACAAAACAGAAATTCACAGATATGCTGTTAAATAATGATAATAATAATAATAATAATAATAATAATAATAATAATAATAATAGTCTTTTAATACAGTGTCATGATGCCAGTCATTCATGAGAGATGCTATATGTCCAAAAACATGTCCTGACATATATTAGTATATAAAATGAGCTGTCATGAAATCAAGTACTTAGCCACTGTAATGGTAACATGGTGAAATGTTGTCTCTTATCTCATGGCATGTGTATAGCATTCTGTCAGTGTTGTATAGTAGAGTTCAAGACTTACTGAACAAACTTTTGGATCAAGATATCTTTAAGATCCCAAAAAAGAAATATTCGGTTACGAGTGTCAATACTTTTGACTCAAACTGTGCAGGTTCATGCACGGACTGCGCCCGAATCTTTACTCACAGAGGTCTCAGAGTGAAACCTGATGAACCCTGTTCTGCCTCTGAGAACAGCTGTGCTCTGGACGCTGATTTGTGCAGCTCCAGTCAGGATGCGTCATGGCTGCCTTACTTTGCATAGTTAGCCTCTCATTAGACTGTTTTTCCGCCGATGACGTAGCACTTTCTGTGGCTTTGGCATCCTCTAAGGCCATTGTCCCTGGGCATGTGGGGAGATAGTTCTGGGGTGAAGGCGAGGGGACTGGGGGTGGGAAGGGGCAGTCCTCTCAGACTGCGAGGTAGAATTGGCC
The DNA here is from genome assembly GCA_037576975.1 of Alestes dentex. Classification (NCBI taxonomy): domain Eukaryota; kingdom Metazoa; phylum Chordata; class Actinopteri; order Characiformes; family Alestidae; genus Alestes; species Alestes dentex. Next base: position 7,644,640 of record JBBIGA010000032.1, read on the forward strand.
CTGTCCGCCTTCATTAGGCTGATATGAGCCACAGCGTGCGTGGCCCAACCAGGCCAGAGCATTCCTGAGGTCTCCATGTCATGGTTAGTGCCAACGGCATGCAACCAGAGCTGACAAGGCCCATTCAGGGCCTGCTGCTCAATTTGTAACCCGTCCCACCCCGGAACACTCGGCCATGGGTGAACGCTGCGGGCTCTCAGATGGAGAGCGTGGCTGCGGTGGGAGAATTCCAAAGCTCCGCTTCAGCAGCTGTCCGTGGGTGATTGACTTCAAATACAGGACAGGGTCATAAAGCGTTGGTGGAGGGAGGAACAGAAGAGAGCACAGAGTCTGCTCCTGTTTTTGGCAACGATTCAGTCAAAAAATCGAATGTATTCAATTTTCTCCATGCCCACACTGTAGCTGCTCAGCCAAGACATAGTAGATGTGTAAAGTTTGTTCCTGGTGTTATGAGGTTAATGTAGCTAACAAGTAATAGAAGCTAATTGTCATGTTACCATCATGCAGACTGCAGACCTAAGTCATCATACACTTGCCTCAAACCACAAATCTCCATAGATCCATTGAAACCATATATAGCAAGTCTAACAATTAAGACATGCAGTTTGCACAATGCACAACTCGGTGGCTATAAGCTCTTTCATGACTTGTTAGTTACTTTAGCCTTGCAGCTTCGGTGCAGAACTTGAGGAAGCAAACTTTGGACACCAGACATCTCTTGGCTGATTGACAACATGAAGAAAATTGTGTTAATTTGATTTTTGGCTGAACCCCTGCTTTAATTGAGTTAGAGCAGTAGAAGAGGTACAGAACTTCCTCACCCTGCTCCAGCCAGAGGAGAACAAGGGAAAATAGCAGAGGTTTGTTCTCCTGAGAATTGGGGCTAAGGGAAGGAGTGATGAGAAAAGTATGGAAAAAAAGAGGAGCGAGGGAGGTCCGGCGAGAGAAAGTGAGTGAGGAAAGACAGATCAGACCCTGGAGAGAGTGATGGCGAGCTGGCGGAGGGTGAAGGACACTTATGTCCGCAGAGTGATCTTGGTGGATCGAGGAAAGGGTTGGGGGTGGAGCCGTGCGTACGCTGAGGAGGAGAGGAGCTGAGGGAGACGCCAGGATCTTAACTATCAGCAAAGGATCATTAGCATTAGATGAATGCCCGGGTCCATGCTGCCTGCTAATTCTCTGCCCTTTCCCAAATGCCACGCTAATCTCTCTATTAGTTTAAGCGGTCGCATGGCAGTCCTTCAGCGGAGAGCGGTGGTTTTGTGGAAACATCACAGGAAATTGAAGGAGAATGCTAGAATTGCAGCTCTTGCTACTCCCTCCACCCACGCAGCATGGGCTCGGAGGCTTGCGCCACGCCTAACCCAACAGAAAGCGGCCAGTGTTTATCATGTCAACTGGGTCTGGAGCCGAGCGCCGCCAAGGTGATAGGGGGTCAGGGTGTGTTTTTATTGGCTGTTTTCTTTCCTTCGCCCGGGATTAACACTAGGCCCGGCGCGACCAAAGCCCTGAGCCCAAGGAAAAACAGCAGCCTTTCAGAGGCACAGCCAAGAGAAGTCGAACAACTCTCACCCAGCTGAGGTGAGCAGGGATGGGCTGTTGGAGAATGCAGTGGAGCTGGAGCTCAGGATCTTGGGTTGGGAGTTAGGCCAGGATTGAGGTATTGGATTGGAAAGCTGGAGCAGGGAGCAGGACTGTGGACTGGATGCCTTGGGCCAGGAACTTTGAGCCTACTGTTGATGCTAAAGAAGAGTAGTTGTAGTCCTAGTCCCAGTACACTCCTGGAGAATTTACTTCCAGGACACCTGGCTCTAATATTCTGGTGCTTCTGAAATCCCATGAATAACTGGATCAGGCGGGTTCGATTAAGGTTGAAGTTTACCCTTTCAGGGATGTGGATGTAGGTATCTCTGTGCCAGAGTAAGAAACCTTCTTAGATATGATTTTATTAGAGCTGTCAAATTTAGGTGTTTTCCCTCATTATAGTAGTTCATACTACTATAGTACAGTTTCTTTTTATTTTGGGATGTTTTACCCAACTTTTCTTCTTCATTTTAGTTATGCCAAAATTCCTTCAGTCAGCTTTGCTACCTCCTGTCTTTCCAGCGCTCCAAGTCATATGTAATTGTTACTATGTAACTATCGTTTAAAATCATTATAATTGATTAAATCGATTTGAGCATTCCAAAGTGCATCACAATGATCCACAAATAGATTTTTACTCTCACCTGATAGACGTCTCTAATGCGTGACTTTCTGTGTCTTTGAGACTGTTTGCACATGTCCACTCAGTGGACATAAAAATGTTGAGCACATCAGATCTGGCCCCGGAGCTGAATTTAGCCATTTCCTCTCTAAAGGAAAGGACATATGTTGGAATCAGTCTCCCTGTGGCACAGAATTGCTTCCCTCGACTTATTCTTTGTCCACTAAATAAACTTGTAGCGTAGCACTCGACTCCCAAAGAGGCGTAATTGAGCTTACAGCTGCAATCCATAATAGCATTGACTGCCTGTGTAACATCAACTTCAGCCAGTCGGGTGAGACCCTTCTGTAAGCAAATGATAGTGCCGGGTAATTGAATTTGGAAAACGTAAATATGTCTACAGGTTCAGTGATTTTAGATAACTTTCCGAGATGAAGGCTCCGGTAATTGTGCCTAACTTTGTGTGTGTGTTGTTTGTAATGCGGTTTCGCGGAGGGGAAAATCCGAGTATTTTATTTTCAGCTGACAGGAAATTGACTCCCCCCCCCACTCGAGAGAAGGACATGAGGCTGCTGAAATCTTCAACAGCTTTGTGTTTGTTTTTATGGAGCTCCATAATGGGCCGCTTGAAGCTAATACGCAGGCTAGGCACACATCAAAGACGCACCACTCTGGA
>JBBIGA010000032.1:7647621-7662813 GCA_037576975.1 Alestes dentex
CAGGCTAGGCACATATCAGAGACGCACCACCCTGGACCCCCCCCCCCTTTCAAAAATATTATGACCTCTGGAAAATTTCTGCCTGTCAGAATTGAAGACAAAAGGCCAATACTGGTCAACACAGCACTCCCACTCCTGAGAGTAGCCTGTGAGACTGGCTTGGTCTCTGCTGCCCCCCAGTGGAGTGGTGGGTTTAGGCCAGAGGCTCGTCAGCAGTTCCCAACAGCCCTGATGTACTGAGAGGATTAGGGGCGGATTAAGTGTATTTTTTATTCTTTGAAATGTGGCGACGGCCCTCTGTTCTATTCGTTAATATATAAACCTCCTTCTTCCTCTTTATACAAAACTCTACCGCTCTTCTCTCAGCTAGCATATGGAACCTCAGGCTGCTTTTAATGAAAGACGTCTGTCAAAGGCAAAGACATAGGAAAAAATGTCATTAAACTGCAATAAAGCCAGATACACGCAGTGGTATTTATGTACCAAATGGATGGGCGGGAGGCTTTTTGGGGGGTCCTGCAAACAGACCATTGTGTTGGTTGCATGGGGCATATTGAATCCCAGAATTGAATTATGAGGGTGTAATCCAAACCACACATGCATTTGCCTCGGGCTTGTATGAAGCCAAGACCTCAGTAAAGCTTGGCCAAGAACTGGGCTATGCATCCGAGGACACCGATCTATGTCTGCACCTATGGCTTCAGCGCTTATGCAATGGAAACGCCAGCACAGCGCCAGCCACAAAACGAGCCACAAGCTCATTTTAATACTGGCCTGTTTGCTTTGTATATATGATTGGTTTTGTGTTTTTCCTATGCATGGTGACTGTGGCCAGATGTCAGGCAAGGAAGACATAGAACAGGACCACCTATGATCAGAACCAGTGAGGTACGAGAACCCAGAGCCGTCTTCCAGAATTCGCACCCCATTAGTTTCTGCTGCTAATTCAATGTTTGAGCAACCTGACCTGCAGTGCATTTTAGTGAAGGTGTCAGATTCTCACGGTGGAGAGGAATGGCTTTTGACACGTTTTTTGCCAGGGTGCTGTTTTTGGACGCCCTCTCAGCTTTTCTTAGGGAGAAGGCAAGTTGGCAGAACGACGCAAAGCAAAGAGAGGAAGAGCTTGTTTTGAGTGGAGGAGGAGAACAAGCCATAACACTCCACTACCCACAATCTCGCCCTTACTCTCTCTCTCTCTCTCTCTCTCTCTCTCTCTCTCTCACTCTCTCTCACCCTCACTCTGCCAAACCACTGTCTCTAGCTGTCTGTAGCTGCCTGTGTTCCCTCCAGGAATAACTCCTCAGTAGAGTACGCGGGTCTCCGTAGCCAAACGTGATCTGCTTTCTCTGTCTCTGATGTCGGTTCACATGGGGTTCACGTGGGGTCGTGACCCCGTACACTACCGTATCAGCTCAGACAAAACACAATTACCCAGCAGTAAGCAGAGCCAGGGGAGCTGCTTGTTCTGGATGTAGCCGTGTGGGAAGCTGGGGAAGATAAATGTCTTTTGGAGCTCCAGGGAGCAAGCGCAGTATGTGGGCCTCGCCATCCAGCTGACCCGACTGGAGCTCGCTGTCAGACTCGGTGTGTTTTGTGGGTACTCATCACTCCGTGGTGGTTTAACACGAGCGAGCAAAACAGAATCGCTGTCCTGGGTTTATCCAAACACCAAGCCAAACACACCAAAGGCCCTCACCTCAACATGCTCTGCCCCCACTGGCCTCAGTGCGTGTTTGTGTATGAGAGAGAAAGTGTCAGATCCACTCACCGCACGAGAGAACAGGTTCCCAGCCAAAACAAGCTCCCCTCACCCTGTTCTCCTCATCAATGCCAAACCAGAGCTCACAAAAACTACACCTGGCAGAGCCGTCCACTTTACTTCATCGAAGCACAAGCAGATGTTTCATACTGTAAAGGCCTGCGTCATTTTGTTGTCAGAAGAAGCGCTCAACTGACCTATTCGTGCCACAAATGAGTTTGTTTGTAGCATCTGGAGCCAGGTCGGACACACTTTACAGAGTTTTGACCACAATTCTACACTGTATAAATAAGAAGCTTAGGTCATTCAAACTTTGACAACCCAGTGATAAACTTTTTAGAGACCATATTTGCATAGTGTGGTCAATATTACAACATAAGCCGCATTTATAACGCATTACTAATTTCTTAAATGGTAAAATTTGGATTTTTTTTAGATTTTGTGTTTGATCTCACCACTTGATTCACTGACTGGAGAAAAAAAAAACAGAAATATTAGAAAATCGAGTACTGGGACCATGAAAGCTTACCTAAGAAAAAATATAGAAAGTGTTTATTATAGTATCTCAGTCTCAATGAACAGGACTTTTGCCCATGTTCTGAACAGCTTGTACCCGACCAAGCAGCAGTTGATAAGAAAGGACGCATGTCCGGGTGGAGCATGGCTAGATCAGTGATGCTGATATGACCAGATTTCACACAGAATTGTTAACAAGCCTTTTTCTTTGTCTGTGTGTGTGTGTGTGTGTGTGTGTGTGTGTGTGTGTGTGTGTGTGTGTGTGTGTCAGTGTGGAGACAGTGAATGATGGATTCCCCCACACGGTGGAACTGGTGTTCCAGAATCAGACGCTCAGTCTGGTGGTGGATAAAGGAGCCCCAAAGAGTCTGGGCAAACTGTCCCGGCCGCCCGCAGTGGAGTCTAACACCCAGCTCTACATCGGAGGTCAGAGTCAAGCACACACTCACTCACACACCTCCTACATTACTGTTAACAGATAATCATGAAGGAACACCTGTAACAGCTGTGATATTGTCTTATCTCATTTTCCTCTTAACCGAAATACAGTTAATCAGCCAGAACGCGTCTGGTATTCCTAGTTTGCATCTTTTGTTTTCACTGTGAAGCAATAGAGGCTCACACTAATCAGACCTCCCTCTCTCTCTCTCTCTCTCTTTCTTTCTCTCTTAATATAATCCTAATCCGCCTAAATTAAAAACAAATATAAACGCTTAATAAGGGTGGTCTTATTTTAAAATGGTACCCAACCTGTATGTTAACACCAGGCTTACTTGCCTCAAACCACATTACGTTGCTGAATTGTCTCAAATTATTTATGTGCTTAAGTGGTTTCTGACACTGTTATGCATAAATGGGGTCAAATGTGTGTTGCATAGCTAAAAACATTAGTTGCAGCCATGTTGAAGGCATGCATTATTAGACGTATACTCTTACGTGATTTGTTGGTCTCCCGTGTGACCCGTGTGTTCGCTTCATCAGGCCTCCGTTCCAGACCTGACCACCAGTCTCAGGCGTTCAACGGCTGCATCCACAACGTGCAGATCAATGAGGAGCTGCTGGAGCTGGGCAGTCTGCTGGCCAGTGTAGAGGGCATCCTGCCCGGCTGCCACTCATGCAGCGTGTGTGCTGAAGGAACCTGCGTGCAGAGGGGTGAGGCAGGAGTGACCTGCGACTGTCCACCCGGCAGCAGTGGCCTACTGTGTGACCAGCAAAGCACCGCCAACTCCTGCCAGAGCAACAGGTACTGAGACAACACACACACACACACACACACACACACACACATGTGCATATTCCCCTTCTCTCTTGATTACTGGTAAAAAGTTACCCTAACCCCACACCATCATCCATGAGAACATACTGTTGTAAAATCTATGGCTTTTAAAAATCATATTTTTATGTAGGAACAAAACATAGTAGTGTTATAAAATAACACCCAAACTCAATGACGTGTTGATTTTCTAAGTGACAATAACTTTATCTACAGTGAACATACTTATATATAGCAGATAAATAAACTGCACCTTCTTGATTTCATAGTTTTTTTTTTATATATACAATGTGTCACATCTATTGCACAGTCCACAGTTGATGTTTTTTTTCCTGAATATTAAATTATTCAGTTAATAGTATTTTTGTAGAGGATGCGTGCAACAAATTTGACCTGAATTTAGTTGTAAGTTGCCATAAATGCCGTAAAAAAAAAAACTATTTTGTCTTTTTGGCCCTCAGACCACCATAAACATTCCATTTTTGCCCACAATGAAAAAAAAAAAAAACTGAAAACCACCCCTGAAACAGATGCATGACAGAACGTCAAGAACATAGAAGGCGATTATTAATTAACATGAGCAGACAATAGAGCATTGTGAACCATGCGCAACAGCAAGAATTCACACATTTCTCTTTCTCTCTCCCTCTCTCTCTCTCTCTCTCTCTCTCTCTTTCTCTCTCTCTCTCTTTCTCTCTCTCTCTCTCTCTCTCTCTCTCTCTCTCTGTCTCTCTCTCTCTCTGCAGGTGTGTTCATGGCCTCTGTGTGGCTAAGGGCTCGTCCTACAGCTGTAAGTGTGTGCAGGGTTACTCAGGCCAGTACTGTGAGAGGAGAGAGGCCTGCAGGGGGCAGCGGTGTGTGCATGGAGAGTGCAGGGTGGACGAGAGCGGAGAGGCTGGATGCCACTGCCAGCCTGGCTACACAGGTCCAGCCTGTGATACAGGTGAGACACCATACACTACTAAACGACATCCACGTGGGATAGAGCATTCCTGCAAATACAAGTCACTGATGTATGTCGGCCTGGATAAGAGCGTCTGCTAAATGCCGTAAAAGTGGATGAAAAACAATCAGAAATCCCTGAAGCAGCTGACACCGCAGGTTAAAGACCTCGTCCGTCATACAGAAGCATATTTAACCCGGTGATTTGGTGAGAATCAGCTGGCAGTCAACAGTGACATTTCAGCTGAAACTTACTGCTACTGATGAGAAATTCCCAGACAACTTTCCCACAAAATATCTCATATACACAAAATTTTCCCCAAGCTTTATCCCAAATGTATTATATCAGTAAGTGTATGTTTGGTTTGCTTCTTTACAAGACTAACATAGCAAATGGAGGCTTGTATCCACCACCCAGCATCATGCAAACCGCATCATGATTGTTCCTAAATAGACCTGATTACGTGACTGATTACGTGACGTCTGACACTGTATCACCGTTATCTATAAATTAAGACAAAAAAGAGAAGACATTCCTATTGAACAGTTCACAACTTTTGGCTCAAAAGGGAATCCCACCAAATGGAATATATGATATAATTAAATAATCAGAAGTCATTCACAATGGTTTGATGTGTCAGTCAGAGTTGTTCACAGCAGTGGTGATTGGAACCAGATTGGAACCTGTTCAAACTGGTACCGCAAAATTGTTACCAGTACTGGGACCTTAGACATTGTTTTGTTATAGTTTTGAGGAAAAAAAAAAACCTTTTGGCCTAAATGTTATTTTCTAAATCCATTCACAGCAGAGTGGAGTGTTAGTCAAAACAGTATTTACTGTTCAACCAGTAATAGCATTACCTATAAAAACCCACATACACTCGTCTTTTTGTGTGGTAAAAATATGGCCCCTCATATAAAAGGTGGAGATGGTTTCTCCACAGTGAACTGTTTCTCTCTTTGAATGCTCAATTATGCAAAAATTGTTGGACTTTCTCTAAAAGTTACCCAGTTTAATGAGAAATCCCTTGTCGTAAATACCCTGATTAGAGCTTAGGCTTTAGTTTAACAAAGCTTAACTGAAAGTTACCTATCCTGAGAATGTTACCGTTATAATGAAGACAAGAGTTTCGCTTTTCTCTTCTTTGTCCTCATTGCGCATTGCTGAATGCTAGTGATGGACCGTGCTTCTTCCACATTTTTTCAGATTCATTTCAGTTTTCTGGTTGTACGTGTGCGGTCTGACATGTGGTTCACTTACTGATACAGTTCAATGTGTAGTTATGTTGTCAAGAGACTGAGGACCTGTTTACTGTGTCAAATAAGATTTTTACCGATTTTTGACCATTCTCCTCTCGTCCACCCAGAGTTGACCTGTCAGGGGGAGATGGTCCGGGAGTTGATGAAGCGCCACATGGGCCACAAGATGTGTACATCGACCAGTAAGGTGCCCAGAGTGGAGTGTCCCCACATCTGCCACTCGGGCCTCTGCTGTACCCCCACCAAGACTCGCCGACGGAAAGTCACCTTCAAGTGCTCGGATGGATCCTCCTTCTCCGAAGAGCTGGAGACGACCTTGGAGTGCGCCTGCTCGAAGTGCCCTTCATAATGAACCCCCACCCCTTCACCTTCCATAACCCCCCACCCACCCACCCCCAGCCGGGAGGAGCCAGAGGGAAAGAGGAAAATATATTGTAAAATAAATAAAAAGCAAATAGAACTTATTTTTATTAAGGGATTTTTTTCTAAAGAGGAAGAGACTGTTTTTATGACTTTGCTTATAAGTGTGATATGAAAAGTTATTTTGTATCAGTGAACAAAAGGATCACACACACGTATACACACACACACACACACACACACACACACAAACATGCAAAACAGATTAACATTCCTGAAAATATATGAATTTTTATATATATATATATGTGTGTAAATCTATATAAATGTACAACCTAACCTGAGGATTAATGCGGTTTGTGTATTGCATGTCTGCGTGAGCGGGGAGTTTCCGGGACACTTTAAGAGTGAAATTGAAAACGTGCCCGTACTGTCAATCGGAAGAGTGTAAGAGGAGCCTTGAACGTGAAGAGGATCGCAATAATGTTGTGTGTGCTCTGCTGGTGCAACAGGAACTTCTTTTGTCTCTACCAGTGCCTCTAACTCAGCCAGCATGCCTTATAATGGACTCCACAGGGCTCACCTGCAGAGCTAATGGAACTGTGGGCCAGCGGGATTGGAACTTCTTATCTCCAGAGCTCCTGAACTGTTTTTTTTTTGGGGGGGGGGGTTTGGTTTTTTGTGCTTCAGTTCTTTTCAGTTGTTTTGCTCTTGACTACATTTTCCCATCAGAGAGAGAGAGAGAGATCAGTAGAGTTTCTAGAAGGATGGCTCTGGATCACTGGTCAAACCTCATCAGAGTTCAACGTATTTCCTTGTATTTCACACACGACTGCATGGAAGTATATAAAGACTGAATGTGAACTGTTGCTCTGTGGTCAGGCCGCGGTCAGCCCTGTTATCTGTTCGGCCTGGTCTTGTTGTAGCAGGCCACAGCGCCAGCTCTGATGGAAAGCTCTCCATACTGACGCAGTATTCCAGCATAACCGTCCCTTACTAATATATTAAACACCAGTATGTTACGCCCATTACTACTGTATTTTGTATCATATACCCATTGTTTTTTTTCCCCCGTAAAATGTCCGTCACAAAAAGCAAATGGAATGTCCCACAGCAAAAAATGCTCCACATCCTCTGCCCAAAGCCCCCACGGAGCAACCATCAGGTGTAATTATGGATCCAAATCCACCTCCCAGTGTACAACGCAAGTGATAAATGATCATGGATGAGCTGATGTAAGATGCGTTATATTAACACCTGTAAAGATAAACACGGTGGAACTAATAGAAGGTCATTTCTGGTTGAATATGAACTAGAGAGTGATGAATAACTTACTATGAATGTTGAATTAAAACTTTTAATGAAACATAGTTTTTTTTCCCCCATTATTAATGTTCCTGTTATTGGAACAGCTACGATTTTATCAGTTGAGTCTCTTTATCTGCAACCTTTATATTCAGTCATTAATGTGAAGGGTTATTATGAGCACTTTATCTAGCCAAGAAAATGAGGATCTGATGTGTGGTGCATCTATCGATGCAGTTCAGTGTGTAGGTGTGTAGTTAAGAGACTGAAGAATTGAAATGTGGTCCAGATATCGGGCCAGTTTGATGTGTTTATTCAGCCAATGAACCAAGTTCAGGATCAGAATGAAGGGTTTCATCTCCATTTGTGAAGTGATTTAATCTGTTACTCACAAATTTGACTGAACTGTGACTTTTTCAGGTTGTGTTGTCATTTGTTGTGGTGGAATTCAACCATAAACCGCAGATTTAATGCTTTATAGGTCAGACAATTAGTGGCAGCAAAGAGGGTCATTCAATAGGTGTAAATAAAGTAATATGACTGGGATGAGTGCCCCACCCTGCAAGTCGGATGTTGCTCGGCCATTCCATCAAGTTATGAATGGGGCAAGGCACACTTGTACTGACTTGTGAGGTGGCAAAAATTTTTTCTTTTAATTGGTAATGTGGAGGAGAGTTCAGGGCCACATGCACCAACTTGCAGTACTTCAGCTTGCAGATCTTTAAAGAAAAAATCTAAACTAAACAGGTAGCTTATGACTACCAGCATTAACCACCGCAAGATAAAATTACAGTGATTTTTACTTTGTATTTTATTCAGCTGTAACTAGAGGGCACTGTTTAGCTAATTCGTAATACACATTAAAAATGAAAAGAATGGATTTTCTTTTTGTTTAAAACATTTCTAAAAAGCCTTCTCATTATCCTGGTTTTATTTACAGATTGCACTGTTTTTTAGTCCACGCTGCACAATGATCTGTAATCTGGTTCTTGCTGTAGTGCTTCATGTTGTCCACTAGATGGCACAGTGATTCACTTGTTTGGTTGTAGTTCTGTGATTTGAAGTCAACTTCACTCTACTTGGAGCCTCCAGCAGGGGAACATCTTCCTAAGTTCTTGCAGGGGTCAGAATCTGTACGCGGGGCTTGAAAAAGTACAGGCTTCAAACAGCCCATAACAGGAACAGCATCCTGAACACAAGAGCAAAGTAAACGAGTGAATAGGAAGGTCGCCCTGACTTACTAATGACGTATTCACTCTATTGTCTTGCTTGGTAATCCTCTGGAAGAAGATGAGGCGTTAATGACATTCAGATGAGGTAACAACAATGGCACCATAATACCCGGATGTATTGGCGGTTTGGCCCGTGGCGCGTCTACTTGTTAATTAAGAGAGCTAATCTTTGCATGAGTTCGGTCCCACTGAGAATCAGTGTTTACAAAGGGAAGGATCTCTCCCCCACTCTCCCTTTCATGCATTTCAAATCCTTTCAAGTCCTCTCGTCTTGTTTAGAGGCTTGCCTCCCAACCCTGCCGTTCCCTCTGATGCACCTCTTCGCCCTGCAGGGTGGGGAAAAATGGGGCAAGGACCGCCAGGGCACGTCACGTTATTAAAAACACACAATAATTCCACGCAACAAGGCGTTCCAGGCATGGATGTTAATGTGGTGTTCTCATGACTGGGAGAGGTCGTGTAGGAGCTCAGATGAAGAACTGAACAGGAAAACAGGTGTCATGAGACACATTTGAAACAATACACTTGTCTCTATGTTGTTGTGACATCTGAAAACAGTCAACAGCCCATACAGTCAAGTCAAGGCAAGCGTTTATTCTCATTTCAGCCACAAACACAGAACGCAGTTAAATGAAACAACATTCCTCCAGGACCGTGGAGCAACACAAGAACAAAAACAGAAACACCACAAGACTACATAAGTGCAGACAGAACAAAAAACATAGAGTGTAAAAAGAGCAGGAGAGAGAGTGCAAGAAACACACGAGCAACAAAACAGGACAAGACAACATCCAGTACATAATATTGAATGCAATAGATGCTGTATTCCAGAGTTGTCAGGTGTGCAAAAATGCAGAATGCAGGTAATGAATGATAAATGTACAAATAAAAGCAGCGGCGGGACAGAGAGTGTGCAGCATATCGTCGCTGCCTGGCGGAAACTTTTGGTCTTTGTTGTTTTTTTTCTTTTCATAAATCGATACTATTGGTCAGTCTCCACGTGGGTCTGTAAAATTTAGAAATTATTAACCAATGAAAAGTGTTGAAAATAGTTCTACCAATTTTGATGACACAGTATTCATTTCTTTAGAATATACATCGTTTTTTGAGTTTCCTGAAAAATAGCCGTTTTGGACATATGAGGTTTCCGCCCGACAGCGACGATATAATAAATAGGCGGTATTTACAGTGGCAGTTGAGGTCCCGCAATGCAACACAACACAGAGAAATAATGCACCCTAGCACACACTGTAGTGTGGTGTGTGCCAGGCCACATTATGTGAATACATTGTTGCAGATCGTAACACAATAATGTATTTCAAGTACCCGGTTTTGCCTATGTGCTCTCCATGTTTAGTGATCATTTTTTAAGCAGTTTCCGCAGGGATGAATAAAGCTTTCTGGTTCTGATTCTAACACAGACACTGAAATTCAAATGTCAACTGGAAATATGTCATTTTCTCAGCCATCAGCAGGAGAATTGGTGAATCGCGGCGCTGACCGACAGCCTGACGCTGTGTGAAAGCTCCGTTCCCACCGCACAGCTGGCTGCAGTCAGTCAGAGAAAACGGGCAGATGGCGCCCAACTGCCAGTGCAGCCACCCGCACAGAGAGGCCAGATCTGGTCCTTTTCAGTTTTTGTGCTGTTTCCTCAACTTTGACCAGGGCTCTGGTTCTGTCGGGCCAGCCAGCCGGCGGCAGCTTATTTCAGGACATCACAAAGAAACAAAGACTGTCTTAAGTGAGGGGTCATTTTCTACACATGTCTGGTTTTGTTTTGTTTTTTTCTTCAAAGTCCATGCATGTTTTTGTGTGTTTATGTCACAGAAATAGTCCAAATAAAATGTATTTCCTTACCTTTTCTTATCCATTAGAATTAATCAGGTTATTTTAGCCAGGATGAGAGAGACACTACAGGCAACACACTATTCATTTAACAGAATCATAAAATTTGGCCTGTGTAAAAGTTTTTCATTTTAGTCTGCTGCCACAATAGAAACTGAGTACTTATGTTGAAATCAACAAAATATAACATTTCGCTCAGGGTGTTTACAACATTTACATACAACTGTATAGCTGTGAACAGCCTCTGATTGGTCGTGATCTATTTTGCCCAATTCAAAAAGCAGCTGAAACACCCCTTTTAACTTCAGTGTAAATGTGATTTACTATGCTGATGTAAGATATACATTTGCTGGGGGGGTTTTGTGACCTTTTAATAAATGTAGCTGTTGCCTCTGGTGTAGAAATAAGCTGTTTTTAGGTCATAAAATATTTACTGTTTTTATTTTAACAGGCATAAGAAGGGAGGTGCCAGACTGATACTACTATCACCACTACTATGACTACTACTACTACTCCTATTACTACTACTATTCCTAATAATGAGAAGAAGAAGAAGAAGAAGAAGAATTATAATGTTTAATATATGTACCACTTTACTCAACTGCATTATTTACTACAAATAATAAATTCACTGCACAACAACACACTTCACAACAACAGAACGCTCATCTCCATCAGCTTCGGGTTTTTCATCTGCTTTTGGCTCCTGCGAAAAGGCCGTTCATCAGTGTTTTGGACGCCCTCGCTCCGTTTCTCAGAAACGCCTTGCGAAAGTGAAGACTTTCATGACTGAGTGTGTTTTGAGGGTCTTTAAAAACCAGGCCACCTTAGAGATTATGCGTGTTTATGTACCTTTTTTCTTGGTTTTGTTTGCAGAATTAATGACCTATAAAGTGCCCTGCTTTAAACTATTTATTTTCTCTTGGAGACTTCTAAGCTGTGTTTACTGCCTTTGGCCTTGTGAAACACACAGACACTACTCAAGATTTGAATGCCGGTGCAAAGTGCTCCAGCATGGGCCTGCTCTGTAAAACAACACATCCAGATGATGCTGAAAGAGAGCGAACCAAGCGAAGAGACAAGGCAAAAGCACAGCAGTGGTGACACACTTTCGCATCCAAGTTCATGGCAAGGCTGAGCTGCTGAAGTGGATGTGGATGTCCGGCCCTGTGTGTCAGATGGGAATCCTCAGTGGGGGAGTTTGGCACGCAGTGTTTTTTTTTCAGGGAGATGTGTGACAGGGGCATTTTAGTAATCACTCGGAGCAGCGGGGTCAGCGTCAATGTCACTCCTGCGTCCCACTGACTGCTGTGCACTTTCGAGTTGGGTAATCATGTTGTGCACAGACAGGAAGCTGTTTCCCACACACTCACAGGGTCATCACCACTGTTTCAAACCCCGTCCCAACTGGCGGTCCTAAACTGCTCATGCACACCAGGACCACGAGGCCACTGAGCGGCACTTTCACATTTCAGCATTCAAAGGGTGCTCACAAGTGCCCTCTATGCACCTTTCGTGCTTTGGACAGCATCAATGAAGCCTCTTAACCAAAAATTGAGGACCGATCAGAGTGGACTGGTTTACAGGTGGGTTATCCCATGCCAACTCACTCAGAGCGTGTCCGGTCATGTTATGGGTTTCTCTTATAAAATTCAAGCAAAAACTTGTCTTTGTTCAGGCAGGCAGCTTGAATCTGCTTTTTCTGTAGCTATGGTTTGAGCAGGACAGATAAAAGCACATTCTGGGCACATTCAAGCTATATTTGTACACATTTATACTAAAGATACAAGCTGTTGGTATCTAAATCTACTTTTTTATCATTTTATTTTTCTTGACATCAGAAATGTACAAGAAGACAGTCAGTGCTGCATCACATATTATAGCTCATACGTAATGGAGCGCTAAAGTTTTTAACCAACACTTCGGATACATATATGTACTGTGTGTGCTGTAATTTTACAGTGATCTCATTAGCTAAAGGGATTTACTGACCGGGTCGTCTGACGGCAAAGTCATGATTTGTTCGTGTTATAGCAAAAAGATTATTTTATTATTATTATTCATGTTTACTGACAGCAGTACCGTACTGAGTTTTAACTGCTTACAGCATAGCTGAACTAATATAAAATGTAAACTGGACATAA
Source organism: Alestes dentex (assembly GCA_037576975.1). Classification (NCBI taxonomy): domain Eukaryota; kingdom Metazoa; phylum Chordata; class Actinopteri; order Characiformes; family Alestidae; genus Alestes; species Alestes dentex. The sequence goes on from JBBIGA010000032.1 coordinate 7,660,258, forward strand.
ATACGACGGTAAGAATCATATTTTGTTTTTACATCAAAGTTAATGTACTTAATGCGTAAATGTTGTATTATCAGAATGGCAATTATAACACAACGTTTTCTCAAAAGAGACTAGTCCTGTCTTCTTCCTCTTTACTTCCCGAATTAGAACAATTATATCAGTTTAACGAATAAAAACATTACCGATAACCAGCATGGTGGAGTATAGGCTGCTGAGATGTGAGTTCTTAATTTAACTTACTCATTTTACTCATTTTACTCATTAAGATGCAATATACTTGTCATCTGAATGGAGCCACTGTGGATAAACAAATGAGCTCATTTAAATAAACTGAATACATCCAATAATGTAATGCCTCACTGGGTACAGCAGGTACTGTACATTGCAAAAATATGTACAAAACATGCACTTTTAAACCTTCAGCCCTTGAGGCGCCATGCAAGACAGACCACGTGTAGTCTGTACTTTCCAGTAAAAACAGTTTCGCTAACACTGAAATACTCTGGGCTGTAAATCTGCTGTGCACTCATTTCCATTTCAGTCACTGATATTTAGCTAAACTTTTCCTTTTCTGGCTTTAAATTCTGCTCTGTTGCTTCAGCAATGCTTTTCTGTTGCTCACACTTCACATTTTTATCACTTTATATTAAACAAAAGAGAAGGCTGGATCTCCTGAGGAGTTCCACACCAGTCCTATAAAAAGCTCAGTAGTCACGGAGGTTTAGACCTCATACTTTTACATGTTTTTTTAAGTTGTCGGTATCTGTAAGTCTACTTCAGGAGAAAGGAGACTTTTGCTCCACATTTTCTCAGTTGAACTCAAAGATTCTGCAGCCGCAACTTTAACATCCCACCCAAGAATACCAAAGCAGCAGTGCTGTTCAGAAGACCTCACCTTCTCCAGTGATACTCCTGAAGACTGAAGGCCTCTGGTGGGCGGCCTTAATACGACTGCAGCACTGGCAATATTTCCTGTATTACTGAATAAAGGCTTAGCATATTCATTCTTGAGGTGGTCAAGAATTAATATGGGTGGTCGGTCGAGGTTGTATGACTGCAGTAGCCCTCAAAAAATTCAGATATTCACATAAAATGTGCATTAGGATCACTGCATTTCAATGTGTCTAATTTTGTATCTCCAGAAAAAAAATCACTGTAAATACTCAATCCATCACTCAGCACAAGCTCGAATCATTAATTCTCGTTTAAAAGTGGAATACATGCAAAGTGTCAGAAGCTCCTCGCCCTCTCTTGTCTTTTTTGCCACCACTGCTGTAGGTGGGATGCTGTAAGTCAAACCGAAAGTTTGCAATTGCAAAAGCCCAACGTGGCAGAGCCGCCTCAGCAAGAGTCGTGCTCACCTGCCTGCACGTGGTCCAGTGTGAAGGAAGCTAATCACACCTCCGCTAGCCACCATCTGCTCAAATCCCGCTCCTCATCCACTCAGAACCGGCCAATCTCACAGTCTAGCACACAACGTTGGGGCATCGGCACACCACGTATGCCTCATTAATCCTGAAGACCCTGGCCTGAAAAATGTAACGTCCTTGGCTTTAGAGTAAACACGGCGGCAGAAAAGTACTTTTTGCTGCGGTCTGATTGTTCTGGACGACAGCGCTGGTTCTGGGGGTAATTCATCATTCATTCTCGGCTCCCACTCGCGAGTTGGTGTTCAAAGGCAGACGAAGGTCAGAGGGGGGAATGCTTTGTTTCGGGAGGAAATCCCACAGTGATATAATAGACAATATGAGCTCGAAAGCCCACAGAGAGCCTTTTGATGTCATTGTAGAAGAGCCTGTCCTGCTCTTAACCTGAAATGAGCCACAGGATAAGAAAGCTAGCTCTTCACAAGCAGAGGTTGAGAACTTCGGGGTCCAGACACTTTTGTAACTGCAGCTGGTTGGTTTCAGGTTTCGAATACAGCGCGGCCTGTTAAAAACACGGACGTGATGCTTTAATCTCTTGCTCTGTTATCATGAGGAAAGTGTTTTTCCTGCATACATGGTCATCGTAGTTAATGCGACCTTGTAATTACGCTGTTCATAATGATAGAAGATTTGGTGCTCAGAAAACAAGGTCACCATCAATGGAGTCCAGAAACATCTATTATGTCGAGTGTTGTGTTTGTGTGGGTGTGCGTGTGCATGTGTGTCTTGCTTGACCTACATACTCAACCATACTAAATTATAGTCACGTACCATAAAGCACACCTACATTACCGGGTGGGGCCCACTGGGAGCTATTGAACTTAATAAGCATCTTAGCAGCTTGGCTAGTAAACCTCATCAATCATTCACTGCGGAGGCCAAGCATTAGGTACTTGGCCCTGGCACTGCTCAGCGTCTCACACGACGCTTGTCTGTACCTGTCTGCACTGCTCAATGCATCCTGAAAGGGTTGATGACTGACGTTCCTGTATATCTATCAACACTATTCTTAATCATGTTATGATTACGGGCAAGCTGGTGGCCTAGTGGTTCGGGCGTTGGCCCTACAATCAGACGATTGGGGTTCAAATCCCAACTGCTAGTGTCATCGCTGAGGTACCCTTGAGCA
>JBBIGA010000032.1:7665021-7676698 GCA_037576975.1 Alestes dentex
AGAGAAATCATTTCACTGTATGTTGTACTTGTATGACTATGCATGTGATAAATAAAGAATCTTCTTCTTCTTCTTCAATGAGGAAGCGTGCTCAGTGAAGGTCAAAGGCATGACAGTGGCACTGCTATACTGCTGTACAGTTTGTACGTGAACACGTGACGATGCACCGATGTATTATGAATTATTAGTTCTAGAAGTTATATTTAAGTGCACTGGTTTTAGAATGCTGAAATAACATGTTAAAAACTTCGTAAGCTTTTTGTTCTGGACATCATCCCTATATTAGAAAGTCCAGGTCAAACGGTTTTCTCTATGTGAAAAATGAATGGCTTTTGACATTGTATTTAACAGAAATATGGACAAAGGAGTATACATTCCTAATCATAAACTAATATTTTTTTAACAAACATAATGAATAGTATTCAGGTATGTTTAGAAAGTACACATGAATTGTATTTTATGTCACTGCATTTATGTGCTGTGTAATTATTTGCCTTTTACGTCAGATATTTGCATGGCGGCAAACATTTTCTCAGGCAACGTAATTATTAATAATTCTACCAAAATCACTTTTACGTTGATTTTGGTGAGCTGTGATGTATTGGCATGCACTAAATTGTAATTGTAGTTTTTATGCACTGAAGAATTGTAACTGAACTGCCATGAGGTCAAATATTTACATTCTTGGCACTGGAGACCTCTCTGTGGGTCTGATCTCCCTCAGTAAAGGCACACTGTAAAGTGTCTGCATCATCAACACTGATATCTCCACAGTACAGAGGGGGCAGCTGGCTGTCATGGTGCATTTTATGACTTTTACAGTAATTAAACGGCAAGTATGGCTCCCCTAATCATTCTCTATCACGTCTCTTTCACATTCTTCCTCCTTCACGCTATTTATGTTATCTTCCTCGTCATTCGGTCCAACTGGGGCCAAGAAAGCAGGTGGAGAGTTTCAGTCTGACTGTGTGTGTGTGTGTGTGTGTGTGTGTGTGTGTGTGTGTGTGTGTGTGCATGTATACATATTTGCATTATTGTATAATAGACTTGTAGCATCAATGTAGCAATATTCATATTTGGCCCCTAATGACATTTGAGCTCTGAAGACAAAACATAATACGTTGGAGAATTTTTGTTTACCACAAGGTGCAATGGCTGAAGATGCCCATTCATTTTCCCCATAGTTCTGACTTAGGCACGACAACTGATTACAGAATGACAACACAACTTAAGTGGTCTGTAGCAATATAGCGGAGAGGAAGCGGATGAGGTGGAGACTCGTTCAACAGAATATTTGGAGGGCTAAGCCATGTGTTTGTGCAGTCCGCTATGGAGGTCTGTCCACTGGGGTGTAAAATAGAGAGCCTCGGTCACACTGTGGAGAGTGGTGTGTGAATATTGCATCTTACCTGAGCAGCAGTCTTCAGCAGCATGTGTTACATGCTGCTTTTCCATATGCATTTAATATTTCAGAGCAACCCACACTTCTAGAGAAAAGCAGTGTGTATAAAGGGAGATGTGAATCCTGTACATTCTTTTAACTTCTCCTTTGACGTTTCTGATCAGTCAGTGATCTCGCACTGGGATAATAATCTCTGTACTGTGAGCTAACGATCTCTCACACAGTACAGCAGATCCCCACAGGGTCTGAACCGCTGAACTGTGGATGTGACAGCTGACATGTGCAGCCTCCAATCAAGGACAGTGTGTCCTATGAACGTGCCACCCCTCGACACGCCCCTTGATAAATCGTTGGTTCTCCTTCAGTGTGTCTCTGATTTATCTTCCAACCTCCCACACTAGAAACACGCTTTTAAGGAAGCGACGCCATGTGTGTGTGTGTGTGTGTGTGTGCACTGAAAGAGAGGTAAATTCTAACTTCTGGTCACGATAATTGATTGAAAATTTATCATGATAAACTGTTCATATCTGTAAGTGCATATAGTACGTGAATATAACAAAGCTCAATTCAAATAATAATTAAATTAGTAGCATATTTCAGTTGCAGGGTTTTCTCAAACAAGGTAGTGTAGTTTTAATATATATTTAATATATTCATAGCATAGGTGTTGCAAATAAGATTCAAGGTTCTAATGGTCAAACAATTAAAGCAGTTTAGTTTTATTTTGCACTGTAATTAATTGAGAGGCCCTGCCTTGCGTCCACTGGCCCCGGGATAGGCTCCGGGTACCTGCGACCCTAGTGAGGATAAAGCAGTTACAGAAAATGAGTGGAAGTGAGAGAGTGTAATTAATGAAATGTCCTCAGTAGGGCTGTGTAAAGTTACAGTTTGTTTATTCACTTAGAAGGGGAACTAGTCATACGCAGACTGAGAGCAGCAGAGCTTTGCCACCAGTGCAGTGCTGCCCGAGGCAGTGGAGGGTTGAGTCCTTTGCTCTAAGCCACAAACAGGCACATTCAGTCAGCCCTGGGATTTAACCTCATTACCTTCTGGTTGCTGGGTCACTTTTTCATGACTAGATAATCAACCACCGGTGATTAATTTTCCTAATAAATGCAAAAAAAAAAAAGATAATGGTTTATATTACATTACATGCATGGAAACACTTTCACCATATTGTAGACAAGTAGTCCAATTAACTTACACTAGAGCAGCAACAATCCTACCCTGAGCAGGAAATCTGATCCGTTGAACTTACAGTGTAGAGAAAATAGAAAACAAACGATAAATGGACAGATTTGTCAGAATTGTCTGCTAATGTGCAAAAAGATGCTTAAAAGTTATGCTGTAAGTCTTTCATTGTTGTATTTTGGCTAGGAGTGAATAGCAGTTTCATAATTGCAAAAATCTTCTTTTTGGCTTAAAGGTGTGCCTGCAGTGATGCTGTGTTGGATATGCGGAATATTGACATTAGTATAATAATTTTAGTTTAGTTACACATCAAAACGTATCCTTTTTAGTGTCTATGCCTGCTATACATCCAGTCAGACACAATGTCATTCCATATTTTAATCATATTATTTTTGTACACATCAAAAATGGCACTCCTATTGTGCAGGCATTGCAACCAGTGAAGATCATCACAATATTTGGTGTCAACGGCACTCCAGTCTGTTTTTACCCACAATCACGCCACACTTTTCATTTCATTTCTGTACATTGTAAGGATATGCTCTCTATTTGAGTCCGTTGAAAATAGCTCTGGTGTTTAATATTAATTTGCCCCTACATGTGGAGTCACACACCTACAGACACCTTAATGCATATCATAGTGATGATGAGTGGAGAGAGAGATGACCTAAAATGCAGTGACAGCAGGGTGTGAGAATGGACAAGCTTGTAAAGGGACATCAATCAACCAAACAGCTACTGTGACTAATTATCACAGAATAACATGGCACTTACAATGTCTGTGTCATTTCAGTAAACATTGTACTGTGTTTAGCTTGCGGGCCTGGTGCCACAACTCTCCATCAGCACTGGCAACATTCAGAGACAGAGAGAGAGAGAGAGAGAGAGAGAGAGAGAGCCTGTCTTAACAAGTCCCACAGTAGAAAACACTACAGGTCATATCTGAGAAAATTAACGTGAGTTGACTGCTAATGAGAAGCAAATTAGATCACAATAGTTATTACTAAACGTTTAGGATTCGAAACCAGAAAAATCTTCTGTCCTTAATTGGAAAGCGCACATGTAACAAAACAGACTACACAAGAACACTGAAAATGTTCAAGAAATATAGTAAGTATAGGAGCATATTTAAAATAAAATAAAGGTATATTCTATCCGTCCATCTGTTTGTACACTGATTTAAAAGACTGAGCTTATAAAACAACACCAAACAGTCTGTTCTGTCTGTACTGTGGTCAGTAATTATCACCTTCGACAGATTACACAGGTTTAGTTGTTTATAGCAGGATGTACACCATAAACTTCGTAAAAGTACTAATCTCTCATTTTTATTATGCTGGCAAAGAATTTCTGAATGTTTGAGGGTCCTGAAAAAAAAACAACCTGTGGACCCACAACCGAGCCCCCTCTGTCTCGACAAAGCATAGTAAGGTATTAATGCATCTAATGAGAGCTAACAGAAGAAACATCAGCTTCTATAGAACACTTTGTAAATGTTGTGACTGAAAATGACACCTTGTTTTAGCAATCAATTACTTAGTATAGCAAACACTTATTCTTGTGTCTTTTCTTTTGAGGTATAAAACAAATTCTTAGCGACTTAATATTACAATAATGTGATTTTTGTAGCCACAATTGAGTACAGTAAGAACACGGTAGTCAGATTGCAGTATTAAGACTGCCTTTTAGGTTGAAAGATTCTGGGGGCCTATCAGATCACAGGACCCAACTTGCCAATCAGACTGCATAATTCAGAGCACAGGAACCCCACAGCCAATCAGAGTGCTAGGTCCCAGCAATTGCTTGGTTTGCTTGCCCTCCAAATTGGCCTCTGGTGAAGCAGACAGGCTCCAGTGACCCAGCAAAGTTCTCCATTAGCAAGCTCAGCTGCCACCTGCGCTAGTGGCAAATCCTGCCCTTAAAAACTTCCCACATAGCTTTGCTTCCTGTCCTCATCCATGATTATCATACAACCATCATTTTTACCAATTTCACAAGTCTGCTTTTGTGCTGCTTTCAGTATTCTTTGTACTTCTTAGTAATGAAAAGTTTATACTTTAAATCATTTGCAATTATATTCATTCCAAACACACAGACACAGACACACACATATTTGTCATGCTTGCCATGTCTGGAATGTTTGTAACTGCAAATGATTGTATGTATGTATGTATGTATGTATGTATGTGTGTGTGTTTGTGTGTGAGTGTGAATATTTTGTTGCCTTGGTTTTCTTTTCCACAAATGTTGTTTAGAATCCAGTAAAAACTGTGGAAACGCAGCGTAAGGTGCGGTTCCACTGTTATAGTCTGCGGAAACTATAATGTTAGGATGTCAAAAGCTTTGTGCACTCACCTTCAACAAAAACAAAACTTGTTTTTCTTTACTACCGAGGAAGCTGCCCTTAGGAGACAGACATAATTACTAACATCCAGAGAATTTTCAAAGGAAGACGTTTTACTGGAAAATTCCACATCCTTTGGTGCCAGATTTATCTACCCTCCGTGGGACTGCCGCAGATAAGCACGCTGCTCTCGAGTTGCCATTGTCTTCTTATGTTACAGTGATAACAGGACTGCGCGCCCACTGTGTGGTGCCTGGGACAGTGCACCTGTCTGATTGCGCAACGTGGGTCATACCACCACACCAGCTCAAGCCTTGATTTATGCTGGCTGATTTACTCAGATTGGCTATCACTCTTCCATTTTGGCTTTCTTCTCCTGAAATCAGCAACTGATATGAGCCAAAACTGCACATGAAAAAGGCCAGAGTGGGCCGCACGGAATGAGTACAGAATTATATAACTGTTTCCTTTGTATGTCGGATTTCTCTGTGTGTTATTAGATTTTGCATATGTTGTGTGTATCTTCCAGGGGTACAGAGGTCAGGCAGAGGTGTGTGTGCCCCTGGAGGAAGATGACGACTTCCAAAGGTTGGAATGGCTTCAGCGGCCCAGTGCCTGAGCACACATTGTGGAGAGCATACTGATGCCAATGGCAGCGTCGAGAATGCTACCCCATACCCCGGAGAGCACGAACAGCTGCTGCTGCCAGAGCTGCCTGTGTTGACAGTGCTACTTTGTGATGGTGTGTGTGTGTATTTACTGGACTCCTACTGGTCTGAATCCAGCGGTGCTCAGAAAAGGAGAAAAAGTGAAAGACAAGGAGTCCAGCATAGAAAGTTTGCTGTCCAGTTTCTAAACACTTGGTGAGGAGATTTAGACCAATCTGAAGTTGCACCTGAGACTAGCATTTTCCTGCTATCTCACCATCACAGCAACTAATGCTTAATGAGGTTGGAATTAAAAAAAAAAACAACAACATTCTATTTGATGACCACACACTTTGGCCGGAAACACTGATCAACCTAGAGAACACCATGCTGAAGCCAAAACCAAACGAGTTCACTTCTAGCTGCACTAAGAAACGCTGCACCATAAATATTGTAATCGCCTGTATTTGACTGGGGCCCTAGCAAACTAGCAAAGCGATGTTTTCTCACTTAACTGGACAGATACAACTTTGGCTAATTTTCCCTCCCCTAACACACAAGGAACGACCTCAAGATGATATCAAGTGAAGAAAAGTTGATAGCAACTGCTTTGCATGCTATAACGTGTAATGAACTGTTACATTTCAAAAGCTTCCCGAGCTTTAATGTTATTTATGCTCTCAGGTCCTTTAGCTGTTCATCATTTATTCATCATCCACATTCTCAGCACGTGCCATCGCTCTGCTTGAGGAATGTCCTGATGATTCACACGTTCCTCATGTGAAGCACTTCCAGAAAGGTTTAACGTTCAGATAAAACCACGGCATTATTTCCAGCAGTCACTCACAAAGGTGCACCAGAAATTAGACACGACAGCCGAGCAAGCGGTGAAGGCAGCTGCACAATGCGTGTGCGTCAATACGCATGTGTATACGTGCATGCATGCACGTGTGTGTGTGTGTGTGCGTGCGCGCGCGCGTGTGTATGTGCTTGTGGCTGCTCGCTAGGAGCAAGGGCTGAAGTGTGAGACGCCACACACTCCCACGTCACCCTCCAGGCTCAGCCATCTGGCCCAGCCACCCAAACCCAATCCAGTGCATTTATCTACAAAATAACACCAAGCACCTCGTAAAACTCCGTACCCAGAGATAATTAGCAAGGCAAGAGCTCCAAACCAGAGCAGATTGATGTCAGGGAAGTGCCATTAGCTTTACTAACACACTGGGAGCTGCAAGGTTGTTAGGACATTGCCCAAGATTTAAAAGATGAACAGAGCGCGTGAGAGGGAGCGTCTGTCCACTGTCATAAAAGGCCTTTGAGAAAGGCACTCTAGGCTTGCTTGCATGGACATATCTTAAACCGCTCGTTTGATCCCAGCCTCCCCCCATATTGGTTCGTACTGCCCTTCTGTCCGGGTGGTTTCTGCCATCTATGCCATCTGTCTCATCATTTGGTCAACCCGTCGATCCAACAAAGCACACGAGGATGCAGTTGTAACTAAGGGCACGGGTGGACAGAGAACTCATAGTACTGTTGTGAGTAATTAATATAGAAAATAAAGAATGATTCAGTTGTTTATTCAAAAATGACTCGTGCATCTGCAATCATAATCAGAAAATAATCAGGTTAGCTTTGGATATATGGTTGAAAATAAGATGTACAAACAAAACATAAGCAAGACATGAGATGGCAATATTTTTGACTGTTCACAGTATGTTCTGCTTGTATATTATCTGAAAGATATTTGCAGATTATTAGCACACCTTTCCATGTTCTGTGTAAGGAACAACATTTACATTAAACGACATTCGATTAGTTTAAACTACATTAGATTCGATTCGATTATAAGGTCTCTTGGTTTTTGGTTTCCAACAAAATAGTTGAAGGCTATGAATGTATTATTCCTGTTTAATGAAGGATCCTCACTGGCCATTAAAAACATAACTTGATAACTCGATTATTAATGATATATATTTTAGTAACAGCCCTAGTGCCCAATAGTTACTGTGTTGTTTCTGCAGTTACTATATACTCACACACTTTCAACAACTGGTCTAAATCAAAAATGATGATTATTATTTTGACACATTAAAATATAATATATAACATGATGGTTTCCTGAGAATATTGCGGATGTCATCAGTACTCACTTAACGTTTCATTACAAAGAGAGGTTAATTAGCCGTGCCGCTGTGTGTTGTGAAAGCATTGTGATATTGTATTTTTTCCATATTGTCAGTCCTTACCAAAACCCGTGTTTATTATCCATGCAGTTATCCAGTGATCAGGAAGCACTGACAATACTCACAGAAAAGCATGCCATACCGGCATTTTGCCCACTTCTGCTTGTATCCACTGAAGGAGACTCAAACCATGGATGAGAAAAAGAAAGCCTTTTTCTCTTCTTTTCTCCTTTTTTTCTCTCAGAACAGATGGCGCGTATTTAGGGGATATTTAGCAGAGTGTAAATGCATTAGGAGTTTTCCACCCCCTCTGCTCCCAGACCGTGGAGATATGCCACGTCCCACTCAAAAGAGGCTCCACAGTCTCTCAGACATTTCACCATGCAGCTTTATGATTCATCAATTATCTAATCTGGGCTGAACTGAGAATAAATTATTCCTTTTTTTAGCTGTATATTGTGTAACTGCTGTCTATGAGTGTGTGTGTGTGTGTGTGTGTGTGTGTGTGTGTGTGAATGTGAAGAGTCCCGTCGTGCGGCACGCTGTGTGTAAGGCCAGAGGTTGTGTACATACAGGGAAGGAACTGCTGTGCGTGTATGTGTGTAACAGCTGGGTTGGATCTTTTCCACGATTTTCTTATAACACAGAGTGATTGCATAACTCTCTGATCTCCTGCCTTGGCTTGCTGCTTGCCCTACATATCTCCTGTCCCGAGACTGAGCTTTAAGATGCTCAAACACACAATCAAATAATTTTCTAGTCTCTGCATATTGTCGTCTCCTTCTCCATCTGGATCAGCAACATGTCAAGCTCTTATGTGGTATCTTAGCAGTCGCACCTACAGGTCAGAAATCAGTCGTCTGACACGGAATTTCACTCACCGCTCACGTGTCTTGTTCAAGAGAAGTTGCAGACACATGTGTGCGTTTGTCCATAAAAAGCACTGCCAACGAAATACTACACTCCATGCTCACTGCCAAGCATCAGTAAGAGGGGTGTAAAGCCCCCCCAGCACTGGGCTGTAGAACAGAGAAACTGCATTCTCTGGAGTGATGCCGCTAGCCATTGATCCAGAGCTAGCCATCCAGCATCAGTACCTGACCTCATTAATAGCCAAATGCAAACAAATTCTCACCGCAGTGTTCCACTATCTAGGGTAAGGCTTTGTCAGAAGAATAGAGACAGCAGCACCTACCATTTTCAGTCAGTATCTACAGGTATCTGCACACTTTTGGACATCTGGAAGTGTACTTTAATGTACAGTGATGGGAAGTTCATACTCAACCAATTCTATCAAACTTTGCATTTCAAGGAATTAAAAAAATTGAGTCAGCATTAAGGGAAGTCAAGTCAGCTCTATTCCCAGCTCCTTCATATGCAATGGCTTTAGGTTCAGCAAGTGACTGTGATAATCATTACTTTCATGCTACTTTCATCTCTCAGTGAGGTGCTTAATAAGATTAAACTGTGAAAGACAGTTATTCTAATTGCTCCCCAGCTAACCTGTCCTGGGTGTTTCTCAACCTTTCACCCCGAGCCCGGTCTCACGAGTTTTCGAAAATACAATTTAATCAAAATACATGCTCCGATCACGTTTTAGGGCGTTTATTCGTGCTAGTACAACGCTTCACTACCCGGACAGTAGGAGAGAAATAATGAGTTGATTCCTTACCGTAACCTAACCCTAACCTTAACCTTAACCTTAACCTTAACCTAACCCTAACCCTAACCCTAACCTTAACCTTAACCTTAACCTTAACCTTAACCTTAACCATAACCATAACCTAACCCTAACCCTAACCCTAACCCTAACCTTAACCTTAAGCTTAACCTAACTCTAACCTTAACCTAACCATAAGAGTCACCAGTTAGCGCAGATACTGGTGATTCAACGCAGTGCGCATGAAAATACTTAGGGTAGTGTAGCGTTGTCCCAGCACGAAAAAGTGAAGGGTTGTCCTAGCACGAAAAAGCCCTTAATCGTGATCGGAGCACATATTTTGATTAAATTTTATTTTGTGATGGCTGCACGAAAAGTCGTGAGACCGGGTTGTCACCCCATGACTGCTGGGACTGATTCCAGCATCCCCCATGTCCCTGGTGAAGGATAGCCAGTTCAGATAATGGTTGGACGGATGGACGGATGGATATAATTCTAATTCCAAGTTCTTTAGTCTTGTGGAAGTGAATATCACTTAGATGCTACAGAAAAGCTTTGGTTTTGACTGGAATGAGTTCAGTCGAATCAGTTGAGAAGAGTTTGTTTTACATGGTGAACATGGCTTGCACAGTAGCAAAAATATCAGCACAGAAGTCCAGACTTGTTTTCTTTGTAATCAAAGATATGTAATAAGATAAGATGTAGAGACTGTAGTTGACTGTTGACAGGCTCTACTAAAATCTATGGAACACGCTCGCCGCCCAACCCCTTCCAATGAGGCACTCAGTGTCTGTGATTCATGTTTCTGAAACTCCATGAGAAGGGACTGATTAATCGTTGTGTTGGATTGCGGAAAGAGACATTTTATTTTCTGATTTAAGACAGCTTTGAGGTTTGTTTTCCCACAGCTCTGCTGACAACATGGATGCTTCAGGCCAAACAACCCTGTTCTACTACCTAAGCTGGGTTTTGTGGTTCCTTTGTAGCAGCTACATTTAAGTCATGGGAATACTGCGAAAAGCCTTACCTGTGGAGCAGACTTGGTAGGAATGTGCCAGTTGTGGTCAGCATGTGGTGCATCATGCTAAATGTCAGTGTTACCTAAGAGAAGTTCAGCTCTACCTCTAATGAGCTGGAACTGATCTGAGTTCAGAAGAAGGCCCAGAAATGCTGACCTTTACCCCCTTAAACCTTCTGATGTGTTTTTCAAAGCACAGGGAGCACAGTTCCATAAACTTTAGACTCGCAATTAGCAATTACCCAGTAATGCTCAAATTATACCGCAGCCCTGAGCATCTGCCTTAATCCTAAGCAAAGTATTTTCCTATTTTGGATCACTGCAAGTTAAATTAGGCCTCGACATGGCCTTCACAATGTCTGGTTTCTCCTCCCAGATTCACATTTGTAGGTGTTTGGTGGTCCCACGGATGGGATGGCTCCTCTGGTCTTCTTAAAAGCACCAGGACGCGCTGACAGAATAAAAAGCATGTTGCAATATTTATGGTTTCCCATGTACATTCAGGGAACAGGGAAGTCAGTGACTCTTCACACTGGAGGAGGAAGAAGAAACAGGTTGTATGCTTTTCAAGGTTCCAGATGGTGATAAGATCGACTCTGGCTTTAAAGGAGTCCAAGCTCCTTTTAGATCATGCTAAACTTAATTCAGCCTTTACTTAAAATGAACTTATGTAGGCCTACTTTCAAACACTCCTTCATTTTCACTGCTGGCCCACACGTTGCATCTTCTGACTCAGCAACTCACCTCCCAGGATAGATTGTGTAACATCATCTCTTGCTACATAATCTCCTAGCCGTATATTAAGCCATATTGATGGATCCAAAGTCCATTGCTTGAAAGCACGTGTTTTTTTAACCTAACCATAATTTTAACACTTTCACATTATTGCAACATATTTCTGATTAACTTGCTTTTGGTTTAAGAACGTATATTGTTAGTATATTGGCTGATTGAAGTTTTAGTGGAGGCAGTTTGAAAGGATTGTGACTATAAAACATGCTCTGACCTGATACAACATTTCACCCTTAAAACAAAACTCCTATTTCTCAATAGCTCCTTAAACTTGATTTTAATATTTTACATTGTGTGGTGGTTCTTTAAACATTAAAAATGTTCTTAACACTGTGCATTTCAATTACTTTTTCTTTACAGGTCCTTCACTCCAAAACGTCTTGCAGAAAATGTTTTGTAAAACAACTTTACACAATTTTCCCTCCTTTTACAATGAATGT
>JBBIGA010000032.1:7685268-7705095 GCA_037576975.1 Alestes dentex
GTTCACCTCGCCAGTTAATTGTCAGGTTTAGTGAATGTGTTTGAGGAGAACCACCATCAAACTGTGCTGGACACCGGCCCTCCAGGGCCGAAGATTGACACCCCTGATGTAGATGATGTTTGTGCAACAATACTGCACAGTAGGCCAGTGCAACACTTAGCCGATGCCAGCCACTCTCCCTGTAGGTCCCTGTAGGATTTTTCTTAGCTTCTAAGTCCTGAGAGTTTTGAAGGGTCATATATTGCATTACACAATGGAATTATTTACACCTCACTTTGATGAGGGCCTAGTGCACCAAATAAGCTCTGACATCACATGAAAAAAACCAAACAAACCCTGAATTGTTGATCGGTTCACAGGGTGACCACACTTTTGCACATGCCACACTTTCGTTTATTTTGTATTCTTTTTTATTTATTTATTTACTTACTTATTTTAGGGCAAAACACAGAATTGTTTCCAGAAGAGTAAGTACCAGCCTAGACCTTCTGCTTGTGATCATGTACCATGTTAAACCGCACCCATGCGAACCCAGTACGCCAATTCAATGTGGCACTCAATGCGATGTTAAAGCAGCTGCAGATATTAAACTCAGCTGTTTACTTGGGTTTGACTTGGGTATGAATCAGGTGTGTTAGAAAATAGAAAACACTACACTGCGCTAGGTTAGGACTGTTCAGAACTTGCCAGGATTACTGTGGATGATCAGAATGTCCTTGGCTGTTCGGCTGCATAGTGTCGTTTATCAGAGTGTGACACCACCGGTAGGTCATATTAGACATTATAGCAGCATCTCAACACGGCTGATGAGAACACCACTGTTCCACAGAGTGAAACGGTGAAAGGCCTAATTACCAGACAGGATGATCTATGGCTCCCCCTGCTCAGACCAATTAGGGGGCCACATGAATGGCTTTACTCTCCTGCCAATACCAACACTGGCGTGGCTCATGGCCGATTTTGACGATATCTCAGAGGAGCAGCTCACTGAACGTGCATGCCAAAACTCACTTAAGTAATGTCCAGACAAAGCCTCATTAAAACTGTCTCACTTTGATTGCTCGAGACTAGTGGGTAGTCTAATTCTTACTCATAGACACCAGCTGAGCTGAAATGATTTGCATCTCGTGGGACGGAGTGGGAGTCGGCATTTCCTCAGTCATTTGCCAGCACGGACAAGAGGTCAGAAAAAGGCCCTTCAACCAGAGAGAAGAGAGGCAGCAGTGGACAGAAACTGTGCATTTGATTTGTTAATGCCTCCCGTCATCCTGGGAACATCTCCCTGATACCATATACTCCCTCTTTGGTTTCTTGTGGCTCTGGGGCCAGAAGTATGTACTGTGTATGGACTGTGGTATTAGAGAGATGCCATAGAAGAACTTTTCGTTCCCTAAAGAACTTTTCAGGGGGGCTCTTTTCAGTTCAGCATGTTTTTTTAGGGCCGTTTTTGTCAAGGAGACAAGCGAGTCCAAAGAACCTCCACAAGCAAAGCTTTGGTAAAAATGTACGTTCTTTCAGAGAATTCCAAATGTCCAAGTTACAAGCTATATCCAGCGTTAATTTGTGAAAGCATATTAGTCAGTTCAAGTCAAGTTTATTTGTATATTTGTATAACCCATGTGCTTAACAGGAATAGAATAAAAGTATTTCTCATAAAAACAGTGGAAAGTAAAAAATAAAAGAATATAGTCGTTTTAAAAATGCACAGAAAATCAATAAAAGAATATTAAAAGTGTGATGGAAGTACGGATATTTTAAAGCAGGCAGAGGAGAATAGTGTGGGTTTTTTTTAGCAGATTTTTAAAACTGGCTACAACAGATTAGATTGGATTCAGCTGTGCAGATTACAGACACAAATCCAATAAAACAGAGGCGGCATCTAACCAGAAGTTCAAACGAACAGTATTATTTATGGCGTAAGCTTTATGTACAGTGTTACTGACAGTGGAGAACAACATATATTCAATTTATTGTATAACGTATTAAATAGGCTGCAAATAGAGGTGAAGTGAGGGGGGTGTATATATAAGGTTGAATGTGTGTATAATAAAAATGATCTGTACAGCATGAAAGGTTCAGCCTGTACAAGAATGAGCAGGGCAAATGTAAAAGTACTGAAACAGGTGCAGTGATGAGTACAATACTATTTAGCGCTGTAGCGTGGAGTTCAGCAGGGTCACAGCCCCAGGGAACAACATATGCCATGTTCTGAATGTTCTGAATATGGGACCTTGCTCCACTTCCAAAAGCTCGGCGATGACTTCACCGCCGAGAAAGCCGGAGTAAACTGCCTTAGTGCTTTGAACCAGCACGTAAAACTGACAACAACTGACAGTTCCAGTTGATTGGGTTTTCCTGGAGCAGTGTCGGTGTCTTGTAACATCACATCTCCATAATCCTCCTGCCCAAAAGGGCACCCATCATGAGGGTCAGATGGTGATTGGCACGGGAGCTTCTCATTGGATTGTCATGCCTTTTATTTCTCCCTGAGCCAGGGCCTGGCCGCAGACAGGTGTCTGATGGGCCGTGGCAGGGCCGTGGACAGCTGGGCCCAGGGCTTGGCTGCTGACCCAGGCAAAGGAACGGTGATTCACTCTGGTGCCTCCTATCACCAAGGCAGGAGGCGTGAGGAGCTGTTTTTCTAAGAACTATCATTTACAGAGCAAAACATTGCTGAAAACACAAGGGATGAAAACCGGATGTTTGCTTCCTTCCAGCTAGGAAAACACCCCGAGATGAATTTTACAGATAAGAGATGAATATCACAGGCGCACGCACCTTCTTTTAAGGATCCGCACTTCCATCACACTGCTACTCTCTTCACTGATTTTCTATACAGTCTTTTATTTTTTAAATATTTTTTACTATTTGTACTATTTTTATTTTTTTTAACAATATTTTATTCCATTCCTGTAAAACTACAGGTTTGTGTAGGATGTTGGGCTATTTAGATAAACTTGACTTGCCTTAACTTGACAAATTTATGGACTGCCTACCTCAGGAAAATGGTCCAAGTTTATATCAGCAGACTTGATCAACTCCTCCCATCCAGATGACTGCAAACACATATCAATTCAAAGGTAAATACTGGGTGTACAGTGTCCGATCGCTGTGCACTTCTTACTCTTGGATCAATTTACCCCTGTAATTGCAGCTACTTACCCACTCTCATGAGCAAACACAATATCCTCACCCAAAACCTTTGGCCTTTCTCGGGTAATTGTTTATGGAAGACTGGATTTCTTAATCCATTAATTGGTGTGAACTTAAGTGAACTAAGCTGCACTCGTTCCATGTTGTGCAAACTAGCACCAGGCACTCACACCCTTGAAACACAGGCTTGTTATGAAAACCGTGCACTGGCTACCGCTGCTTCCTAATCATTACAGCAATTCAAACATTCTGTATGACAAATGCCAGTGATGACTCAGTGGAAGGGCGGAAAGATTACTGTCAACTCCGCACAACAGTCGCCATGGTGCCAATGTGTAGGCTGACAGTTTTATATTTACAGCCGTCAAACGTACGCTGTAACAGACAGAGACCTATCAGTCGTGACAACAGGTGCACTTTTTTCAGCTAAAACTGTTTTATAAACCCCACTTCTCTTAGTTGCATAAGGGATATTCAGAAAGTACTGGCCATTATGCAAGAACTAATGATGATGGAAAAAGTGTGAGACACTCCTAGAAACTAAGAGCCCTGAATAAAATATACACCGGCTATAATAAAGCTACAATAACAGGAAAGTATTCACTACTAAATCTGAAAGTTTCCACCTACTGTTAAGTCCTCGGATTGATTAGGATGTTGGGACGATGTTAACATTAGGGACGGGTGGATCAATACTGCAGTGATACTTCTGATCCTGAAGTTTCCTTTTTTGATTTCTGGAAAAACATAATTGCATAGAAATGATTCAAACGTACTTGGAAAACTATTTTGACATCAAATTCCATTTTAATGTTATAGGTTTGTTAGAACATATGAAATATGGGTTTATGTGTTTGTGTGTGTGTGTGCGTGTGTGTGTGTGTGAGAGAGAGAGAGAGAGAGAGAGAGAGAAAGAGAGAGAGAGATAGAGAAATATTTGAGAGAAATTGTGGAAAACATTAAACAGTCCCAGCGTAAATCACAAATATGTTTACATTTCTACAGACTTTTAAAAGTATCAGTCCAAACGTATTGTAATGGGGTTTTTTTATTAAATCAAATTCCATAATAAGTTTGTCATATTCAGAGAGAGAGAGACGCGGAAAACCACAAAAAATCCAAGCATAAATCACACATATTAAATGTTTTTGAAAACATTTCGGTATACAAAATGATAAAAGTGGTCTCGTTCATCCCTGTTATAAC
Organism: Alestes dentex; assembly: GCA_037576975.1. Taxonomy (NCBI): domain Eukaryota; kingdom Metazoa; phylum Chordata; class Actinopteri; order Characiformes; family Alestidae; genus Alestes; species Alestes dentex. The sequence goes on from JBBIGA010000032.1 coordinate 7,689,628, forward strand.
GCAACAAAGTGAGTCACAGCAAAGAAGAGGGTGCGTAATAATGTCATACAGGTTTTAGAAACACTTGTATGGAGTCAGAAGTATTCATCTTCACCCTGTCCGTCAGTCAGGCCGGGTGTCTGCCAGCCCACCAGTGTCCATTCTGCTGTGTGAGAGAAGCTGGGTGAAATAAACGCGAGAGGAAACAAAAGGCGTAAAATCCGATCTAATTATCTCCCCTAACAACGAGCGGGCACTATCAGTGCACTTTTTTAAATTCAATTTCGCCGCTTTTCTTCCTGTGTGAGAAATATAGCTGCTGAACTGCTCGGCTAGCTGTGCATATTAATGAGGCGAGAGGGGGCTTTTTTAAAAGCCAGCCGCTCAGCAGCGTCCCCTCACACTCCACACACTCACTCACACACACACACTCACACACTCAAACGCACACAGCTCCGTGCGCCAGGCTGCCTCACTGACTGACTGACGGTCTGCTGCGCAGTCCCTGCAACCTGCCTGCCTACCTCGCAGCCTCTGGGAGACCAAACAGCCTTCAGCAGGAGAGAAAGTCTGGAGAGATTAACTCTACAGAAGGATATCGACATTTTCTCGTTTTAAACTCTGAGGGAAAAAAAACAGGCAGCCAGTTCTAAGAAGCTCCATCAACATCCAGCAGCCTTTTACTGGGATGAATCGCTGCACAGCCGCGCTACTTTTGCTGGTCATCGCCATTTATTCGCTCAACACAGAAGGTAGACTGTTTTTTGTCTGTTCTTTTCCGTTTTTTTGTCTTTTGTGTCTTTCACATAAAACAGATTTGAGTGACGACCTGCCCAAGATTAGTAGTTTGTTTACTTTTGGCACTGCAGTTGCGTCCCAAATCACACCTCTACTCTTCACATACTTCATTAATGAATGGATTTCCAATTGTTGTGTTCTGTTTTTACGCACCATTAAGTGTGGTAGTATGCAGTTCTGGACGCAGCCCTTGTTGTAGAAGAAAAAGGGGCTCTTTCTTTGCCCTGTTCGGTGAGGACTGGGATTTTCATTGAGTACCCTCTTGAGTACTTACTACTTACTTACTTACAGGAGCACTAAATCCCTGTAAGTGAGATTTCTTGTTTCTTCGGGAAAAAATCAGTTTGTCGTGCAAAAGTTGCCCAATAATAGAGTCTAGTGACACTCTGTTTGGGATGAGTTGGTTTTGGCCCCTGTCCCAAGAGGCTGGAGAGGGCTGATGCTGAATGGAACAGATTGAGAAGGCTGATAAGGTCACACTTCACCTCCTTTCAGTCCAGGCAACACAAACAGCCTCTCAACTTTTGGTGGAAGGTGCGGGAAGGCGTTAAATTGAAATTGCATGGAGTGTGGCTGGTGGTTTCAAGTGGTCTGTAAACTAACTGGGCTTCATTGTGTATAATTTGCTATCCTTTCACAAGTGACACTTTGACATTGAACAGCTCTGTGTTTCTAAAGAAACTGTTGAAATGAGAAGTTAACAGATCATTTCTCCTAGTTGCACATGATGATGTATCTCATTACAGTTTGCATTTTCTTTCTTGCAGCGTACAAGTGCAGATGCACAAGGAAAGGCCCCAAGATACGGTACAAGGACGTGCAAAAACTTGAGATTAAACCTAAACATCCATTCTGCCAAGAGAAAATGATATTGTAAGTTTTTAAGACTCGCTCTATGTCTCTGTCCCTTTCTCTGCTTCCTTCATCATGCAGACAAATAACACATACTACACTAAAGTACCAGTTACAGAACAGACGGGAAAGTGGGCTCATGTGTGTTTGCGGTAAATGGTAACACGATGGCTCTGTCCATCTCTGAGCTGTGAAATGAGGTGCTGGTTACCTCATTAAATATTGACATTACAGTCCAGTGGAGCCACTGAGACTCCAAAAGGGATTTCATTTGAACTCTTTGTTACAGGTGTGGAGTTCAGTTTAGTTGTAGTAGTCATGTGTATGTCAATACACCGACAATGAAATGAGACGAACAGTCAACTCAACATTAAGAGCAACAAGAGTCATATAAAATATAGAAAATAATATAAAAGGATTTAAATAAAAATAGTATAAACTGTTAGCCATGTGCATAATAATAAGACTATCAGTGTGTAAAAGTAAAAGTGGCGTGTGTGTACAACAATATTATACATTGGGTGTGTAGGAATAGTAGCAATCAGGCTTGATAGAGTGATAGATGGTGTTTTAGATTTACAGTCTCGATTTAGAAATTACTGTAATGAAATATTGTATTGTGCACTTAAAGTGTTTTGAATGTAGGATATAGTGCATTTTTAACTGAACGACAAATCTGTAACTTTAGGGAAAAAATAGAAAATCTTAGCTATAGGAAAAATCACGTAAAAAGATGTTTGGCAGTTGGGCAGTACATCACTGTCTAGTTTGAACTGACACATTGGAAAGCTGGTCACAAACTCTGTTACAGTGTTTTTCCTGTACACTCAACTGAAATTCAGAACCTGGATGTGTACCAAAGGGTCTCTGTTGTGTAAAGTGCTTCTGTAATAGGATGTGCACACTGCTGCCATCTGCTGTTCTTGTATGGAATCATCATAATACAGGTTCTGAGAAACATCTATGAGTATTTAATATGCTTTGTTTAAGTGTAATTGTGGACACCTCCAACCTTCATGCACATAATATATCCATATTCCATGTTGCTCCTGAATGGAATCATGTGGGAAAAAAACAGATCTCAAGCATTTCAAATAGAAACAAAGATTTTGTTGCTGACATGGAATTTTAGGTGCTATACAAGCTTGTTTCTTGACAAATATTTATTTTAAAAAACCCACACATTGCAGATGTTATGAAGGGTAATGTAGCACAGATGTGTCTGCTAGTTTAGAATTATAATGTGTTTATACAAGTGAAGCTAACATATTAAAACAGAGACAGCCCAAACAATATGAAACTGGATGCCTGCTAATAAACAGTAAGGTTTCAGTTAATCTCTCTGTGACTCAGCACAGGAGTAGATGTTTGAATTTATTTGTCTGAGATGATGTGTCCTGGCCTGAGTGAAAAACAACCGTGCAGACTGCAGAAAGAGTCCCTTTCTGTGTGTGTGTCTGTGTCTGGCAGGAGGCTCCGTCCCAGAGTTTAGCATTCTGGAAGCCTCCTCAGCCCCATATTCGGTCTTTCTCTGCTCTCCAAATCTAGGCATGATTTTGGCGTCAACAGAATGTTCTGCTGGCTTCACAGGTGCGTAATTTAATTAGCAGATGCAAAAACAGGACAGTTTAGGCCCCTCGTCCTCTGGAAAAATCATAAAATTCCATAACCATCAATGAGTCTACTGTTTAGGTTGTTTAGACTTGCAATCCTAATAACTGAAAAAGGAAGGATTGGCCGCTGTCTTGGATACTTACAGGCCTTTACTGTACCAGTCTGAAGTACCTTTGCACTACTTGGAAAAAAGCCAGCTTTAACTACATTCTCTGCAGCCCCCCATTGGCCTGTTTAGGATGTCCTTCTATTTCAGACACTCCACCGCATGCCATAAATCATGTGGCAAACAATCTCACATAACTAGGCATATCATTAACAGGCAGGGGACTAAGGACCATCTTTAAATCTGTCAAATAGGAATTTAATTGGAAAGAAAGACATTGATATTTGTGTTGTGTGTTAATTTAACACAGTGTTGGAGCATTTCTGTTGTAGCATTCATTTAAAATGTAAACGGCAGCGAAAAAATTGATTTACATTGTTTTTGTACAATGGCAACCGCATATCCAACTACTTAAAAAAAAGTTGTTCATCATTTCAGCGTTAAGCAACATTTTCTCTGGTTGTGGAATATGACTCACAATCCCCTATGGTTTTCTTTTTCCTTCTCTCCATCCCTTTCTTTCTCTGCCTGTTGCCCAGCGTCACCATGGAGAATGTGTCTCGTTTCAAAGGTCAGGAATATTGCCTGCACCCCAGACTGCAGAGCACTAAGAACCTGGTCAAGTGGTTCAGAATCTGGAAGGACAAGCACAGGTAAGGTACACCAAGCAACAGGAGAATGTCAGAGGCACAATGCGTTTGGCTGGACTGCATCGCCCGTTTCCACTGAACAAAATCTCTTTTATTGAATTTATGCCTACTATGTGAACCTTTCCAGACTTGTGCTCAGGCCTTTCCGCTTTTGTGCTTTACATATACTTTTGCATGGCCATGTTTTTTCATATTTTTTGTGTGTTTTGGATGACTATATTTTTATTGTAGACACAAACGAGTGTTAGTTACATCTCCAAATTAAGCATAATTTTGGTTAACCAACCTATTTCCATATTGTCATCAAATTATAACCTACTGAGGTTTTACGAAGACATACAATACATGCAAATGTATACAAAACAGTAGAGCAAGCAGTACAGCAGGCGGTGGGATGATCTGTGTGTTTTAACTACAGACTGACTTTGGACTTTGATCGTGTAAAAAATGGCACACCTTGACCAATTGGGGCTTGTCAGTTGTCAAAATCTGTAGTTCCACAGGGTAAATCTGGCACCTCTGTTTGAATGTCATCATTTCTATATTTATAATGGCTAGATATCACTAAAGAGCCTTTATACTTTATACTTTTAGAATGGCTAGATATCACTGAAGTACCTAAAACACTTAATGCTGGTGAATCAATGAAGAAATGCTGTAGATGTCATTTAGATCCAACTTTGCTTTGTGGTCCCTCTTTTGATTTGTGGTCTGTTTTGTGTCACAGGGTGTATGAGGCCTAGAATGTCAGTGTGAAGAGCTAGTGGCGGAAAACTCTGTGGAATGTACAACACCACCAGTGGAACCGTGGATCAGCGGAGGACCAGTTTTCAGAGAATTGCGAAGCATTTGCTCCGACAAGCTTAACAAGCACAAGAGACCTTTTCTTCAGGAACAATGTCTAGACAAGACATCTGTACAAAAATATCATCACTTATATTTCAAACATAATCGTGGTCCAAAACAAGCGCTATGTATTTATTCCAAGTGTTAGGCTTGCATATGAGACAGCGTAAGAAAGTCTTTAATGAATCGGATTTAGATTTTCAGATGGGGAACGTCATGCCCTGATGTATCTGTCTGCTCTTGGTCTGATTTGATGTATTGTGGTATGTAAAGGGGTTCTACCACACTTTATTTCACATACCATAGAGATGCTGTACAGTAGTGTGCTGCCCACATGGTTTAAACAGCATAGAGAAACTGATCAAAGGGGAGTTTTCCCTTTTTCAAGTTATTTTCAATATATGAATTCATATCATATGTTATTTTGATATCTGAGTAAATCTACTGTCATATGTGGTAACATACAGCACAAAGGTCATTAAAACATACTGTGTAAATAACTGTCTTGTAAATGTTTACCATGTGCCATGCCAACACACAGCTGGTTAAAAAGTTCGCTAAGAGCACGTCCCTATAAGCAGATTGACTAATTCCCACTGTTTTCCACAGACTTTAATCGATTTGATCTAGGATCTCTTGATCTTCTCTCTGTGAACATGAATATGTCATAAATTCCACACAGTTATGCACGTTTGAGTGTCACTTAACATTCCAGATGGTTTAGCTGCAGGCAACGTGTGTGGATGCCACTCAAATTATTCCTGGAAACACTACCATGTTTACTCCTGTGCTCACGGGTTTGAGGCCTTTGAGGCCTACAGTAAGTCAGTTTGTTTACCTTCAAACTTTCTATTGAATCATAGCCCTTCCACGACCACATCATGGGCCTCTTCTGTGGGATAATGTTTTTTCTATTGCTTTGGCATATTTAGTATGACAAGTGTGTCATTTTCCATTAAGCTGTTCTCTTTTCTGTCATGTTATATTCTGGCAGCCCTGCACATTTTAGTGTTTCCCCTGCTTCTAACACACCTGATCCACGTAGTCAACTAATTACCAAGCCCTTCCTCGGATGAACGGGTTGTGTTAGAGTAGAAAGTTACTAAAATGTGCAGGAAAGGGGTTTTCCAGGATAAGGGTTGATAAACGGTGGCGTAAGCAAACGGTTAAGTATCTTGTAAATACAGAACATTTTTGCCTAGGTTCATTCAGAATTTTATAGTAGAGCTATGTATTGTTGTCGTTTCACTATTTAAATATTCAATAACAGTAATATTTGAGTCTGTGTGTTTGGGTTTACCCACCAAACACTGCTTTGGTTGCATTCCAATGAGTGTAAACTACAAGCAAAGCAATAAAACTATTTAAATGACTCTGGATCTGCATTCACTGCTTCATGCTTTTTTGTTAAAGTCACATACTGCAATGAACTGGTAATTAAAGAGCAACTGATTCAAAATTTCTGAAGGATTCAATCATTGCGATAAACAAATGCAAAGTGATTCACTTTAGAGGAATTTACCAGTTCTTATTTCTTTACAGTGTTGGTGATGGAAACCAGACCCTGTGATGCCTACAAAGCAAATTAATTAAATATCATTTGTAGCCATTTAATGTATGATCCATAATTCATGTCTGTATGTTAATCATGGTAAGATACTGATAAGGTTGCTTTGGGGACTACATACAACATACTGAATGCACCTCTATGCCACCTCTATCTCTGAAACCATCAAACCATTCTGAATTACAATTGAGTTTTCATTTAGAAAACTCGGTGAAGTTACCCTTTAACGAGCCCGGAAGTGTAATATATGCGAGAGACAGCAGGTGGCGCAGAGTTCGGTGCTCTGACTGCGCTTTTTTCAAAACTGCGCACTATCGTACCAAACAGCACTTCAAAACAGCACAACGCAGTTCTGCACTGCTGCATAAGTATCTCACCACACTCGAAAGAAAAGTCATTTTTCGACCTGAACTGTGTTGTTAATGCGTGAGAAATAAACACTCAGTTCGTGGGTCGTGGAGAGAGAGGCGGCTCGTTTGTAATACTCCATGTTCACCTGTAGGTGGGGCCCTTGTTTAACACTGGCAGTGGTGAACGTTGTTGCTCGAATTTTCCTCGCCTTTTTTCATTAAATGCACAATGTGGACAAAAGTATTGGGACACACCTCTCACTTACTGAATTCAGGTGACCCAAGTTAAGGGCAATTTTATTTCTTCAGTATACCAAACCATGCTTCCATGCAATATTGTGGAGCCTTTTCTGTTCCAGCATGACTGTGCCCCAGTGCACGAAGCAAGATCCATAAAGACATAAAGACAGCTCCAAAGGGGGGACCAACTCCATATTAAAGTCCCTGTTGAAGAAATGGCCATGCGTCCCGATACTTTTGTCCACATAGTCTAAATTAAAAAGTTAGAAAAGTGCTCCGGAAAGTACTTTGCTAATTGTAAACAACAAGTTTTTAAATAGTATAAGTGTGTTTGAAATAATAAAAGTTGATCATTCAAATACAGATCACAAGTGTGCAGAGACATTTTCTTTGTCTGTTTTATGTTTGAGATAAAACAGTAGAACGCCTTCTAAAATTAATAATCAAAACAATATCCTGTCTGAGCTTTCCTCGTCCTCTCATTGTGTCCACCTGGACTATATATTCTCATTTTTTGGTTTTTAAGTGCATGTGGGCCTTTAGAGCTGGAGCTACCAGAGAGAGATCAGAATCACACCATATGGACATAAGTATTGACTTTAATGACACTGCATTCAAATACTCACATTTTAATATGAAGCTGGTCCACCCTTTGCAGCTATAACAGGTTCCACAATTCTTGGAAGGCTTTGCACAAGATTTTGGAGTCTTTCTGTGAGAATCTGTGCCCTTTCCGTCTGTAGAGCTTTTATGAGATCAGGCACTGAAGTTGGACTATAAGGCCAGTTCATCCCAAAGGTGCTACACGGGGTTTAGTTCAGGGCTCTGTGCGGGCATGTTCTTCCACTCATCCAACTACAGTATGTCTTTATGGGCCTTGCTCTTTAAGGTTATTCCCCAAACCCTGAAAAAGAATTGTGTCCCAATACTTTTGTCCACATTGTGTATATTACATGAGAATGGGCGTTTTTGGTGTTTATTTACGTGTGTGTGTCTTTATGGTTTACAGGATAGCATGAGAAATTGTTTTTATGTGCATGGGCAAGTCATTGTGGAGAAAATTCTGGAAAGAGCAGGCTGGCCGTGAGCTGAGGAGAAAGATGCTGTTGCTAGAGGAGGAGGAGAAGGAGGAGGAAGAGGAGGAGACTGAGTTTTTTGGCATCTCTCTGGCCGTTGTGGGTGTGTAGAGCTCTACTGTACACGACTCAGCGACGGACTCTCAAGCTTTATCTCCATTTTTGAGCAAACAAGGAACCACCTAGAGACGCTTAGCATGCCCTCTCAACATCTCAGTTAGTGTCTCTTTCCGCCCGTGTTCTCTAAAGGTGTCTACTCGGGAAGGAAAATTGCAAAAAACACCATTTATTGCTCTCGATTGACGTCGGATTTGATCTGGTGAGTGCAGGGCTCACTTACTCGACGCTCGGCTAGCTGCCTAGCTAACACTAGCTGTCTGTTGCTAGCATGCTAGTTTTCGACTTGAATCGACATTCTCTAGCATTATAATTGTATTTATTTTCTTTTTCTGATAACTTGCCAAGTTAATACATCGTGCTGGTCGCACGTAAATGCGTGGTTATAAAAACAACATTGCTTGCTAATACAGAATTGTCTTTGTGCCTGGCTACATATTTCCAGTCTTAATCCTAATTCAATGCTGCAAATTATGTCAGCACTTTAGGAATTACAGAATAGCTGTTGTGTATTAACGTTAAAATAGTAGGTCTGTAGAGCGTTTTGTGTGTGTGGGGTTTTTTTTTTTGTTTGTTTTATTGTTTTTTTTTTGGGGGGGGGAACAATTATATAACTTGCTAGGTAAGTTAACAAATGTCTGTGGACGTGCCTTAACTGAAATGCATCTCTTGTCTTTACAGACTGGCAAAATGTTCAGTTTTTTGTGGAAATTAAGTTAGTTAGGCTATGCTACGATGGAGAAGTGCTTTGTGGAAGATAGGAGGGGTCTTCTGATACTGGTTTGTGTTGGTGTTTACTAGAAAACGTGTAACTCAGCTGTCAAACTTGGAGAACCTAATGAAATGTGCAGAAAATGTCAGGTGTGTTAGGTATGACAGCACTGTTTTTAATTTGGGTGAGGTAAACTGTCGGTATGCGAATGAATACCAAACAAGCCCTCGTTCTGGTTTGGTCAGGATGAGTGAATTTAGTGGTTCTCTGCTTTAGACCTGCTGTATGTTTAGGGCGTATTGTTCTAAGTGTGTTTTAGTTACCCATTGTATCTACTTCATAAGGCAGCCTGATGGAGATCAGTCTCTTGTTTCCAACAATGGCTTAAAATCCCACACCCTAAAACACTCTGGTTTAAACATTTCCTATACTTTGTCAGAATAATCAAATGCCATATTCCTGAAGGCTCATCTGTTCACTTCTCCTAATGCGCTAATCTGTCTCCTTGCACTACTCCTACGTAAAGATTTTAGCACTTAGAACTCTCTGGTTCTCACACTGTCCTGATACTTGAATGTTTCCTCGTATTGTAAGTTGCTTTAGAAAAAAGAATTTGAATGAATGTAATGTAATGTAATATTTCTGTTTCAGCCAAACTTATCTGAACCATTCTCCTAAAATCCTCACCTTAAGTGTAGCGAGTCAGCCAAAAAGGTTTAGCTCTAGATTCCCAGATATGGATTAGGTATAGTCTTTGATTAAATTGCTGTGTCAATGCTGAGTCACCTTTGGACTTCTTTTTTTTTTTCCAGTTTGTATTTGGTTCTAGACTAGAAAACTGACCCTGAGGGCTGGTTTCCTGGCCAGGGATTAATCCTGGGAATATATTTTACTTTCAATTTCCATTCAAAACGCAGTGTGGTTAAGGACTAGGGGAAGTCCAACTCATAATGTCTTAAGTTTGTTTCTTTAGGTTTTTTTTTTAAAGGGGGGGGCATTAAAATCAATAGAAGCTACTAATATAACTGAAGACTGCGTCACCCATGTAGATTCATTTTTGTTTTTGTTGCTTTAGTCTTGTGGCTCCCATGTGAACTCAGAGAACATTTAGACACTAAATGTCCTGACCAGTCGAATACATTTGGGGTAAATCTGTAGTTTTGTAAATAAGATTTTTTAGGGAATCTTTCCATTAGCTAAATTCAGTTGTGTTGGCCTGTTGCACCTGCAAAACACTGTGCAGTTGTAGTTTTCTTGTACAATTGAAACACTTTTATTATTATTTTTTTTTTACAATGCGCAGTTGGCAGTATGTCATACTACTTCTCCTCCATGTTTGGTTAATTATTAGCCCACATATGATGCATTAGCAAAAGTTAAAGGTTTGAGTTTAATGATGGACAAATGACTAATAGTCCTCCATATCCCCATGTCACAGACGTTCTCATTTCTGAAGAACAGTGGTTGTTTTCTAATGCAAGGAAGCCAAGCAAAGCCAAAATCCCCTGTCGTGCCAAGGACAGAATGTCTGAAAGACTAGACAAACCCATGCGTTCACACCAGCGTGAAACCGGCTCGCTTCCCAAAACAGAAAAGCGGATGATAGAATAACTTCTTGGAGCCCCTGAGTGAGAGAGCACGGGGCACTGCTCTGCCTGATGCCTGTAGCAGATGCTGGGCAAAGGTGTCCTGTCCTTTAAAACATGCTGAATGTGTCTCGTACAGATTACAGCTAAAGCCAGCTGTCCTTGAGAAGATTTCTCTGCTGTTACTTGGCTCAGTTGCTGGCCTCCTCACCGACTGACAGATTCTCCTCAGACTCATTCTGCCGTCTGCCATGGAAACAGTTGGAGCACCATATGGGTGTGCGCTAGATAAGGGTTAGCACTTATTTGTGATAATGCTATTCAAAAGAACACTGTATTCTAGGTTAACTAGTACCAGCCAAATATTGCAGTAAAACCTGTTTTTATTGCTGCAGATCGCACTCAGCATTAAGCATCTCATGAAACTTGGCACATTTTTCCGATAGCGAAAGTGAAATATGACCGTGCTTCCTGTTTTGTTTGGGAGAGAGTGGTTTATTGTCTCGAGACATTAAGCAGGGATCCTCGGCCAAGAGAACAGTTCGGCATAGAGCAGTTTCTGACTCAGTTTATTGGTAAACCAGCACAACCAGGAGCCAAAGTCATCATATCTATTCTGTTCAAGAGAACAAAACAAATAAACCTTAGTCTAGTGCCTTGGCTGAAGTTTTGAGTACATCATGTGCATCTCCTGCTTCGAAACAGGCTCTCATGTTGCCTGTAATATGTTTAATGTGGTCTGAGCTGCACGAAGGCGACACAGATGTGGTCGTGTGATCTGTCTGGCCAGCGCATCTCGCTGGTTAGCATGACTCAGCCTTCGCTGTGCTATCTATTCAGATGGGACTTCCTAAATAACCCCACACTCAACCACATAATATCTGCTCTGAAAGAGTATCCAGCACGTCCGGTCCAAGCTGTTCAGTGTTTTATTTTAAACATATTTATAATATTTATTAATGTATTCATTTGATTAATTGGAGGAGGGGTGCCCTTCAATGAATGACCAAATAGTTCTCAGCGAATGTCGAATTGCGTTTTTGCTTGAAATGTCCTTCCCTAATCCCAGGATTTTATTTTGCTTCATTCTAACTGGCTCTTTGCACAGCCATCTGTGTGCACTTCTTAATCTGGGAAATACAGTTGGATGGGAATTCAGTTTTGCAAACATTTTGAGTGGGAAACATGTGGGTGGGAACCAAAACTTGTTAAACTGGGAACAAACTGAGTGTGAAGCTTTTTAACCAATCCTGCATCTCTTTAAAATCATGCTTGGATTAAGCGACATTCACAAACATTGACTGATGAGGAACAGGCCTGTCAGCTCATAAGCCTGACATGAGTTACCATTAGGGGTGAACCACAATTTCAGCCACCACATAAAGTGATACGTTTGTTGTTTTTCAGTCAAAAAGTGACAAAAAATGGCTCTAGATGTTAACAGTAAAATGAATAAATAACTGGCCTAGCAATGTCAGGACAGGCACAGTTCAAATACAGACCACAAGTGTGGAGTTGGATCACAGTTTCTACCTTAGAAAACAAAACAATTATAGGTACATCAACATTGGAATTGTTTGCCAATGCCTGTTTATTTACATACAGATGCTAATAGTTAAATATTAGCATTAAAGAGAATTTATTTCTATTGGCTTACAAATGCTGTAAAAAGAATAAAATGGAGACGTTTTACTGTACTAGCTCAGCTTCACGTAAATCTTCAGGTCTTTCAAGTAAAACAAATTTCAACTAACTGTTGAAATATCAATCAAATCTAAACATCTGTAAATCTCTAAACGTCTCTTTCTGTTACAGATTGCTTTTGGCTATTTTTCTTTCCTGAGTAGTGCTGGCTATTTTGAGGACAAAGGTTGCTTGATATCCATTATGTATTCGTTTCCTGGAGGATTGCTTAACATACATGACTAACATTACATATTAACTCTTAGTCTTATGGGGGGTTATTTATGTAAGCAACTGATGGTTAATAGCAATAACTGAGATCAACATAATTCTGAAATCCTGCTGTGCCACGGTGGTAGTGGCACAATAATCTGACCGGTTATGAATGCAGGAGGTCATAAAAAAAATGAAAACCTCGGTCTGAAACGTTTTACTGTAAGGTAGATTAATCTCAAATGAGTGTGACTTGCTTTGAGTCAGAGGTTTTGGAACCTATCAGACACCACTCCGAAAGATTATAGACACCTCATACAATATACAAAATAACAACCGACTCCAGCCCCCATTACAGGAGAGAATGCAGCATTTAGTCTGGTTTAAATTGGAACAAAATAGCTTTTACAGGAATTCACAGAGAAATCAACTTTCTGATACTGAGTTGAGTTACACAGTTTAGAAACGGAACATAAAGAGGTCTTGCAACTTTTTCTTTAATTTACAGAAAGTATTTGCTCAATGCCACTATCCGCAGATCTAAGATTGCGTGTTGGGGCATAGAAGGACCTTCAGCAAGCTATGCAAATACCATAAGGTCGATTTGTGTTGATTCTATGCTGTACATTTTGTACAAAATGAGGATGTATTGTTTTCCGTAGGACATCCGGGAAAGAGAATATTACAAGAAGCTCTTTATGTAACAAGGTTCTTGACTCTTAAGGCCTAACTTTAGCAGTATTGAAAAGCTGTTTTAGTGGCTGTTCAGTTCTGGGTTAAAACAGATCTCAGCATATAAAGTTGCTCTTAAGCGTATCTAAATTCTACTCATAAAAGAGTGAGCTCATTAGTTTTGTCAAAAGTGATCTTTTCTCATAAGTTTCGGGCAAAAATAAGAAATGGAGAACTTCCCAGATAACCAATTTCTTGTTCAGCTATTGCTTCCCTCCGCTTTTCTCTGTGGTCCCTCCTGAATGTTGTCAGTAGCTGATCAGCAAAATTTCCCTTCTTCTGTTGCTCGTAGACTAATGATTAGTGTTTAAATCTGTGTTACCAGGGACCACCACAGTGCCGGTTTGGGCTCTTTGCCACAGAGTCTAAGCGTCCCAGTGTTTCGTGCAATGATGTGGAAATTTCCATTTACTGCGGGGCAGAGGAGAAAGTCTGCCAATCAATCAAATGAATGTCACAGTTTAGAGGGGCACAGGTGGTGCTGTCAGAACTCACGTGGAGTATGATGGCTGTCTTTTAGAGAAAACTGGGATCACTCCTTATTCATTCATAGATGCTGAGATTCTGTGTAATGAAGATGTTTTCCTGTACCATTGTCTTTGTGCTGTATATATGTATGCAAACTTCTATATTTTATGTGTTGTGGGGTTCGTAAACATGCATCCCAAATCCATTTAGGTTGGATCTTGGCAATACTGTAAGCATGTGTCTGTGCCCCGTAACATACATTTTACCTAAATCTAGTTCACATCACTGAGAGCTTGCCTCTGACCCGCCCCAGTGTGAGCAACATGACCCTTTTACAGCTGTCTGCTAAAGAGATCCATCGTAGCTGATTAATTACTGGCATGGGAGATGTGGCCTCTATAGCCAGCATGGTCTTGTGCAACTATTTGAAGTCATCGGTTTCAGATGGTTGAGGTTAATCAGTGGTGCGCTTCCAGGGCTTTGCACTGAGTCACAAAAGTCTGTACCCGTTTGCTTGCATAAACTGTAAAGGACACAAATAAAATAAGCGGGGACAAAATATGTCCGTAAAAAGCGCCACACCCCGCTTCACTGGCAGTCTGTCTGAACTACTGCAACAAAGGCACACATTGTAAACTGAAAGGTCATTGCATCCTGTGTGGGATTAGTAGAAGAGCCTCTCTGTGTTGCCAGAAAGCCAAGACGTTTGCCTATATGGGTCAGTTCACCCATCTTTCCATTCAGTTTTGGGAACATTTTGTTCTGTTTAACATGGTTGAAAATGGACAGCAAATGTGTGTCATTAAGCAGTTTGTACACATATGGAGCAAGATAGCTTATTGTCACACGGGGCTCCTTTGTAATTCAGTAACTATAATGGACAGATACTGGATCTTGGAGGGATTTTCCAGTAACTGAGAACGTAATAAGAGGATTTTACACCTTGGTGACTAACTATGCATCTTGTTTCTGCTTACCGATTTTCGCTTAAAAAAAAGATCCCCATGCCTTCCTTACTTTTCCCTTAACCACTGACTTTTCTTTGAGAGGAGTTGTTTAGGTGTACTTAGCTGGCAGTAACTTGGTTGAACAACGGATGTAGATTTAAGTATAGCTTTATGGGTTTAAAGAACAGATGTGGACTACTTGAGCACTGATGTACGTCACTCTGGATAAGAGCGTCAGCTAAATATAATACATAAATTAAATTATGCTGAAATTGCATTGTATTGAAAGTAGCTGCAACTTTCTTTACCCAAAAATAACTGAAAGTAATGTCAAGCGTTTTAGTGCACATGTAGGGCATTCAGACTAGTGGATTAAACATGAAATGCAAATACGTGGTATAACACTTGCATTCTATCTACAGTGGTGTGGAAAGAATGCATGTGATGCCACATGAGCTGTGCAGTGCTGCCTTTTCATTTGAAGTAACAGGTTAAGTTTGTGTTTTTGTTTTGTTTTGTTTTGTTTGGCTTTGTTTATTTGTTTTGGGTTTTTTTCCCTCCAGAAAAAAAGATGTTTTTTCAGAATTTGCGTGGTTGGATTAGTGAATTATAAATATGATGACTCATGATGATCAAGCACATTTAAAGAACCTATTTTCTCTCCCCAAGCCTGACTACTGACGTCCTGAACAGGATTTGCGGTCCGTCAATGAGGAACTACAGGCTCATCTTTTGCCATAACCTGAAGCAGCCATAGATGATCTTTCGATTCACTGCTAGTGAGTGGAGCAGGAGATAAGTTGAACTTCTGGGCGTTTGAAGTAAAACAAGGTAAGCAATGGTCTTTTTCACAAATGTGTATATATATATATATATATATATATATACACACACACACACACACACACACACACACACACACACACACACAC